>OU342665.1:3220000-3845000 GCA_910589605.1 Chrysoteuchia culmella | reverse complement strand
CCAAGGGCCCATAAAATTGAAGCATAAGCTCCAATGGAAGTTAAATAAAGTAACAGGAGTTTCGTTTCACATCTTTTTAAAGTTGCTTATAAAATCATCATGCAGTATTCTTTTTTTTTGGCTCTGAAACAGTTTTTCCGTCGCATAGAAAACTTATTCACTATCACATCTTAAGACAAAGGCAAGTCCGAATCTCGCAAATTTCGTTTTTTCCATATTGGCAATCACTGTATTAGAAGCCCAGCCTATTATTGACATACTGCTATACGACCTTCATAGTCTAGCTTTGCAATCAATGCCCTTGAATGAAGTTTTTGGGTGGCAGTCGAAAGAGCTTCTGTAGCTAGTTTGTAACAGCTAGCTGTCGTCCGAAATAATTTATCCACTTACTGCAGAAATGTACAATGAAATGGAACTGATTTTTAAGTGTTCTGTTTTCTTTTCCAGCCCAGCATGACAACAGAAAATCGAGACCTCATCTACCAAGGTTGCGACGACACCAAACTCTGTTTCGGCGTACCCCAAAACTGCGTTCAGCAAGGCAACTGCATAGCAATCGTATCAGTCCTAGTCGCTGGAGACATTTACACGTTCGAAATACAAGGAACTGGCAACCCCAAATACGTTGCTGCAGGTCTTAGTATGGATAACAAGATGGGTGATGATAGTGCAATGGAATGTGTCAGAAATGACAATGGACGAATCAGTCTTTTCACCTCTTGGACATATCCCAAAGCTGAGCCTTATGTAAGAAGGTCTGATTCACCACAAGACATTGTACAGTTGAAAGAATCATCGTTGATCAATGGGAAGGTTTACTGCAAATTCACAAGAGATGTGGTGTCCACTGTCAATGGACAGACTTTCGATTTGGCGAATAATAAGTACAATCTGATGGTGGTATCTGGAGATTCAATGAAAGGTAAGGTAATCATTTTAAATTGAGTTTATTGCCGAATAAGTAAGGCGCCATAACTCATTTTCTCTTCTAGCAGTTAGTTTTTCAGAAGTTCACGTTGCATGCGTGGCGAATTCACGTAAACACTACTGAAATGTTAGTTTACATTAAACATATTTCAGCGTTTTCGTGAAAAGCAAAATAGACAAATAAACGTACTTATATGATAGTTTAACTAGTTTATTTACTTTTAGGTAAACCGGGGGCCGTACCGCACAAGTGGCGTCGGCATCGAAATCGGCATCATTTGACAGATGGATGTGACACATTGCTGCTTCTTTTTGACACAAATGAAAACTTACCAAAGACTAAGAGCAATGTGTGACCAAATGAAGTCGATTTCGATACCGACGCCATTAGCGCGGTACGGCCCCTGTTCTTATCTTGCGAGTTTAAAAGGTCTTAATTGGATCGTAGCACTCATAACAAAAACTTTTATTTCAATACTTTGGCTATGGTTAGCGCGTTGGTGGTGGTCAAGTACGGAATTCCGTAAAGTTAAGCCTCTGGTCTCGGCCGTATTTGTAGTCATCTAAACCCACGAACATAAATACATCATACCTTCATCATAAACCCATCCTTAAGAAGCTGTATAGACTTGTAGGAATTGCTTTATGCCTTTAAGTCCGCCATTTGCAATAAAGATTAAACAAATAAACATTTCATCCTCAGACGCAGAACGCGTGGGCTTCCACTCGCTAGCATACGAGAGTACTGGCGAGCCGCTGGCGTTAGCGTCAGTAGGACCCACAGCTGGGTCTTCTAAATTACTACTCAAACTTCACGGCAGCTTCATGATCGCTGCGTGGCTTGGAGCTGCTTCTGTCGGGATATTGCTCGCCAGGTATCTATCTACTTATAGACAGTATGAATAAGTACAAGTAGTAACGTAGGTGTATGGCGTAAGTACCTAGGCCCTACAGCAGGGTCTTCTAAATTGCTGCTCAAACTGCACGGAAGCTTCATAATCGCTGCGTGGCTTGGAGCTGCTTTTGTCGGGATATTGCTCGCCAGGTACATTAACACATATTTTTCATATTACAACTGTCAAATTATGTATATGCCAGATAAACTATCTGTTTGTATCTGATATGTTAAGCTCACTTTTCAATTTGACGACTCTGTATGAAATAAAACAGGGAGAAAAAAATTGCCCTTGACGAGTTTCTTGCCGGTTCTTCTCGTTACAAGGTCTCCCGCCGTAGGGTTTGTGAACCGATGGCGTAGCTTCTTTGACGTTCATAAGTGCTTGTGACAGCCTAGACTGAATAAATGACATTGAATTGATCCTGAACTTTTCTGACGATGGTGAAACCGGCCTTGTTCCTTGAATTCTGTGTGCGATAGCGTCCCATCAGTTTTTCTTGCTGTGGCAAGTGACGTTTCTGAGCGACAGAAAAGGACAGGGCAACGGCAAAGGTGATAGAGTGCTGATAGGTGTGGTCCAACCCTAATTCTCTCCATCGAGCTCGATACCTTTTGGCTCGGTTTGGGGTATAAGAGGAAGGTCCAAGGTGTCTTTATAAAGTAGGTCACTGTAAAAGATTTATTAAATAAGTAATTCTCCGATTTCTTGTTCACAGATACTTCAGACAAGTGTGGGTTGGCAGACAGTTGGGAGGCAAAGACATTTGGTTTGCAGTAAGTACCTATAACACCCTCCTCTGAAAAATCTTTTATTACTTAACTACTACATTCTACTAATAGCCTTTATCGGAGGCCGAGACTCATTTATTTCGGAAAAATAATTCGCTTATAATATGAACGCGTATCACACCATGAAAGAAAGATGTATCAAAGTTTTGAGCAGACATAGCCAGCCTTGTGTTGAGGCAAAGGCTTGAGTTCTAATGTTCCGATGCTAGGCTAAGGACTTCTGAAACCGATACGTGGTATGTACTACCTGTTAAAGTTCTTTGGTAATAAAAAAATATGGTGTTCAAATAATTAAAAAAATCCACAATTTCCAGTACCACAGAATCCTCATGGTCCTAACCTGGCTGTTAACCGTCTGCGGGTTCATCATCATCCTCATCGAGGTCGGCGGCTGGTCTACCACCGGAGACAACCCTCACGCCATCACCGGGATTATTACTGTGGTTCTGTGCTTCATACAACCTATTGGTAAGTTCGAACTCATCTGTGAAATATCTTATTGATACTAGGTACAGGGTTTTTTGAAGCACTTAGCCTTCATCATGTTTGATAATAAATCTGAAGGTGGCGTCGAACTTCTCCCGAAATCAACCACCAAGGAACTTGCTAGAAACAACGTAAAAACATTGTCTATGGAGATAGACTTAGATAAGATGGTGGTAGCTAGCCAGCCTAAGCGTGAACACTTTTTTATCACGCAATATAATATAGCGCATGATGCTGTCTGGCTTACCCCGCTAAGGTGTGAGCAGGATAGTGTAATCATCCTCTTCCGAGGTGCCCGGCTGGTCCAACACCCGGGACAACCCTGACGCCATTACCGGGATTGTTACTGTCGTGCTGTGCTTCATACAACCTATTGATAAGTTAAAATTCATCTGTGAAATATTTTATTGTTGCTATCTATGTTTCTATACAGAAAAAATCTTTGAATGCAGTTTAAAGTATTTTTTCGTTCTAAGTAGAAAAAACCTTGTACTTATACAGGGTAAAAAAAAGACGATTGCTAGAGGGAAAGTATCCTAAATATTGATGTACCTAAGCAAATTTTATTCAAAGGAAACATTCCTTAATTTTCAAAAATAATAATTTAAACTGCATTCAAAGATTTTTGCTGTATAGAAACATAGATACTAGCAACAATAATATATTTCACAGATGAGTTCGAACTTACCAATAGGTTGTATGAAGCACAGCACGACAGTAACAATCCTAGTGATGGCGTTAGGGTTCTCTCGTCCCCGGTGGTGGACCAGCCGGGCACCTCGATGAGGAAGTTTTTTTTTTTTACATTAAATAGGCTTACTCTTGGCCTAATTCTGAATCGTTCGATTAAGAAGAGGCCTAAGATGGTGCGAGCTTGCCTAGAAAAAGCCTATTCACTCGAGCTTTAAATATACCAGGTTGTAGGTTTTGACACTATCCCGCTCACACCTTAGCGGGGTAAGCCAGACAGCATCATACGCCGTATATATCATGCACAGACCATATCGAGATAGACGGTAAAAGTGTACCTACCTTGCGCGTCAAAAGTTTGATCCACGGTCAAAGTTTTCCGACCTAAGTCAGTCCGCTTGAGACCATTGCCATGAAAACACGCGTCACTCAGATACGAAAATGGTTCAATTGTGCAGTGCTTTCTTGCAAGAGCTCGTCAATAACATTTCCACATCACTAAATCTCGCTCGTGACGTCATTATAGATATGAAAAATTCGACAGGTTCTCATACAGTTTGAAGCGCTTATTTCGTCTATCTCGATATAGGTCTGTGGTATCATCATATCGCGTGATATAGCGGTGTTTATACTCAGTAGTGGTAGTCTGGGTCACTCCACGGACCCGGAGAGAAAGGCCCAAAGGGGCAGACGCGGGGCGGGGACCCGGTAGAATGCTACCCTTATCCCGGCAATCTCCGTCCACTCGCGCGGTTGGAACACCCAGGGGGTTTTAGTGGGTTCGAGTCCCACATCCCCTGTCTCCCCGGACGGGGGGGTATACGCGAGCATTTCCTGGAGAAAAAAAAAAAAAAAAAGTTACGCCTGAAAAGAATTAACCGTTATTATGCAATATCGCCATGTATTTCAATTTTCAACAATCTGTTGTTTCCAGGTGCTTACTTCAGACCACACCCGGGAACCAAGAAGCGCCCCATCTTCAACTGGCTTCACTGGTTTATCGGAAACGCTGCACACATTCTTGGAAGTAAGTTTTTTAAAATAAGCAATCACTCTTTTAGGTAGCTAAGTAGGTAGGTATCTATTTATTCTACACTATCTTCTTATAGGAACAAGAATTTATGATTTTTCAATTTTTGCAGTTTTCAATGCTATCTTTATACTTATGATAAATTTTAAATAGAAAAATATTGTACAAAAGTACTGAGGAGATTGTAGGTACGTTTCCGCACTACAATCCGGTCCAATGCTCTAACCACTGAGCTACCGAGACTTGACCGCTCTACTGGATCACCGTCGAAATTCTCCAATATTTTTATATTTTAAATACGCTGTAGGCCAGCGTTGTCACATCAATGGTAGAATAGCAATATCCTGGCATTCGAAATAAACATCTTTTCAGATGTTTAACGATCAATTAAGATGCAACAGCCAGTAATTTATGATTTTTTAATTTTTGCATTTTTCAATGCTATTTTTATACTTATGATAAACTTTAAATAGAAATATATTGGAAAAACGTAGGTACTGTGGAGATCGTAGGTATGCTTCCGCACCACAAACAGCATCGTCGGCACCGGCCTGCTCTATCCCGAAATCTATACCTACCTATCTTATCTCTCTAACTGCCCGAAAACAATGCTGAAAACAATGTTGATGATGTTGTGAATGTTAGAGGTGTATGTGATAATAATCTTAATATATATAAATCTCCTGTCACGATGTTTGTCCGCGATGGACTCCTAAACTACTTAACCGATTTTAAATTAAATTGGCACACCGTGAGCAGTCTGGTCCAACTTAAGAGATAGGATAGCTTTGATCCCAAAATTCCCACGGGAACGGGAACCACGCGGGTGAAACCGCGCCCGGCCTCTAGTACGAATATATAACTTAACAACAAAGGTTACAACCAGGTTATGGCCACTCGAAACCCCATTTGTGACCACTGTACCTAATCAACTGGACAGTAAATCAAGGAGTCAGAGGGTAAGACAGGGGGTCGTCTAATACCCTACTATTTTTATTCATTCTAATACCCTACTATTCTTTATTCATTCAATCATTCATCTTTTTACAGTTGCAACAATATTCTTGGCGGTATACCTTCAAAAGGCTGAGCTGCCCCAATGGAGTGTCTACATTTTGGCAGCGTTCGTTGTATTCCATGTTATTATGCACATTGTTTTATCGGTAAGTTAAACATATTTCCTGTACCTATAGATTGCTTGTTGAAGCATAGCTTATCGCGTTCAATCTGCGATTGCGTTGGTTAAGCAACTTTTGCTATGGTCTGTCATAGGATGGGTGACCAAAATTGTACAGGTTTTGGTGCTTCGGCAGGCTTTGACCCTTTAGCATAAATAGCCTACACTTCATATCTATTCTATGCACGAGGAAGGCCAGATTCGCAGCATATAGGTCATTCAATATAAGGCTGATGATGTAATACATTTTATATTAGAACAAAACAATTAAGTAGGTACTTAGTTTCCATATCGCTCAGTGGGACTAAAATCCGCAACCGTTGAGAGTCCGGCTCTATGATCTAACCATTGAGCTACCCTGATGTATGTCACCTACATGTTTAATGTACATTTTATCTTTATACCTGGTGATTTTAGCGGGTAACGCCCTAGACTGAAACAGGCATTACATTACCTATAAATACTAAGTACCTACCTATTGTACCTATCCGATACCTTACTTCTATAGATATGTTTAGGTATGGATTTAACGACTATAAGAATGGTCTACAACCTCTTATAATCTTCTTGCAATTACTTCCCTCTAGGTTTACATGGATAACATCCAGCATGCGTGCTTTATTTGAAAAACCTATCGATAACATCGATTCCCGATTATTAGAGCTTTTCTCTTAAGTCATCTGAAGAAATCCAATTGAAATTTGAATACAATTTCTCTAACAAATCTTGTGTTCACAGCTGACAGTATGCGTGTCAGACGGAAGGATAAGCAACGGGCGAGTAAACGCGTTCCCAATGAAAGATATGATGGGTCAGACGAGGCAGGCCACGCAAGTGGACAGGAGCACTGACGCTCCGGTATGAAACTTGAAGTTAAAAATATTTGGCTCACTTCTTGGCTTTCTCCCAATTTCCTTTCCTGCTATTTCTTCTTCACAGACGCAATAATCCAAGAAAGTGGTGGCAAATATACTAATCTTTATCAATCACTTCAACAAACGCCTTTCACGGATAGGATAGTATCCGTCACGTCACGTCTTTTACATTCGATAATAAGCTCTATTACTATTGTGATAGCAAACCTAGATCCACTAATGTTCCGTGGGACTTCTTTCCGGAAAGGGACTCTAGCATATATTTTTGGTGGTGTCAAAAGTCTGCTACGGAAGGATGGATTTGAGGGTTTTTGATGCTCGATGATATTGGATCTCTTGCCAACCGATTTCAACCTAATGTTAAGAAATATAAGCCGAATATCAATTGATCTTTTCATTTAATGAGTGTTTTGCTTTTGCCGCCACTGCATCTTTTAGCGCTGAACTAATATCGCAATTCCATAATTACTAAAAAAAATCATAATCTCAATTTTTTTCACATAATCAATTCATCGCTTCTGCGACTTAATCACGTGTTATATTTTTCCATTCCATTAAATTCATGTCATATCATAACCCATTTTCTGCCTGCGACTACCCATTTTTCTTCCACTTTTCTCATTTTCAAGAACCCTTTATTACTGGTCGTCTATATTACAGAAAGTCTTGTGCGTATTTAAATCAGCACTATAATATAAACATTAGTAAAGTAGGGGACGTGGTTGTGGTCAATTTGAATCTTAATTTATAGCTACTTTTTAAATTAAATGATATATAAGTAAATAAAAATTAATGTACGTAAAGTGGGCACAAGCACAATCTACCCTAATCACAGAACATTAAACTTTTCCTTGTTCTGTGACCCTAACCCTTTGTATGAAATGAAAAAATGTTAGACTGAATCAAGCAGATGAAATACATAATTCATTAAATTAGAACGTTGAAATCTAAAAACGCAAGTTTTTACCTACACATTTTCATCAAGTACCTAATATCTGCTCTTTTTTTACAGTTCTCCAGCTTCAGAAGACTGCTGCTAGGTATCTACGCGCCCATAGTCTTGATTCTAGCAGTCGTCATGATTTGCCTTGTCGCCTTAGCTCCGATTGGTACAACTTACAGCAACATAGTAGGCACGTCTTGAAGAATAAAGACAAATACAAACAGGAGCCCTACCGTGTAAAAAATGGGTATAATTAGATATGGGCTTGATTTGACAGTTGAAGCTCTTATGACCCATAAAATCGGCTCGATTTGACAATTGACTCCCTTAACCATAACCCATAAAAAAAAATACGCGGTAGCCCGGCAATTCTTTGTAAATACCTATACAGAATAAGCAAACGCACTTTAGAATCACGATTTTATACGTATTTTTAAGGTTTAATTTTCATTTGTTTTTGGATCTGTTTACATTATACTAACTAATTAAATGTTATAACATAATTATTAAGAAAAGTTTATGTGCTTGTTTGTTGAATGAATTTGTATGAAATAAATAAATAATTGTACACAATCACACCAATTATCTAGCCCAAGCCAAGTTTCATGAAGAACTTATGTTATGGATACTAGATAACGGATAAACATACTTATATACTTTTTTTTTTGCAAATACAAACATATTAAACACTCAGACCAAGACAAATAGACATGTTCATGCACATAAATATTTGTCTTGTTCGGGGATCGAACCCGGGACCTCTGGCATAGAAGCTGGATTTAGTTAGTACCCGTGCGCCAAACAGGTCGTCATTAGTATTATTTTATAGGTACGTATTAATTTTGAATGCTGGTCAAACTGACTCCAGTGCTAAGAAGATATGAAGCTTCAAGCTATTTTGAGAATTTTTGTCATTAAAATACCGTCCTTTTATAAATGTTGAATAAAAGTATACCTAGTGTTTAAGTAAATAAGATCTTAATAATTTAAGTCCATAGGCCTTAAGTGTAACTTATATCATCAGTGTAAATATTTAAAATACTAAATAAATTAAAGAAATATATTATTACAATTTGTTTTATTCACATTCATTAATTATACAAGTGTCTCCTTCGCAGTTTTTGGTCATCCAGATCCCTAATTAGTCCACATTCATTTGGTAATATAATTCTAATATTCATTTATTAATAATCCAGGTCTAGAATGATAAAAGTGCGTGTGTGTGTGTGTGTGTGTGTGTGTTTGTTTAGACTGTGGTTTCAGGCCCAAAAACAGATTGAGGAACTAGATAGGTTAACTGTCTTCCTTAGGTATTTGTGAATCTTCAACAGTTCTTGATGATGGTATGTACACTTTGAATGAAAACTCTGTCCGAGGAAATGATCCAGGATTGATAACTTGACAATCTTGATAGGATCGAGTGTATGGTTGAAAGTGATCAGCTACAACTATTAAGTCTGGCATTGGGTACAAACTCAAAGCATCAGCATGTTTCCAATACAGCGGTTGTACTCCCAACGACAAAGGTGACAGTGTACACTGACTCAACAACGTCTTAGTCAAATGATCCGGTATATCCCCAGACTCTGGGAAGTGAATTGAGTTTCTGCACATTTTTGTAACCAAATCTTGCCGTATTAATACAATTTCTTGTGTGCAATACTGAATCCGACATGGGTTTGATGTAAATATGACTGATTGTCCTAATTTGTTTCTTATATCTTTTGTGATAGAGTCTGGAATTGCTGGCCTTGGTAATATGTTGGGGGCAGCGGGATCCCCTCTTCCCGGTATAAATATAAACTTGCATGACTCTTTGAGTTTAGTGAACTGAAATATCATATCACCTAAGCTGGTCAAAGCTGCTTTTAGTTGCACACTGTGTTCATATCCATATGGGCACGATAAGAATTCACCCAGAAAAACAAATGCTATTGGAGGAAAGTCATTATATCCAGAGAACAAAGTCTTTAGCTTAGCCATTACTTTCAAGTTATCAAACCAAACATCGGAGAGGAACACAACCATACCATCCTCGTTTTCTTGCTCAATTTTCAGTAAAGCTTGTGAGTTCTTCAACAAAGACTTTGATTTACCGCCAAATGTATTTAAATTCCCCAAAAAGTTTAATGATGTAGCTCTATTTTCTGATGGAGGTAACACCAACCCCATGACATGTAAAACTTTATCATCATAGTAGCCCTCAGCTAATACAAAGCTGTTCTCTGTGAATAAGCCCGAATGGTATCTTGTTTCTGTCATGTCTAATAATACGCTCCCAGTTGGATCTTCCAAGTAATATTTACCTTCTGTCAGTTGAGTAAGAAGTCCTAATACAATGACTTCATCAACCCTACTTGAAGAACTAAGTAAAACTTCAATTTTACGTAATTGAAACCTCTTTTCTTCCACCCCAGAAGGCAATACATCTGGCACGAACAGCTTGTTTCTTGAAGTTCTCTGCCATATAAGGGTGTATCTATCTATTAAATACTGAGCTTTCCATTTTGGTTCTGGGTACAAGTTATTGGTGCTACTTACGTCTTTGGTGAACCGCTTCCTTTCATTGTCGTACAGTATTTTAGGTATACTGAACGCGTCAATCACGTTCAAGACTGTCTCCGTTTCTTCTAAGCCAAGTGATGAACATTCCTTGTAAGCAGTTTCTAAATGTTCTTTTTCCAAGACCGGTTGGGATAAACACTGGTGTAATAAATGTGCAGTAAGTTTATCAATCATTTTTTGCCTTTCCAGCGGAGATAGTGAAGAAAGTTGCTCAGCAACAAAAGCACTTGCTTCTCGCCGTATTGTGAAGCCGCTAAGTTTGAAGGCATTGTTTACTTCTAATCGAATTGCTTGTAAGTCACTCATAGCCTTATTTATTTACAGCTTTGTAGTTTTTATAATTTTACTTCTCAAAAAATAATACAAAATTATGTTTACTTGATGCAGCCGCCAAAAAACTTACAAACCCTGTCAATCTCTCAATGTCAAACCTAACCTAGCTAACTTTTTTTTTTTTGCGTTCCTAAGAACAGGCTAGGGTCATAGACCATACTGCCTCGTCATTAGTAGGTATCTTTTCTTGAGTGAACTAACCTAGCTAACTAAACTGACAGTAACAGTTATTTTTGTTTGTTACTCAGATCAGTCTAAGGTCATAGACCATGCTGCCTTGTCATTGGTAGTTAATTTCCTTAGAGGTATTCAAAGTTTTGTTTTAAAAACTTCGAAGTTTTTATGATAACTTTTAAATAGAAAAATATTGGAAAAATTGACTCGGCACAAGTGAATTCTCAGATGGGACTCGAACCCATCGACCTTTGGAAATCAGGGCCAATACTACTTACTCCGAATGCTTCGAAGTTTCAAATATTTTAATTGATCTATTTTAGGGATGTTACGGACGGAGGTTCGGTTCCGATTCCGAAAGTTGAGAACTTCTGATTGATTTTGCACATTCGGTTCTAATAAATTCAATCGGAAGTTATATCGGAATTATCGCAGGTCATATTTGGTAAAAAGAAAAATTGAATCAATGGAGATGGCTAATTAATTTTACCAAAAAATCGTCTTCCAATATTTTGTCATCTCCACCATGTAGTGGCGAGTGCCTACAGCTATATACTAGCTATATACTATTTGTGTGTCTACAGCTTCCTCATACGGCATAGATAAATTTTAAGCATGCCATATTTTAGTGCATATTAGGAGCAATCAAACGTGTCACAGTGATATTTTAGGTGCAACCATAACTTCGTTACTAGGAGTTTTTTTTTGTGTGTTAGCTGGAGAAACGTGTACCCAGCCAGCTGACACATGCCGTTTTAAGGCAAATCAGTGAGGTAAGGGCTTTAGACTATAGTCAGAAATTTAGTGCACAATAGGTGCAATGAGAACCAAAAAAACTAACCGTCACACTCGAATACAGTTGAAACTACGATCAATAAAGTGTGTGCGAGCTGGAGACCCGTGTCTCTGGCTTACACACACCTGTATCTTCGAAATTATTTGAGGTAGGATAGGATTGTTGTGTGTGATGTTTTATACCTCAAAATTTTGAGTCGAATTGGTGCAGTAAGCTCCAAATTTTTTAATCTCTAGCTCGAATAGTTTTTGAGCTACGAACCGATAAACATGTGTAAGCTGGAGACACGACAACACATTTTGAATTACTGTAACTGTATAAGTTAGAGTCTCGTATTAAGAACCTTATAATAGATGCACACTGGTGGCCAAATATCAAATCCATGGGCTTCTTAGTTTCAAAATTATAGGCAAAAAACTGTTTTCCCGCCAAAAAAATAAAAATAAATGGCTCGAACGCAGCTAAGAGCGCCGTTGCCGTTCCGTGCGGTGCGCTACACTGTTTTTTATTTGCTGTGTCTTGTAATAAAGGTGATTGAGAGCTAGTATTGTCATTCGGCTTGCCTTTAGCGCCCGATGCCGTCGCAGGGGCCTGTTTTTCGATTCTTTCAAATGCAGATGATTGAGCACCTATAATTTTTCCAATAGCAATACTCTGTTCCTGTGATAAATTACAAAGTTATGACGTTGCATACTAAATTATTTGGAAATGTCTGCTTGACACAATACAAATCATGGTCACCCTACTTCTAGCTTTACAGGTAAGTTTTTTGCACAAAACGTTTCGACGCTTCGTCGCAATATTTAATCAATTACACGCAATATCTAATTTAATTGAGATGTAAGATCTTAGGTACGAGGCACGTATGTACCTATACTAGTTGCAAAAGTAAGTAGGTACTCATTGTCATTAGCAATCTCTGAATCATGAAATAACTATTCTAAAATTATAGGCGTTTTCATGAAACACGCAGGGGTTTATTTAAATATAATGCAGGTCCTTATGCCAGCCATTTATAAACTATCAACATTCGTATCAGTGATTAGCAAAAAGAATGGAACCTCTACGACGCTCCGTTTCTGATATCTGCTTGGGCGCGCGGTTCTAACCGTTTCAACTGCGCGGCCATGGCTTTTAAGATCTACAGGTCGTGAACTACAAACTTTAGGGCTTTACTCTAACTTTCTATAAATTCTGCGTAATCGTATCTCTGATTAGCAAAAAGAATGGGACCTCTGAGAAGCTCCGTTCCTGAGATCCCTATGTTCGCTCGGCTGTCACCGTTTCAACTGCGCGGCCACGACTTTAAAGAACTATAGGTCGTAAAGTACTTATTTTAAGGCTCTAATAAGACTTTCTACTACAATTTCTGCGAAATCATATCAGTGATTAGCAAAAAGAATGAGATCTCTATGTAGCTCCCGTATCTGAGATCTCCGTGGCCGCGCGGTTCTCCGCGTTTCGACTGCGCGGCCACGGTTAAGCCCTTACAACTTTCTAAATATCGGTTCTGCAAATTTGCGGTTTTCTTTATTAGTTTTTATACAAATTCCTTCGTAATGTTGATGTAGTCGTTTTTTTTTCTGGGACACTGCGGCCGAGCAGTCGAAACGGACACCCGATATAAGTACGCTGATTACAAACCATCTACTATCTGATTCTCTTATGAAGTAGTTTTTAAATGTTGGTGTTAGAAAATTCACAACATTTCGTCGCCTCAGTGCTTGTTTGTCCAACAGACCAATTTAGGCGAAAATGACCTTTGAATGTAGTATGTTTAAGAATCAAATTCTACACAGTCTTAATCAAGAATAACTCCTGTAATTATAAAAAGAAACAAGCAAAAGACGATATAAAAAACCAATATCCACTGTTAGAATTTTACTTTTCGTGCTTGTATGGCTTACCACCAAAAATTAACCAACATCCAATATCGAAATTCTCAGCGCGTGCTTGTTTGCTGTATATCCTCAAATAAACCAATCACAGACCTGCTCGCTCGTGACGTCACACGTCGCTGTTCCGCCATATTGTTTGTTTACAATCTTTTGCGACACGAAATGGAGTAGAAGCTGTAAGATTAATTTCGTTTTTAGTGAATTTACAAGTGATACGAGGTGGAAACTATCAATAAACTTTGAATATAATGTCCTGGACCAGATGTGATAAAAGGTACAACCGCAGCACTGCTAAGTTTATTTTCATTGCTGGAGCTATTATTATAAGTTATGTTGTTGTAGTTATACAGGTTGATTCAGAATCATACTTTTATCATGCATGTCTTAGGTAGGTAAGTACTAAGCTAAACTAGCTTGTTTACGCAATCGTCTTGTAAATCAGAATTTCGTATTTCTTAAAATTTACGTTTTTAATAAATATCTATACATATAGATTGTAATCTATCTGCTAAATGTGCTATTATACCTATGGGTGTTGTTTAATAAAGCAACACAAGCTTATTTTTATTAATCAGGCCTGTAAAGATCACGTATGTAAGTCATTTATAATATGAATATATCACACACAACAATGATATTTTCACATCCTGTATTGTGAAGCGAGGCAATAGGGCAAACAAGCACACAATTCTTTTGGTTGCTGTTTGGCTAACATCCCAAGGGATGTAGTCTATATCCATTTACGTAATTAGAGTTTCGTTATTTTGTCCAATATCCATTTTAAAACCGGTTTTTCACATGTGAAATTCTAAGTTTTTGTTTTTTTTCTAGATTATTACAAGTCTCGATGTACCGTATTTTTGGAAACTATCGTAACATTACTGCTTTAATGGGTCATATCATAATAAAACAAAAAAACATTGCTCCTGTAAAATTACCCAAATGGTCTGTCGGCCAAACAAGCACTGAGGCGACGATTTGTTGATATAAGGCATGGATGATGGGAAATTTTCTATGAAATCTGAGCGTAAAACCAACAGAAATGTAACTACTATTCAATAGTACTAGAAAATATTTTCTTGCTTATTAACTATCATAAGCCCCCAGGTTTGCTTGAAAACAACCAGAGCGAAAAAACACTATCAAATTGCTGTCAGCAGGAAAATTGTCAGTTTTCTGTCTGTCTCAAACCTAATTCGCTAAGAAAATAAGTTCATTCAACAAAGGTACTCGTAGGTGAAGCGAATGCGGCTGTGTGTGTATTGCAATCCCTATTTATATTAAGCAATTTCCAGTCGACTGAACATATGTTTTGCATATTATTACCGGTATTGGGTTATTAACGGCCGGTTTCAATAATTTATCCCTAACAAGAGATAGGCCTATCTTAGTTACGTTACTTAGCAACCGCTGTTATTTCGGGTTATTTTGGGCTGAATAACAAAAATACCTAGGCAACAAAGCTCTAGTAAGCCTATCTCTTACTGTAGATAAGTTATTGAAACTGACCGTAAACCAACTGAATTTTTAAATATGGCCTGGGCCCATAATCTGATGAAATAGCTGTACACAAAATTTATTTTCCACAAAAGATGGAGTCCGTATTATGTCGTTACATTGATACTCTCTAATTACTAAGACAATACATCTCTACATTTCATTGAATTCATAAGGTACTAGCAGTCATTCTTCCGTTGCAGTAAAAGCGATTACGAGAAGGTTTAATAATTCGGCACTGGCAGTATGGTTTTTCTCCGTAGCCTGTTCCAAGAAGGAATTAATAAAAAAACAATGACAGTAACAGCTAATTGATATTGTCTGTCAGTCAGCTGCGCTGACATGACATGACAATGACACTAAGAAAATGACAGTTTATTAGTGTGTGTTGGAGTGGAGTTGATGGTTTATTTCATTTTGCAATTTGCAAAATTATCAGAAGCGATATAAGGATAAATTTTCATTTAAAAAGCTTTTAGTAATTTATGCGTTTGATTAAAAACTTGAAAGTGATCTTAACCTTGAATAAACCAGTACTGGTAAGTAGCCAGCTTGACATCACTGCGTAGTTTCTTGTGTATTAAATTAACAGCATAACACCAAGTTTTATTTTCAATAGACTCCTTCGATTGCATAAACAAAAAGCAGCAGTATTTTGTGACTGTTAGGACAAAATTAGTCCCCAAAATGCTTTTATTTCAATTGATTTACATTTCATTTAGTGCGGTTTTTATTGCTACACTTACAGTGGAGGTATGAAAGGAAAATTTACATCTTGTATAAGCCTTATGTAGTTTATTAGATAAATGAAAAATTTAGCTCTCCATTAGTGTTTAGTTAAGTTTGATTATTGTCCACAATGAAATAAGTATAAAGCAATACCCAAATGGTATCTCAAAACTTGTTTGTAACTACTCTCTACTTTCTATTCCAATATCATTGTTATGGTGAAGCATTTTTATTTTATTTTAGCATTTTCATTTTACATTAACAAGGGTGGTTTGAAAAGGAACTTGTAGCTTTTCTGTCTGTTCCCTTTTAACTTATGTAATGAAACAATTATTTTCGTTTAATTTAATAATTATAATGTTTTAGGGAAAACCATCCAACATGGATATACTGAGGCACTTTCAAAATATCTCTTGGTAAGTTTTTAAGTAGTAACTGCCATTACAGTTTTGTACATATGCCTGAATTATAATTCTTTGAAATAAATATACAATGTTTGCTTAGAGCAAACTTAAAATTTTTGCTTTCACATAGTTCTTGTAGAGGTCCTTGGGTGGAGGAGGCTTATACTCAGCAGTAGGTGTCATGTGGCTGAGACGACAACAGTGTTATGTGAATAGATCAACACCCATTTGCACTAAAGTTAACCTTTGGACATCCGCCGACTGCCCGGGCTGTCAGGGCTGTCGAGCGGACGTCTAAAGGTTAAGAATAGCCTAAATCTATTCTTATCTAATTTAATCTTAATAAAAATTGCTATGCACATAACTTTCAAGATGTTCTTAAATCCACTAAGGTTATTATTATTATTTTTTTTTTTGGAGAGGGGATGCCAGCTAGGCCGGACGGGTCTCCCTAGTTGGAACCATTTCACCCAATTCCCCAGTGAAGAAGTCCCCTGAAGAACAGGGGGGGGGGGTTATCGTTCACCCCACCGGCGTTGGACCCTCGAACCTTCCTGTGCGCTTACAATACCTGTTAAGTTCACTTATCGTCAACTGCTTTAGATCCTCTTCTTCTAGCTTGTCCGCTTCAAAGAGCTCCCAGCGCAGTGATGCATACATTGGGTATTCTGCCATGAAGTGGTAGCTTGTTTCTTCCTTTTCTTTACATTGTGGACAGGTGGGATCCTCTGTCCTTTTGATTATTGAAAGGTGCCTATTCAGTGGACAATGTCCTGTCAGTACTCCTACAATGTTCGTTATGTTTCTTCTGCTTAGTTTCAGCAGCTCTCTAGTTTTCTTCTTATCAACTGATTTGATGAAGATCTTTGACTGTCTGCAGTCCTTTCTTCTTTCATCCACTAAGGTTAGTCTTAACTTATGGGCCCAATATTGAGAACCTAAGACTTAGGCCATTCTTAAAATTACCACTAAGCGGTCCCCGGTGACCGCTATGTGATTTTAACTGTATTGTTATTGTTTAGAGTCGAATTTATTTATGCTAAGAAAAAAAAATACAAAAGGTGTTTTGATTGGTTAATGTTATGGTGGTTCTAAAATGAAAGCGATTCGTAAGTTTAGTGCTAATGGCACTAACACCCATTTGCACCAAACTTAAGAATTGCCTTAATGGATTTTGAGAATGTCAAATGGTTAGTGCAAAGCAATATTTTATTGAGATTAAGAAAGATAAGAATAGTCTTAAACGATTCTTAAGTTTAGCATTTTTATGACATGCTAAGACATAGCATGTTTGCCCAAAAAGTAAAACTAATCTCTGTATAAGCCAGTTACATACCTACATGCCATATGTCCCTTGTAGGGTTGACAGTATATTAAAGTTTTAGTTTTGAGCATAGACCTATATTGAGATAGACGAAAAGAGCACTTCAAACTGAATGAGAACCTAGCGTGTCGAATTTTTCGTAATTAAAATGACGTCACGAGCGAGATTTAGGGATGTTTAAAATGTTATTAACGAGCTCTTGCTACAAAGCACTGCACAATTAACCATTTTCTTTTCTGGCAATGGTCTCAAGCGGACTGACTTAGGTCGTAAAACTTTGACCATGGATCAAACTTTTGACACGCAAAGTAGGTACAATTTTACCGTCTATCTCGGTATAGATCTGTGAGTTTGAGATTGAAATGTATAAACATCACTCTCATAGTCACACTTCAAGACACCACATTTGTTATTAGATGGGTCTAAAATCTTTTCCTACAGGAAAAAACACAGACAACTTTTTGTAGAAATATTTTGTTATTAGTTATAGTATACTGTCCATCCAAAATTGACCTCGACCCATGATATAAATAATAATATGGTTCCAAACATGACAAGAAGAAACTTAAATGAGAAATAATAATGATTGAATGGAGATTAACATTACTTTTAGATTTAATTGCCATACCAATTGACCTACTGAATTAGATGGGCTTTAATGATTTTGTATGCTTAGGTGTAAGTCAGACTGGTGCTTCCCAAGCATGAGCAAGGAAACGAACGAGCTTCTCCGTCAGTGCGCGAAACTACCACAGATTGAATTGTCAGATGATGTTGAGGAGATCATAAGGAGGAGCAAATCTTTTCCCATACCTTTCCCTATTGAAACCGTAAGGTAAGACTTTGTTTCAATTTATATTATTATTAGTAGCCTCAGCCTGCTTATAGGGACTTTATCATTTATATATTTATTTATTTATAAGGATTTTTTTATATTATGATAAACACGATTATTTGAGACTGTAGAGCGGTGCAGACAGAAGCTATGCTGCTGAAAATATATGACTTGGTGTTTCGCCAGAACCAACCATGATTTAATTATAATAATGTAATCATAATTGCATACAAACACCAATTATATAACCCACGTTAAGTTTCATAAAGAACTTGTGTTATGATTACTAGTTAACGGATAAACATACTTATAAGATAAGTATACTTATTTTTTTTTGTAAATACATACATAATATATATATTAAACACCCAGACTAAGACAAATAGACATTTTCATGCACACAAATATTTGTCTTGTCCGGGGATCGAACCCGGGACTTCGGGCGCAGAAGGCAGGCTTAGTAACCCTGCGTCAAACAGGCCGTCGATGTTTATAGTTGATGATAGGTTCTTTCATGGCGATTAAGTTAATGTTCAATTGCGGTAGACGACTTAGTGGTTGACGTAGTACCATATAAAAGTAGTTGACGTGACTTCTGCGATTGTAGAGAATTTTAGATTAGATTTGCTTCTCTGCCAATTTCAATCTTGATTGGCGCATATTAGGTTTAAAGGAGTCTGAACCTTTTGGCCTCGTCATCGCTCCGCCATTTTGAAAATTTTGCAAAATCGCGCCGCCTATACCCCATATAAATGGATAGGGAACGTAAAAATCAACAAAAAATATTATGCAATATAATGCCCTAAAGCGTCAGTTTAGTGAGATAACACTTGTGTATTTAATTTTTTTTGTGTTTTGTTTGAAAAAAAAAGCTGTGTAGTGCCGGCTTAGAATAGCACTACCCTCTAATCCCGTGGGTGTCGTAAAAGGCGACTAAGGGACTCGGCCTTCAGGAGACGGGCAGCAGCGTCTCCTACATACTGCAATCGCCAACCCGCCTGCCAAGCGTGGCGATTATGGCAAACCCCACCCCTTTTGGGGGAGGCCTATACCCAGCAGTGGGTGTTATATGACTGAGACGACGCCACGATTTAAAACAAAGATACAAAGGTGATACTTAGGGTCGGCATTATTCTTTTTAACTCTAATTATCTGGCTAACGTGACACTTTGGGGCATTATATATCGTAACATTTTTTGTTCATCTGTGTGTCGCCTGTTAATTTTTATAGGCATAATCGTGAGTCGTTATTTAAAAAAAGAAATGACGAGGCCAACCTCCATACTCCTTACTGAGAACATAAGGTAGGTAATAAAAAAGTAGAACATATTGTTTTTTTATATTTTTGAAATGAAAACTTCTTTAGCGGCGTTGTGCACATCAATTTTAATTTTTGGGATGGGTAAAAATGTTAAAGTCGCGTCAGGACACGTGACCCTGATCGAAAATTCGTAAGACCATTTACCGTTGACCTATTTTAAATTACATAAAGTCTCACACTTGAAAGATGTACGTATATTAGTTAATAACAACCATTATATAAAAATCTCTCATTACTACCAATTTTCATATTGATGCCAGGTCAGTTTTAATGGATTTACCTGCCAAATCAAGTTGGTCTCCGTTTTCATCAACTTTTTATGAAGTTGTGGTCAAGATTTAGGGGGTTTGATCGTTATTTTCGTTTAAGCGGTTTCACTTCTGCCGGCGCTCCCAGAGTGAAACCCGTGGTTTTTTTCAAGAACGACGGGTAGATTCTTAGGTTTTATCATACCTGATGTTAAGTATTGATAACGCTGAAGATGAACTATGAACTATGGAAAATAAAAAAACAGTTTTTTATTAAATCTATATCTCATACTTTGTAGTTCAACAAGCACATTGTTTATAATACTGTTATTAGGAGTATGATTCACGAGATTTTACCTAAATTTATGCGCGTAACAGTTTTAATTAAAGTTTTATTATACTATTGTTATGGACTTCAAAGCAGTACTAACTATGGTAATTATCACAAAGTACCGTTGCTTAGCTCGGCTTGAAATGAACAACCACAATATTATACATTGTTCATTATAATGCTGCTAACAATTGACAAATGCGTCATCCACCTACACTACAATAAAAGTGTATTTGTTTGTTTTGATTGCATTTGAATGATGTATACAAAGTACTATAACTAAAATAGATTTGTTTTGTTGGAGTTTTATAATAAACTAGCTTTCGTCCGCGGTTCACCCGCGTGGTTCCCGTTCCCGTGGGAATATCGGGTTAAAAAGTATCCTTTGTTTTAATCCAGGCTATCTACCATCTCTGTGCCAAATTTCATCTAAATCCGTTCAGTATTTTTACGTGAAAAAGTAACAAACAATCAAACATACATACTTTCGCATTTATAATATGTATTAGTAGGATTAATACTATAGTCTTATACTTTTTTACGTTTTACAGGTTGGAGAAGCTCAAAGTAAGACGACCAATAGAGAAACTGAAGAAAAACATTGTTTCAACGTATCCCTTAATACACGAGAGAGTATTACTTCTAATGACACATTTTCTTATTTACAAAAGGTATATTGCTGTTATATTTTGCTACTCAACTTCTAGCCGTATCATGAGCCGCTTTTACCGACACTCGAAGCCCGATATCGTGTCACTGTCTCTCTCACATCTTAGCGGTGTAAGCAATAGGGACAGCATTATGTGCTAAATCATATCGCGTGAAATAGCGTCGATTAAAAGTAATATTTTGTCTTAGACGATGCATGGTCCTCTTATAAATGCCGTCGTCGCTAAACACCGATCGTCAACTGTATAGAGTTACTCCTTGAACATAGAAGCTCTAGGCCTTGATAATACAGGGCGTCCCACAGCTATGCCACGGGTTCGATTCCCGGTGTAGACAGGGGATAATGCGAGAAATCTATTAATTCAGTTTAAAATCAAATTTTAATAATCAGAACTATCTGTTCTTCTTTTAGGATAAGAAAAATGAAAATGAAAACATTCCCTATTAAATTGATTTATTACACGCATTTTTTAAGTGTTAGTTTTGCCCTACCACCTGTTTCAGACTGTATCAAACAACGGGCCCTTTAGTTGCAAAGTGTACGCATAGATGAACGAATTTATATTTTTTGCTAGTGATACCGAAATCTGACATTATTAGAATCTGGCATTTCTAGAATCTGACATTTATAGAATCTGGCATTTCTAGAATCTGACATTTGTAGAATCTGGTATTTGCAGAATCTGACTCATAGATTCTGGTATTTGCAGAATCATAGAATCTGGCGTTTTAAACTCATCTGGTGTTTCTAGAATCTGACATTTGTAGAATCTGGTATTTGCAGAATCTGACTCATAGAATCTGGCGTTTTATACTCATCTGGCGTTTCTAGAATCTGGCATTTGTCGACTAAACCGTTGGGTCTAAGATGTTGATGAGAAACAATCCTATCGCCTATGTTGGCTTTCGAATATCCCACACTGTCCATTAATAGTCTTTTAGCACTAGCAATCTAGCAGCTGGCATATATTCTGTATTTTTTTTTTAGTTAGAATGGGTTTGCTCTTGATATCAATTAACCCCAAGGGCTAAGACAGGATCCACGATGGAGGGAGCTAACCCAGAAAGCACTCTTGCTTTGAAGGTGGTTGGATTATAAGTACTCAGAAATACAGACGGCAGGGAGGGAGCTTCACTCCTTTGCTGTGCGCAATAAAAAAGATGTTGAATATCGCTTGGTGCGACATTTAGGGATATCAACCAAGAAAGGGTGGTAGTCCGCAGTGCGTCTGTATGCGCGGTGGAAGAAGGGGGATGGCGGTATGAGCTCATGCAGCTCCTGAGCACACTCTCCGAAGTATAGTCTGTAAAAGTCCGACAGACAGGCAACTTTGGAGTTGCCAATCCAGCATGGGAGTAACTTATATTTAAAATTGTATTAGTATAATATTTATTTTCTAGGGAATTTGGCACAAGTATCGAGAAGGCCTTCTACAAAGACATGACAGTGCCCGAACTAATCGACAGACTGCTAAAGAAACGCGCGGTGACTTTCATGAACGCGAACGATTACTACAAACTCCTTACTGGTGAAGAAGAGTGAGTACTAGTCGGTTATTAATAAAGTTAAAATTCCAATAGCTCATAGAATCGCTTTTATTACTTAGTAAAAAATTGAGTAGGTACACTAGTGTCTTAATAATAAAGTTTGAATAAGCGTAACGAACCATACCTACTTTTTTGAGTCGACTTTTTTAACTACTTGGTAATCATAATCATAATCATTTTTATTAACCGATTTCAAAAAAAGGAGGAGGTTCTTAAGTCGACGTTTTTTTATGTATGTTTTACCATAACTTCGCCAGTTGTTAACAAAGTTGTGAAATTAAATGGTTTATGTGTGGTCCCATATAATTTTTACAAAGATCTGGCTAGTAGTTTTTTTATAATCCTGAAAAATATCATACACCTTTTGGCAAGTAGTCGCTTACCTAGATGACATCATTGTTGTGTATGGGCTGATTTTTAGTGTAAGTAACGGCACATGATGTAACAAAAAAATCTGAAATAAAAACATAAAAAAAAAAAATCAAACGGACTTCATAAAGTAAAAACTAAAACTTTTGGAGTTGGTGCTAGCTAAGGCCAAAAAAATATATAGTTAATCAAAGTGCAATGTAGAATGATTTGGCTGGCACCGACTCCAAAAGTTTTATTTTTTACTTTTTGCAAATAAATGAATTGAATTCATATTTAAGCAAATAAATGAATTGAATTGAATTGAAGTCGGTTTGATTTTTTTTATAAAATGTTTTTTTGCAAATAAACACGGTATATAAAAGATGTAACAGTTAAAAAAAAATGAATCCTTACATGTTTAGCCAAAAGTCATCAGCATGCATATACAATTTTTACATATAACAGTAGCATTATATAAAACCAGAACAAATTTCGTTCAAAGAGATTAATTCATTTGGAAAAATTCTTTCAAATCATAAATAACATTTGACAATAAATAACTATTCAGGTAGTTGTTTATCGAATGACAGAAAGTTTGATGTTTAGCACTTAATGTCATTTTCAAATTGACATTGACAAGACGGATAGTTTGACATCTCCTTATATTTATTTGTCCTTCTAAAGAAAGAGAACGCTCAAGACAGAATAATTTCAAGTAAAAATCAAAATGGTTCCCGACTATTCCGATTATTCTTCCCCAATTATATACATTCTTCCGGAAAGCAGTGAATCGTTCATTACGGGACGTTGGCGGAATTTCTGTGCGGAACAGAAGAAAGCCAGTACAAAAAAAACCTTAAAAACGTTTCGTTCCACGTGATTTAAGCCCGATTCAATATCGGTTTTTTTTTATATATGAAGAATTAGATTCCGGATTTTAAATATTCTGCGTAGAATGAAATAATGTCTAGGGAGTTTAAGACAACGGCAATACCGTATTCGAGTGATTAAAAAATGCGACAAATTAGAAGTCGGTGAATTTTAATTGGAATGCGAATTAAATTCGCATGAGTATTTCGAATGATTCAAAAATACGTCTCCTAGTTTAAATCTAATGTTGGCTCTGTTTCCCTATAAGCGAATCAAAGTAGTTTAGTTTGAACCAAGTCGGTTTGTAAATGGAATGAAATGGAATTAATTATGTGCCTTAACTTGTTCCTACATTTTAAATGGCAAACAATGTTGGCATTTTCAAAAAGGCTATGCCGGAGGTTGGCGTCATTTTTTTATGTAAAATTAATATCTTATTGTGATCATAAGGCGGCAAATAATCATCATAAGATAAGAAGAACATATAAATGAATAAGTAATTAGTTGCATACAATCACACCAATCATCTAGCCCACGTTAAGTTTCATGAAGAACTTGTGTTATGATTACTAGTTAACGGATAGACATACTTATATACTTTTTTTCGTAAATACATACATAATATACGTATTAAACACTTGGACCAAGACAAATAGACATGTTCATGCACACAAATATTTGTCTTGTCCGGGATCGAACCCGCTACCTCTTGGCGCAGGGCTTAGTACCCCTGCGCCAAACAGGGGGCTAATTGTCTAATTTTAAAATCAATCTTAATCCCTTTCAATACGTCATTTGAAAGATATTCACATACTTCAGGCCGTCACTATTTGTCATTTGATAGGGATTGTGATCGGGACGCGTTTAAGAACGAAATTGAACTGTTAAACGCAAAGTGCCAGACGAAAATATCTTTCAAATGCATGGAGAAATGTATGTATGGAGAAATGAAATGTCATTTAAAACATCATTCGTTCCGAAAGGGATTGCGACTATAAGTTTTCAATTCCATTAATCACTATCACAATCAGAATACCTATCAAAGGGATTGTGATAGATTTTGATATTAGACAATTAGGGGGCGGGTCGTCAAACTATGATAGTGCCTTATTATAACTAATGATTCTGATTTATGATTTTGTAATTTTTGCATTTTTCAATGCTATTCTTATACTTAGGGTAAATTTTAAATTGAAAAAATATTAGAAAAAATTAACTCGGCCACAAGTGAATTCTCATTGACCATTGGAGCATTCACACAGAACATTGGACCGGATTTCCAAAGGTCGCGGGTTCGATTCCCGTCTGAGAATTCACTTGTGGCCGAGTTAATTTTTTCCAATATTTTTCTATTTAATATTTACCCTAAGTATAATGATTCTGATGTACAGTGAAGACGGCTGGGAATCAATAGGCACTCTTCATCAAAAGCCTCCTCTGTTACTCGAAAACTGTCTCAGCTACGATGAGATGAAGCTATCTGCTATGGTGTACGTGAGCGGCCCCACTGAGTGCATCAATGACGGGGCCAGGAGCAACGCGGGGGTGGTGAAAGAAGATGACTCTGAAAGTGATGCTATTATTATAGGTAGGTCATTATTTATCTATACAGGGTGGAAAGTTGAGATTGTAAAGGGCAGCTACCTTAACCGTTGAAGTAACATGAAAACGTTTTATGATTTTTGAATTCAAAAATCATAAATTATTGGCAGTTGCGTCTTAATCGATCGTTAAACACCTGAAAAGGTGTTTCTTTCGAATGCAAGGATATTCCTAGCATTGATGTGACAACGCTGGCCTACAGTGTATTAAAAATATAAAAGTATTGGAGAATTTCGACGGTGGTTCGCAAGTCTCGGTAGCTCAGCGGTTAGCATTGGACCGGATTTCCAAAAGTCATTCACTTGTGGCCGAGTTAATTTTTTCCAATATTTTTCTATTTAAAATTTATCATAAGTATGAAAACGTTCTTCGGAAAGTATCCTAAAATTATTGAGATATTTCAAACAACTTTAAAATTGGCAGTTTTCAAAATCTTTTTGCTGATCGATCCTGTTTCTCATAAGGAACAAAATAATATATGTCACCAACTAAGGTTTGAGTACTAGAAAAGTCAGAAATAACGCAAAACTATTTTAAGGATATCGATTAAGTTACCTGGCCTTATGACCCGTCTCACTTTCCTCAGTATATAATATTATGCTATGATGAGATAAAGCTATCAGCTATGGCGTACGTACAGCGTACACGTACGTACTGAGTGCATCAGTAAGCCAGAGACTATGCGGGGGTGGTGAAAGAAGATACGCTGAAAGTGACGGTATTATTATAGATATGTCATCATTTTTGTTATTATTTATCTACATAGCCAGGTGGCCATATTATTTAGGATACCAGTCGATTTTCATACAAACGAGTTGAAGGGTTGGGTAACCATTACGCCTAACTTTGAAGCCTTGGTTCTCTGCCAAGGATTGTCCAAGCCGTGTTCCTGAAACTGAAAACGTTGACCCTTGCGTCTATTAGAATGCTGATCAGATCAGTTGGGTTTGTAACGATCTGGATCTTCTCACTCCCTGGATGGCCATAATCGGATCACCTGCCGCGTAATTGCCCGCAAGCGAATTTCGACCTACCTTCTTCGATAAAGAGTAGTGATTCATTTGAGATGGACATGCAGGAAGAAATACGAATCGATTCTGCTGCAGTGAACGCCAGGCTTAAGAGCTGTGTAAAAATTTCAGATTGAAGTGTAAAGGACAGAACGATGGTTAGGATTACCTGTTATAGTGTCGGATATTGACGATTAAAAACCGCCTTTATTTCAGGCCCAATAGGGTCCCGTTTCGAGCGTAAATCCCGCATTGATTACGAGACATTTTGATCACTGAGCAAGAGAATTGCCCAGGGAACGCCTACGGTGAAGAAGAGACGTGTAACTTATCTGAACGTGTATTTCATCCTAACTTTACTTCCATTTGTGATGAATATTTACGATTAAAAACCGATTTTATTTCAGGCCTAATAGGGTCTCGTTTCGAGCGTAAATCCCGCATGGATTACGAAGACATTTTGATCACTGAGCAACAGAATTGCCTAGAGAACGGTTACGGAGAAGAAGTTACGCCAACGACATGTTTGAATGTGTTGAAGACTACGTATGTGAGAAATAATCAGTCGGCCAAACATATGTGGCGACAGATGTGGTCGGAGTTCTATCAGGTTAGTTTGTTTAATTTTATATAAGTAGTAGCTTTCCGCCCGCGACTTCGTCCGCGAGGAATTAGATTATCGCGCGGATTAAGGATGTCGCTTGGTGGTGCCATTTCGTCGTCTCAGCAAAGGCCTCCGCCAACATTTTTTACGACGATCAGTCCTGCGCCATCCAGCGGTTTTTCGCGACCTTCACCAGATCGTCGGTCACTTTGTCGCGGGTCTACTCACGGAGCATCGACCAGCGGGCGTTTGCCATTCCAGAAATTTTCCGCCCAATGGCCATCGATTCTTCTCGCTATGTGTCCCGCCCACTGCCACTTCAGCTGTATTTACTTTTGTAAACGGCCTAAAATCTATTTATGATTGGTAAAGTCGCCCTCCTCTCTTCTTTTTAAAATTGCGATACCCGACAGGGTACATAATTTTTACTTTTTTTTATGTAACATCTTTATAACATTTTGGATGCAATAAATGTATTGAGTATTGAGCTGAGCAATCTTTAGTGCGATGTCGGTTACTTTAATTCTCCTACGGATCTACTCATTTCCCTCTTCGAGCATAGCCATCTCCATTGCACGCTGAATGCCCTTGAGCCTTTCTATACAAAATTTGAACCCTTTTCTTAAACTATTAAGAGTTGATTCATGTCCACCGCATCGGATTTCAAAATTGATGATAGTTTTGCAATTAACATCTCATAAAACCTCAATAACGACACCCATATTTATTTTAACATTATTTACCTCTTTTTAACCCCTGAGGGGTTGATTTCTCGAGAGGTGGATTTTATTTAAATTCCAACCATAAGCGTAATAAAAAATAAGTCACTTTTACTATGAAAATAAAGGACTTTTCTTCAACTTCATCCCCCTTTTCAGCCCTTTGGGGGTGGAATTTTCAAAAACGCCGAGAGAGGTAAAAGTTTATTTTCAATCATCAACCTAAATACTAAATTTGAAGTCCCTAACACTTTTACTTTGAAAAAAAAAAGGACTTTTCTTACACCATTTCATCCCCCCATTTCACCTCTTTGGGGGTAGAATTTCCGAAAACATCGAGATAGAGATCAATGTTCATTTTTAATCGACAACCTAAATATAAAATTTGGAGATCCTATCTTCAAAGCTGACAGACTTTCATACAAACTTTCATTCCCTATTTCACCCCTTTAGAGGTTGAATTTCGAAACTCCTTTCTTAGTGCACCCTTGGTTCATAAGGAGCCTATGTGCCAAATTTAGAGTTTCTAGACCCAAGTTTGGGTTGTGCGTTGATTATCAGTCAATTAGTCAGTCAGGACATTGAATTTTACATAATAATATATAGATGTAGGATCGTCCTAATTAATGTTATAAATGCGAATGTGTGTTTGTTTGTCCTCCATTCACGCCCCCACTAAGCAATCAATCGACTTGATTTTGGGCATATAGTTAGTTGAAAGGGCGGAGAGTACCAAAGGCTACTTTTTATCCCGATATTCCCTCGGGAACGGGAACAACGATGGTAAAACCGCGGGCGGAGGCTAGTTTCTTTATAAATTTTTCGTAGAAAACTTTTTTGCAAAAATATTATTTGAGTAAGGTCTCTATTAGTTGTGTTCCTGTAATAACTGTAGGAGAAAAAGTTGATGACGCTATATTGAAGTTTTATTTGACTATGTTTATTAAAGCTGTAATATTTTTTTTATAAAATAACGCCTTTTTCTGTTCAAATCAGTGATTGGATAATCGGGGTGCATATTTACCTAAAGTTGAGGTGTTGGCTGTTATGTAATGCACTTTTGTATCGAAAAATGTATAAACTTACAGGTACACAGCTACACATACGAAGAGCTAATGTCCTACGTGGGCATACAAAACAAGCCAGACGACAAGAAATACATAGATAGATACGTCACAGTGTCACAAGACTCCATATTTGACAACGAAGTTTATTACAAAAGGATCACGATTCTAGCTGAAACAGCGCTATTGGAGGCTGATTATAGAGCTAAGGAGGCGGGGAAAGATGCCTTCCTCAATGTTATTGGATGTGGTAAGTATTTTTTTTAATAGTTTTAGTCATATCTCCAGCCTAAGTTCAGGGCTAAGTTAGGTTTATTTGGTTATATGTAGTTAGTAGTTTTCCCACATAATCTTGTTTTAAAGACGTACTAAACGAATGCCTTTGTATTTCATTTGTAAAAAAATATCTTCTTGGAATAAGCTATTTTCAATCGAAAGTTATTTCCACAAAAAGTACCTGCGTACAATTCTATATTACCTATATATTTTTGAAAATAATCACTGTATATGATTGATTTTAAGCCACAACAAGATTAATTTTGGGAATAGTACTAACTACCTATAACTAACTAAACGTAACTTAAGAGCACAAAATCATAAAATCTAAGGCTCGTACAGAACGTGACTCAAGCAGTGTTCTTTGAGATTCTTGACTTGACAATTAGTAAAGGACGCGCTTATACATCACATGTAGCGACGTCCCTTTCTAACTGTTCTCAAGTACAGAAAGTTTCGAGTAACGTTCTGTAATACGAGCCTAAGTGTGAAAAACATGAGAACTTTACTGCAATCCATTCACAACTTTGTATCATAAGGCATACGGTTCAAATTACCAAAACTTTTGCAGGTCTCGGCGTCTGGAAGATCTCAAACCACCAAACCGACGTATACGTCCTAACATTTCTAGAAAGAATACGTTCATATTTAAAGAAGGAATTATTAAATCATGTTTCGGACATCAATTTCGCTTATATCAGACCGAGCAACAGTATTAAAAGTCTTTTTGCTGATAATGAAAGTGAGAACAGGATATTCTTTGAGAGTAAGAGGCATCCAAGAGGAGGTATTAACGTTTTGATGCAGAACAGGGAACCTTCGGCTAAGTTGGTTGGTGAGCATGAAGGAAAGTTGTTGGTGATCACTTATCCTTGGGACGGGAATGCACATCCTGGGAATGAGTTCTGGTGAGATTCTGGTCTTTCTTATTGTTTCTTGATGTTTAATATGTATATTATGTATGTATTTACAAAAAAAGTATATAAGTATGTTTACCCGTTATCTAGTATCCATAACACAAGTTCTTCATGATACTTAACGTGGGCTAGATAATTGGTGTGATTGTATGGAAATATTTATTTATTTATTAGTCTATTCTTGTCTGTTTTTTAAGCCCGGAGTCAATATGATGTTTTATGAATTGCAATCTGTAACATTGTTAATTAGATTTTTTTTAAGCCAGGCGCAAGTGTTGTGTTTCAATATTTATATAATCGTATACATAATGGTATGAATTTCTTTACTTTGTAACTATCGTTCTTCTAAGTTTTTTAACCGCCTCTGTGTAGATACTTAGCCTTCATCATACCTGATGTTAAGTATTGATAAGGCTGAAGATGGAAGCGAGCCTCTACTGGAATCCTCAGCCACTGAGGAACTGGTTATCTTATCTCGAACTGCCGGAACACAACAATACTGAAAACATTGTTGTTATAGCGTCAGACTTAGATAAGATGGTTGTAACTAGTCAGGTGGACTTACAACAAGTCCTACCACCAACCAAATCGAATATAATATGTACCCCACTGGGAATCGAATCCGTTACCCCTGGGCCTCATACCACTAGACAACAGAGGCGGTTAAAATCATACAATAATACATATTCAACTCTAATTATAATGTCATTTTTTCCTCAGGATCGGCAGTTTAACCGCCTCAGGCGATCCGGCCGCAGCTTGTTCGACACAAATATCTGAACTACACAACGCGCATATAAATCCAGCAGTTTGTAGCAACAACGTGCGTATAGCTGCCAGTGGACTTTCTTCTTTACAAGAGTATTGTGCATCTGTTCATACATAATTGACAAGCTTCAGTTCAATTTAGACCTTATGTTGTTATGTCTAAGCTTAAAATTAATTGAGGTATTTTGATTTACAAATATTGGAGTGACACAACGCCGTATACTCAGCAGTATGTAGCAATAATGTGCGTATAGCTGCTAGTGGAGTTACTTCTTTACAAGCGTATTGTTCTTCAGTTAATACATAATTGATTGATATCAGTTGATTTTAAACCTTATCTTGTTATGCCTAAGTTTAAAATTGATTGAGATATCTTGTCTTGATACATAAAATATCGGAGAACTAGTGGACTTGCTACTTTACAAGTGTATTACGTCTGTGGCGAAACTGTCAAGTGTCAGTTGATTTTAGACCTTATCTTGTTACGTTAAAGTTGTTACGTTTAATTGATTGATATGTACATAATTACACAGCGCCCATTTAACATTATTGACCTCAACTAGTTTCAATAAAGTCCACAGTCGATTACTAACGAAGTTGTGTTTGTTGATTGAACTGTAAAGAGCAATAGAGAAACTCTGGTCAAATATATCTGTCTAATACTTTTTCACTCTTGGGTTATTTAGACCAATTTTAAAGAGATTAACTTAGAAGATTGAAGGAGCTTTTAGCCGCGAAATAAAAGGGAGTCAAATATGAGATGAATGTGTAATTTATGAATTGAAATACTATTGGCATAAGAAGGCAAAGTTGCGGTCGTTACATATGTTAAAAGTGGTCGTTAGTTTTAAAAATTATGAATATTATGCATATTTAGTTTGCCAGTGAAATTGACATAGACTTTAAACTACTCGATTACTTAGTGCTCTCTTTCTTACTCACTCTTGTATAAGTTATCTCGCTCTCGCCGGTGATATAATGGTCGCTGAAATAAAAATGCTTCTGGAAATCGTGTGATCCTATCATATAAATTATGAACAAGCATTACTCTGTATAAAGTCTAGCTCTTCTAAACAATGTATATTATATAGTAAGTATGTATTTAAAATAATGTTTAGTCACAATATTTACATAAATGTATTGGCTATACTTGAATTAAATAAATATTCTGTCCTTCTTCATCTCATAAAAATGAAAGAGATGAATCTTAAAATTAAAAGAAAGTGTGTCAAATACAAGATTTGATGCTAGGTATAGATATTATTGTCGTATGGCAAAATTGGATGACTGATGTTAATATACGTATTTATGGGACAATGTATTTAATATTATTGTAGTTATTGTATTATAATCTTCGTAGATTTAATTATATTCTCGCCAAATTTTTGAGGTTAAATCATGCATTTGGTATTTCCGCTGTGTGTAAATGCATTAAAGCTATGGTATGTTTATAATAAAACAAAAAATAAAGAAATATGTTTAATAAAATAATCAACTTGACATTATGTAGTAAATTACTCTCTTATTTCTATAACATGAACGAATTTTATGAAGTTTCGGCAGCTATTTCTGAGACTACTTTTTAGAATAAAAAATGTAATTATTTTAAGGGGCGAGCTCACCAACTGTTTAATCGACATAATAATGCTAAATGTAATTACATTTCAGTCGTTTCTTTGAAGTTCAAATATGGAACCAGATGTCAAGATGTTTTAAACCTTGGTTATCTAATCGACAATTAGTGAACTCGGCTCTCAGTAATGGATTATATAACTTTAAACGCCGATGTATGCAGAAAGCGTTTGACATTTGGAATTTACTGTTAAATTAATGATTTTCTTTAATTAACCAATATTTGCTTTTGGTAATTATTTGTGATTTTTGCGTCTTCCATCGGATAGTAGAATACTCCACAACATATTTTTGAACAATATTGCTTTTTGAGCCACTGCTAGAATTTCATTTTTGTGTAAATTGTTAGTTGAATAAATTATCTGTAATTTTTTATGGAAAAATACTCTTTTTAGTGTAGTAAGTAGAGATTATTTTGGCTACTCGGAAATTTTATTTGATTTTATTATTGTAAAGCGAATGACATTGTTGCGTGTTATATAAAGTACCTTGCCTTTAGTTATACAGGGTGAAGTCGAAATCATTTTGGACCGATTACACTATGTCGTTTAGGCTGGTATTCCACTTATTAATTAATTGTAGGATATAGGGGATATGCAGCTCCAGTTGGAACTGTAGTGACTGCGACCTATAAGATATAGTGTAACTCGCCACCTTGTTATAGTATCTCTTTTAGCCTGGCGACCTCCAGGAAGTCTAAAATTTTCCTAGCTCTGAGAGATTTTAGTTCCTCTGGCCGATTATATCCGGCCCAGGTGGATATTCCACTTATCAAATTTTTTTAGATTCCACTTACCTTATTTAATTAATGTTTTTAATTATTATTAAATCTCAATGTTTGTTTAATACCCATAGAATTTGTTTTGTTTTTACATTTCATTGAAATTTTTTATAATTGTTATCTTTGATTTTTTTAGATTAAGTTAAATTGCGATACCCTAGCAGGGTTCATTTTATGGTACTGTCTTTATGTTATATATCACCATTGTAACCACATGATTGCAATAAACACTTTGAATTGAATTGAAATATCCAATATCTTGGTCTAATGTACATTTGATCAAAGAAATTGGACGAATTCATCAAATGTATTGAATGGGATTCTATTGTATAAATATCTGTCGTTTGTAATATTGGACAAAGTTAATGGATAAGTGGAATACCCTTAGGTATCCGAATTCGGAATCGAAAGAGCTGCTGTACCTTTCAGCCTGCCTGGCATGAGCGGCTTTTCACAACACTAAAAACTCGATAACGTGTCACTACACTATCCCGCACACATGTTAGCACGGTAAGCAAGACTGCATTATGCGCCACATACATCATATCGCGTGGTATAGCGACGTTCATGGCCAGGGCACAGAATATATAATAGTAACAGAAGTTGCACTCCTTTGATCTTGAAGAAAGCCGACATTTTAATAGCCTAAAAAATTTCCAACGCATCTGGTGCATTCAAAATTGCACCTTACTGCATCGCTCACAAGAGCGCAATTCCTCTATGTTCAGAATTTACCTACGCCACAGCTTAAGCGTCAGGGTTGTACAAGCGAAGTAAAATAAATAACAACATAATTTTATGGATAATTTTTTGTATTTTCATTTTTTTTCTACTTTAAATGTAAAGTTGTATGTATTTCTCACCGTCTCTTTAGTACCCATTATTAAACTTCAGTGTTGCGAAAATTCGAAATCGAACAAACAATTTTAAAAGGTATAGTGTCGAAATACATAATCATGGTGCAGTTTATGTTTAAGCTTAATGTTCCGTAATATTTCGTGAGTAAGTATTAATGTTTTGTAAAATTCATGTTTGAAACTGCACGCGTGTACACACAAGCGCGGGGCGGCCCTGACTGATTTACACACAACTCCAAGTTGTAGCGCGCTGTAGGTGGTGATGGGCTCTTTTCTCCGCATTTAGACTCCCATTTGGTCCGTTATGCGTAGGTGCGCGCTGTAGGTGCTTATCGCGGTAGGTATAGGCAAGTGACGGAGGCCTGCGGCCCGACCGCCTAACGATAAAGCTTGTGCCATCGTTATAGCTATCAAACTTCACACTCTCATAAAACCCTTCAACGATAGGATTTTTGACTAATTCCTACATATTTCTAATCATCTATTGAAAGAAAAGAAAGAAAGAAAAATTGTTTAATGGTTATTTTGCGTTGAATTACAGTAGGTACATTACATAATTACATTACACTAGAAAATAACCAAATTGGTCGCTACTCAGGTATGCTATGACCTGACACAAGGCCACAGCTCCGGTCTTCCGTAGCGCCAACGTGTGCCATTGACAATTTTGCGGCACATGCATGGCATAAAGATTATTATAGTTATACCTAAAATTAGTATTTAAGCTGTATCAAAAGTAAATAATAACAATATTAAAGTTATATGCGTATTGGATCCACTATTGCATTTTTAGTATGAAAGTGATAGCGTTAGCGAGAGCCCTTGTAGGAAGTTTGAAAAACCGATAGCTATAGCGATATCACAAGCTATACCGTTAGGCGGTCGGGGTGCTGGCCAGCAGGGCTAAGATGAGCGCTGTGACTATTTGTCGAAATTTATCTCGCAATGCCTGGTGCGCTCATATCAGTATCACGGTGTGAGCGGGACAAATAGTGCGCTTACGCGACATAAGCATCGAGAAGCTTTAGTCGCGGTGCTCATCTTACAGGGGGCCCAATCGCGATAAAAAATAACAGTTGGTTTGAAATTGAACTAAACTTTTTACGACTGTTTTCTTAATTTGTAGTTGGATTACATTTGTCAAGTGAAAAAGTTGAATCAACGCTAATTTATTTGGATTGATGCGATGTTTAAATTTCAGCGGAATCATGTGTTTTTTTTATGATAAATCCAATTTAAAAGCAAGAAAAACTCGTAAAAGTTGTAGTTCAATGATAAATATTAAACAAGAAAATATACTAGAAAAAAGCAACTTGTCTCATGTCGCTCTGACGGGATCCGAACCCGCATTCTTGGGAATTTAGCCCAATGCTCTAACCAGTTATGCTACAGAGGACATGTCCATTTTTTCTAATATATTCACCCTTCTACGATATTGGCCACCGTCGTTTTATCAATGAGAGAAATATCCCCGTATTCGAAACAACAAATGTTTGTTGCTTTTTTCTAGTACATTTTCTTGTTTAATATTTATCACATAAAAATAGCATTGTAAAATGGACAATTAAATAGTTATACTTGTAGTTTAATTCCAATCCAACAATTTTTTTTATCCCAATTGTATTGTATTCAACGCTTATAAGCGCGGTGTCAATACGATCATCATACTGTGAATTGCGCTACGAAAAGCATTCTTATTCCTATCGATATAAGGACGCGATTAAGGTCAACATGTAAGGCACGATATTATAACTACTCAATCAATGTTATTGAAACTTTTCCCAAAGACTTTATTTCGAATTCATCTTGCTTTAAGTATTAAATTAATCAGATCTTTATTTAGCACTTGTTAGATTGTCAATCATTTTGTATGTGTCCAATGTTAGACCAATTTGATAGTATTATATATCTTGTAGATGTCATTTATTGGGATATTGTACGTCCTGTTAGGCACATGTGTTAGGAAAGTGAGATATATACCTACGATAAACTATTGTATGTAATACCTATTGTTCGTGTAAATACTTTATGTACTTTCAATGTTGTTTTTTTTACTATAAGTAGTTAATTTTGCTACTCATGAACAAAAAGTATTTATTCCTACGGCTGAGAATTACAGTTTTGAACACTTGTAATAGTTATTATGGCTGAATTACACTAGGTCATTTTCGGATGTTCGGGCATACCAAGCATATATTAAACTGCTAATTTAATTTTATTATAATACGAGCTAATTTATACGAATTCGGATAGCAATTATACTGAACGATGCGCGAAGTGAAAGAAAAATTGCGACGGATATCCGAATTTGGGACCCGAAACACAGTCGACAAGATCTCTCTAACCCCATGTTTCCACTGGCGAAACATCTACAAGAAAACATGTCGTTAACATAATGCGACCACTGAAAGAATGCATGATTTGACAGCTCTCCGACCGAGAACCATTGGTCATCCTCATTATAATTCCCACATGTTTTCTTCTAAATGTTTCGCCAGTGGAAATGGGAGGTAACACTAGTGTTCTCGATACCGTTCATTGAAAGTTTTTGCCGGATTCAGTGTTTGGCGGAAATAGAATTTGCCATTGGAAACCGAAGTCGAAGGAATAACCAAGTGTAATTTCGCGCATTACGGGTTGCATTTTTGATACAACATTTATTTTCAACCTTGCTCCTTTGTTTTAACGATAATGTCACCGTCTCGCGGGGCTGTTACCTAAAAATAGGAATTATCGCGCATATATCGCGCGATCGCTGCGGTACGTCAAAATAAAAATGGTATTACGTATGTGATTGCTGGCTAATCGCTCGCTGATGGTTCGTAAAGCGGCATCTCACTCTCTCACTCTCCTACCTAGGTGCGAGAGTGAGACGGCGCGTGTTGCTATGACGCCTAGCGCCAAAAACAATTTGGTAGCAAAAACAGGAACTAAGTTAATGCACATTGAAGTTCATCGTTTGTTCGGTAGAGGCCGCACTGTTGATACGTGACGTAAAGCAATTATCACGCCATTTCTGCTGTCGCGTTGCTGTTGCTAAGATAGGTAATAGTCCCGCCGCTCACTTCTTAGCGAGGTAAGGAAGACAGCATCATGCGCCTTATTATGTCGCGTGATATAACGCTGTTCATGCTACGGGTCCTGGATTTATTTAAGTCATTTTTGGTGTCTTTAAACCATACATTTTGAACTTAAACCTTATAACTTTGTAAATGCAGCCGATTGCATAATATAATGTAGTGCATTGTATGATGAAATAGTGAATAATTATTAACAATTATTGTTACTTACATGAATTGTAACCCGAATGTAGCCATTCTGATATAGATGTTTGTTAATTTTACTATCAAAATATATGCAGGTGTTTCATTTTAATTGCTTCTTTTATTGGAATCCCGATACCACTATATCGTTTGTTTTCATACAACGTTATTTCACGTCTCAAAACTTCAAAATCATGAGTAAAATTCGTAATTACGAACAACTTTTTGTATGGAAGCAATAATACAATCTTCTTCTTATCGTATGAGGATTAGTGGCCACCTCTGGTGTCATAGTTTATCAAGCCGCCTATAAGGCCTCTCACTTGGCTTAACGAATGTTATCAGAAGACAACAGCCGGGACCGACGGTTTAACGTGCCCTCCGAAGCACGGAAGCGCTCAGCTGTAATGCCACTTTACGGTCACCCATCCGACACCTGACCGGACCGAACGTTGCTTAACAAACGTGATCGATTACGATCAGTCTGTCAAGCGCGGCCACGAGCGCTTCAATAATACAATATATCCTAATTAATATAAATGTGAAAGTGTGTGTGTGTCCTTTCTTGGAAGCCCTAACTAAAGAACCAATCAACTTGATTTTCGACATAAAGTTAGTTGAAAGGTCGGATAGTTATATACTTTCTACCCCGATATTCCCACGGGAAAGGATGCCACGCGGGTGATACCGTGGGCGGAAGCTAGTAAAGAAATATACTTTCTTTTAGTTTGTATGTCTTATGGCCTGCGCAGACGACGGACATTGAAGGACTTTTTGTCCGCGACACGACCTTATTACTAAGAACATAAAGTTGAATAAATAACGAGGACTATCGCGTACTTTTCACGGATATACGCGGTCTAAGATCAATCTTATTTGGTTAACAATAAGGTCGTGTCGCGGACAAAAAGTCCTCCGTTATCCGTCGTCTGCGCTAGCTCTTAGGTTGGACCTAGCTAAACTTGCGTACCACAACAAATTTTAGCCTGAAACTGTTTTTATTATAAATATTATACGTTTACATATCTAGGGCCGTATACCGCTCAAGTGATGTCGTCATCGAAATCGGCTTCATTTGACAGTTGGATGTGACACATTGCTGCTCTGCTTCTTTTTGGCACAAATGAAAAATTACCAAAGACTAACACCCATATTCTAAGTCGTTCCTCCTAAACTTACTCGTCCTCGACTTAACGAAACCTCATTGAAAACCTCTTCAAAATACTCCTCGAAATCGGTATTCTTAGTCATAACTCCGTAAGGACGGAGGAGCCAAAGAGTACGTAGCCACTCCGTGTTAGGCCTAGCGCACACTACTATTTTTACCCACGACGAGGTTGAGTGGAGTGTAAAAAGTTTTGGAGTAACGACTTAGAATATGGGGGTAAGAGCAATATGTCACATCCATCTGTAAAATGCAGTCGATGTCGATGCCGACGACTCTTGCGCGGTAGGGCCTCAGGTCAATTAACTTATTTTATTACAGAGTCGCCACAAGTTCTAGATTTCATTGACGATCTTATTGCTTGTAGATAGGTAGTCACAATAATGTGAAAACGAATTTTATTTGGAAGATGATAGCTATAAGCATTTTGCTTGGACGTGGTTAATTCGTCCAAGGCATTTTGCCATTTAGGCGCGAATAACGCTGGAAGAAAACAACAAAACTAATTTGGAGTACACTACACAGAGATTTCGTCTTTATCTCACTGTTTTTTTTTTCAATGGCGACGCCAGTGTTCTAAGCCTGACCAAAAGAATAAAAACCTGACCTGTACTTATTTCAAATTCAGTAAGTAGAAGAAATTAATTCATTAGTGTTTCCGCAACATTTTTTAATTTATCAAACAATGCATTACTTAGTCCCGAGTTATAAGACACATGATATACCTACCTACCATTGTTCTCTGGACACCGGTCGGTGTCCAAATAATAATATATCGCGCCCTTAGAGCCTTTCCACATTATCCGATCCGATATCGGTATCGGAAGCCGAAATATCGGAGCAGTGGCGGCGCTAGACCACACGTTGACGTCGGCGACATAAGGGTTTGCGAGGCCCCTTTTATTTCCCAGTCAAAACGAAAACGTTAAACATGAGCCGAAGTAAAAACTAATGTTTAAGTTAACGGTTTTATTGCTAATCATATGATGAGAAAATTACACAAATAGAGATTTAAACAGACAAACTATTCGGCTTTTGCCACACTTTTTTTTCAGCATTATGGTATACTTATATGCTGGGACAGGGACATTTCCGGTTGCCCAGTAGAGTTGTTTAGGGAGCTTTATTTAAAAAGGTAATAGATATATAAAAAACGTTTATATCACAAATAATAATAAAACATTAACAAGAATTTCATTGGAATAACAAATTATTTATTTAACCATAGACTATCCGAGAAAATGTTTCCCAAAAAAAACTGTAATGGTCAACCGGGAATGTCCCCGATGGTACTTACATTTGTCTTGCCCGTAGGTATATCGTATACTAGCGACCACCCTCGGTTTCACCCTCGTGGTTCGCGTTCCCGAGGGAACATCGGGATAAAAAGTAGCCTATGTGTTAGTCCAGTATTTGAAGTCCCTACATACCAAATTCATTCAAATCCGTTTAGTAATTTATGCGTGAAAGAGTAACAAGCAAACTGATATACTTTACATTACATTTATAATACTAGCGGCCGCCTGCGGATTCACCCACGTGATTCCCGTTCCCATGGGAATATCGCTATAAAAAGTATCCAGGTTATCTACTCTATGCAAAATTTCGTCATAATCCGTACAGTAGTTTTAGCGTGCATGAGTAATACTTAAACAAACAAACTGACCTATTTTTACTTTTGTACAATATAATTTAAGTAGGATTCCGGGAAAAGCATGATCCACCTTCATGCTTACCGATATCGGATCGGATCGGATAATGTGAAAATGTAATGTGACTTACCTCATCATAGGTGAAGTACAGCACGATCCATTATGCTATCGAAATCGAAGTGAAGTCAGGAGTCGATGTAAAGCTTTCGAGTGGATGGCTGCACAATACATCGGTGAGAGGTAAATGGCGATGCCAGTTTCATAAGAATGAATAAAGGGCAAAGGCAAACGGTAAGTAGGTACCTATGCTATTTTAATTTTGGCTTCATAGACATGGCGATTACCGTCCACATAAACTTCTTATATTATCATAACATTCTGACTGACGGAAATCCTAACACCTAACTAATATTAAAAATGCTAAAGTGTCTGCTTGTCCTTACTTCACGCCCTTATGGCTGGTATACACTTTGATTAGTCAAGTGCCAAGTGTTTAGTGTTAAGTGTGTAGAGTGATTAGTGTTAAGTGATTAGTGATGTCCTATACTGTTTAGTAGGCGGTGTTTAGTTCATTTTAAAAAAAAATAGACAACATTTTGTCTGTATACTTTGATTAGTAATAAATGTTTGTTTTTATATTCAGGACATTTTACATTATATAAACACGCATGTTGAACATACAACTCCACAATTTTGTGGGTTACGGATTCGAACCACCTAGTAGACATTTTTTTAAATATTTTTATCAATCACAACAACAGGAGAAACGAACACGAGACTTTGTTGATTTAAACTAAACACTTAACAGTCACGTCCAGACGTGTTTAGTTCGTGTTTAGAGCAAGTGAGGGGTGAAGGCGGGACGCGCGGGTAGTGCAACTCGCAGAAAAAATAGAACGCGCTGTAAATACTGTACTTCGCTAAGCACTATACACTTAACACTAAACAGAAACTGTCCGAACGTGTTTTTTGCCAAATACTTAACACTAAACATGCCACTCGCACTAATCACTAATCAAAATGTATACCAGCCATTATGGCTAGCGCAGACGACGGATCACAGAGGACTTTTTGTCCGCGACACGTCTTTATTGTTAACTAAATAAGATTGAATTTAGATCGCGTATATCCATGAAAAGTACGCGATAGTCTTCGTTATATTTCAACTTTATGTTCTTAGTAATAAGGTCGTGTGGCGGACAAAAAGTCCTCCAATGTCCGTCGTCTGCGCAGGCCCTTAAGCAAATCACCTTGATTTTTCTATCTAAAACTTAAAAATATTTGCTCGTCGTCTCTTTAAAGGAAATTAAGGCAATTTTGTGAACGCGGGAAAATAAACTAACTGTCGCTTTAATGTGGAATTATGGTGAATATTAGTCCAAAAGTAAAAAACCTAATAATTAAAATCAGTGTACATATTACATATAGTATTTCGAGATATTAAGTAAGTTAAAGTCATTCAACTTCATTTTTATTTTAGTGTGAGTAGGAGGTAGGTAAAATGAAGTACCTATGTAATCTTATCTTTCCTGGCTTTGTCTCTAATTTATAGTTACTTAAGCTAAATTGATCTTTAAACTTAATACTATCGAATAGTACCTAACATAAAGGTACACGGTGTTTTTTTTCTCAAGCAAGCCAAGTTCGATTGCCGATTTGTTCGATTGTTCGATTGCCCGTTGCAGGGGTGTAATTTTTTCAAAAATATTTGAATGTATAGTTAAACTTATTTTTGAAAATGAAGGAATGTTTCCTTTGGGTAAAATTTCTAAACATGAGTATTTAGGGTAATTTCCCACTGTTGACCTTTTTCTCACACTGTATATTTAAATATATCATCTCATCTTAGGATGAGAGATATACCAGTTCCATTTTATTGATCAAAACATAATTATTATTTTCGACACTAGTGGCACTTCAAGGGCCTGTTAAAAATTTATAGCAAATTTGCACCAACGCAATTGCTCGACAACAAAGCGTAGGCGCTCACTGTATACTATCATTATCTAAAAGTATTCGCCCCGTCTCTTTGTAGCGAATTAAGGCAATTTTGTGAACGCCGGAAAATAAAATAATAGCTGGCCCATTAGCGAGAAGCTTCCCCCCGCATCTCAAAGACACCACTCGCTAATCGTCGGAAATAAATTTGACGTTTCTCTCTCTGCGCGCCCGCTTTGAGTAGAGCCCGTTCCGGATCATTTAACGTCGCCGCCGACGCTGTACTGAGCTTAGGGCGGACGAAGACTGACGAATAAACTTGTACTTACACAAGAGCGTCGCCAGACCATGGCAGAAAAATAAGATAGGTACGGTCACGAGCATGCAGCTTTGCCTCTATGACGATTGATTTATCGACAAAGCAAGCTAATTGCATGACCTTAGGACTTCGGTTGCTTTTGCGATTTCAGGACGGCGCGAGATACCGTCTTGCTGGCTGCACGCTACACTTTACCATGGTCTCAGGCAATATGGAGCGTGTAGCCGGGACATAACAGATTCACGCGAGAAGTCTGGCTGTTTGATAGTGCAACAGCTTTGTTATTTGTGCATGTGCCTTTTTCTAATGTTTTCACTGCTGGGGCACTTATGCCTTCCTCATGGGTGGATAAGGAGCAATGACATGACCCACCACGCGGATCGGTGGGTATTAACGACTGCAAATCAAATATAACTGAGACCAAGGGCTTAACGTGCCTTCCGAATCCCATGTACGAAAGAGCTCGATTTATTTAAATTATTTATCTATCACCCATTTCGTGACATAGTATTGTAAAGTAGCTTGACCGTCACAATCTTGGATGTCCAATCATGGCTCTCTCTCTACAGGAGCTGTCAAATAATGTATTCTCTCAGTGGCCGCATTATAGGGTACCTAGGTGCACCAGTGAATGAACACTCCAGTGAATGAACAGAGGTGAGTTTTATCAATAAACTAAGAAAAGTTAAGATTTCTACCGAATGCGATTTTTTTTTTAAATTGTAACATTTTATTATGTCAAAATGGTCAAATAGATTTTTGTAGTAATCCTGTAGTTAGTAATATAGTGACAATATTATATGGTAAAGAGAATCTGATATAAGTGCTGATAATTTTTAAAGTTCAAGATTGCCTTAAGGGTTCATTCATTGGGGTGCGCGCCAGATAACCTCCACGTGGTGCACCCTGGGCGTCACTGGAAACGAGCTTTTATCGTTTACAGTGACGGCGAATAATCTGGCAGGCGGTGACGGTGTCGGTTCTGTCCCGATGCCGTCGGGCGGGAGGGGACTTTATGGTTCCAGCCGTTTTGGCGGTTTTGTTGGCTCCGTGTCGGCGTCCCAGACGTAAACTGGGTAGCGGCGATGCGGTTCGGGCTCGGCCGGCGTCCTGGACAGTCCGGGTAGCGGCGGTGCGAGTGTGTCGGGTGGAGCAGACCGGACCCTTGTACATAGTGCAGGGGCTGGGGGCCGCCACTTCAGGTGGGGGCTGCGTGGAAAGACACCACTCTAAAAAACCAAACCTGTGGGATTTTGGCCCTTTTCCCCTTATAAAGGTCCACTTTATGAAATGGCGTCTAAGGAAATAGTATTACCCCAGGAGGGTACCGGCCGCTCAGCGACCGGAGAATCCCTCCCTGTGGCCTCGGCCACGGGCTGCCCCACCGTTTCTGGGGGGGGCACTTACCGCCTCGAGGACAGAGCACAGTGTCCGTTCAAAAACAGTGCCGAAAATGTGTCAAGGAGAGAAGGTCCGTCATCGGCTGATGTGGCCGATGATACGGACCAGTCTCTGGGCTTTGTTTTGGAGAGTGTGGGTAGCAGCAGGAGCTGCACGCCTTCTATCCGCGGTGGATCCAGGAGCAGTTCCCGGAAACGCCCGAAAGTCGTAGTGTCGGGACCCAGTGGCTCGGACTCTGATTCGGACGAGACGGCAGAGAGGTGGAGTAACGGCTCTTTAAGTCTCATATCTAAAAAGAGTCTGTCTCAGCCGGCTGGACAGTATGTCGGGCTTCAGGCGGCTAAAAATAAGTTGTCTTATCTAAAGGACAGAGATGATTTAGACAGGGCGGAAGATGAGGTGGCGCGACAGGAACGCAAGAAGGGGTCTCCTGACAAGCCACAGAAGAAAAAGAGAAGGGAGAAAAAGTCTCCTTCCCCCGTCGAGAGCTCGCTCGTGTGTGACGACCTCACAACGATACAGATGGCGAGCGCTATCAGGAGGTGGACAGATACGTTCCACGTAATTGTAAGAGACTCTGGCAACATCAAAAGGGAGCACAAGGATGCTCTTAAGAGGGCTAGGGCGGACTTGCTGGCGGTGTGCGACGGCCTCATGAGTGTGTCGGTAGATGAGGAAACGCGACGGCTCAAAGCCGATGTCAATAGGCTCAACCAAGAGTTGAAATACGCCCGTGAGGAAGTTTCCGCGATGAAGCGGCAATTTGCCGAGAGTGCCGAAAGGCGAAAAGAGTCGGTTCAGGAACCGGTGGTTGCTCCGGCGCAACCGGATTCATTTTTAATGCCTCCGCCAGGATGGCTGGAGGAATTAAAGGCGGATATGACCCGCTCCATTGGGGCCATGATCAATGCTCGCATAGAGGGCTTGGAGAGGCGCCTTCCCCCGGCCCCAGTTTTGCGGCCGCCCCTAGCGGCAGATAAGAAGCAGGACACGGCTGCGGCCAGAGCACCTTCCTCAAACCCAGCCGGTGAACAGGGACCGGTAGCTTCTACCAGTACGCAGTCTGGGGAGACCGCTATACCTGGCACGGTGGCCCCTGCACCCTGGAAAGAGGTCTTAAGCAAGGGCGAGAAGAAGAGGCGTAGGAAGGCGGCTGCGGCTACAGAAAAGGCAGCGTCGAGTCCTGCGGCAACGGGTGGTCCAGCGGTTCGAGCGAAGGCTCCTGCGAAGGCTCCAGCTAGGACTTCCAAGCCCGCGGCAAAGAAGCCGAAACTGACCCCGCCCCGCTCATCCGCCATTGTTGTCACCATAACGCAGGAGGCGGCAAAACGAGGAGTAACGTACGCTCAGGCCATTGCCAAGGCAAGGCAGGAGATACAATTTAAGGAGCTGGGGATAGAAATCCTTGACATGCGGACGGCGCAAAGTGGATCGCGTCTTATAGAGATTCCTGGCTCCGCAAGCGGAGCGAAGGCGGACGAGCTAGCGGCAAAAATGAAGTCAGCCTTGGAGGGCATCGCTGATGTCCATCGGACTCTTAAGACGGTTGACCTCCGCATAGTCGGATTTGACGACTCGGTGTCAGCCGAAGATTTGAGGGCTGTGATGGCCCAGAAGGGCGATTGCCCCCTAGAACATATCAGGGTGGGCCCAATCAGGCTTGGTCGAGGAGGCCTGGGTACCGTTTTAGTAAGGTGCCCAATGACGACGGCAAAGAAGGTGATGGATGCAGGGAAGTTTATGGTTGGATGGACTGTTCCCCAAATCAAGGTTCTGGATCAGCGACCCCTGAGATGCTTCAGGTGCATGGTGCCGGGGCACATGCGGCAGAAATGCCAGTGTGAAACGGACCGCAGCGGAGTCTGCTTCCGATGCGGAGAGGTTGGCCACAAGGCGGCGGACTGTTCTGCGCAGCCGAAGTGCCTCGTATGCGTGGCTGCTAAAGTTCCGGCCGACCACGTTATGGGGGGGAAACGCTGTTCCCCTCCTTCGGTGAAGGCAAAACCGGTCCCCTTGACCAAGGTACCGACGCCGCAGATGGAGACCGAGGCTGCTTTGGAGGGTGTTGTAATGGAAACTTAATGTCCAGACGCAATTACAACATCCTCCAAGGGAATCTTAACCACTCCGCCGCGTCGCAGGACTTGGTCATCCAGCATGCGGCAGAGTGGAAAATAGATCTGGTGGTGGCAGCGGAGCCATATCATGTTCCGCAAAGGCACAACTGGGCGGGCGACAGCGATGATACGGTCGCCATAATGGTGCCCACCCATGCCGCTCACTCCCCTCCCCTCTTAGTCAAGGAGAGGGGACCGGGTTATGTGGCGGCAGTCTGGGGGGAAGTAGCACTAGTGGGTGTGTATTTCTCCCCCAACAGGGCACTTCGTGAGTTGAAGCGCTGGACCGACGTTCTGTGTGGTGTGGTCCAGCGTCTTGCGCCGAGGCAGGTGTTAATTTTGGGGGACTTCAACGCCCATCATCAGGCTTGGGGCTCCCCCGATAATAAGCCCAAGGGCGAGGCGGTTCTGGAGTGGGCGACGGCTGCAGGGGTTGTCCTTCTGAACAGGGGCAACACTGCTACGTTTGTGCGAGGCGATTCGGAGTCAATTGTAGACCTCACGTTCGCCACCCCGGCTCTCGCAGACCGCATCGGAGGGTGGAATGTGTTGGTCGACCCAGAGACCCTTTCGGACCACCGATATATTTGGTTTGGGATCTCCCCCTCCCGAGCCCAGGACAGCCAGCAGAGTCCTGCAGTACAACAGCACGCATTCCAACGATGGGCAGTCGGAAAGCTCAATAAGGAGATAGCAGAGGAGGCGGCCTTGATGCAGGCCTGGTGTATGGACGGGCGAAACCTCGAGGGTGCTAGCATCGGGGACAGGGTTGAGGGGATGACGATGTCCATCCAAGCCGTTTGCAATGCGGCGATGCCCCGAGTGAATGGACCGCCGAACAGAAGCCAGGTCTATTGGTGGTCCGAAGAAATAGCGCTGCTTAGGGAGGAATGCCAGAGGCACAAGCGCGCACTACAACGATGCCGCTGTCGTCGCCGCCGCCTGCGGCAGCCTGAGGACGAGTCTGCTCTCAGAGAGGCCTATAGGGAGGCCAAAAAGGCCCTTCAGGAGGCCATATGCAGGTCCAAGGAGACCTCTTGGAGTGAGTTTTTAGAGGACCTGAATCGGGATCCTTGGGGGCGCCCCTATCGAATGGTCCGAAGTAAAATGAGGAATCAGGCGCCCTCAACGGAGCTGATGGACCCGGACCTCCTCGAGCGTACGGTTGCAGGACTGTTTCCGGCGGAGATCCCAGATGTGCCACCGCTCGCGCCCTTTACAGGAGATGGCTTGCCGGAAGTAAATGAAAACTTCACGCCCATCACAGAGGTCGAATTTGAGACTGTAGTAGACCGCCTGAGAGGCAAAAAGAAGGCGCCGGGGCCGGATGGCGTCCCTGGAAGGGTGCTTCCCATTGCCCTGAAACATCTTGGGGAGCACCTCCGGGAGCTGTACAACAGTTGCTTGGAGTCTGGTGAGTTCCCAAGGGCATGGAAGCGAGGACGCTTGTGTCTGCTCAGGAAGGAGGGAAGGCCTGCGGGTTCACCTGAGGCCCACAGACCGGTCGTCCTCCTGGATGAGCTCGGTAAAATCCTGGAGAGGATACTGGCAGAGCGAGTCATAAAGCATCTGGAGGAGTTTGGGCCGAACCTGTCGGATAACCAGTTCGGGTTCCGCAGGCAGAAGTCAACCCTGGATGCACTGATGGCCCTGAAGGACCTCACGGAGAGAGCGATTGCGAGAGGGGAGCAGGTGGTGGCGGTTTCGCTTGACATCCGGAACGCCTTCAACACCATCCCCTATTCGGTAATAAAGGATGCCCTTAGGTACCACCGCATCCCATTGTACCTGAGGAGGATCCTAGAATCCTATTTAGAGGACCGTGAGGTCCTATATGTAAATGCAGAAGGACAAATGGTGTCCCGAACGATGGCGCGCGGGGTCCCACAGGGATCAGTCTTAGGACCGCTCATGTGGAACCTCGGTTTCGATTGGTTGCTTCGAGGAGTCCTCCTCCCAAAGATGAACATCATTTGTTACGCGGATGACACACTGGTCACCGCGAGGGGGGAGGACTATTGGGATGCGAGGCGATTAGCTGGCGTGGGGACCCAGCTGGTCAAAGAGCGTATAGAGCTGCTGGGGCTCGAGGTCGCAGTTAACAAGACCGAGGCCCTCATTTTTCATGGTCCCAGAAGAGGGCCTCCAGCTGGGGCAAATATTGATGTGGGCGAGGTTTTGATCCCTTTAAAACCCCACATCAAATACTTGGGACTCATCCTGGACGGGCGCTGGCGTTTTACGGAACATTTCCGTCAGCTGGCGCCTAGGTTGGAAAAGGCTGCTGCGGCCTTGGGACGCCTCCTCCCCAACATTGGCGGCCCGGATTCCAGCTGCCGGTTATTATTCGCGGGCGTAGTCCGCAGTATGGCCCTTTACGGGGCGCCGGTTTGGGCAGACTCCCTCAATGCGGAGAACTGCCGCCTCCTCAGAAGACCGCAGAGAGTCATAGCAACCCGCATGATACGGGGCTACAAGACGGTCTCCGGCACGGCGGCGTGTATTCTGGCGGGTACACCTCCATGGGAGCTTGAGGCACAGGTCCTCAGAAGGGTGTACCTGGCCAAGAGAGAGGCTGGACAAAGAGGAGATCGGTTGGCCCCTGAAGAACTTGCCGATGTGAGGAGGAGGGCGGAGGAGGAAGTTATGGCGGGCTGGGAAAGCCAGCTGGAGACTCCTGTCGCGGGTGCTAGGACGGTGGAAGCCGTACGCCCGCTGCTAAGTGAATGGAGGCACAGAAAGCATGGAGTGCTCACCTTCCGTCTGGTGCAGGTTCTCACCGGACATGGGTGTTTTGGTAGGTACCTGCACCGGATTCACCGAGAGGAGTCTCCAAAGTGCCACGAGTGCGACGCGGAGCTGGACACTGCGCAGCACACGCTCGAAGTGTGTCCTGCGTGGTCGGCACAGCGCCGGGAACTCGTAGCAGTGGTAGGAGGGGATCTCTCCCTACCCAGCATCGTCAGTAAGATGCTGGGTAGTGACAGATCGTGGCAGGCGGCAGTCTCCTTCTGCGAGGATGTGATCCTCCAGAAGGAGACAGCGGAGAGGGCTCGCGAGCAGGACGCTCATGCGGCCCGAATCCGTCGCAGGCGGCTAAGGGGAAGGAGGCGACGGTATGATCGCCTCATTCCCTTATAAAGAAACCAAGCTGGCGATGGTGGGTGTGCCATCGCCGGCCTTGCACGGTTTCCACCGTCTGGGAAGATGGCCAAACTTGCTCGGCCATCTTCCAGCCGTGAGGGGGCCCGGGTAACCGGGCCACGGCCGCCTGGTCTTTAGGGGTGATTGCGAACCCTACCCCCCGTGACCAATGGCGGCCTGGAGGGCAAGTACTAGGAGTTTTAGTTGGTAGTACCCGCCCAGGTGAGTCCAACATTTCGAATCGCCCCTGCACCTGGGGGCGAGGGATGCGTAAAAGCATTTCTCCTAGTATAAAAAAAAAAAAAAAAAAAAAAAAGGGTTCATTCATTGGTGCACCTACCATACGTTTACAGCATGTTTTCTTGTAAATGTTTCGCCAAAAGAAAACGGGGGGTAATAATCAGGTACCTACTTGTTTAGGTACCTATAAACTTACATGTTAGGTCTTACTTATCGATTTACTTAAAATCTGTTTTAGGTAGTTCTAAAACTACTTATTAAGGGGATTGTGTAGCTGTTTTTCATACAAAAAGGAGGGAGAAACGATAACGTTTCTCCCCCCTTAAACATAATCTTTATTTTTTTTCATGTTGTTGATATATTAGATAAGTTTTTAATTTTAAAATATTATTGCTTAAGTTTAACAAAAAATATTAGCATCTGAATATCCATATTTTTACTAAAAAGTACCTCTAGCATTTAGATAGATAGATAGATAAAAAAATTATTTGCATCTTTAACACACATGAAATAAATAAACAATTACATTTAAAAAAATGATCTCCTAAAAACAAACAATAAAAAAAAAACATACTTACTTACAAATTACACTAACATGTGTGTCACAGCGATGCAAAAAGGCAAAAGCTCAGCGACATATTTGCCCTAAATTAGAGCAAAACGCTGGTTTTCAGCCATTGCCCATAAAAATCAAGGGTGCTAGACTACGAGCAACAATAGAGGTCGTGTATACATAATTTCATTTTATTTAAGATAATCTAAACCGAATTACTAAAAAAGAAACCGTACAGCCCTAGATTAAGGTACACTGAACCGAATGACACCAACATTGCTCATTTCGTAAAGGTTTAGGGGGGTGAAAACGTCATCGCCCTAAACAATATTTCAGGAGGAAATCACCTAATTGGACTCGCGACGCGTATCAGCACTACACAATCCCTTAATTCCAAACTGTGATTTTCTATGTGGTAGTAGAACTTAAAGTAAAACATTTTTTCCCCTTTAAAGTCCATGTTCGTCCGCCCTAATCTTCGCAAGTGGAGGGAGCGATAGGAAACGGTTACAGCATTACTCGCCACTTAATTACAAACAAAATGGACATTTGTACTGCCCCTTGAGATTGAGATACATGAAGACACTGTAAGAGTGTGTGTAGGTATGTTGACATCAGTGGTGAGGGGTCGAAGTATAGCAACGGCACAGATTAATATATTATAGTTAGGTACTTCGTAAGCAAAGGTAATCTGGACCAAAAATTTCTCCAAAAAATTTCTTACGGCCGGTCTCAATAATCTATCCAAGAGATAGGCCTATCTTAGTTACGTTACTTAGCAACCGCTGTTATTTTGGGCCGATTAACAAAAAAACCCAGGCAACAAAGCTCTAGTAAGCTTATCTCTTACTGTGGATAGGTTATTGAAATCGACCGTTAACCTATCAGGGCCCAGATTATGAGTCACAATAGATTTTCGATTGGTTTGTTCCATTTCCACCGGTGTCTGGTTCGGTTTTGATGAATTAACTGTATGGTGAATTGGTGTGGTGGGATTACTAAAAGGGAAGCCGATAGGAATCGTGTTGTATGGGCCCTTCGCCACTGGTTCACAACTTAAAATCCTAACTAATATTATAAATGCGAAAGTGCGTTTGTTTGTTCTTACTAAGCAACCAATCGACTTGATTCCTGGCTTCTTAGTTGAAATGATGGAGAGAAACATAAGCTACTGTTAGTCCACTATTTGAAATCCCTACATACCAAATTTCATCAAAATTTGTTGGTTAGGTTTTGCGTGAAATAGTGACAAAAAAAACGAACAAACTGGCAAACTTTCACATTTATAATATTAGTAGGATTCGATCTTGCTTTTGGCGTAAAATTAGTAAAACACAAAGAAGCAGGTGGTAGGACTTGTTGTAAGTCCGCCTGGCTAGCTACCACCACCTTATCTAAGTCTGACGCCTAACAACAATGTTTTCTGCATTGTTGTGTGCCGGCAGTTAGAGATAAGTTAGCCAGCCCCTCAGTGGTGGAGGGGAGGGTGGTTGGATCCGGGAGAGGCTCGCTTCAATCTCCTTATCAATATTTAACATCAGGTATAATGAAGGCTAAGAATCTCCCCGTCGTTCCTAAAAAATATAAAAATTAAAAGGAATCCTATGAAAAGTAGTAAACAAAATCACCGATTCGTAGTCCTCTGGTTCCTTCTTCAAAACTAAATGGATTTAGTTTTTTTTTTATTTATAATCTAAAAAAGGCTTTTCTGTGCTCCTATGATTTCCTTTTTTTTCATAAATTAATTATTATAAGAGATACGAACGTTCAGAAACGCTAAAAATGGCCAGATTTTCCACTGTGTTCAAACATCCAGAAAACAATATTAAACAAGAAAATATACTAGAGAAAACCAACTAGTCTAATGTCGCCCTGACGGGATTTGAACCCGCATCCTTGGGGTTCCGGCCCAATGCACCACTAACAACTTTTTTCTAGTATATTTTCTTGTTTAATATTTATCACATAAAAATAGCATTGTAAAATGCAAAATTAAAAATTTATAATCCAGAAAACAAATTTGACTACTTAGAAAAAAAAATAATGAAACACAACACAGCTAAAGGTTTTTTTTTTTATGAAAACGTACTTAAAGCGGTTGTGTTTTTGAGAAGGAATCAGGAGACTACGAATCGGTGGTTTGTCTACTTTTCGTAGAAATTTATTGATTAACACTCCCATGGTGTTTCTTATTAATTGAATTGTATTTTTGTTTCTAAGGGTCAGTCCTACGTCTTGTTAAATATACTTAAATCTGTCAAAAACCCAGCTTCGATGAATTTTCTAGTTTCAGCAGGATCACGATGTAAGTTTGTGTTACAAGACGCAACCACAGAATAGGTATACAATAGTACTATACGACGCAACCCCTATAGGAAAAGAATAAAGCGTTCCTTCTCCCCTAACAGTAGGGTAAGTCATTGTTTATCCCAGTCAGTAACTTTGAAGTAGGAACTAAAAAGTGGCCGGTGAAGAGTAGAGTAGAGTTACTGTTAACCGAAATTATCATTGCATCTAGATATAATTGGGGATCTTCCTAGATAACCAGTTTAGCTTAGAGGAATATTTTATAGAGTAATAAGGTTAAATAAATAATTTATAATTCAAATGATTAACCTATTAATTAATGTTCTATTATTTGTGATCTAAAAGTTTTCTATAAGTTTCTAACTTTTGAAAAAAATCTACTTGGCGACCGGGAAGTTCTTGACTGTACTACCTAATCAAGCTACACTACAGTAACCTAATTGTAGAAATTGTTTTAACTGCTAGGGGGCTATGGGTCACTAATTCATATTATGATAAGATGGTGAGTTTGTTTAAATCAAGTAATCTCTGGAATTACTGATACGTTTTTATAGTTCCGTACTTCAAAAAACAAAACGGAACCCACATAGGACCACTTTGTTGTCCGTCTGTCCGTCCGTCCGTCCGTCTCCGTTTATCTCGGGAGGAATCGAGTTGAAATTAAAACCATATACAGGGCAACAGTCTGTTGGAGCTGTAAAAATATCAAACTTGTAAATTAACTTTAAAAAAGATAGGACCTTTACGTCGCAAAAAACGTATATTTCGACATTCTCAAGGCAATCAAAACTCAAAGGGTACTTCCCGTTGACCTAGAACTATGAAAGGAGATTGTTATAAATGGAAAAAATCACACTTGAAATCTACGTTAATTTGTATTGGATTTGAATACAGCACCTATTTCAGTATTATAGTTAACAGCGGACACTGCTTAGGTAATATATAATTCACTTTTAAAAGTCCTTTAATTCCATGAAACCGCCATCTTCAATGACAATTGTCATTTGCATCGATAATCAGTTCAATTACTTATTGATATTAAACATGAAAATATCGATATTGGCGTTAATTTCAATAGGTATCGTGTAATAAATTATAACAGAAAAAAAATTGATGTTGTGCAAGATTTAAGTTTTTTGCCTATTTTAGTAATTGATTAGTAAAAGTCAACGGAACCGGAGCTAGGTCGCCGCACGAAAAAGATGGCGTCTCGACGATAACGCTCGGCGCGAGAGTTCTTCGCTCTGATTGGCCGTTTTAGCTTCACGGTGGTGTAAAGGCGCGTTTTAATTCGTTAAAAATAATATAGAATTTAATAAAACATTACCTCAAAATCTGATTCTTTTTTTTTCATAAGAAATTATCAGTAGTATCCGTAAAAAAACTTTGTTCTTTTGGGCTAATACGGGCCATCCTTTACCAGAAAATGAGGTTTTCTTTGCTGTTGGTTCTTAGGCTAACAATGTATGGGCGCGGAACATTGTCCTTTGGCAAGTAATATCGTCTTTACTACAAATACAGAAACAATCTAAAAACTATAAATTTGTAATTAAATCATAAAAATATAGTCTTTAGTTTTGAAAACTGAATTTCGGAAAAAGCTCGGGAACGCGCACAGGTTATATCTTGAAATTAATTATCGAGTTGCAATTAAAACATTTATTATAGTCATGGTCAACTATCTCTCCAAGCTGTGCAAAACTAAACTTCTAAATTTCTAAATCTAAATCGTACTAGTATATTTCGACACTCTCAAAGTTATGATTAACTCATACGATACTTCCCGTTGACCTAGAACTATAAAATTTGGCAAGAATTTAATCGTCTTTTAATCAAGTACAGGAAAAAATCAGAAATCTTTACATTTGTAATTAATCATAAAAAATATAGACTTTAGTTTTGGAAACTAAATTTCGGGGAAAATTCGGAAGAAACTGTGAGAGATTCCTGAACTATTTATAATATTATGTAGGTAGCTAGGTACCTACAAATTTGTGCGGAACCCTCGGTGGGCGTCCTACTCGCACTTATCCGATTTTTTTTATTCTTTCACCAAAGCTCAATTTTTCCCGAATGACAGGCTCTCAGTGTAATAGTTTCATGATCAAGTATAAATGTTTGACTCTCAGCGAAGTAAGCCAGTAGTAAGTAAAAAAAATCTCAATTCAAAAAAGATTTATACTAATAACTTCTTAAGGGGATTCGCGATCACTAACTCAAAATGAATTTAACAACTAAAAACTTTGTCTAGACAAGTGCTTATCCATTCACTAAAAGATTACCAGCTTTGCCTCCTACTTTACTAAGTACCTGATGTTAAGTCATTTTGGGCATTATATTAAAATGGGATTATGACAATGTTGAAAAGTACTATGGTGGACAATATATTTGAGTAAGATTAAGGAAAACTTGTATTGTTTGAGGGGATTATACGTCATTGCGCTCGTGCCAGACTAGACCAGACGTGGGAAAGAACATTGAAGATTTTTGAAGAAGTTTGTAGATGGTCAATTGTTTTTTTTTTTTATAATTTAGATAAGTAGCTAAAGCTTATGTTACGAGTAGGTAAACGATCGGTTTCAATAACCTATCCACAGTAAGAGATACGCTTACTTGGTGCTTTGTTCCCTAGATATTTTTGTAGACCAATAAAACCCAAAATAACAGCGGTTGCTAAGTAACGTAACCAAGATAGGCTTATCTCTTGTTAGGGATAGATTATTGAAACCGGCCGATAGACAACACGAACAAGGTTAGTGGGAGCATGTTACGTATTAAGTACCTACTCAAAATAGTGTCGACTCGATAGATTAATAGGCAGGATTGTTGCCATGACAACATGAAAATATCTCTATATATGATAAGGCCCGTGTTATCCATTCTAATGTTCTTTCCAGCGCCATGAGTATAACACCTACAGCCTTCACTAATAACTTCATATTGACCTTATCAAGGTCAAAGGTCAGATAAACGTTTTCTCAAGTGACCCCAGTGAGTACACGTGTGTAGCACGCGCTTAAGTGTAGTATACCTATGGATTTCTTCTGTGTATCGTGCAATAAGTTACACAAATTCAAAGCTGAAATATTGAAAAATATAACAAATTAGTAAAAAGAGTTGTTTGCAAGGCGATACTCGAAAAAAATATGCTGAAGCGAGATAGCAATGAGAAAACGACGCGCACGGGAGCGAGACCGATTTTGCAGATTAGGCAAATAAAACATAAAATGACTTCGTATTAAAAAACTACAGCGATTTAAAATAAATGCTTCTATACGATCCTAAATATTATTGGTGTCCACTTATTAAACCAATTTCCAATAGTGTAAGTAACCCCATTTAAGAATAATCTTGAATTTTCGTATTTTTTAGAGGTCTTTTCGAAAAGAAAAAGGGTCGAGGCAAAATCATAAAATCGTGTTTTTGAAACTATACGAATCTAGATAAAGGTATGAAGAAATATATATGTTATTAACAGATTTGTAACAACTGTAACCGTGCTATAGTTTTATATCAATAAGTCCAATCTTTTTCCGAGTAGTGCACATTTTTAATTAATTTTAGTTACTTTATATTGGATAAGTATTAATCTTAAGTTACAATCAGACTGTTCTTTCTGTATTGCATGCCGTGGCAACCTTTAATTAAGGTGATACTGTACCTAGATTAAGTTGCAACTGTATCTCTGATCATGTATGTGGTGTACATCTAGTTGGTTGACCTTAAATAAATGAAAAAAAAAATGGTGGTGACAGCCTATAACCATAATATTTATCAAAACCAAAATCTATGTCCATGAAAAATGTTCCGGGTGGGTTTGCGTCTGCTTTAGCAGAATACGTAATTTTACAGGAAGTAAATGATGTCCGGTTCAAATTCGTTCGGAAGATTTTGTTGCGAAGTTTTTAAAAAGTTTCATGAAAAGATGTAAGTGATCAAGTCTGTTATTATTGTATTATAAAACAAAAGAAATCGAGCAAAAAAAGCTTGATTCCTTTTTAACTAGTTTAGTGTGAACGTTAGCTCGAAATGCCGTATATGTGGTCACATTAAAATGTTAACATTATTTAAAATTTTAACTACTCTCTTATGTTTATTCGTTATTTATTCTATTTTAATTTGCGTTGCTATTTTGTATTTTAAAGATTTTATATTTTTATGACGAAAATTTTTGTTTATATAGTGTCTTGCGTCTTTCTTTGCTCTCTACAGCCATTTGCAGAAAGCCAGTGCCGTGGTGGTAACGTTATCATGACTTATACTGAGTAGAGGCCTAATCGGTACATAGGTTAATATTCTTTTTTTTTTATAAAAAATGTTTTTGTGTATGTTTTACTTGTACCATAAACGTTTTCTATTCTATTCTATTCTAGAAACACCAAAATTAACCCTTAAATATCGACGTTACATTTAATTTTGAACTTATTATATTAAATCAGTTCTTAGTGAACTTTAGTGAGCTTTCATATTATTCACTTGTGGTGTGCGAACGAGCTCAGTGGTTTAATTACTAGTTCAGAATGCAATAAATGTGATTAAATTGTATGAAACTAGTTTTGCTGAGGCGAAAAACGGGTATTTAACTCATATTTGAACTGGCGTTATTAATTTACAGATTGTGGATTTAATTTCGATATTGAGATTCTTACTGTCTTAATGCAATTTGTTTTAGAATATTAATAATTTGTTCGGAAATTAATTTATTAAATAGTAAATTTTTTGTACCTACTTCTTTTTTAGTTTTATGGTACAAATAGTTCAGAATCTCATTGTCAGCTGTTATAGACTATCAAAATTAATGATTCAGGAAAATTCGTCAAATAAAATAATTACTTATTCATATTTTTTTTCGTCAAAATAATGCTTCAAGAAAATAAAAAAAGAGTATTTGTGAAATCGTACATAATAAAAAATCTTTAGATCGCGATAATCTCGCGTGTCTAAAAAAAAAATCAGAGAGAGATTTTTTCGAAGTGTTAGTTCTCTCGTAAGATACTCGATTTTATCCAAATTTTTATAAGTTCTTCTTTTATATGTTTTATACTTACGTTATTCACCAGGTTGAATAACTATAGTATTTGTTTATTGGTTTCCAAGTAGATAAGAATGTTTTCTTTTTTTTGTTAGTTTGAAATTAACTAAATATTTCTATTTTTAACAAAAGAAGACTGTTCTCTTCATTTGATTTGGCATTAACAGCAGTCTACAATTGATTTCATTTCATTTTCTATTTATATCTTTTTTTAAAAACAAAAACAAACTAAAATTAAATATAATAGAACCAACGAAATGTTAATGATCTAAAAATTCCGATATTTAATAAAAAAAAATATTGAGTTTCTACTGTGCGTACAGATATTAAAAAGTTGAAATGTGAAAAATATACTTTTGTTCGAACAATAAAAGCATTTCTGTAAAAGTGAGACAATCAACCGCTCCCTATGAGTGGCCCGAACAATCTACTAGACTTGCCTCGATCACATCGCCTTTTACAACCTCACCCTTAACTTCCACCAATCAGAAACGAGGGGTGCGGTTGCGGAGAGAGACAGCAATATCTAAAAGCCGCTACGAAAGAGCGGGACCAATATAGCTCATGTAAGTTGTCATAATTGAACAGGCGGTACAGAGTTGGGGGTCACTTTAGTGTCAGTTTAAGTTTAGGTCGGGCACTGGAGACCCACAGTCGCTTACGGGTTAAGTTGCGAAAATAACACTCCGATTAAATATGAATAATCTATTTTATTATTAGTGAATAAACGGACTGTTTGACTTTGTTTAAATATAGAATACTTTTTGTTTTTTAAAATACATGTGAAGTGTGTTTTGTTTTACTTTTAAAGAAGTAAATACTTTTTAATTTGTTTTTTTTTAAATGAAGTGACGTAATTTTTATTCTTAAATTAATTAAAATTAAATTATTTATAAATTAAAACCTGTTAAATTGTACCTATATTGGCAGGCAATAAAGTTTATTGCAAATAAATAAAGTGATTTTATCGCAATGTCGGAAACTAGTAGAAGAGGTACTGCTTACACTATAGACAACATTCTTGGACATACAGACAGACAATCAGGTAAGGGGTGAAATTTTTATACTTATTATATTTCTTTATTCAGGAAGGGGAGTAATTTTTATACCTATTATGTTTTATATTTTGTTCAAAGGATTGTGTCAACTTTTTTCATGGATCATTTTTACTTTTTCTTCATAAAAATTAAAAATATAATTATTTTTATATTTTTTGTTTAAAAATAAAATAATAAACGCCTAAAAGTTTTTTCGAAAAGAAAGCTTTTAAGGTATGAATTCATGGCATAATTTTTGCGCTTTCAATATCAAACCAACATGTTTTCGTTTTTAAAATTATATGTATTTGGACTATAATTTTTATTTTGAACCTTGGTTCACCTTAACAGTAGCTTACAAATAATAAAGTATTTTGAAAGATAGCATTATTTTTCTTTTACGATTTTATATAAAATTACGGGTTGTTACAGGCCACATAGAATTAAGAATAACTAAAATACAGTCCACTTCCGAAGAGCCTAACATTTGATCGAAGGACCAAATGTTAGGATCTTCGGAAGTGGACTGTATTTTAGTTTCTTGCCGGTTCTTCTCGTTACAAGGTCTCCCGCCGTAGGGTTTGTGAACCGATGGCGTAGCTCCTTTGGCATTCATCAGAGTTTGTAACAGCCTAGACTGAATAAATAATATTGAATTTAGAATTTTTATAGAGATTTAAAAAAAAACTAATCTCGTGTCACTTGTGTTATCTTCTTAATCTGTTAATAAAATACTATTAAATATATATTTTTTATTTTTATTTAAAGGAGTCTTTTAAATTCGTATTGGCCATGTGGCTATATACCAAGGTACCTACCTATTTACAAATTTTCGTCATCATCCATTTTTAATGTCCCCACTGCTGGGGCACTGGCCTTCCTTACGGATGGATAAGGAGAACGGGCCATGACCCACCACGCGGGCCCATTGTAGATTGGTGGCTTAACGTGCCTTCCGAAGCACGGAGGAGCTCGAGGGCTCCTCATTTACAAATATAAATAAATAAATAATTGTTAAAGACTTAAGAGGATTGTGTAGTGCCGATACGCGTCGCGAGTCCTAGAGGTGATTGCCTACGTTTCCTTCTGAAATATTGCTTCGGGGAATAACGTTTATACCCCCCTAAACCTTTACGAAATGAGGCAATTTTGACGTGATTCGATTTAGTATCTTTAATCTAAGACTGTACGGTTTTTAACCGACTTCCAAAAAAGAGTAGGTTTTAATGTACACCTATTACGCCGAGATTTTTAGTCCGATATAAGTGATTCTTATTTTGTTCAATGCGGAATAGTTGCCATTTGGTCCCATAAATATTTAATTCTGTTTGGGTCAGTAGTTTTTATTTTATGAGTACTTTTGTTTACTTGGACGATATATGACAGTAAACAACAACGAAAACTACTATGGTCTACTTGATCTAATGTAGAGAAATCCTACTGTTTATAAAACAACCTACTAGAGAAACTTAAAAGTAAAAAATAAAAAAAAACTCCGTTAAAAAAACCGATTTCAATAACTAAAAAGCAGTCGGTGCCAGCCAAGGCAACAATTAAGGAGCACAACTTATAATGCCTTGGCTGGCACCGACTCCAAAAGGTTTATTTTTTGGTTTTTAAGTTTTTGAAGTCGGTTTTTTTGTTTTTTTTTTAATTCGGTTTAGTTTGACTTAAATGAATTGAAACGCTCGAGGTAGTTAAGTATTAAGTAAAAAATATGGACATTGAGATGCTAATATTTTTTGTTGTAAGCAATATTTCTTTAAAATAAATACGTTAAATACTTATCAAATATATCAACAACATGTAAAAAAGAATATCAAATTGGATCATGTTTAAGGGTGAGAAACGTTATCGCTTCTCCTTCCTTTTGTATGAAAATGTACAGCTACACATAAATAAATAATTAAAAAATTAAACCTGGTCGACTCAAAAGTACCTAAATAATACTAGTTTATTAAAATAACATTTCAACACTGGGCCCGATGGCACAGAAGTTTCATGATCAAAAAAGCAACATTTCTAATAATTAGGATGGTGCAGTGGGTTTCGCATCCCACTCCCGACAACATGGAAAAAACCTCTTTCCTTGTACTGTGGAAAAACATTGTTTGTTTCATGTTTTTAAGTATATTTTTTAAGTATATACCTATTTAAAATGTCGCATTGTTTTTGACAAGTTTAATTAAAAATAAAAATGTTGGGCTATCTTACACAAGGCCTTCGAGCACCAAATCAGAGCTTGTAGGTATGTAATATACATAATAAAACAACTTTTTTCCAAAAATACATTTTTAACACATAAAAAACGTCCAGAAAAAACTCAAAAATCAAACACAAGAATCGAAACGTCTCGATATTTTTTTATTTATTGGGTTTTTACCGACTCCTACGACCGTTCAACACAAAAATAATTATCCTCTTACCATTATATAAAACACCACAGCTCAAGGGCCATAGAAACCTCAAAACTACAGCAAATTCTATTCACAAATCCTTATTAAAGGACTTCCCGCTGCGTTCGTAAAAATAATTCATAACATCCATTATTACTTACTATTATATTATAACACATGTTATACTTGTAATAACACGGGATAAAGGCTGATTATCCCAGTTCGATGCTCATTAAAGGATTACAGTTGGCTGTGAAAGTTATTTAAAAAAATAATAATGTAACGGTTCTGGCTTCGAGCACAACGCAAGAGTTTTGAGTACCTTATAAGTATTAGGGTCGCTTTACCACTTTGTGCAGACAATTTGACATTCTTCTTCTTTCTTAATTAATGGCTTGCTCACGATAAAATTCGAGAACTTTGCCAATGTCAAGTATATTTTTTAGTAATAGGGGTTAAAGTATGAAATTGCCGATTTTTTTCTTACACTTCTAGAGAACCTCGCTACTTCTGTGATTAAAAGGTACATCTATTGCTTGATTTTATATTAAAATAAGATCATTATGATCAATCATAATTAATCTCAGGGTTATTATTTTCGTTTCTTATACGATAAAAAATACCTCGAAAGGTTCTCCTTTTTTGTCAGCAAAATTTACTACTTTAAATAATATAATTTATAAATTACTCATAATTTTTAAAATAAAAATGTAGCATTAGATTGCTTAGTCTTTAAACAATGATTGTACATAAAAAAATTGTGGCATTAGCATTTGCGGTAGTAACTATAACAAATATTGTTAGTATGGAGAAGGAAAAGGAGGAATCTCTTTTTGCTTTTTGCTTCGCACCTTCAAAACTGAATTTTTCCTATGAGAACAAAAAAAAATAGAACCTAAATCTTATAATCATTAGTAATTATTATTATTGTAAAGTTATTGATTCTGTGCTTACAAAATGAAAGCGGATATTTTTGTGTAATTATAACTAAGTAAAACATAATTTAGATTTAGTCTTTCAATGAACGCGGTTGATATATTTTAAAATTGATAAATAAATAGAAAATTATTTGCAAAAATTAACTCGGCCACAAGTGAATTCTTAGATGGGTCTCGAACCCATGAGCTTTGGGAATTCGGCCCACACTGCTCTAACCACTGAGCTACCTAAACTGATACTCGTATCTATCCTGAAAATAATTTAAATTAAATGACAAAATCCTCAAAAGAATAAGGGACTTCTTTCTGAGATCATGTTATAGGTACCTATATCATATTCTATTAATTTATCATAGATTTCTCCTTGCTTGTTAAAGGAGCAGTTAAGATTTGTAACTATTTTCCAAGAAGTAGATTACAAACACAAGAAATTACCTTAGGTATATATTTAGCCCTACATAATATAATCCTGTTCATTGTAGCTGTGTAGTGTCATCCCTCATCCCGTGGGTGTCGTAAAAGGCGACTAAGGGACTCAGCCTTCAGGAGACGGGCAGCAGCGTCTCCTACAAACTTGGCCATACTGCGATCGCCAACCCGCCTGCCAAGCTCGGCGATTATGGCAAACCCTCCCTTTGGGGGAGGCCTATACCCAGCAGTGGGTGTTATGTAACTGAGATGACGACGACGAATCCTGTTCATAAGAACGTAGGTAGCAAATTGTTAAAAAACTGTTTAGATTTGGATTCGTTACAATAACTGTGTTTTGATGACGTACAACGTCCTAAAACAAATTTTGACGGATTGTTTCGCGCAAAAATTTAAGATTTTTATTATTTTGCTTATTTCCTCTTAGTCGTAGAAAAAAATTGCTCAGGTACACACTTTTCAAACAAAGGCTTAGTTATTTTTTAGTGTGTTTAATAAAGTCATATTTGTGTTTTTTTTTCAACACTATAATTTGCTGAAGTTTCCCATTTTGTAATTTTAATGGTACTTGCAGACTCAGTAGATAGAAGTTAACCTTTCGCACTTTCGAGACTAATTAAATAATAAATATAATAATCTAATTATTGGCACCATCAATAATGATTTTAGAACTATTGATTCATTATTAAGAAGTGTTTATAAAAATGGCTATTAACTGTACATTAAACTGGTACTTTGATTAATTATTACTAAGCATTTCAGACCAAGTAGGAAATTAAAGTAATAGTGTATCTACTTACCTAATATAAAACGAGTTAAATATTACACATATTACACAACACCAAATACTTTGATCAGTTTCCGATATAATTTTTATACATTTTTGTAACGGATTCGAAAACCAACAAAGATAATAATAACACCGAAGCACAGACTAATTCATGTTTTTCCGGTCCAGGATCAAACCCGCGACTTTTGGCATAGCGAGATCAATACAGCAATGTTGAACAGAGTTTCTAACACTTAATTGTAGGTGATCTGTCTACCTTTTCAAATAAAAATTAGGGCAAGTCGGAGTTAAACTTGTTTGAATAGTCCAAACTCCAAACACTCCAAACAACGACAACAAAAACAGTCAGAAAGTGTCCCAAAAAGATCCAACTATTCACAACAAAGTGTTGAACAATCACTAGGGCGGTTACAACCCGATACTCGGGTTCGTCGATCGACGAAAAATTCCAAATTATGCGAAAATAATGACACTTTTTAATTGCAGTTTGTGATCATCACGTTTAACATTTTGTATATTTTATAGTTTTCGGAACAAATAGACTCGAGTACCTTTAATTTGATACCTTACTCGGCCGCGTACTACGCGCCAAAGTCCCTATCGAGTCGTCACAAATTTTGCGAACCTGAATTAAGTATATAGATTGACAATGTGTGGAAATAGAAGTTGGGTATAGGAAAAGGAGCAAGATAGAGGAGTACTTTTAAATGCAGTAGAAAGTAGAAATATGAAGTTTGAGAAGCATGGCTGGTGTGAAATTAAGAGATCTAATTCGTAATGTGAAGTAGATCGGGGAACTTCCCGATTGACCAGTAAGTTTTTTTGGAAAAAGTTTTCTTGGAAAGCACTATGATTAGAGAAATAATTTATTATTCAAATGAAATACCTGTTAACGTTCTATTCATTTTGTGATATAAACGTTTACTATATATTTATTACTTTTTTTAAATAAAGCTCCCTAAAAACTCTACTGGTCACCCGGAAAGTTCCCTGACTGTAAGTGGCAACCCCCGCCCCGTTTCCACATTTTAAAGACCTAAAAAAAATTTGTAAACGTATAATGCGGCCACTGAGAGAATGCATTATTTGACAGCTCCTATTGAGAGCCATTAGTCATCCTCTCAGCAGCTGCACTATATTTTACAACATGTATTCTTGTTTATAAATGTTTTGCCTGTAAGATATCAGTCAAATGATACAACCAACATTCTAAGAGCTTCGAATCAGCATCTTTCTCTCATTCTTTCGTATCCTAAACACAGAAACAAGCTCAATAAATAACATATTTAATGACTTATACAAGTACGAGTATGTCTTCTACTTAAAGAAAAAAACTAAAAAACATCGTTCATTCTCTGATCTCGTAGAATTCAAAAGCTTGTGCACCCTCGATAATTGCCGTGATCACCTCAACAAGATAAAAGTTACCTACTTAAGGCTTGTAACACACGTTCCGTTCTTTGGGTGTGTGTATTGATTTTTTTACGATACCCTGTAATGTAAGTATGATTGTTTATAAATCAAATAATTCGATAAAATCTCTTATCTCATAAAACCAAACGTTATTAGAAGGCTAAGTAGGTAGATGAAGTGCGTTTAAACTAAATTACCTCTAAGAAATTACAATGGTTGTAATAATAATAATAATATAATAATAAACGATATTTCTTACACTCATACCAATCAACCTAGCCCCAAAGTAAGCACTGTAAGGCTTGTGTTATGGGATACTAGGGTAACGGCTATAAATCTATAAATTTATACATATATATGTATTTGTTTGTAGAATTATATAAAAATGTCCATGACTCAAATACAAATGTTCGTATTCATCATACAAACATTTGCCCCTACCGGAATTCGAACACAGGACCTCAGAGTTGGCGATACCTTGAAACCGGTGTACGTATCACTCTACCGCGGAGGTTGTCATAATAACAACATAACAATAATAATAACGTCAATAAAATCAAAATTACTCAGTTTGTTACCTCTTGCATTAGATTTAAAGAAATAAAATACATATAACATTAAAAATACAGTTTTCCAGACTACAACTGGTTTTTGTTGTGTTTGTTTCACTTCCTTAACGACAATTTCATTTGGTCTATTGTACAAATTTTCTTGATCTATCATCTAAATGTGATTTATGTTTTGCTGCTGTTTAATAGTTCATCATCAGCCTGTGGATATCATTAGCCTACTGCTACCACGCTGGTCAACGAGAGTTTGTTTCAAGTTTTCCTTCTTTTGCACAGGTTTTCAATGCATCGAGCCTCTTAGTCGAATCTTACGACATCCCAGGCATGTAAGGGAGTGGTGATACTAAGTGTCACAAGTCAACAAGTCTTGTATTCTTAAGACGTCACCACAAGGCACAAATACAAGTTTTTTTTTTATATTTCTGTTTATCTTATCCTACTCTACGACTATTCATGATTAGCGATGACTTTTTTTCTAAAAGTTACTAACTTGTCGACTCGCCCGTCCAGTCTGTTCCAAGCCTTATACACATACGTAATCCTTCCAAATTGGCACTCGATAACTTGCTACTCTTTGATTTGTTGTATCAGATGCAATTTTAACTTTATAATTGTAAGTTTAAGGTACATTATCGTTCGATAGGTTGTTTCAGACATTTTTATTGTTCAATAGGTTTGTTTTAATAAGTGAATGCGTTTTAACGATCGTGTATTAAGTGTTCACGTGCGTTTTGTTTGAGATTTATTTTTTTACTGGACGTGATTTCGACTGTTTGGACTTTAGTTCCCCTTGAAAAGTATTTTCCTAGAGGTGTTTAATAGGTAACTTTGATTTTGTGTCCAAAGAAAGTGAGAATACGACACTGGACAATGGAAGAAAGACCGCTGCTTAATGCTGAGTTCTTGGAGGACTATTTTCTAGAGCTCGAGAACGCTCGATAGGTAATTTGGTCACTCATTCGTATGTCCATGATAACTGAAAGATGCTTTAACACAACAATCGTACGTCAAACCAAATTTTTATATGCTAGTATTTAACTGCTAACGAAACCTTACTATACCATTAATGACTGCACATCAAAAAAGTAAGCATCAAAACAAAGATTACCAAATCTAACCTTAATGTGAATTTCAGTTCAACTTTCAGTGCAAGTTCAGTGCAAAAAGTATTTTAAGACTGCACCTAGGTACTTTGTTTCTTATTATATTTAAATATTTTCCCGATTACATAATCTATCTTGAACTTATCGAAGTCCTCTTTAATTAAATACCATTGATTCTGAAATTCAGTTACGCTCCGCCATTTGAAAGTTGCTCTGTTCACAACTTACGGTTGACTGCTCTCATCTCTTTGACGATCGTTGAATAGGGCACGGGTAGGGTGACATTTATTTGGGGTGATCCGGGAAAAAGCGTATCGGCAATCGCTATAAAACTGGTCCCATCCCAACAACTACAATTTTGAATAAAACCGCTTTTCCGGATATTTAGTGCACACACAGCTTTGACACACGATTTTAGATTTAATATTCCGTGAGTTTTATGGTTTTGGGTTTTTCGAAGATTCGAAATACAATCTTGTAGGTGTTACCAATTTATTGATAGCGATAGTTGTTAAATTGACACGTAAATATTTATAATAATATTAGTAATTTATCCATTTCAATATTCGTTATTGTGTCTTTAGTATTATTGTTATCAATATATCTAGTTTATAAATATTTTTGTAAATTATCTTTAGTTTTTGGTCTTCTAGATAACCCTATTGAATAGAGAACTTGAAAAAGAAGGTTTAATTTAGACTTCTAGTGTAGACTAAGGACCTGTTTCACAATCTAAAAGTAAGTTCGGAGTAGCATAATTGCCAGATAATTTGACATATGTTTCATATTACAACTGTCAAATCATCTGTCAAATAGGAACTAACTTTTAGATTGTGAAACAGGACCTTAGTATGACAAACTCGAGGCAAATTTTTGTCTACGACAAAACTATCCGATGCACACAAGACCACTTTCAAGCTCGCCATACTATTTGAAACACTTGAGTTTCGTACCACACCTATTCACATTTTATTAAAAGGTGAGAATTATCCCACTAAAATCCAAAACGACGGTCGTCCTACTCAACTTGTAATTACATTTTTGGTGACAATGCACAGTTGCAAATTGTTTAACAGCCATTGTTTAATATTAATATTACACATAGCTTTATTACGACGCCTTTAAAATATCGTGAATACCCACCTACCTTTTGAAGTTCGTGTTATGCGATAAATTATTTGTAAATAAGTACTATGATTCTGTTTGAAAACTAATTATTATTCTATTAACTGTACAGAATTGGATGATTTTGAATTTTTGATATAGTTAGGTCCAAAACATTAACTACGGGTACAAATACGTTTAAGTATTGTGTTTTTTATATATTGTATTGTATTTAATGTTTATGTATGTTTATATGTGTAAATGTTTACAAGAACTATACAAATATTGAGCTTGATAATTCTTTTCTGTGCCGTCTTATCTACACCTTGCATTCTTTTTATGTCAATTTCTATGATTGCCATTAGGTTGTCTGGAAGAGATCGCTCTGAGCGATAAGACCGCCTTTTTACACTTATTGACTTAGAATTTTTATTCTAAATGTTTTCTTTGTGTGTGGTGTTTAAATAAAGTGTTCTTGTATTGTATTGTACGAGTATGTTGATTAAGGAACCATGAAGATTCAGTTTCCCTTTATTGTAAATTAGAATTTTAGGCGCAAGTCACATCGTCCAATGTTTAAACCAAATCGTATTATCGTCCAATGCGTAATATTTTAAGTTATTTAACTTTTAAATATTGATTTGTCGATTGTATATTTAGATTATAAAAATACGTAGTATTTTTTAAATAATTTTAACCGCCTCTGTGTTCTAGTGGTACAACCACCGGTATCAGATCCAGGGGTCCCGGGTTCGATTCCCAGCGGGGGTACATATTGTTTGGTTGGTGCTAGGACTTGTTGTAAGTCCGCCATAACAACAATGTTTTCAGCATTGTTGTGTTCCGGCAGTTTGAGATAAGATAGCCAGCTCCTCAGTGGCTGAGGATTCCGGGAGATTCATCTACAGCCTTATCAAAACTTAACATCAGGTATGATGAAGGCTAAGAGTCTCCCCGTAATTCATAAAAAAGGAAAGAAATGTAGTTTTCTTACGATAACAGCTATTATCTCGGGGCCATAAAGGTTGTCGATATACCCTAACTAAAAGAAGTAACAACATAGTTACAACTAACAAGAAACAAGAATCACTATAACTTCATTCCATCTTAAAAGCGAGGCTGAATACGCACCTTCTGGGTTACCTCGCTTCATCGTGGATCCTGTCTTCGAACTTGGGCTTGATTGGGACCAAGACCAAAACCATTATAAGTAAAAAAAAAGACGGGTTGCACTCCGGGAGTGCCGGCAGAAGTGAAAACTTGATTATTAACGTTGAGCATGTTTGATATTTTGGAATGGTTAGGGAATAATTTTGCACCAATTGCTTTATCAGTATAAAAGTACTATCATTTATGTGGTAGAATACAATATTTATTTATTGCGCTATCGTACACAAACATGACAAACCATATTAAAGTGAACGTTAAGTTAGGTAATAAGATATAAGAAAACATTAGTTATTATAGAGAATCGAAAAATATATATTGACAATAAAACAAGAGACAAGTAAAAGACATTATCAACAGTCTGTCGCTAAGCAACCGAGACCATAGTCAACCTGTCACCTCAACATTCTCCATCCGTCCTACGCTTTTTCGATCAGGTCACGTGTCCTGACGCGAGTTTAAGATTTTATACCCATTACAGAAAAAGTGCTCAACGCCGCTAAAGAAGTTTTCACTTCAAAAAAGTAGAAAAAAACACATGATTAAATCTATTATACTATGAAGTACTTCACCAAAAAAAGATAAATAAGATGACTTATTCAAAATAAACTTATCAAAATAGGTCAGGGGTGTCTCACAATGATTGTAATACAATAAATGTTTTCGTTTTACAAGCTTTACTTTGTTAATTCACTATTAAATCCTCGAACAATTGTTAAATTGAAATTAAAATAGAATTAGTATAAATAAATACTGTGCTAACATGAAGTGACGTTAAGTGCTTAACAATAAAAGTATTTTATATTATAGTGTGGGGTCAGCCCTGAAACGTTGTTAGGGGAAAATAATCCTTAGGATAACGTATTGGGCACGAAAATCGCTTGTTGATGTGCAATTAGCCAGTTGAAAGTTTGAGTGGGGTACTCTGATGCTAGGGATGGGAAAGTTTCCTGTACGGTCATGTGATATTCCCTTGTCACTGATACTTACTTTATTCTTGTAACTAGTATTTTGTTGGTTAACTTCGTATTTACTAATTCCAGAAACGATATTCGCGCGAAACACATAACCCTTTTTTGCAGTCGGGTAAAAAACATAATGATAAATTGACTTGATACGTTGTTCTTTTATTTATTAATTTCAGTTCCAACACTTATAAGCTAATAGAAAAAACACACAATTCAACAATTCGATATGTTATATACAATCATATAATATATAAATATTGAGTGTATGCCATCAATATTTAAAAAAGATATATTTTTTTATTAATTTTGTCAGTATCATGTTATGCTCTGATATAAAAAAGAAACGGTTAACTTATGATTCGATCTTGCCATTGTCTAGAACAGTTTTTGATTTGTTATGTTGATAATACAGTCGAAATCTAGAATACAAATTAATTTAAACTTTTAGATTACTTCACTAATTTCTGCACTAAGTATTTTACAATACTTATCTGGCTTTCTGCTATAATTAAATAATGGAAAAGAAATTGCAGCTGCCTAATTAATTTTCTAAAATCACTGCTACTCGATACTCGATTCAGAAATACTCGGGACAGCATTATTGTCTTTATTCGCTACTGTCACGTTTGTTTGCTATACTGGGGATTAAAAGATACATGTCATGAATGGTTGGTGGGAAATCGATTATTACGGGGTAATAATATTGGAGCTGTCCAAATTAAGTAAATAATAAGCTAATACTGATATTATTAATTTTATTATCAAGATATAATTTCACTGAATTCTAGGATTTGTGGATTACTAAAAGCAGATGTAAACGAAATGACGTTTATTCATTCGCGTTATTAAGAAATCGTCTTTGTTTTCTTTTTTATGTTTTGTGCGTGTAACCTACGCTTTAGAACATTTTAGTAAAACGTAGTGATTACCTATTATTTATTTATTGAACTTTTTTGTACAACATACACAAAGAAAGTACATAAGGCGGACTAAATACTAAAAGTATTCTCTGCCAGTCAACTTTTGGGAAACAGATAACAGCGAATAAGGGGTTTAAAAAATCTAAATAAACTAAATCGTTAAATACAACTAAAATAAATACTTACTCAGATATTTTATATTTACATATGACGTATACTTATGTACTCTTTGATAGTCTTATTTATAGAGCTAAGCTAACCTACGTCACTAAGTATTATTATCTGTGATTTATGAAAGCAATCCTTTTGGTGTAATTTAGACAAATCCTTGCAACTTTGCTTAGCTTTGCTGAAGAAAATCCGCTGCCTTAATAAATAAAGGCAAAATATTTTCTTCAGCAAAGCTTCATTAAAGTTTAGACCCTCCCCAAAACTTCATTATAGTTTAGTTTCCACTGGCAAAACCTTTACAAGAAAATATGTTGTAAAATATAGTGCGGCCGCTGAAAGGATGGCCAATGGCTCTCGGTATGAGCTGTCAAATAATGCATTCTCTCAGTGATCGTATTATAACATGCAAATGTAAATGTTTCGCCAGTGGAAACGTGGGTTAATGAAAACATTTTATCAACAGATCCAGTAGAGCTGAAAAGCGAGAGCGGCGGCGCCCACTCAGATTCCGAGCATGAGCATGAGCATGAGCACGAGCACGAGCACGCCGAGCACACCGAGCACAGTGAGCACAGCGACCACGCTCACGCGGAGCACTCCGACCACTTAGAGGCGCTTGACACGGGACGACCACGCAAGGTAATTTACTAATAAAACAGTAAGACTACCATTAACCAAAAGATAACTTTCTTGATATTGGAAAATATTAATTCTTAAAAACTTGTACACGAAATCGTTGTTTTATCGTGCATAGCATTAAGTCTTTTTTTTAAGCAATCAGTATTTCTGTAGGTTTGTTAGTTTAGATTGGTTATCCGTTAAATATTATCCTATAATACCTACTCATATTTTGCATGAAAAGTAATTATGAATATTGTCTGAACTTCCTTTAATCATTAGTTCACAACAGCTTGATTTAAGTTATTAGTAAACATCAAAGTGATCTCAAAATGTATAATGAAATTACACTTGTGGTTTCATTAATGGCTCTTAAACATCAGTGTCAATCGATGTTTTCTACTCTTCTACATTCTTCTTTTTCTTTTTTTCTCAATGCCGTGTGGTGACGGCCTAAGAATACAAGTGTCACCGCTCCTTTACATGCCTGTGACGTTGTAAGAGTCGACTAAGAGGCTCGACGCAGGAAAACTTGGAACAAACCCTCTACCAACCCGTCTGGCCAGCGTGGTAGAAGTAGGCTAATAGCCTCATATGAACGCCACAATAGGCGCGAGGTAGGAGAGGCCTATGTCCAGCAGTGGACGTCCACAGGCTGAAGCTGATGGATGAAACATCAGTGTCAATCGATGTTTTCTACTCTACTACACAATAAACCTTTATCGATCTTATTCATGAGCAAATAAAGCATAACCCCTGTCCCAGCAGGTGCGCCGCAGCCGGACTACCTTCACTACATACCAGCTGCATGAACTGGAGAGGGCTTTCGACAAGACGCAGTACCCCGACGTGTTCACCAGAGAAGAACTGGCTATGAGGCTTGATCTGAGCGAGGCCAGAGTACAGGTACGTTCTAAACTTTCCCTTACATCAGCAGCAAGCACACCGTCCTGTTCACAGGGTAGGAAATAGCCTTGGAACTGCAACTGAGCGAGGAGTTGTTATGGGAGTTTGACAAGTCTCAGTACCCCGATTTATTCACCAGAGTATAATTGGTTATGAGGATAGATCAGAACGAGGCCAGAGAACAGGCACATTCCAAACTCTACCTCTTAGCTTCACGATCTTTAGAAGGTTGTGGTAGAACTTGTTGTGAGTCCGTCTGGCTAGCTACCACCATCTCATCTAAGTCTGACGCCATAACAACAATCTTTTCAGCATTGTAGTGTTCCGGCAGTTAGAGATAAGATAGCCAGTTCCTCAGTAATTGAGGATTCCGGGAGAGGCTCGTTTCCATCTTCAGCCTTATCAATACTTAACATCAGGTTTGATGAAGGCTAAGAGTCTCCCCTCCCAGTCGTTAATAAAAAAAAGGCGTACCGATTGTAGTTGGCTTGGTTCGTGATAATATTTGATATAAGTCCGCTAGTTACCACTAGAATTTTATCTTGGTGATGACAGCATCATAACAACAATGATTTCTATATTGTTGTGTAGCGTCCGTTACTGATAAGATATCCAGTTTCTCAGTGGTTAAAGATTCCGGGAGAAGCCTGATTGTCCTTTAGCTCGAGTAACACTTAAATCAATCATGCAGAAGGCTGAGCTTCAGGAATGTTAAAAGAGCGATCAAGTTACAATGAAAAATAACTCATGAAATAGTTATGAATTGAATTATTTTTCATGAGTTGACAATACAATAATTTCCTTTACTTACTTTGTTACTGCCACGGGGAATTTTCGACTGTATTTTAATAATGTTTCAATAGAAGTCTATATACTCGTTTAAATTGTGCTCATTTCCAGTAATTATTTAATTACAATTATAGTTTGGATTTTGCGGTCGCATCATCGTTACTACCAGATTTAATCATTGTTGAATTTAATTATTAATTAATATACGCCGGTTATTAATTTTCCATTTAAATATTAATTAGACACTCGACAGTTTATTTGATGATACAAATTTAACGTCAGTCAATTAAAGTGCTTGATTTGTTTTCGTTTTGATGAGACAAAAACGTTTAAAATATGATACGGTCATATTTAAATTATTGAAATAAAATTATACATTCGAATTTTCTATTCAGTATGTTGTTTGGGTCCACCTAGATAACTAATTTGTATTAATCCAGAATTGCAACTGCATTTTGCCGCCTCTGTGATCTAGTGGTATCAGACCCAGGGGTCCCGGGTTCGATTCCCAGCGGGGGTACATATTGTATTCGGTTTGGTTAGTGGTAAGACTTGTTGTAAGTCCGCCATAACAAAAATGTTTTCAGCATTGTTGTTTTCTGGCAGTTTGAGATAAGATAGCCAGTTCCTCAGTGGCTGAGGATTCCGGGAGAGGCTCGCTTCCATCTTCAGCCTTATCAATACTTAACATCAGGTATGGTAAAGGCTGAGAGTCTCCCCATCGTTCATGGAAAAAAAATGTTTTTCATTTAGTGCGATGTATTTACCCGAAATATATATTAGATACTACAATTTTTCGGTTTATTTGCGGTTTTTTGGTTACAAGACGTTTCGGCCTTTTTAGTTCCCGTGATCTAAATACACGAGTTGACTAAATACTCCGCAAAAGTTTTATTTCAATTATGAGTGCGCGAAGAAACTTAAGAGGAGCTTATGTTTTAAAGTATATTAAATTCCTGATAGTTTGAACCCTAATCCCATTTTCTTAGTCTAATATTTTTAATCATCCTACATCATAAATATTTATTCAACCTACTTATGAAGTAATTAAGAATAATATTTAACAACAGTAGCTACTAACCAGTATTTAAACCATTTTTAAAGTAATTAACAATAATGATAATTTTATTGCAAATTATACATCCAAATGAGGGACGCCACAGGTTTCCGTAATTAAAATCAGGTCCATTCTATTCCCGTTTAGCATATCGGACCGAGCACAATTGTGACAAATTGGACCACTGCACTGTGGGCCATTGGTCTACTAGAATACGTTTATCTGTATCAAAATTTAAGATACTATCTGCCGCCCGCGGTTTCAACCGCGTCCTTCCGTTATAAAAAGTATATTGGGATAAAAAGTATCCTATGTTCCTCTCCAGCCTTTCAAGTATCTGTATCCCAAATTTCATCAAAATCCCTTCAGCCGTTTTTGCATGATTGAGTAACAAACATCTATACATACAAACTTTCACATTTAAAATATACTAGGCTGTAACATTATATTTAAACTGTATGGTAGATGTGGCTGTGTTGAAAGAGATTTCTTTGCTTTTATTTTCTGTCTTTTTTTATTAATGACGGTGAGACTCTTAGCCTTCATCATACCTGATGTTAAGTATTGATAAGGCTGAAGAAAGAAAGCGAGTCTCTCCCGGAATCCTCAGCCACTGAGGAACTGGCTATCTTATCTCAAACTGCCGGAACACAACAATGCTAAAAACGTTGTTGTTATGGCGGATTTACAACAAGTCCTACCACCAACCAAACCGAATACAATATGTACCCGCTGGGAATCGAGCCCGGGACCCCTGGGTCTGATACCGGTGGTTGTACCACTAGATCACAGAGGCGGTTAAAAGAGTCTGTAGTCTTGATGTGATTAATTATTTTTTCTCAAACATGCATGGAAATGTTGTCATTATTTTCGAAAAAAGAACACGCGAAGTATCGAATTTACGGACAAAGAAAATCAAATCAATTGCAGGAGCGTTTTTTGAATTTGGAACATTACAAAGAGTATTTAACAACTCCAGCACGCCGTTTCATACAACATTGCCGGAGCGCTGTAATGTTCCAAATTCAAAAAGACGCTCCTGCAATGAATTTGATTTTCTTTTAGTAATTATTAAATGAATAATATAAAAAGTGTTTTATTTCCGCGCGTTTTTTGAGAAAAGCACTATATATGCCTCGGCGGAAATGGCAATTGCCTGTCTCGTATTAGAGAAGTCCTTGCCTACGGCTCGGCCTTCAAACTCATACTCGACCTGCAATTGCCTATTTCACGGCCTTTGCAATAATGTACTATTGTTTTATTTAATTTGTCTTTTTGCGGTTATAATGTATACCTGAAAAGGTAACTTGCTATTTTCATTACCTAGCTGCTAATACTTACAAAAACTAAAAAATTTCATAGCCAACTGCTAATACTTATAAATACTTTAAAATATTGTAATAGTACCTGATGTCTTGATGAAACAAGAGACAGACAAAACTTCTTCTAGTATACAAATTTAAATATGAAAAACGTGCCCTACAAAAAAATTTCAACTTCTCAAATAGTTGAGATGAAAACTACGTTAATTACGTAACTTTCTATAGTGGCAAATGGCCAGGGCTCTGGGAAGGGACTGGTACATGCGGATTGCGCCTTAATAGAAGACAATTATGATTAAATAGGCGACTATTAGCGCCTTAATGTTTAAACCAGGGTTGGCAAAGATAGCGCAAGAAGCGTTCCTACTGATTCTTACAGTTTTTCGTTATAAATATTTATTCATGAAATAAAACTACTTATACTGTTTAGATATGACACGCAATCTTCTGTGTTTTTGTGGAAAAACTTTTTATGGAGTGGCTATTCAAATGTTTTTGTGTGGCACAAATGAATACTTTAATAACAATTGGTTTGTTGTATTCAAAAGTACTTATTTGGAAGTGATTAGAATAAAAAGTTTTTGATTTGATTGATGTTTAGAGAGTTAAATTAAGTACATACCAATTAATTTCGCAAAACAATTATTTTAAAATAAAATGCGATGTTTTAGGTTATTTATTGCTTCAGAAAGACAATAAATAATTGCAATGAGCGTTTTCGGAATTAATAATAAGTATTAAAATCTGTTTGAAAAAAGTCCATGTATTGAACAGTAGGTATTCTTCGCATCATTTTATGTGATTAAGATAGATACAGAAATGGGTATTTGAAATTCCATAACCACAGGTAATGAATTAGCTTCCAGTTATTACCAGCCCTACCGCAGATCTCGGACGCGGCAAACATTAGGGCCGCTCACACCGAGTGCATAATGACGCGCGAATTAGCACCGCATTGTGCCAACCCTGATTACGCGTTGGGAACAGAAGATGTTCCTACTTTTACCATTTATACAATGTAAAACTTAATGTAGAGGAGATAAAGCATATTCTTCGTTTAGTATTTGAGAATAAAAGTGTACAATTTGACTGGTAATTAGTCAATATTATCGTGTTGATCATTTTTTGGCTTTAGATTTTGTGAGACCAGTATTGCGCGACACTGACCTCATTATTTGTAGCGCTATACAGGTCTTCGAGTGTGCAGGTTGATGGACACGCAGGGCAAGACAAAAGGTGTGCCATAGTATGTGGGGAGGTCCCTCACTCGCAGGTCATTAGTCAATGAAAAATTTAATTAGTCTATATCCAAGTCTCCATTATTGATTCACGATACTTCGATCACCTCAAGAACTGTACCGTACCGTAACACTGTTGCTAACAAGTTTAATTTGAAATAATGAAATTATGGATCATGTATTTAAGATTTTACAGCTTCAATTGCTTTAGCATTAGTTACGCAATATTGAGCTATGAAAGAAACAAATAAACTTTTTTTTTATACAATCATACCAATTATCTAGCCCACGTTAAGTTTCATGAAGAACTTGTGATATGGATATTAGATAACGGATAAACATACTTATATACTTTTTTTGTAATAAATAACCAGACCAAGACAATTTTTGATTCTGTATATTATTATTATAATATTTCGATGGAAACCTAAAAGTCCTGTCTGCGACACTGTTTCTTCTGCACATCAACTACCTGCTGGTGTCTGATACCATTTTGTATGCAGATGATACCACCTTAACCAGCAGATATCTCTCAACTGAAAAGGCTACCAGTGATGAAATCCAGTCTTGTCGAGAGTCCCTTGTCGAGCATATGAATCTGATATTTCAGACTGTCTCTTTTTGGGGCAACGCCAATCTTGTCAGTTATCCATCCATAATGAATGCCAGGTCCCCAGTTCGGACCTGAAAAGGCTGATGATGATAAATTACTTCGGATTTAAGTTTAATTACGCGTATTTCCTGCGTTAAAACCATTCCAGACATTCTGTAATAAGCCTTTGATACAAGTGCAGCAGCAGATTAGCCTTTCCCCACCACAATTATTGCCAAATTGCAGTTGCGAGAGCCACTCCGGTTAAACCTGGCTTAATTAAACTGATGAAGACTTTTGAAACTAGATGGCGCTGTTAGGTATTAGTGCTATTATGACCTTCAATGACGACGGGCTAAAGTTTATTATTAGTTCTATACATGGTGTTATCATTATTTATAAATGCGAAAGTCACTGATGATTTTTTTATTATTCATGTTTTTAAGGGGCTTTTATTTATTTATTTATTCTTTTTATTTATTTATTTATTCTTTTATGGTACAGCAACAGAATACAAATCGTAGCTTACGTCTAACAACTCATTAATTAATAAATCTTGTTAAATTTGCATTCCGATAATAGCTGAACACGACATTTGCTTATTCTAAAGTACATGCTAGAAAATAAAAACAAAAATAATTGAAATTACTTACAGCAATATTGATTTTAACATATTAAGGTTATGTCAGCCCCATCATAGCCTTATTTACTTCGTTTACTAAATTATTCTGTGAGATAAACTATCTAAGGCAAAATAATAGAGTTTTCTGGCATCATCACTTGTGGGAGAAGATAGAATGTCATAGAACATGTTTACATTTTTTACATTTAGGTGCATTTCTTCTATTAAATTTCGTCTTGTGCTCTCGTTCTGGACACATTCCACCAGCAAATGGTGGACGTCTTCTATTACAGCGCAGGTATTGCAATTTGGCGATTCTATTTTCACTGTTAGCAACTAACGTAGATTTGTACAAATATTGGTTTTGGTGTTCATTTCAAAGGGAAATCTTAGGTTTGTGCAGTAAGCTACAGTTAATAAAAACTGATCAGTAAGTTAGGATAATCACAACGATCGAGCGAGCATAGAGAGTGAGCCAAGTGAGCGAAGCGAGTCAAGTGAGCGAAGCGAGCGTTACGCGGTAGCGTTTATCTATACTAATATATATAATTAATATTATAAAGAGGAAAGATTTCATTGTTTGTTTGCATTAAATAGGTTCCGAAAATACCGAACGGATTTGGATGAAATTTGGTACACAGATAGTAGATATCCTGGTTATGAACATAGGATACTTTTTATCCCGATATTCCCACGGGAAAGGGAACCACGCAGGTGAAACCGCGAGAGGCCGCTAGTGCTAAATATGTCAATATGTTCCGGTTTTTATTCCTCGCACCTGATGAACGCCACAATCAGATGAAGATTTGCTGATCAATCATTTATAATTTAAATATCAAATCTTTTATAGTGTTGTGCAGGTTTAATTTATTAAGAAAATAAGAAACAAAGTCATCTGATCTCACAAACACAGCATCAACCTGGACTGTCACATAATTCGACTGGAGGAATTAAAATCTCTTAGAAATAGAAATATTTTAAACTTCCTGAAAGCCTACAGACTAATAGAGATTCTATAACTAGGAAGCGAGTTACAAAATGTACCTATATCTTTTAGGGCGTAGTGACTACAGTTTTCACTAGAGCCGCATATACCCTATGTCCCACAAATGACCTAATAATTTATTTGTTTATTGGACTGCCAGAGAAGATTACATTATTTTAAGCACAAAAAATATTACATAACAAAATAAACATGTAAAGTGTAAAGTTCTATTGAAGGCGGCCACATCATGCTTTTACAAAGGGTACGGACGGATAACATTTTTTCTATTACTTGTAATTATTAGATAATATTATAATATTAATAAGCAGAAGTTTGACAAGGAAGAAGATAAAAAAATAGTAATAATATATAAAAAAATATTCAAATACAACATACTTATAATATAACATTATGGGCTAGACTTTACATCCCTCAACAGATAGGTTATCATATTGACGGCTGCAACAGCGGAGACCGCTCCTTTTTTAATACCATTTTACAGCTGATGTGACGTTCAGTCATGACAACAGCGTCGATGTTTGCCCCCTTTGCTCTGTCAATTTATGTCTTAAATTATTGGAAAGAATTGTTAAAGATGTCAACACTCTCACTCAGTCTATTGTATTCGTCAGGTAAGCTGTATGCAGCGTTGTAGTATGCAGTGTAGTAGCGTAGTATTATAATAAGGAAAATATAAGTAATCATAAAATGTAACCCCCAATTCCAAACTGCCTATTAATATTTCTAAAATGCCAGTTTTGAGTACACTTGGACACATGCCCCATTGTACCCTCATGTCAATAACGAGTGATTTTCACATGATCTGTATTAGGATAGCTAATTGAAGCAAATTGAACTTTATTACTTTGGAGTAGAGTTTATTAGTGTATTATATAAAATGTGGTCTTGTAGGGTTGGCTGCGGTTTTAAAAAAGCTCATATTTTATTAGTTTTTGGAACTATAATTGGCAGGAATATGCATTGTCAGTCACCGGAAAATCATGATTAAATAGTAGTACCTACTGACTGAAAATAGATTAATTACTTACTTGCAAAATAACAGCTACTTGTAATGTCAAGTAGTTTAAATTTCAAAACATTTAGCCGGTTTCGATTATAGTCCAACTCATCTTTTTCGAGTACTTATATAGTTAAAAAAAACCCCACAGCACATTAATTATATTATTTATTATTGTATTTCTTTTATTTATATTATGTACATCTATATCAACTATCCTTCCCATAATTGCACCCACTCCCCTTTGTCCTCTTCGTTATTATTTTTCTAACCAAGGTTGCCTGGAAGAGATTGCTATTTAGCAATAAGGCCGCCTTTTGTATGCTTTCTGCCTGTTTTTATTATTTCTTTTTGTTTGTCTTTGTGTGCAATAAAGTGTTTTATAATAATAATTATTATTATTAATTTGTCACTTAATACAATGCATAAATCTGAAAAGTTTGAACATAACCTTTAAATCCTTTTGAAGTAGAACCAGCCCTACCATATAGGGCGTACTTACACGATTCTTAAATCACTCTCAACCGCGTGCAAATTGCGTTTAATCCTCTCAATAGATGGCGTTTAACAGACCACCAAGCTAATAACCATTTTAACATCAAGCGTTAGAATTCAAATTTGAATAACGCACAGTTTAATTTGAAACCGATCTTGTGTAACGAATAGTGACTCTAATAGTGCGGTAGTTAGAGTTGCTTTTTGAATAGGGCCGGTAGTTTCTGAGGTTTTTAAGTAATCTTGAGATCTGTGGGGATATGAAGTGATTGCACTTGTAATCAACACTAGTACTGTGTTTGGAGAGCACTCGAAACGATTGCATGATTCGTACCTCTTTTTTTATTGAATTCAATTTGATTGGTTGTCGTCAAACTGGTTGGTTCATTAAGTTTTTTGCCTGATTTGAGAAAAAGTTGTGTCTTGGCTCTCCTTTTTTTTACCCGACTGCAAAGGAAGGGTTATGTTTTTCGCGCGTATCTTGTATGTTTGTGTTTATATGAAATATTTTGTTCACCTCACACGCTCTGAAAAGGAGGTTTTGTCAATCAGCTTAGGCGTAGAAAATCGCTTTTTGCGGCCTAGCGCGGCAAAGTACTTTTTTAATTGAATACCTAAAAATATGTCATAATGCGTTCCGAATCGCACTATTGGCTTTTTTGTTACATTTTATTCTTATTTTTAATAGCTTTACATTAATTATAATATTCCGTTTTGATTTTATTATACTATTTTAGTTCATTGAATCATAAAAACAATAACAATAAGATTAAACAATTTGTAATAAAAAAAAAATTAGGCTGTGTGAGATTTCACAACCTATGATTGGATTTCGGAACGTGACATAAATCTTTATTTTTAAATTGTCTTTGTCTTATGTACCTCATGTCAGTGTCAACATTTACGGAATCGTTTTAATTGTTATTTATAAGTAACAATATATTCATACTTTGAATAACTTTGAATTAACTATAATACTCCCTTTTTTATTATTTTAGTTTTATATATAATTAAAACAACGAGAATAAGATATATTTAGATTAAACTTTATGTTTAAAGAATTTTTTACCGGAAGTTGACCGCGGAAACAACCATAAAATGTTCCTCGCTGTTGTGAGGTGAAAAATTGTGTGTTGCGCTCGGCAGAAAAGTTTTTAGCGTCTTGTACCTTTGAAATCTTCGCTTCGCTCAGGATTCAATCTTTGAACCTAGAATCACATCTTTCCAGCCTTGGATAACAAATAACTATTGATTCATATAAAGTTAAGAAAATATTTAAAAAAAGATATAAAATAAACATTTAAATGTCAAAATCGTCACAAAGTCGAATTGTTAGTTTATTAGTATAGTTCAGCATCGTTAGCTATCTATCTAGGGTTAAAAAATAAAATATCATTTTTTATAACTGCAGTACCAAGAAAGGAAAGAAACTTTATGAGCATCCAAACACGAAACAAGAAACTCATGAAAATTCCTGAAACAGTCCCAATTTTTAGCCACGGTTCGCCAATGTCGTAGCCACCGTTTAATTTTTTTATTGTGTAATTGTTGGCAATTTCTCCCCCCTCCCCCCACCTCTCGACTACAATAGTCGCGTAATGAAAAGCAATTACTCCATACGTGGTTTCCACACCACAACGTAGACACGGGAATGTGGACTCAAATGACGAGAGTATAAAGTTTAATTTGCATTCTTTTAAAATGAGAATAGAAATAAATTGAGTCATTGGACTAATAAAAAGAAATTGTACGTAGAAAGTCCAAAAATTGGGTGTAATTTCATAATTGTAGAATGAGTGTTCGTGTCGTCGCATTTGGACAAAGAGATTCCCTCGCATTAAATACTCAGAATTTTAATATAATGCCAATTACGAATTGTGGACGATTAGCTGACAAATGCGTGAGTCTCTTTAACGCTGTAATAATTTTGTATTATGTTTGGGAAACGTGGGTTCTGAATATTTTGTGACCTGAGGAATAATCGGCGTCACTGTAAAATAAACTTTTTTTAAATAATTATCTATAGACTAGCGGCCGCTTGCGGTTTCACCTGCGTGGTGTCGGTCCCGTGGGAATATCGGGATAAAAAGTATCCTATGTTGTAATCCAGGCTATTATCTATCTCTGTGCCTATCCAAATACGTTCAGTAGTTTTAGCGCAAAAGAGTAACAAACACATAAACAAACAAACAAATTCGCATTTCTAATATTAGTCGGATAAATATCAGACAACATAAATTTGATTAAGGCGGTACCCAGACCGAAAGTGGCGCCGCGTTGAATTTTATTTAATATCGTAATTCTAATACACAATTTTAATAAAACTTTACGGGGAATTTTTAGAGCCCATAGTCTAGTATTTTTAGACGGTATCATTACATTCCCTCGTAGTCACTGCTAGAAGTAGATAGCAAAACTGCTAAAAGTGGCCGTTTTTGACACATTTGCTATCTACTTCTATGAATGACTATGACGAGATGTAGCGATACCTTCTAAAAATACAAGACAATGGGCTCTAAAAATTACACGTGAAGTTTTATTAAAATTGTGAATTAGAATTACGATATTAAATAAAATTCAACGCGGCGCCACTTTCGGTCTGGGTACCGCCTTAAAGTATTTCCATTAGCGTGTCTTCACAATGTAGTTCTATACCTTCGTTGGTTAGAAAGCCTTAACTACAGGCCCTAGAATCAGTCCCCATATTCCGAAACTCTGACCGATTTAGTGGACAACCGATCAATATAAGGCAACACAACGACTGCCAATATGGTAGTTCTGTTGTTAAACATTTAGCGTCTTCATAATAAATAGTTATTTTAGTTTTAACAAGTGATTATAGTGAAATATTTGCTAGATGTTTGCTAGCTGTCTAATAGTTTTTCCAATAATATTGTGTGTGTACAAATGAAATAAAATGACAAGTGACGCCACCAATTTTTTCAAGACTTTTGTTGCGCACTGTACATTGTCTATGCCGAGTTTGTACTTCCATGCATAGCTCATTAGTTGCACACTGAAGCTGTCACTGCTGTCAGGTCAGAGGACCTTTATACTGTAGTATGAAGGCAAAGAATACTAACTATTACTATAAAAGAGCAGATCAATTTGATGTTGCTTGTAATTTTACGAAGGAAAGATGCTAAGCCTAAGAAATCCCGGAATCCTCCCGGAATCCTCCCGGAATCCTCCAGGAATCCTCCCGGAATCCTCCCGGAATCCTTCCCGGAATCCTCAGCAATTGAGAACATATCTGTTATCCTACAACAGCTAATTTACTGACTTCTTTAACAGGTGTGGTTCCAGAACAGGAGAGCGAAATGGCGCAAAAGAGAGAAGGCTCTGGGGAGAGACCACGCCCCCTTCATGCACCATGACCACGGTAAGTGCATTACCTAACACGTTTAAATTACCTCTAGCACGAACAACTTGCGTCTTCGTATTAACACAGTCGAAACGTAAACAGTCGTTGCACTCGGCCGATTACCGCCTCAGTGATCTAGTGGTACAACCACCGGTATCAGACCCATTGGTCCCGGGTTTGATTCCCAGCAGGGGTACATAATTGTATTCGGTTTGTTTGGTGATAGGACTTGTTGTAAGTCCGCCTGGCTAGCCTCCACCATCTTATCTAAGTCTGACGCTATAAGTACCAACAATGTTTTCTGCATTGTTGTATTCCAGCAGTTAGAGATAAGATAGCCAGTGATTGAGGATTCCGGGAGATGCCTTCCATCTTCAGCCTTTACAATACTTAACATCAGGGATCATGAAGGCTAAGAGTCTCTCCGTCCTTCATCAAAAAGAAAATATAACGCGCTCACACACACACACACACACGCACCGCTCGCTATCGAGACACGAACCTCTATTTTTGAATCACTCGTCGCGCGAGTGGCGAGGCGAACGAGGAGGCGATCAGGCGATTAGCGATCTTGCATGCGTGGACATAACACGCTTTTCGCTTTGCCCAAGCGCGCTCGCGTTGAGAGGCGGTACTGCAGGCGAAAAGCGAAGCTATTTATATTTATGCAAGGTCGCTTTTACGGAATATGGAAACTCAAATCCTTGAGACGAGTGAATCAAAAATAGAGCTCCAGGTCGGCTCCTCGATCTCACTGGTTTACACTGTAGTCCGAGCCTAAACCAGTAGCGAGCGCGCGTGTAGCGGCGCGTGTCTGTGTGAGTGCGTGATTTAGGCGGTTTGTAGGCAGTGCAAAGACTGTGGTATTGAGCACGTATTGTCGAAAATGTAAAGAAAAGTGTTCTTAAGTTTAATTTATTAAACAGAACACAAGAGAATTCTCAGATGAGACTCGAGCCCACGACCTTTGGAAATCCGGTCCAATGCTCTAATCACTGAGCTACCGAGACTTGCGAACCAGCGTCGAAATTCTCCAATACTTTTATATTTTTAATACGCTGTAGCCAGCGTTGTCACATTAATGCTAAGGATATCATTGCATGCGAAAGAAACATTTTTTCAGGCGTTTAACGATCGATTAAGATGCAACAGCCAATAATTTATTATTTTTGAATTTTTACTTTTTTCAATGCTATTTTTTTATACTTATGATAAATGTATTAAATGGAAAAACCACCATTAAATAGAAACCCACGACCTTTGGAAATCCGGTCCAATGCTCTACTACCACTGAGCTAACGAGACTATATTATATAATACAAAAGTCAAAAATCATAAAAGAAAAATGAAGTTCCGTTTACATCCGGTAGGTACGCTACTCAATCTATACCTACTTATATAAGAAAGAGGAAAGATTTGATTGTTTGTTTGTTTGCACTGAATAGGCTCCGAAACTACTGAACGGATTTGGATCAAATTTGGTACACAGGTTTGGTATCCCGATATTCACACGGGAACGGGAACAACGTAGGTGAAACCGCGAGCGGCCGCTAGTATGTCATACATTTTTTGACGATACCTCTTCTATAGTTTTTCGTGCTATAGGGTACTGGGTAAATTTTTTAACCCCACAACGAAACATAAACTTACTGGTGTAAATACAAAGTAAAAAGTTTCGACAGAAGAGATTTAAGGAAGACCTTTACGCAAAATTAGGTCTTCCCTAATAAAAAAGTAACTTGAAATCTTAGCCTTTCTTAACTTAGTGGAAGTAAGCATATTTGTGTCCAAGATTAAGGAGGATTAAAGAGGTTCATTCCAAATCGTTTGATACTCGGATTCATTTCAAGTTTTGTAGTTAACCATAATTATATATGCAGAAAGGTACGTATTTTTTTCTTAAAAAAACGCTTTCATTATATTCAGTCGTTTAATAAGTAGTTTATATTATTATCAACATTAAATCTAAAACAAAGAGAATAAAACTGTAATTAACAACCATTAGCACCACAACTATAAAAAAGTAAGGTAACAATCACACAAAAGGTTTAAAAACGTGTTAAAATTATATCTACGAAACAAAAAGCATTAATATCGAATTATACGTTACCACTTCTAATTTTATATATCCAAGGTGGTAATGAAATCCGAAAAGCCGATTATTGACGAATATTAACGGTGATAATACCGGTCGGTGCGTTTACCGGTCGGTGCGTTTACCGGTACGGTGTGTTTACCGATAATTATCGGTATTTACAGATTCATATCGCATCGAAAGTGTGCGTTTGATATAACGAGGGGTTGTCGATTTAAAATGTAATTTTAGGTGGATGGAAGTTTTATTTTGATTTGTTTGAATGTAATTGTACCTTTGTGTTTTTATTATTTAGTTACGGTTTATAGTTAAAACTTTTTGTTTTGGTATTGATAGTTTTTTTTGTACCGTAGATGTAAAAAAATAAAAAAATACGAATAATTGACACTGCAACAGTTTTTTTTTTTTTGTAAGTTGCTAGTTTTTTTTTCTAATAAATGATTGCATCTAATATTTTTTTACTATTAATGAATGGATAATACATTATTTCAGTGACTCCGTTTTCGTACAGTTTATTCCGTGCTTTGTCAATTTCTTTAAAGAACAATAAATTCTATGTTTGTAATTTTCTTTAAAAATATAAACATTATAGAACGAAGTAAACTTAAAAATTTTACTTAGCCAGTTTTATGAAATCCTTCAAAAGAGAAGGATTTACTGTGAAATTACTGTTTTATAAGTAAATGAACAACAAAGTAGGTATAAATAATTTTAAAAACTTTTTATTTCGTAAACAAGTCACGTCTCACCACCCCTATGAAGTAATGATTCACAAAGTAGACAATTACCTCTAATAGTGCCGATGGTAATCGGTGACAGCCCTACCTATAGCAGGGTTGTTATTACACCTTAATATCTATTTAGTTCATGATTTTTTGATTCGGCGCGCGGTAATGGTCATTTGAGTACCGGTTGTTAGTTTTAGGGTTAAAATAAATATTTAGGTTTGTTGTTAAAGATTCGGTAAAAATAATTTAATATTATTGACATTCGGTTGGTTGGATATAAGTTTGGTTGTTTTTTTTTTTTATTATTAAAATTTTAGTAAATTCTTGTTAGAACTTTTATGTGTTACTGAATGATTTTGTATTGTGTCTTTTTTATAAAGTCTCATGGAAAATCCACCTATTTTGAAAGCCTCATATTCATGCTAAAATTAAAATTGTGGAATATATATATATATATATATATATATATATATATATATATATATATATATATATTATGTTACAGTGTTAGATTGGTTTAAATAACGTATATTATGTCAATTAATTTGTAAATAAATTAAACTTTCTTATAAATCTTAGTAACATTAAGCTCTGAATCTTGGTAGTTATTATGAGGACATAGGTTATCCTTTAAAACCAATAATTATTCCTTATTTTTTTAGGTATTCATAATACCACATGACTTTCAATAAACAAAAACTACCTATGTTTAAGTATTACTGAGTACACACTAAATTGTTCATTAAAATTTGGGTGCATTGCAGTTTTTACCTTTTTTTTACTTTAATGGATTAGCTTCTGATCTCAATCTAGCCCAAGGGCATGACAGGTTCTACGATGGAACGAGCTTACCCAGAAGAACCCGCCTCACCCTTGCGTTGAAAATTGACGAGCTATATGAACTCAGAAGTATAGACGCTAGACTAATTTAATATTTTTACACTTTAGGTTAGGTTTCGTTGATTTATTTAACACTAGACGCCGGGCGCGGTTTCATCCGCGTGGTTCCCGTTCCCGTGGGAATTTTGGGATCATTTATAGCCTATGTTACTACTTGGGGTCTAAGGATTCTCTATACCAAATTTCGTCAAAATCGGTCCAGTAGTTTTTGAGTTTATTCGTTACATACAAAAATACAAATCTTTCCTCTTTATAATATTAGTATAGACAACCCAACCCTAAAATGTCTAACTGACCCCACGCAGGTGTAATACACATCAGTCACTTAATGTAGAATTAATAATGTTTGACGACACTGATAGCGCACAATGACGCTCACTGTACCGTATGACACCTGCCGAATGTGTTCACACCTTTAGTGAAAAACATAGGGGGGTGGCGCTATGCGAAAGTGAACCAGTGATTTAATTTACGCGACCATACGTTTAAAAAAAAAAAGTTAAAATGTGAATATTTAATGATTAGAAATAAAATGCTATCTCCAGGAAAAATAGGAGTCAAGCTAAACCTTTGCTCTTCAACTTGAGCAACCGTGGACTTTTTCAATCGGGGACGAAGCGAGCTGTAAGCCGTTTTTAACTATACTTTCGTGTGGATTAAAAATAATGAAGATAATCATATTTTTTCTTATCTTCCTGTAAAACGTTGAGAAAACAAAAAAGTACAATCATGATTATAAGCAAAATTTATGTGTGATAACAATAAAAATAATTAACGATATGTTTTGTGGAGTTACACAATTAGCAAATTTTTTATTTCGCCGACTATTTAATAAAAATAAATATTAAATAATTGCATACAATCACACCAATTATCTAGCCCACGTAAAGTTTATTTGAAAACTTGTGTTATGGATACGAGATAACCGAATGTGGAATATACTTATATACTTTTTTTTGTAAATTCATTCATAATAAACATATTAAACATCCAGACCGACAGACATGTTTATGCAAACAACTATTTGTCTTGTCCGGGGGTTGAACCCAGGACCTCTGGCGCAGAAGGCGGGTTTAGTACCCCTGCGCTAAACAGGTCGTCACTATTATACTTACTATTTACTGGTCACAGTTCTGACCTAACCTAACCAATAGACTGGTGAGTTTTAGTTTTATTGTGTTGGAATTGTTATTCAATTTCGGGAGAAAGAACACCTTTATTATTAACTAGCCGTGCCCCGCGGTTTCACCCGCGTTTTTCTCGTTTCCGTGGAAATACCGAGATAAAATATTGCCTATTACTATTCAATAGTCCATTTATTGAGGGAGGCTATAATTAGCCTCCCTCAATAAATGGACTATTGAATATTTAAACAGTTTTCATATCAGATCAGTATTTCCCGAGATTACCGCGTTCATAACAAACAACCAAACTTTTCAGCTTTATAATATTAAGAAAAATATAGATTAAGTTAAATTGTATAAGTCGCAGGCAATAGCTGTCTATCTGTTCGACATTCAGCCAGACACATAAGAATTACGAATAGGTACCAACTCTTAGCATCTTACACACGTGATAACTTTTAAACGAAATATCCGATTGAGGTGAAACAAAAAGTATTTTACTTCTACATAAATACTCTTGATAACATAATGCTTAATTTCGATAAAGATTAATATTTCGATACATATTTAATTTTTTTTTTTTTTCTTCAGACGATTTAATAATTATTTTGAACACAAAATCGGTTATAATGATTAAACCATGATAGCTAGATATATGTTCTCGCAGACTTTATTGTAGGTCTTAATGGGATCTACAAACCCGTAGTACATCATTTTGTTCTATTGTCAATAGTATTTGCAGCGCACGCAAAAATAGGTTTTCGATTTTACACTATTTCTGTGTTACAATATAGCAATTTTATTACGGATCCCTAATTTTGAAAAAAAATAATATAGCCTTCCTTGATAAATGGACTACCCAACACTGAAAGAATCATTCAAATCGGACCAGTAGTTCTAGAGATTAGCGCATTCAAACAAACAAACAAACAAACTGCAGCTTTATAATATTAGTATAGATAATAATAATAAACTTTATTGCACATAGTTACAAATAAATACAATACAAAGGAGACACAAAACAAGACAGTAAACACACAATAGGCGGCTTTATTGCTACATAGCAATCTCTTCCAGGCAACCTTGGGTGAAAAAGAGCACACCTTTATGATCTGTAACCAAAAATATATATTTGTTTTAACCAACATTTTTTGTTACAGTAGTAGGAGAATGGGGAGGTGGCGGTCCACCCCCGGGGGAGTGGTGGGCTCTAGGACTGGGGGCCGGTTTGGGGGCCCTGGGGGTACCCGCACCACTGTGGCATGACGCCGAGCCTGCTGCAGCATTTAGAGCTCTGTTGCATAGGTAAGAAATGTTATTATCGCTTGACGCTAATGTAGACTAAATGATAGCGCTGTGAGGATACCCATGCCACTGTGGCACGAAGCCGAGCCTGCTGTTGCGTTGAAGGCTATGGTGTACAGGTGAAAAGTGTTATTATAACTTGCCGCTAAGGTCTTCTCTTAAGGAAGTGGTGGACGTTTGGAATAAGGGCCGGTTTGGGTGCCTTACGGGTACCCACGCCACTGTGCCACTTCTCCAGGTATGTTCTTGCTTTCCTCCCGTCAGGGTCAAGATAATGATAAAATGTTTTTTTTCCTCCCCCAGGTACGTTCTAGCGCTCCCCCCGCCAGCCCTGCGTCCCCCGGAGCCCGAACCCCCTGCCCCCTCCCCTCCCTCTCCCCCTTCCCCTTCTTCATCCCTAGCTCGCTTAGCGAGCGCAGAAGCACTCCGGCTGAGGGCTCACGACGCACTGATGCAAGAACGGGTGGTCATCCACAACAATAAGGTCCACACGTAATGATTTAAATTTGAAATTGGAAGAGTTTGTTCTTAATTTGTGAAGGAAAAGATTTTATTCGGATTGAATTTGTTTTATTAATTATTGTGTATATGACCTTATTCTTCTGTGTGTTTCGGAATTTGAAATTCGAGTCTAATTACCGGTTTCACCACCGACAGATAAGTTCTGGATAGCTTATCTGATACATAATTTGATAGTTGTTATATGAAAAATATGTCATTATCTGTTATATAAGCTTTTCATAACTGATCAGTCGGTGATAAAACCAGCCCTAAATTTATTTATTTCAGTTTATAACAATAAATAAAGTCCGTATGACCTGAAAAGTGAGATGAAGACTTAATGTTCAGTAGTCAGCAATTCAAATAATGGTCACTTGCAAAACTAATATAAAGAGAAACGCTGTATGTAACTTGCTACAGCTACATCATAATATTGATGATAATATCATGTCTTATCAACAAAATGATTGTTATTTCATATAAATAATTTAAAAGATTTGTCACATTTTCTTCATTAATAAAGAACATTGGATAAACTTTAGCACTGTGACAACATTTTTTATACAAAACTTTAAATATATATAAGATGTTAATTTAGTAAGTGTCGATCGAGCAGGGGCTGCTCTGGTCAGCGATATAGAACACAATTTACACTAATTGTTTTTGCAATAAATATTTTTTTTATTTAATTTTAGAATTTATTTTAACTTTAATATTTTAAGCATTAGATACCTATTGAATATTAAACATAAACAAAACTAAACGTAAAACCAAATTTTTTTTTGGCGAAATTGTATTCTATATCCTTGACCTGGGCAGCCCCTGCTCGATCGCCACTTACTAAATTAACACCTTATATAGTTAATATTTCATTTGTCAGAATTAAATAAAAACTAATGTCAAACTATTGGTGTGCGTATTACAATATTAAGACGTGTGCCTTAATTATCGTCGTTGCATTCTTATTTTTTATTTCTAAAATATAAAAAAATACCTAATAATGTAAATACTTAATGTAACATTAAATATTGAGAAATGATTCTACAATTAATAACAATTCGAAATAAACTTTATACTAAAAAGTAACGAGTTCCAAAGATATTTTATAATTAAAGTCAAGTCTCTCTAATGCAACAATTTACAACTTTTACTTGTCTAAAGTTCTAAAAAATCCACAATTAACACGTTCGCTGACAGTGACGTTTATACAATAAAACATCGATTGTTTCTCGGGAGTTTCACCCGAGTTCTTTTCGTAATAACACGTGTTGTGAGGCTCCATTTTTAACTCAATCTACCGTACAATTTCTAAGTATATATTACTAAATATATTTACTTGTCAAAATTCGCGAATTTTATCGCGAGCACGCAATTAATTAAGAAAGAAGAATAAGAAGAAGATTGTTTCTCGTTCATTATTAGCGAAAGTGTTAAGTTTAAACCATCTAATATAGAACAATATATTATGTTGAAAATTGGTTGAGGAAATACAGCAGCATAAAACTGTATCAAAGAAAAAGGGTTGACGTTTCGGACGAAATAAGTTCGGACATTTTGTGCGAATCGACAATTTTTTTCGTTAAAGCTGTTTCGTACAGTCAAACGAAAATCACAAAGTACAGTAAAATGAAAGTACCAGGCTAACATAACTAGCCAGGAGTTAGATCGTTTGAACTTTGTGATTTTGTCTGACTGTATATAACCGCTTTGCTAAGAAATAGGTATTTCTTTACCTATGAAATTGACGATTTTTTCTTTCACTTCTAGAGATCCTCACTACTCTTATAATGAAAAGGTACTTCTATTGCTTGATTTTTTTAATAAATTAAAATCATAACAATCAAGAATCAGTATATCAGTTTATACAAAAAAAAACTCCTCGAAAGGTGCTCATTTTTTATTAGCAAAACCACTTAATTCAATATAATTTATAATTTTTTAGATACTCAATATTTTTAAAATAAAAACATAGCATTAGACTGCTTATACTTTACACAATGTTTGTACATAAAAACATTTGGCATTAGCATTTGCAGTAGAAATTGTAACAAAAACGGTTAATATGGAAAACGAATTTTCTTTGCAATTCTTCATACAAATCGGAAAGTTCATAGGTAAAGATCTAAATATAATGGTGTTCGAATCGTCAGTGAAAGAATATATCAATTAAAAAGTGTCCAAACTAATATTGTCCGAAACGTCAGCAATTAAAAAAAAAACGATACCTACTTTGCTACAGAATTGTCGTAGCAGTCAAATTGTAATCGTAGAAATCTTACGTAGCAACTTAGTAGTCATGCATGACTACGAAAGTCATTTAGTACCTATACTTAACCTTATGTTTTTTATTATTTAAATCAAAATCTGGTTTATATGAAAAATGCAAGAAAAGTCTACTATAATCAGGTTTCTGGTTCTAATTTATAAGTCTAATTAAACTTAAACCAAGATTTGTAAATATTTTTTTTTTATGTCTGTAAATATTGTACATTATGAATAACAATTATGAATAGTTAAATTAGTATGTAGTTGATAATAATGTATAGCAAATTACAGGATGTCTGTTGACTGATTTGAAGTTGTAAAATAATTAAAAAAATTCGATTTTTTTTTTGCTTGTGACTTATATTGCGTGTTTGTAAATGTCGTTGGAAAATAAAAATAAAAACACAAATAACACGGAAACCAGAAGGATGTGCTTGTTATATCGTACCTATGTACTTTCTAGTCAGGTAAAAGACACCTTTATTGCGTAGAGGTACCTATTGTTTTGATGACAATAGATTTTTTATGAATAAGAGTGTTCACAGTTTATTCAAACATTTTGGCCCAGTTTCTTATTTCGAAATTCAAATGATAATTTCTGTCGTTAGTTATTTTTGGACATCCTGTTTAATAATCAAGAATATTGTAGCATATTTATTTATTAAAACTAGTAGTAGTAAACGTTTGCAATAATGTATTGACGTAGCGAAATAACAATATATGTATGATGAAACAACGAATGAATTTTATTTACCGATCCCTTTATTCAAATAATATAATATAAATTAGTGAACGTTTATATAAATACTATTAAATACTATTAAATGTATTTATATCCCTTACCCTAGTATCATCCCATAACACAACCCTTACAGTGCTTACTTTAGGGCGAGAATAATTTCTGTGAAATGCGGGTAGTCGCAAAGTGTGTATGAGCCCTTACGGATGTCAGTACATAGATAGAACATCCCGACACAGGATAACCATAAAAAAAATTCGTCGTCTCAGCCACATAACACCCACTGCTGGGTATAGGCTGCTGGGTTTGCCATAATCGCCGAGCTTGGCAGGCGGGTTGGCGATCGCAGTATGACCAAATTTGTAGGAGACGCTGCTGCCCGTCACATGAAGGCCGTTACAGCTCGTACAACTAGCAGCAAAAAATGTTCATGACATAAAAATGTAGCCTGGGTGGAAATTGGCACAGTTAGAAGATTTACTACTAATGTACAAAATAAACAGTAAATAATTGAATGATGACTTGTTTGGCGCAGGGGTACTAAACCCGCTTTCTGCGCCAGAGATCCCGGGTTCGATCCCCGGACAAGGCAAATATTAGTGTGCATGAACATGTCTATTAAAACAAGTATATAAGTAATGAAACTTAACGGGGCTAGATAATTGGTGTGATTGTATGAAATTATTTATTTATTAATTATTTTTAGCGGCTTTTGGTACCGGCATACTGCAGTCACGAAATCCCCTTTGGAATTAATTTATATTGTTGATGCGGCTTTATAAATTATTATTATTTTTTGTGGTAATTTGGGACCACAGATATAGACACAGTTCCTATCTCTATTTCGTGGCGTTTGGGACCACAGTTAGTGGTCCCGAAAGTCGCACAAAAAAAGGAATAGTTCCAAAGGGGATTTTGGGACCGCGGTCCCGGTCCCAAACGCCCCCGTCTCGTAAAACCAGGTACTTACAGTCTACAGAAAATCAAGCTTGACATTATATTTAGACCTGAGCGCACCTTTATCGCCATTACATAACATAAGAAAGAAGTTCGAAGTATATCAAGTTAACCAATAAGTATTAAAAATTAATATTAAAGAAATTACGAGATAATTATTAATAAGGGGACCAACCTCGTGACATATGCTCGAAATTTTATTTTCATTCATTAAGAAGTTAACATCCATCTAACAACAAAACTAATTACCTGCTTGGAAGGGTGTGCAAATCACAAGTTTTTCAATCTAGAGATGGCGAAACCTTGAAATCGGTGTACGTACTGTCAGGGAATTTTCCTGTTGACCAGCAGAGTTTATTTAAGGGAGATTTATTTTAAAAAGTTAAGTACCTATAATAGAAATTGTTTATATCACAACTAATAGAATATTGAAAAGTATTTCATTTGAATACTAGGGTAAATCTACAAGCGGTTTGGACGCCGTCATTGTCCTCGACATATAAAGTGTTATGCATAAGTGCGAAAATAATAAAGGTTATGCTGCTAAACGCTACTCGTCTGGGACCTATATTCGTAACTGGACACGAAGACAGAATTTTATTACTATAAAAATATGAAAATATGTTGGGGACAATGACGGCGTTCAAACCGCCCGTAGATTTACCCACTAAGTTATTTCTTAAACTTTATTAGGTACTTTACGAGAAAACGTTTCCTAAAAAAACTTTACTGATCAACCGGGAAGTTCTCTCGGTTGTTCAGTAGAGTTTTTCTGAGAAACGATATTTCGGTAGTATTAAGATTAAAGAAATAATTTATTTATAAAATGAAATACCTATTAAAGCTCTATTGTTTGTGATATAAACGTTTTCTATAAGTCTATTACTTTTTGAGCTATATTTCTTTAAAAATTCTACTGGTCAACCGGGAATTTCCCCCATCGTACCACCATACCACGGAGGTCGTCTTAGCTATGCATTCATAGCAAAAGTGGTCTAACAATACGTCATTGAAACCGAGAAAAGTGTTTCTACCTCTATGATCGAGAAACCAAAGAAATTAAACGTCCATAATCGAAAACATTTAACGTCTCATAAGTGAACACTTTACCATTATTGGTAACATACTAAATGGTATAGAGCAAACGCATAAAAGCGTAATGGATCGGTGGCACAAGAGGTTGGCATGCAACCTTTTACCCTAAAACACTTCGGTTTTAATGCCTTGCTCATTCTTGGTTCAATCGATCCTTTTTAACGCTTTTAGGGTTGAGTAATTGTTTTACAAGCTAGTCAACAAAAATGTAAATATAATTAAATATTTTATTTTAACCAGGAAAACACTGCGAGGCTTGATATAATACATAAATAATATAATCATAGTTATCACCACATATAATTAATTTTAATCCTATCCTACCAATATGTTAAATACGAAAGTATGACAGTTTGTTTATTTATTTATTAAGTCTTTATTGCACATATACAGCAAATGGCATACTTAATGCCCTTAGGCATTCTCTACCAGTCAACCGGAAATGATGTTAAGGGAGAGATCATGGCGGCACAATAAAAAGACAGTGAGTAAAAAGGCTAGCAACATTAAAGATAAATATACACATACATACATGAATGCTTACATACCTACATAAACTAATAATACATAAATATTGGTAAATATTTATTTGTTTGTTTGTTACTCTTTCACCTAAAACTACTGAACAGATTTGAATGAAATTTATTACAGAGAGAGAAAATAGCCTGAATTAAAACATAGGATACATTTTATATCGATATTCCCACTGGAACGGGAACTACGCGGGTGAAACCGCTTGCCGCAGCTAGTTATCAATAATTTATTATTTGACTTGTGGCCAACCACGATTTATATAGGAATATCGGGATAAAATGTAAGTATCCAATATTTTGACTTAATGCGTAAAGCATCACGAGACCGCCGGACAATGAAATACCTGCCCCCCTAGACAAGTGGCTTTCTATTATCGCATTGGCCAGTCGAATAGAAAGAAAATGTATGGGATTGACATTGGCGATCTAAATGTCACGTGACCGCTAATGTCAATCCTATACATGTTCTTTCTATTCGACTGGCGAATTCGATAATAGAAAGCCACTTGTCTAGGGGGGCTGTTGTGTTTCATTTTCCGATACCTGACGAGTTAAAATATTTGTTTGATAAATTTCATCCGAATCCGTTCAGCCGCATAAGTGTAATTGAGTAACAAACAACCAAACTTTCACACATTTATTTTATTAAGTAGTTGTATTATTATAAATCATTTATTTTTGATAACTAACTCTATTATTGCTGTATTTTTTATGAATATATTTGGGTTTGTTCTGAAATATCTGTGAAAAATTACTTCAAGAAGTAAAAAATAAGCCATACGGAGTCGGTGCCAGCCAAGACAAGAAATCTAAAAGTAAGTATAATAAAGTAAAATGCACCTTCAATCCTTTACTGGAATCGCCTCCAAAACGCCTTTTTTTCTCCTACTGATCTTCATTCCTCTACCCAACTCGCACTTGACTTATTTTTCTCTCCCCCCACCCCCTCACTCCATATGGGATCGGTTCAGCAAGATTAAATTTGCTCCTCGTCGATTGTTCGGTAAAGAACAGCCAGTGTTTGAAGAAAGATTAATTTGGTAAAAATTCGGGTGTGGTGCCGAGATGAATGTAGGCACAGCAAATAAAATACAATGTCAGTACGTCAATTCCCTTTTTCGATGTGATGATCTTTGTTCTAAAATATAATTCCAGTCATATTAAAATGATCTGATTATTCTGGGGTACTATGACGTTATTCTCATTAACAAAACAACTTTACAAGAAAATTGCGGCGATTCAGAAGCAATTATTACTATCGTTATATTGGACTCAGCGTAGACTTTCCAAGATCAGTCTATCAATTGCAGAAGTAATCAGGAATTGAGTTATTATTATTTAATAGGACGTTGCACGGCGCTCGCGATAACTGCACCGCCAGCATCGCTACCATAAGCTGTAACATTAGTTCAGTATCGCGAAAAGACAAGTATCTCAAAGTAGAATGCCTTGGCTGGCACCAGCTCCAAAAGGCTTATTTTTTGCTTTTTAGTTTTTGAAGTCAATTTTTAACGTAGTTTTTTTTAAATCAAATCAAATCAAATCAATATCATTTATTCAGTCTAGGCTGTTACAAGCACTTATGAACGTCAAAGAAGCTACGCCATCGGTTCACAAACCCTACGGCGGGAGACCTTGTAACGAGAAGAACCGGCAAGAAACTCGTCAAGGGCTATTTTTTTCTCCCTGTTTTATTTCATACAGAGTCGTCAAATTGAAAAGTGAGCTTAACATATCAGTAAGGTCAATTTCCATCACAAAAGAAAATACTAATTATAATATTAAATTTTATGGTTATCCTAACCGTAAACAATTTTCAACTCGTAAGGAAGGACTTACATTTAACATTTCTCGCATTACAAGGTTACTGTACTGCAAGTTGTGACGTACATACAGGTCGATAGCAATTTATTTTATGAAAATATTTATTCTCTGAGCACAACGTTAAGACAAGCAGACTGAAGTAGACCCATTTCCGCTGGCGGCACCCGTTCACGAGCATGACGCATGAACCAGCCATCGCTTCGCTCAACCATATTTTAGGGAACGTAACGACCCGCCTCACACGACACCGCCGAAGAAACGTTTGAGTGAGCATGACGTACTTCAGGTACTTATGTTAAAGTGTATAAATATAAAAAATACAATGGCAAAAACAAAAAAAAGAAAGATAAAAGTGCATTAATATAAGACGCAACTTACAATGTTACTGGAAGACGCATCAGCTGGGTCATAATCATAAAGCGTATTTAAAGTAAATTAAAAATAATAATAATAATGGCTTTCATATACTTAATTACAATAATTGGAGAACATTACTTATTTTTATTTATTCTGATCAAGCAGTGCCACGTTCTCAATTCAAAACATCATAATTAACATAGAATTTATAAAATTGAAACAAAAATATAATATTATTTACATTCTAGTGTAATAAGTTGTTTTGAAAACTACAGTAGGATTTTTCTAGATTAGATTGCGTGTCATGTACATTATAAACAAAGTATCGGGAAAATTACATTAAATAAAAACTACTGGGCCTGACTGAATAAAAAATTGAGAACCTCCTCCTTTTTGTAAGTCAGTTAATAAAGGGCGAAGCTATACGCTGCTTATAATGCTATCTTTTACAATATTACTTTAACATTCTTTAACAGCTCGTGGTAAAGCCCAAGAGGTTTATGACCAATCAACACGCGTTTAGTGTAGCTGGGTTACTGCTTTAGATTATGTACTGTGTTAAAGAGCTTAGGAGTAATTAAGTAATTTTGTACGCAATTATAGTTCAATATAAAATTGGTAAAGTGTATAAAAGCGTATCCTATTTTACTAATTTAGATGGGGTTTTTGCTAGTCTCGCTTTGTATCTAGCATAAGGACACTAGTTCTAGGGATTAGGATTTATTAGGACTTTGAAAAGTATGTCTCGGTATCGAACGATCTTGTACGGATCGAACGATCTTGTATTGGAACGAGTCAATATCTTCTCATAGATATGACAATAAAAAATAAAAAAAAAATTGCATACGAAAATACCAATTATCTAGCCCACACGTTAAGTTTCATGAAGAACTTTATGGATACTAGATAAAGGATAAACATACTTATATGTATATTATGTATGTATTTACAAAAAAAAAAGTATATAAGTATGTTTATCCGTTATCTAGTATCCATAACACAAGTTCTTCATGATACTTAACGTGGGCTAGAGAATTGGTGTGATTGTATGTAAATATTTTATTTATTTATACTTAGATACTTTTTGTTAAATACATACTTAATATACATATTAAACACCCAGACCAAGACAAATAGACATGTTCATGCACACAAATATTTGTCTTGTCCAGGGATTAAACCCGGGTCCTCTGGCGCAGCTGGCGGGTTTAGCACCCCTGCGTCAAACAGGTCGTCAATGCTTTAGCACATCTTTGTAGCGTAGGATCTAGCCACTTTGTTTCCACTTCTCGTCCCGGGGCTTTACCATCGACTCTCTGCGATTATTTCTAGGTTGTAAGAGTGTGATGCTGCCACACGGCGCGTATAGCGGCATCTTTTTTTTTTTTTTTTTTTTTTTTATGTACGACGTTGAGACTCTTAGCCTTCATCATACCTGATGTTAAGTATTGATAAGGCTGAAGATGGAAGCGAGCCTCTCCCGGAATCTCAATCACTGAGGAGCTGGCTATCTTATCCGTAACTGCCGGAACACAACAATGCTGAAAACATTATTGTTATGGCGACAGACTTAGATAAGATGGTGGTAGCTAGCCAGACGGACTTACAACAAGTCCTACCACCAACCAAACCGATACAATATGTACCCCCGCTGGGAATCGAACCCGGGACCCCTGGGTCTGATACCGGTGGTTGTACCACTAGACCACAGAGGCGGCGTCTTACTCTTACTACCTGAAAATAACCTAAACCGAATCGCATGACAATAGTTGGTAGGCAAACGATAATTCTATTCTACTCCTGATTTCGAGTTCTGTTCTAAAGAACTCGAAATCATAACATAATTGAGTTTGAACGAAAAAAAAACTTATTGCTTATAGCCCAACTAAATCACTGTAACTTAAATTTAATGTAAGTAAAAGTGAACGTATTGTATTGTATTGTAACCTTTCAAATACTTACTTAACCTATTATTTTTTTTTACTTAGGAATCTCTTTCTGTTGCTAGAAGGCATGCTTTTGTTAAATTAAGTATTTTAATAATACTTTGCGGACAATGTAATTGGTTACATAATTAGTTAAGACTTTGATATATTTTGTATTAGTAAGCTCTATTATGTAATTGTTTGTTGTTCCAAATAAAAAACAAATATTAAAAAAAATTAATGCTCTAACTATCATGTAGTAACTCGCAGCAGCTTGAACAACAAAACACAAGAAAACAAAAACACATCGATACACAAAACACATCTAACCGTAGGTATACTCATGCACAAAACTCTACTTCCATTCGATAAAAGCTCGCAATAATCGTATCGAAAAACGCGTAAAGCGTCCACCAATTACGCTCTCGAAGACATTCGCTTAATGGCGACGCCTCCCTACCCCCCTTTAGCGAACAATAAGTAACAGTTAAGGAGATTTACCGAGCGGTAAGCGGCCGTAAGCGGCTGTAAGTAGCAGCAACGCCATTATGAAGATACTCAGACGAGTTAAAAGTTGAGGATTACGTAGCTTTCTGCTGGGATTAGGATAATAAAATGATTATAAGTTGTTGCTGGTTGGAGGAAATTCGTTTCTTAGCTATGGATAATGGATATGATAGATAATATTATGATGTGAATTGAAATTTAATGCTAGAAGATATAAATACTTACTAGCGACCGCCATGCCAGCACCAGCGTCTTCGACTCATAATTATGCTCGTATATCCTCGAATTTATTGATAAGGTTATTGTTAGCAAAGTTCATCTAAAAAAAGTTCTAAGCAATCGCAAGAAACTTATAAACTTTAACGGCATTTACAAATATACCTTTTACATAAATGATTTGAGCATTTCGTCTGTTTTTCTAATGAAGTTGGAACGATTTTAAAAACAAATTTATTTACCTTAAGTACAGTATCACGTCAAACCTGCCACTTCCACATCAATTTCGTTTCTTATTTCTACGCAATAGAGTCGAATTTGAGTATTTTGTTTGTTTTTCTAATAAAGTAAGAACGATTAAAAAACAAAACAAAACATATTTACCTTACAAAGTACAGTAGACGCCACATCAAACCTGCCACTTCTACATCAATTTTGATTCTTATTTAATCGCAATAGAGTCAAATTTGAGCATTTCATTTGTTTTTCTAATAAAGTTAACCCACTGGGCGTGGGAGTGGGCGTTGGGAGGTCGGTCGTATAATCAAATTACGTCTGCCATCACAATAGTGTTAACGTGAAATAACTCTTATGGCGATGGATTTAAGCTTATTATGCTATAAAGGAAGTGTGTGAATGAAACTGTGCAAATGTAGGTACAAACAAAACAGTGTTCCTGACAAATAACTATACTTAAGGTGGCTTGCACCATCTAACTTCAACGTAACTTTATCTTTTTATAACTTTTTAATTTTGCATTTTACAATGCTATTTTTATGTGATAAATATTAAACAAGAAAATATACTAGAAAAAAGCAACCAGTCTCATGTCGCCCTGACGGGCGACTTTATCATTAACAATATTTTTTTCATTAAGGCGGTACCCCCACCGAAAGTGGCGCCGCGTTGAATTTTATTTAATATCGTAATTCTAATACACAATTTTAATAAAACTAAACGTGGAATTTTTAGAGCCCATAGTCTAGTATTTTTAGACGGTATCATTACATCCCCTCGTAGTCACTGCTAGAAGTAGATAGCAAAACTGCTAAAAGTGGCCGTTTTTGACACATTTGCTATCTACTTCTACGAATGACTATGACGAGATGTAGCGATACCTTCTAAAAATACAAGACAATGGGCTCTAAAAATTCCACGTTTAGTTTTATTAAAATTGTGAATTAGAATTACGATAAATATTAAACAAGAAAAAAATAACAAATATATAATACAAGATAATATATATTTTATATAGACGTTTGTGATTGCTATAATATCATATTAACTATATATACAACTATAACATTTAATCAATTTTAACCGCCTCTGTGGTCTAGTGGTACAACCACCACCGGTATCAGACCCAGGGGTCCCGGGTTCAATTCCCAGCGGGGGTACATATTGTATTTGGTTTGGTAGGTGGTAGGTCTTGTTCCGCCTGAACACCATCTTATCTGAGTCTGACGACATAACAACAATGTTTTCAGCATTGTTGTGTTCCGGCAGTTAAAGATAAGATAGCCAGTTCCTCAGTGATTGATGATTCCAGCAGGGCTAACATGCGCGACCATGAGAAAATTCGAGATGGGATGAGAAAAATTGTCAATCTCGATAATTTTCTCGCAATTCGCAACATACGCGCCACGAGAGAGAATCATCACGTCGTGAGATATCCCTTTCATGACGAAACGTCAAGTTTTATTTTTAAATGAAAACACTGATAATTATTTGTGTCTATGGTGACTAAAACCACCCACACACAACAAATTGAACGAATTAAATGTTAAGCAAGGCCAATAGTCTTGTTGTCAAGTTAATTAAATTAAAAAATAAAAATGTTTCTTCTCTTTTGCGATTATTAATAATGACAAAGATAGCAGATATTGTCAAATTTTAAACCGGTTTCTTCACCGAAACGTCACATTCACATGTGGTCATTCTTGTCTGAAGTCCGGTCCGGCTGTGGTTTTGGTTTATTTTGATTTAGGTAGTTGTTATATTTCCACGAACTAAGTTGTAATTGTCCGTATTTTTAGGTTTTTTAGGGTTTTTTGATTTTCCCGACGTTTCGGCACCTTTACAGCTGCCGTGGTTACGGGATGACTGGCTACTTATAAGTCTACCCTCGAAAAGTTAATTTATTTTCGTTCGGATACGGTTAGACATTTACTATGGCACAAATTATTATTGATTTGATATTTTGATTTAATTGTTATTTTAATTCTTTATTATTAAGAAAAGAGAAAACTAAAGACTACTGGCAGTTCACAAATTGGGAGGACCTTCGAAGAAAGAAGCTGCCAAGAAAACTTCGAAAGCGGGCCGACCTCCACCTTTATAAAGAAATTAAGAATGTTGTCTCCACCTTTACTTTTTTATATTTATTTATCTACAAAAAGAGCTAACCGTATCTTTGGGTCTTGCAGTGCGTGATTTGGGTTGAGACTTTAATTTATGGATAATAGGGTCCCAAGCTGGTGGAATCTTCCACCCATCATCTCTATTGAAGTTTGGGTATTTGGTGATTTCAATAGCCTCACGCAGCATTCTGGGGACAAATTTTTGTTCCCTGGCAAGGATCTGTGGCTTATCAAACCTGATGTAGTGGGTGGGTCCCTCAAAAGCATGTTCACACACTGCAGACTTGTTATCGCGCCTATTTTTCACGTCAGCTACATGTTCTCTAACGCGGGTCCCTATGCTTCTCTTTGTCTGAAGAGCATCAAAAAAAATCATCATCCCGGGAAAATAAAAAAAAACCCCTAAAAAACCAAAAAATACGGACAATTACAACTTAGTTCGTGGAAATATAGCGCGTTTGATATCCGTAAAAGTTGTTTTATTTCAATGAACAGTGCGCGCCAAAACATAAGATGTACGTATTAGGTAGTTGTATTTACTTTGAAATCGCATTTCAAAAGAAAACGTAAGTAAGTATATAATTATATTCGTTAGTTCTTGATAGTATAGTTTGGTATTTGTGATTGTATGATTGCTCGCATTTAATATTTATATTCGTAATCTTAGTACATTCGTATACTAAGTATTGTACCTATTGTTTCAGCATCAGAATTAACAAGGCACATATAACGTAGCTGTGCCAGTATATGGCAGAACATAGGCCATAGGCTTTGTGATCCGCCACAGCGACTGGAACTCGCTGTCGCGAAGATCGAAAGGGTCGCAGACGTCTCGTATGCGCTTCCTTTCGATCCGCCTATTCCACCTCTCTTCATATATAGTTAATAAATAATTGTAATACGGCACTGCCACTTTTCGCAACACTTTTTACGTTTCTCCAGCTATCTCTTCGAACAGAATGATCGACGACAAATAAATCGAAACTAAATGTCAAAACTCGATTATTTATGAGAAAATATGGCGCGTATGTTGCAGTTTAAAGAGAAAATTTCTCGAAGTCTACGTGTGACAGAACGACATGACAAAATGTAGTGCAATGTTACCGACAGTCGAGAAGTAGAGATATGTCATCTCACCACGAGAAAATGGCGTGAGAAAATTATCTCGTGACGTGCATGTTAGCCCTGCGAGAGGCTCGCTTCCATCTTCAGCCTTATCAATACTTAACATCAGGTATTATGAAGGTTATGAGTCTCACCGTCATTCATAAAAAAAAAAGATAAATTTCATAGTTTTAATCACATTGACTAAATCGAGGTCAGTATTAATAATTACCGGTTATTATTAATAATTTTCACACAATTAACATTTATTTTGTTGTTCGAGGCGACACTTCTTGCATTCTATATATTACTAGCGCCCTCCCGCCGTTTCACCTGCGTGGTTCCCATTCCCGTGGGAATATAAAAAAATCCTCCGTTAATGCTCCCCTACATCGTTAAAGATTCTGTATGCAAAATTTCAGCTTAATCGGTTCAGCCGTTTGGGCTGTGCGTTGTCTGTCAGCCAGTCACGGTATTGTTTTATTAATATAGATTATGCTCCTTTTTACCTATGTATTGTGCTCTGTGGTAACCAAACTAATAATGACAATATCAAAAGAAAACAACAACAAATCACCCGCAAAAACTAATTAAAATCGTAACCCGATATCATAATTGCGACCCTACAACCATTCTATTACCTTGCCACAACCGGGGGTCGAATCCAAGACCACAATGGCTCGTTAAGGCACTGCCAGTGACAGCTGAGGTTCTTTGTCTCATTTTAATATCTGCTCTTTAATGAGATAGCAGACAGTTAACAAAGGGCTATTAAGAAACTGTTTTAATGGTTGAGAATAAAGATTATTCTCTAATAGAAGATAACGTTGTTAGATTTAAAAAAAACATTATTTAATCATTGCTAGAACAAAATATTATTTTTGTATAAAAGTAATTAAAACCTCCTTACACCGTAAGTCCTAAAGTATTGCATAAATAAAAATCATATTTTAAATTACCTAGTTTTCGATTAGCGAAACATCTGTACTATCTATACTAATATTAAATTTAATTTTTTTTATTTTATTTAAACCAATTATTTAGCCCACGTTAAGTATCATGAAGAACTTGTGTTATGGATACTAGATAACGGATAAACATACTTTTTTTTGTAAATACATACATAATATACATATTAAACACCCAGACCAAGACAAATAGACATGTTCATGCACACAAATATTTGTCTTGTCCGGGGATCGAACCCGGGACCTCTGGCGCAGAAGGTGGGGTTAGTACCCCTGCGCCAAACAGGTCGTAAATAATATAAAGAGGAAAGATTTGATTGTTGGTTTGTTTACATTGAATAGGCTCCGAAACTACTGACTTGTATTGTAAAAAGCAAAATTAAAAAGTTATGATCATTTATTAGTTTTCCGTGCGAAGTATTCCAATAAAGAAACCTATTAGAATTATGAGGAGCTCGGCTTGGTAGGGATGTGGCATGCGATTGTGGCGATACAACTTTCTTAATGGTCGGTCTTAGGATGGGTGGGCAAAAATTTATTATGTATCTCGAGTTCCTCCGTGCTCTTGGATGCACGTTTATACGTTGTAAGGCGCTTTATACGACTGAAGCGAGATAACAATGAGAAAACGACGCGAGACCGATTTTGCAGATTATGCGAAAACACCTCGAAATCACTTTGTTGTAAATTACTATAGCGATTAAAGAGAAATGAAACTATACGATGCTAAACATTATTGGTGTCCACTAATCAAACCAATTTCCAATAGTATATCCCAGGTAGCACAAAGGCTGTTTAAATTTTTTCTTATAAAGCTTATAATCATTAAAAGGTTGTGTAGCCGCTATTTATAAAATACGCAGTCGAATAGACGCATGTTATGGTTAATATCTTTCTTTGATCATAAGCTTAATAAAATAGCCGCCTAAACGTTTAAGCAGTGTCATTAAACAGAGTTTGAATTAACTCATGTAAACGTTTTAATACCAATGTTGAAAAGCAATCGTAAAAGAGTTTTAATTTTTAATTTTTAGCGCTACTGTAGCAAATTTATTATTTTCACGGATGAGATGTTAAAAATGACGGGAGAATCCCCCTCCTCTTTTGGTTCCCTCTGAGCATGCCGGACACATTTTGGGGACAGTCTTGTGAGGTCTAAAAGCTAAGAGATTAAAAAGCTTTAATACTGTTTTATTTTACTTAAATTGTTTTATTCTATTTTAATATTAATACTGTTTTAACTTGATAATTTTTTATGATGAGGTCTAACAAGCTAAGTGCTATAATAATGGGTGTCCCAGAAGTAAAGAGACATTTTTTAAAACCATACTGGCCACAGAAAAAGTTTTCAAATTAAAAATAAATGGTTGCTATGGGTACCATAACATATCTATCGAAATACGCTGGATTTAAAATTGACTTGCACTTTTTGAAATTGAATCGAGCTAAACAAGAATTATTTTCTATAAGAGTGGTTCAATACTATTTGTGTCATGGGAAATCTGAGACAGTACACCATTTTATTCAGGAGGGAGCAAGAAGAACTAGTCTGTACAGAATAATAAAACGTTACGAAGAAACGGAAGAGATTGATTTCAAAAAGATTCCGGGAAGACAACATACGGTATCTACTTATAGAAATATAAACCGAGTTAAAGAGGTTTTTGAAAAGGCATCTTCAACATCGGTGAGAATTGCGTCGGATAAATTAAGAATAAAATGTCAAGATCTATGTTTGAAAGCTTTTGTTAAATTAGCCGCCCCCAAATATGTTAAAGACCAGGAGGCGCGTGCCAAGCGAGGTTGTCGTAAAGTTTATGAAAAAACTTTGAAAAAAAATCCTGTAATCGATGATGAGACATACGTACCGGTTGACCCGAGTGATGTTCCTGGGAAACAATATTTTCACGCAACCAGTCGTGACGTTGTTGATTATAGGGATAAAATCAAACCAAAAGCTAAGTTTTAAAAAAAATACCTTGTTTGGCAAGCTATGGATGAATACGGTAATGTTTCCGAACCCTTTTATCGTACAGGCTCTATGAACTCCCAGATTTACCTTTGAGAGTACATTATCAAACGTTTAATACCTATGGTAAATTTTAAATAGAAAAATATTGGAAAAAATTAACTCGGCCACAAGTGAATTCTCAGGCTGGAATCGAACCAGCGACCTTTGGAAATCCGGTCCAATGCTCTAACCGCTGAGCTACCGAGACTTGCGAACCACCGTCGAAATTCTCCAATACTTTTATATTTTTTAATACGCTGTAGGCCAGCGTTGTTACATCAATGCTAGGAAATATCCTTGCATTCGAAAGAAACATCTTTTCAGGTGTTTAACGATCGATTAAGATGCAACTGCCAATAATATTTGATTTTGTAATTTTTGCATTTTTCAATGCTATTTTTATACTTATGGTAAATTTTAAATAGAAAAATATTGGAAAAAATTAACTCGGCCACAAGTGAATTCTCAGGCTGGAATCGAACCAGCGACCTTTGGAAATCCGGTCCAATGCTCTAACCGCTGAGCTACCGAGACTTGCGAACCACCGTCGAAATTCTCCAATACTTTTATATTTTTTAATACGCTGTAGGCCAGCGTTGTTACATCAATGCTAGGAAATATCCTTGCATTCGAAAGAAACATCTTTTCAGGTGTTTAACGATCGATTAAGATGCAACTGCCAATAATTTATGATTTTGTAATTTTTGCATTTTTCAATGCTATTTTTATACTTATGGTAAATTTTAAATAGAAAAATATTGGAAAAAATTAACTCGGCCACAAGTGTTTAATACCTTTTATAGATAAGCATTATCAGAGAGAAGATGTTTTGTTTGGGCCGGATTTGACTTCATGCCATTACGGTTTAAAGTTACTCAACATTTACAGACTGCGGGTGTTGAGTTTATAACTAGACAAAACAATGCCCCGAATGTTCCTCAAGCTCAAGGTATTGAAATGATTTGGGCCCTGTGTAAAAAAGAGTATAAAAAGTACACAGATATACCACAAACGTTGACGTCTTTCAAACACCGGTGGACTAGACTGGCCAAAAGAGTGGCAGCTACATCTGGAAAAGCGATCATGAAGCGTGCTGCGGTTAATTTGAGAAAAATTGAGTACAAAGGCATCGCTGGAGCAAATGTGATACTGATATAAAAAATAAATTAGTTTCACTTTCAGTTCAATTTGAAAATCATATATTATCCGATATTATTATTAATATGATTTCGTCTCTTTACTTCTGGGACACCCCAGTACTATTTTATTCTACCGTAATAGTTACTGTTATATACTATTTAAATACTGTTTTATTCTCGATTAATTTTCCTTGAAGTTATACTTGATGTTTTCTGTTACATTTCCAGTAGATTTTTAATTCGGGTCTGTCACGATTTCTTAATGTATTAAAAACCAATTTTCAATGAAATATTTATTTTATTGTATATAAAAAGAAAGCTTATCTCGTAATTATTGCTAATAGATAAAAATATAATATAGCTGTGTAGTGTCGGCTTAGAATAGCACTAACAATTTTAATTTTAAAGAAAAAGCAAAATTAAAAATACAAAGTGCTTTTTCAGTGCTATTTTTATTTGTGGCCGAGTTGACTTTTCCAATATTTTTCTATTTAAAATTAATGAAAGGACATTTTCTTTATTACTCGTAGAACAGTACTACAGATATTAACTACAATTGAAGCTATTTAACATTTCCAGTAGATTTTTAATTATTCGGTCGGGTCTGTCACGATTTCTTAGTGTATTAAAAACCAATTTTCAATGAAATATTTATTTTATTGTATATAAAAAGAAAGCTTATCTCGTAATTATTGCTAATAGATAAAAATATAATATAGCTGTGTAGTGTCGGCTTAGAATAGCACTAACCCGCTCTCATCCCGTGGGTGTCGTAAAAGGCGACTTAGGAACTCAGCCTTCAGGAGACGGGCAGCAGCGTCTCCTACATACTTGGCCATACTGCGATCACCAACCCGCCTGCTAAGCGTGGCGATTATGGCAAACCCCCCCTTTCGGGGGAGGCCTATACCCAGCAGTGGGTGTTATATGGCTGAGACGACGAGATAAAAATATATCTAAATCGCTGTATGGACGCTGTATAGACGTTTACATAAACAAATATGTGATAACCGTTGCAGATAAAGGTTGTAACAAATACGTTCTCATGGCTTTATAAAACTTTTTGTGCTGCTTGGGGTGTTTTGAGAATAATTTTGAATTTCCTATTTTTAAAGGGTCTTTTCGAAAAGGAAAAGTTTCGTGACAAAGTCATAAAATTGCATAAAATCGTGTTTCTGAAACTTTATAAATCTAGATAAAGGTATGAAGAAATTATAGTTATATCTTACTAGCGGACCCGGCGAACTTCGTACCGCTTCAGAATTATGTCTATATTCGTATCTCTTATACCTTAGAAGGGTTCACATGAGGTGTACCAGACCTTCGATATTTGTACCTTAATAGAAAATGCTCATTACGCTTAACAACTTTTCCTAAGTTGCTATTTTCATATCTCTCATAGTTTGGCTGGACTGCTAGGGAATTTCGATCTTCATTTTTTCTTTCATAAGAACCATCTCCTGACAATAATAAATAATAAACACAACAAATAAGGAATTAGCAAAATTGTTCCAACCATTGACGCGTGATGCGATGACCATGGGAAATAGGGGTTCATTTTTATATAATATATATAGATTACCAGATTTGTAATATCTCCCAACCGTCTTATGGTTTATAACAAAAAGTACGTATTTCTCCCGTATCCCACCAAGACTCATTGGGCCGCGTGGGCTCATGCTCCTTATGCACAAGGAAGGTCAAATCAGTGGGTACCAAGACCAAGCCACAATTGGGGACATTATGAAGGCCAAATCAGTGGGTACCAGTACCAGGACCCACCAGTGGGGACATTACAATAGTTGATGATGAATTGATGATACTGAAGTTTAAATAAAATAAATAAAATACTGATGTTTGTTATCAGTATGACAAATACTCATCGACTTTATCAACACCTGTGCCCATAATAGGTAAACTATAATATTTAGTTAACAAAACACACAATCGTTTATCAATCACGTGGGTATATCGACTAGTACGAGTGTAGTAGATGCATCTATCTATTTACGCTTTGACAAAGTTTAAATGTAAAAGTGCCATTATTGCCTTTCTAAAAAGTCTAAGCTACGAAGAAACTGAAAAATTGTTAGAGGTCCCTTCATGAATAACTTGGAAATTGTAAATTATATCACACGCACACACACACAGACACATACACGCACACACACACACACACACACACACACACACACACACACTAGGTTACATAAGTTCCTCACAAAAAGAAAAAAAATATATTTGTCATAAAAATAAATATAAAGGTACTTATGTACACCAGGTCCAGTGATGGAGAGGCTGGTTATCTGTCATACAGGTTTTCCTAGCGCAGAAACCAGTCTCTTACATAGATAAATTAAACACTGTACCTATTTAAGATTTTGCTAGTTTTAAGTATTTATCTGTGTGAGAGAACAAATAACGATTTTTGTATTTGTATTTTTTTGTATGTATAATTTAAAGAAAAAATACAATGATCATGTTCTAAATAAATTAATAAACTTATTTACGTCCATCTTAAGTTTTGGCGCGCACTGTACATTGAAATAAAACTACTTTTACGGATATCCAACGCGCTATATTTCACGAACTAAGTTGTAAATGTTCGTATTTTTTGGTTTTTTTTAGTGGGTTTTTGATTTTTCCGTGGTTTCGGCACCTTTTCAGCTGCTGTGGTCACGGGATGACTGGCTACTTATAAGTCTACCCTCGAATAGTTAATTTATTTCTTCGTTTGGGTACGGTTAGACATTTACTATGGCATCAATTATTATTGATTTTATATTTTGATTTAATTATTATTTTAAATATTTATTATTAACAAAAGAGAAAACTAATGACTCTAGTGGCAGTTCACAAATTGGGAGGACCTTCGAAGAAAGAAGCTGCCAAGAAAACTTCGAAAAAACATTTACCCTATATATTTTGGTGTACGTAATATTTATCTCTTCTGTGTCTAGGTGTTAAGTATATTCCTTTGATACTTATTAAAACAATGATTGTTTAAAGCATACCAAATTTTCATCTCATAAATAAGTATTAAAAGGAGATCAATCAAATTAGACCAAAAAATTAAAGTGTCAGTGTACGATTAGTGGCCAAGCATTTATTGAAACTTAAAAATATATTATTTTTGGTATAAATACGACGACAAAACGGACTGGTCTCGTAATAATGCGATCGTTTAACAGAATATCGTTTATTACAATAAGATCAGTTCCTCGCCAGCATCAGCGACCCACGAACGTCTCACCGCTGCTGGGTTCCGTTTTGTGATCGTATTATACCAATAGTAATAGTGGCCACTAATCCTACAAATAAAAATAATCGTAACACTATTTACCAGCACCACTAGCGTGAAAGGTAGTCATTTTATTTTTCCACGGCACTGACAATGTATGGTCGCCAATACCGCATAATAATATACACAAAGTGACCATTTAGATAAACACAATCGCTTATCTGGGCACGTGGCAGTTCTCAAGAGGCGACCCTTGTTGAAAATGGACATGACAATATTATTATGTCATTATGGCTATGAGAGCGCTTAGGTACAATCGGAGAACTTCCCGTTTGATCAGTAGTCTTTTTTGAAGACAGTTATCTCAAAAAATAATAGATTTATAGAAAGCGTTTATATCACAAATAATAGCGTTTGTTTTTTTTTTTATTTTTTATTTACGACGGGGAGACTCTTAGCCTTCATCATACCTGATGTTAAGTATTGATAAGGCTGAAGATGGAAGCGAGCCTCTCCCGGAATCATTATGGAACCATTGAGGAACTGGCTATCTTATCTCTAACTGCCGGAACACAACAATGCTGAATTTTTTTTATTATGGCGTCAGACTTAGATAAGATGGTGGTAGCTAGCCAGGCGGACTCACAACAAGTCCTACCACCAACAAAACCGAATACAAATTTTACCCCCGCTAGGATTCGAACCCGGGACCCCTGGGTCTGATACCGATGGTTGTTACCACTAGACCACAGAGGCGGTTTTTTTTTCCTTTATATAATACTTTCGGAAATATGTTTTCTCAAAAAAACTCTACTAGTCAACCTGGAAGTTCCCCGACTGTACGCATTGCGTCTGAATCCCTGAAAAAACGGATCCGTGAAAATACGGTCCGCCAAAACCGTAGAACTTTTTGTATGGTAGCCTACGCACTACATCCGTTTTCTTCTCTCTGTCATCCGTACATCTACATGACTACATGGACACGTAATCAAATCAAATGTTCTTCAAAGGATAAGTTAGCATCCTGGATTCCACTTACTTCCACCACCACGGAGAACATATTTATGCATAATTTTTATTGTTTGCACAACTCATTTCTTTTAAAAGAATCAAAACAACACTTGACATATCATTATCATACCTATATTATTTTACACTTGACATTAAACATATTTACTTTTAATTAATTTATATTTTGTAAGATTGGATTATGTTGTGATAACTGTCTTTATTTTAATTTGTTCACTGTTTATGGTAAAACATGTTTGAATCTTTTATTATAAATGGACATCTTTGTTACACATGTTATGAAGAAATAAATTATCTTTATCTTTAAAATCTCGAGTCGACTAAACAAACATAGCTGGCTAATATGACAAGAAGTCAGTGACTCGACTCGCGATTTTGTTTTTGTTTTCAAGAAAATTGTGTTGTAAAATCAATAAAAATTGTGTATAAATTTGTTCTACGTGATGGTGTAAGTGGAGGCCAAGATCCTAAATAGCCTTTCACTGAAGTGTTAAAATAGAAAGTTACGTATCGGATTCGGATCGCAGTGCGTAAGCAAAATCCGAATTCTGTGTCCGCGTTTTCTGGATCCGTTTTTTCACGGTTTCGGACGCAGTGCGTAAGCGCTCTCAATGGGTTTATTAACTACAACTTTAATAACACGAAATAAAATGCGTTACGCAAATTTTAAAAGTTATCAATTTATGACACCCAATAAATTAGAAACTTAAACTTACTTACTTTCTAATAAAACATGTAGAAACTTGAAGTTCATTATTCATTCTTCTTATTTAATATTTTTTTTTATGGTAAGTATCCATCTCCTTTGTGGTCTAGTGGTAAAAACCAATGGTATCTTACTATCTGACCCAAAGGTCCCAGGTTCGATTCCCATTGGGATACATATTGTATTCGGTTAGGTTAGTGGTAGGACTTGTTGTAAGTCCGCCCATCTTATCAGAGTCTGATACAATAACAACAATGTTTTCCGCATTTTTGTGTTCCGGCAGTTAGAGTTAAGATTGCCATTTCCTCAGTGGTTGAGAATCCAGGGAAAGGCGTGCTTCCATCTTCAGCCTTATTAACACTTAACATCAGGTATGACGAAGCCTAGCGGCCAGTTGCTCCAAAAAAAGTAAACGTATATCGTAAAACCATTATATACATGGTTGTAGTGTCTATAAAATTTAGTTACCACGATTGTACGATACTCTTACGTATAACTTATACGGTTACTTTATACGGAGCTCGAAACCTCCTCATAACGTATAAGTATCAAGTAATTTTAACAGTTCGTTCGTTTGCAATTCGTATTCGTATAATATACCGATTATTTAAAATCAAATTAAAATTGAGAATCAGATGTATCTTCAGATAAAATTGTATTCCAGTTTTTTTTTTTAAAAATCCCACACAACAACACAACATAATCATACAAGCAATTAATGTCAAATCAAATGTCAAGTCAATTATTGTCACCAATGAATGTTGAACCTACACTACGGGACGTTAACGGAATTTCTGTAAAAAAAAAACGGAAGAAGCCATAATAAAAAAAATCGAATATTGAACAACATGGATATGCGCGCTTTCATCTATAGATATATTTGTCTATAGAATAATACAATATGTAAGTATACTCTATTTTTAATGGTTTTAATTTTAATAATTTCTCTTTTCATTACAGCATAAATTGCAAAGTTAATCGTATTACTGACACAATACAATTGAAAAAAGAAACTACCATAGTGTAAAACGTAAATATAACGTAAAAAACAGCTATTTTAGTACAATAGGCCGTTAAGCGTCACGTCACCCCGTTAAAAAAGTAGTCCTATTTTCAGTATCTCACGTGCTTCCATAATTTCTGCTCACGTTAATACAATTTTTCTAAAAATTAAGAGTCCAGAATTAAATTAATTATAAACATATTACACTACCTTATACTCACTATAAGAAGAAAACGCCGTCCAACTCGCAGCCGTGTGGCATAGTACCGAGAACACTGGCGCTGTTGCCCCGCTGAATACATAGACTCAGCCGCTTGGCAAGATAGGCACCAGCTCTCGGGTCTCCTGAGGCGTGAACCAGTCTTGTGGAAATATCTTTCAGAGCTTTTCTTAGAGTCCAGAAATTAAATTTATATTAAAGCATATTTCCATAACAAGAGGATTAATTTAAAAAGAATATTCATGAATACAAATAAAGAAAATAAATATTCATCATTCAAAAATTAAATTTTCGTCTTCCCACGTTCAAATTTGACTTCACAAAATCAATGTAATTAGTTGAGTCTACTTCGCTAATTTCATTTGCGGTGTGCATTCGGGCGAACGCGCGCATTCGGCCGTCGCGAATATTTGCGCGCATTAATTGTAATTCAGTGAACATTGATTTTCGTGAGAATTGTGCGTTTTAGGGTTAATTTTGTTGAGTTAAATGGTTTGGTAACAACAATGATTATAAATGAATGAACGTTCGTTTTATTTATATTTATTAAGTTTAGTGAAAACGTAATTACACACATTAAAAGTGTCTAGGGATAATTTGTTTTATTAAATACGGGGAGACTCTTATCCTTCATCATACCTGATGTTAAGTATTGATAAGGCTGAAGATGGAAGCGTGCCTCTCCCGGAATCCCCAATCACTGAGGAACCGGCTATCTTATCTTTAACTGCCGGAACACAACAATGTTCAGCATTGTTGTTATGGCATTGTAGTTATGGCGTCAGACTTAGATATGATGGTGGTAGCTAGCCAGGCGGACTTACAACAAGTCCTACCACCAACCAAACCGAAAACAATATGTACTCTGATATCGGTGGTTGTACACCTAGACAACAGAGGAAGCAAGTTTTCGAGTAGGTATCACTGCTATAGAGGATTTTTATTTTAACTTTTTTGGATCTTAATAATTTTTTTATTAACTTCCTGGTTTTAATTAATAAAGAATTATAGTAACAAGCCAGTCTTAAAGACTACCTACATAATTTGGTTATATTAATTGTTAGAAAAGTTCTTGATCCTTGGCAATTTTGATGTGTATAGTAGGTATATTAACATTTCGTCAATCAAAATTTATCAAAATGTACATTCAACTGCAGCTACGGCTTTGTTTTAGCACTACGAAAAATATTACGAGGGATCGACGTAAGGGCGCTCTCAAGGTCGAAATGTAAAGTTGTATCTGCTCTTGACTGTACATTTGCGCAAAATGTCTATGTGTGTCTAATGTCTTTAAGTTTTGGTGGATATTAAAGGTATTCTAAATTCCTTATTTTGTTGGAATAAAGTTATCTTTTAGTGAAAAATTAAATGAAAATTTTGGCTTCGAATAGAGCAGAAGTTAAACGAATTGTTGCGGGTTCATGTATCGTCTGTGCTTCTAAAGTCGTTTTATTAATACTTAATAGAACGGTTTATTTTGTGTATCACTCAAATATTGATTTTATCGAATAAATATCTAAACAAATCCAATTTTCTAACATCGGTTTCTACTGCTTTTAAATATTGGTACGGGTACCTATTTATTTATTTATTTAAAAATCCACAGCTCTAAATTAAAACTTAACAAAACTTAAATACTACACATACAGCAAATAACGGATTTTACATTTATTTTACCTATGTATTGTGAGAGTCTGATTCTTGTTAGTTGGAAAGATGCTTTGAATGGTTTTTACATACAATGTAAGACGATTCAAATATCTTTATTTTAAAGTTTATTCTAACAAAAACTCTTATAAAAAAAAATTAAGCTGACTTCAAAAGTCAAAAAGTAAAAAATAAGCCTTTTGGAGTCGGTGCCAGCCAAGGAATTCTTGGAACATTGCACTTTTAATGCTTTTATTTTTCTTACCTTGGCTGGCACCGACTCCAAAAGGCTTAGAATTACACCGGCACTTTGGTTTGACCCAAACTAATGGTGAGGGCAACTACTAGTTTGAGTCAAACCGTTTTTGTCAATCCGTTTGACTGAAAAACGTCAGGTTTTTCAAGATTTCATTAAAGCTACTCAACCGATTTTAAAATTTCAAAAAATTTGACCATCTTGGGAACACACCCGATATTATAACGTTTGAATAATTTCGATCGGCGTTTTCGAGTACGCGACGAGTTGATAGGTAACCTCCTTATTTTTTTAAGTCGGTTAAAAATACGTCATTTTTTACCGACTTCAAGAAAAGGCACTTCGAATTTGCGAGTTTTTTGATGACGTGGCCTTTATTGATTTTTAGAATAGGCATTGTAAGAGGTTATGAAAGTTAACTTACTGTATCTAAGTTCTTACTTAGGTACGTAGTCAAATATTTACTAATATTTAATCTATGTTACTTATCATGCAAAAACGGCTCAACAAATTCGCTCTAAAGGCAAGGATGGAAAACATAAAATATGACATAATTTATGATTACACATAATATATATCTCTCTCGCTATCTCCGCTCCTGTCACCTGCTATCTCTCTTCCAAAAGTAATAAAATTGCATTAATTAGTTGCTTCTATTTATTTATTCCGCATCCCTGCAATATTTGTTATCTCCAGATATAACATAAAGTTTTTGCATTTTCAATGCTATTTTTATACTTGATAATTTTTTCAATAGAAAAATGTTGGGAAAAATCGTCTCGGCCACAAGTTATTTAAGTACTACGTCCCGTCTGAGAAAAAAAAATTCTATAAAAAAATATATCATAAATATAGGTGTCGAAGTCGCGGGAGGAAGCTAGTAATAACTCAATCTAACCTGCGCCATTTTACCACTTACCAGAAGTGACAATATGAAAGCCAAGCCACCATATTACCATTTTTATTAATATTAGATTGATACTAACTTCGCCCACAAACTGGAGTTAATCCTTCTAAATAAGGAGGCATTAGAGGGGGGGAGGTATATTGGAGGGAGACGGCAATTGACCCAATAATAACGTCGCCCACTGTGGGTTAGGTGCGACGCACACTGGGGAGAAGAAACGCTGGAAAGTAACAAAACGAAAGAGATTAAAGAAAAAAAAATCGGTTTACCTTTACGTTTTTCCTCCTAATCCGCACAGCCATACACACATTCAAATACTTATTTAAACTTCCAAACTATCAGATGTAATATCAATAGCTATAAATGGATAAATGGCGTTTCGTAAGTTATTAGTGTTTTCATTCACATTAATGGAATAACGGTGATTTAAGTTTTGAATCTTCTAATGTGTTAGTAAATCTAAGATCATAAAGATATTTTTATTTTTTATGAACAACGGGGAGACTCTTAGCCTTCATCATATCAGATGTTAAGCATTGATAAGGCCGAAGATAAAAGCAAGCCTCTCCCGGAGTCCTCATCACTGAGGAACTGGCTATCTTATCTCTAACTGCCGGAACACAACAATGCTGAAAACATTGTTGTTATTTTCGCCGTAGCAATAAGAGAAACATTGTTAATAAGTTACCTATTTTTTCAAGTTTCAGTATCAAAAATAACAAATAACTTTAAACTCTACATATAAAAAAACCAACGGAAAAACCATTGTACCGATGAAATTTATTACTCTAGGTAATAAAATAATAATAAAACAAACAGAAAATCTTTTATTTTACACACGTTAATAAATCCTAACACACAAAGTCAAACGATTCTTCCGCGCGTTTCCCCAACCCAATACATATCGCAGCGTTCGGTGTAATGAAGGGTACAAACCGTTGTATAAAAATAATGACTCTAAGTTATAAAATAATACAAAAAATGAAATGTAAAAAAAAATAAGCAATGCAATTACATCTGAAAACAGCAAACTTTTACTTTACACACGTTACTAAAACCTATCAAAAAGCCAAAAAATTCTTTCACGCGTTTCTCCAGCTCAGTACACATCGCAGCGTTCGGTGTAAAGAAGGGTACAAATCGTTGTATAAACTTAATATCGTCTAAATTGCGAGGCGCGCCGCGGGGCGGGCCAGTGCAAACATCTCGGCTTTTATTACCGTCATCGCGTATTGATTCCGCTCATAAACCACTGTTAGACGGATAATTTTGGCTATTGAGTGTCGAGATTTTCTGTCGCAGGAAGGAATAAGGAAGGAAGGAATTAGGAAGCATGGATGATAAAACTGGTAGTGTGTTAGAATATAGTGCTGACTAAAAATAACTTTCTACTGAGATATTTCTGTGTAAAATATACACATCAAAAATGTCAAGTAACTACGTTTTTTACTATAAAAAATATCCAATCCATATTTATCAAATGTATTCTTTCAGACGGACTACTTTAATTCTATCCTTATTGAAGTAGTGAAATTTACAAAAAAGAATCATTACCGAGCCAAAAAAGTTAAAATAATAATCCTCTAGAGCGGCGATTCTCTAAAACTAACTTGATTTGAGAATGTCAAAAACAGTTTTATTTATTGCTATTTGTTTGATTATGCTATTGTATTTTATGAAATTTGGTGTGTTGCGTTTGGGGTTGTTTGTGTGTTTGTATGTATGTCTGTTACCATTTTTCTCGTAAACTACCGGGCCGATTCCGATGCGGTTTTTTGCACTAAATAGATGACATAGCAAGTAATCATATTGTATAGTTTTAAATCAAGATTTAAAATAGGATTAAAATAAAAGACAAAATAAAAAAAAATAAGAACCCACGCCGTGTGTAAAAACGTTTAACAAATTAAAAAGAGTTAAATAATTTTACGAAAATCCCCCGACTAAAAGTGATGTAGGTAGGTACTAGGAACATAATTTATTCATGTTATACATATAACCAACGGAAGAAAAATCCGTCGGAGCTTAATTACCTGCCCAGAAATGCAGTTGTGAATTTGCAGTTGTGATCAATTAATGTGTTATGCTTCGTCCACACCGGGCCATCGAAGGCCAACGAGCGGCATCAGGCGTTGCCCGCTGCGCGTTCGAGGCCTTCAAAGGTCAATCTAAAGCTAAGTAAAGGATCACTGGGAGCGATTCCCGTTTATATTCGCGTTTTCAAAATCATCTGATTGAGGTAGAGGGGAAAACAGAACACCTTGGCTGGTGTTCGTTGGCCTTCGTTGGCCCGGTGTGGACGCAGCATCGGTCAATATTTTTTGATTGAAGACAAATCTTCTTTCCTTCTGATGATCAATAGTTATTTGTTATGCAAGGCTGGAAAGTTGGTTATTTAACGGCGAGTTACCTATATTGAAATCTGAGCAAGTGAAGGATTCTAGGATTGAACAACGAGCGTAGCGAGTGGTTCAAGTATTGAATCCTGAGCGAAGCGAGGATTTCAAAGGTATAAGGCGCTAAAAACTTTTCTGCCGAGCGCAACACACAATTTTTCACCTCACAACAGGGAGGAACATTTTCTGGTTGTTTCCGCGGTCAACTTCCAGTAAAAAAATCTTTAAACATAAAGTTTAATCTAAATATACCTTATTTTCGTTGTTTTAATGATAAAAAAAACTAAAATAATAAAAAGGGAGTATTATAGTTAATTCAAAGTTATTTAAAGTAGGAATATATTGTTACTTATAAATAAGAATAAAAACGATTCCGTAAATGTTGACACTGACATGAGGTACAAGACAAAGACAATTTAAAAATAAAGATTTATGTCACAGTCCGAAATCCAATTATAGGTTGTGAAATCTCACCCAGCCTAATATAAAATTCTTATAACAAATAGTTTAATCTTATTGTTTTTATGATTCAATGAACTAAAATAATATAATTAAACCGAAACGGAGTAATATAACAAGAAAGTCAATAGTGCGATTCGGAACGCATTATGACATATTTTTAGGTATTCAATTAAAAAAGTACTTTGCCGCGCTAGGCCGCAATAAAGCGATTTTCTACGCCTAAACTGATTGACAAAACCTCCTTTTCAGAGCGTGTGAGGTGAAAAAAATATTGACCGATGCTGCGTCCACACCGGGCCAACGAAGGCCAACGAACACCAGCCAAGGTGTTCTGTTTTTACCTCTACCTCAATCAGATGATTTTGAAAACGCTAATGTGAACGGAAATCGCTCCCAGTGATCCTTTACTTAGCTTTAGATTGACCTTTGAAGGCCACGAACGCGCAGCGGGCAACGCCTGATGCCGCTCGTTGGCCTTCTTCTGACCTAATCATAATCTATACTATATAATAATAATATAATATTATAAAGAGGAAAGATTTGTATTTTTGTATGTAACGAATAAACTCAAAAACTACTGGACTGATTTTGACGAAATTTGGTATAGAGAATCCTTAGACCCCAAGTAGTAACATAGGCTATAAATGATTCCAAAATTCCCACGGGAACGGGAACCACACGGGTGAAACCGCGCCCGGCCTCTAGTCCTAATTAATAGGAAAGCGTGTTTGTTTGTCCTTCCGTCACGCCCTAACTATGCAACCAATTGACTTGATTTTTGGTATAGAGTTAGTTGGAACGACGGAGAGTAACATAGGCTCCTTTTTATCCCGATATTCCCACGGGAACCACGTGGATTAAACCGAGGGCGGAAGCTAGTTAAGTAGCTAATATGAATCTTCGTAAACGTAATGTAAATAGGCTTTGCTTGAAAACATATTACGTGATAGTTTAATCATAAGTATCTATATAAAAAAAACAATTACTTGGCTATTTCTGCCCTTAATATAATATATTCAAAGAGAATCCTAATCCTATCTAATATTATGAATGCGAAAGTGTGTTTGTTTGTTCAACTAAGCAACCAATCGACTTCTTTGGCATAGTTAGTTGAAAGGACGAAGAGTAACATAAGCAATAATTTTCCCGATATTCCCACGGGGACGGGAACCACGTGGGTGGAACCGGGGGCGGAAGCTAGTATTATAATATCATCATTTTGAATGTCCCCACTGCTGGGGCACTGGCCTTTCTTATGGATGGGTAAGGAGAACGGGCCATGACCCACCACGCGGGCCCAATGCGAATTGGTGGGTTTTAACGACTGCAAATGCAGCCGGGACCAACGGCTTAACGTGCCTTCCGAAGCACGGAGGAGCTCGAGATAGTAAATTTTTGGTCACCCATCCCGTGACAGACCATTGCGAAAGTTGCTCAACAATCGCAGGCCGAGCGCGCGAACCACTGCGCCACGGGCTCCTCCTCCTCGTATTATTATTATATACCACGAGCTTATTAACACGTTTTATATGACCTATCTATGATATAGCATCATAAAATAAAACAATCCTATTGTCATATGCCTGCATTATAGATAAAATAAAAATGATGACTTATATTATCCAATCTTATCTATATCAACAAAATCATAATTACAATATTATCGCAATCATCCAATAGGCTTACAGCTTTTGCTTGCTTTGTTCGTATTGGCACTATGAAATTAGGTTACCTACTGTATTTTTTTATATAAGAATAGGAATCCAATAGGATTTGATTATAAAAAAAAATTATACTAACCGAATTGAGAACCTCCTCCTTTTTTGAAGTCGGTTAAAAATAAATTAAGTAAATCCTTAAAACCAAATACAGCTGTCAAAAGATGATATTCGCCAAATATTCACCACTATTTGAATTGTTTGTAAGCCTTCTTATTTCCTCTCTATACTGGCATCACCTTTATATCCATACTTAGTTAAAATTTATTTTATAACCGACTTCAAAAAAGGAGGATGTTCCTAATACGGTTGGTATATTTTTATTTTTTTTTGTATATACACTGATTACGCCGAGATTTTCGAACCGATTTCCGTGATTCTTTTTTTGTCCGATGCAGAATAGTTGCCAATTGGTCCCATAAAAATTTGGTTTAGTTTGACCCAGTACTTTTTATGTTTTGAGCATTTTTATATATTTCATTTCATATTTGTTACTTGGAGGACATGATATTATCTTCCTTTAAAAACTGTCAAATAAAAACTTTTTATAAAAAAAATTAAAACTGACTTCTACTTTGCATTCTACTTTGCGGTCCTACTATTTTATTTTTCTTGCCTTGGCTTGCACCGACTCCAAAAGGTTTATTTTTTGCTTTTTAGTGTTTTGAAGTCGGGTTTCATTTTTTTTATAAAAAGTTTTTATTATATCCAATGTTTATCTTTCTATAAGCACATTCATTAGTAATCAACAAAATTTGTTGTTGTAAATATGTACATTTTACATTAATAATTTTCTGTGTGGATATACAGATAATGTTTCTTTCAGATTTGATATATTAATACGAGTTAACTATGGATAAACATATTTTTCATAATTATTATATAAGTACACGGAAATTAACTTTCATAATGAGATGAGTATGGATAAGGTTCGTCAATGTTACTCCGAGCTTCATCACCAACAAGCCCCATACGAACGTCACAGCATAATGAATTAGATATAAACGTCTAATAAACGCTTAATAAAATAGATATATTAATGTAATAACACCATCGATCATTGCAGGGAACCTCCACCTGTTACCATAATTCACAATAATGATGCCTTATCTATACTAATGATAATAATATCAAATTGTTATCAGCGGATTTGCTATTGGAAAGATTGGTGGAAAACCTTTTTGGTGCCGAAACCATATTAATAATGTACCTCTTTGTTTACTTCAGGCCTTGTAAAGAATTTAGATACAGGGAATTAGATATAGCAGTATTTCACATGTGTTTAATTTTTATTTCCCACTCTTCACTAAAAAATGTTTATACATTACCAGCGGCCACTCGCGGTTTCACTCGCGTGGTTCCCGTTCCCGTGGGAACATCGGGATAAAAAATCAAATGTTCATAACCAGACAATCTACTATCTGTGTACCAAATTTACTTTTTGAGTTTATTCGTTGCAAACAAACAATCAAATCTTTCCTCTTCATAATACTAGTTTAGAAATATATATATAAACGGGAGTTAAATAACACGACGACACCTAAATAATTTCAAAGTATTGACATCTAGGCGGCGCTCGTAATTAGCCTACTACATCACCAGGGTATCGCTTTTTGCAACCGAAATAATGGTCGAGTGATAAATATTAAACAAGAAAATATACTAGAAAAAAACAAATAGTCTCATGTCCCGTCAGGGCGACATGAGACTATTTGCTTTTTTCTAGTATATTTTCTTGTTTAATATTTATCACACAAAAATAGCATCGTAAAATGCAAAATTAAACATGTATAATGGTCGAGTGTTACCGCTCACAGTGTACTACCGAACTATTTATCGAACAGCCAACTCCGTAATTTTTACTGCCCATTCGGTCATTTTACTGCCCATTTGCATTTTAGACTGCTTAAATGATTGAACCTGCATTATATGATATAATAACCGCTAGTTTTGAATTTATTACTGTTCATGTTTTACTGCTCTAGAAATTTAACAACTGTCAGAAAATTTAATAACTGCCCATTTTGTTTTTCAACTGATCATAGTTACATCCCAAAAGATTTAATAACTGTTATTAAAATTATTTCCCCTTCTATAATCATAATCATTGTTCCTGCCAGCGAACAAATTGAAGTTGTCAACTTTGAAGGCACAAAACTTCTGTCGGAAAATAAGCTTATTTTAAGGGGTTGTGGTACAAAATAGCATTGGTATGATTGAAACAGTACTGCGCTAAAAGATGGCGGTAAGCCCCCTGGATGAGCTCAAAATTAGTGAGCTAGATTTCTAGATAAAAAAGGCTAATGAGCTGCTAAACAGCGCAACTTGAATTTGAAACACAGTAATCATTTGCGATGCGAAGACATAGAAAATATAAAAGAAGTGAAAAATGCAAATTTTTGCGTTGCACATCGTGATGTATATGTGCATGCAGCAGTTGTGTGTTTTAACCCACTTTTTTATATTATTTGTGGCACCTGTTTGTACGTCTGGTTGTCCGATGAAAAAATGGGGATGGTGGAATGAGGCTGTGCAATTTATAAATTATATTTATAATAATTACTACCGTCGGTTTAAAACAACGCCTAAGTACAGCAATTATTTTATAAAAATATTGAAGAAAATGTGGGTATTTTAGAAATTACTAGTGTTGCTTATAAATGACACTAATATTCCAAATTTTACACCAGGAAAATATTTTTTTTATTGTAATGTATTCATTATTGTTAATTGCTTAGTAGACTTGTGTAAAGTAAAGTAAAAGTAAAACTCATTTATTAAAGTAAACACTTTCGGTACATTTTTAAGATCTGCTCTCATATTAGGCCACCCTGTGTTATGAGAGACAGGCTCCTCTTAATATTAATGTTATTACAATATTGTGAGTGTGATACGATCATCATCATGTTCAATCAAGTGAGAGGTTTTTTCGTTTACATACTTTTCTATTTAATTATATTTTCACCTCACACGCTCTGAAAAGGAGGTTTTGTCAATCAGTTTAGGTGTAGAAAATCGCTTTTTGCGGCCTAGCGCGGCAAAGTAATTTTTTAATTTAATACCTAAAAATATGTCATAATGTGTTTATTAGGCCGGGTGAAATTTCACAACCTATAATTGGATTTCGGACTGTGACTTAGATCTTTATTTTTAAATTGTCTTTGTCTTGTACAACATGTCAGTGTCAACATTTACGAAATCGTTTTTATTCTTATTATGTAACAATATATTCCTACTTTAAATAACTTTGAATTAACTATAATACTCCCTTTTTTATTATTTTAGTTTTTTATATTATTAAAACAACGAGAATAAGGTATATTTAGTTAAAACTTTATGTTTAAAGATTTTTTTACCGGAAGTTGACCGCGGAAACAACCATAAAATGTTCCTCGCTGTTGTGAGGTGAAAAATTGTGTGTTGCGCTCGGCAGAAAAGTTTTTAGCGTCTTGTACCTTTGAAATCCTCGCTTCGTTCAGTATTCAATCTTTGAATCCCAAGAATCCTTCACTTGCTCAGATTTCAATCGAGGTAACTCGCCGCTAAATAACCAACTTTCCAGCCTTGCATAACAAATAACTATTGTACATGCGTTGTATATAAGTGTGTGTGTGTGTGCACGCACACACACGTGCGTGCGCATGCATGTGTGTGCATGTGTGATAGCGTGCTTGTTATTGCGTGTTATGTGAATTGTGCATATCATTGTATATCGCTGTGTTGTGCTTATAGCATTCTGTGTTAGTAGTGATATAAAGTTACTGCAATTGCTTTCATAGGTATTTAGCCATTTTTTTTAGAATAACCTATTGTTAGATTGATACAAATAATTTGTCAATCCAATGCTTTTCAAAGAATACATGTACACGTTTGCTCTGTACATAATAAGACAAGGAGTTTCTTGTCGGTTCTTCTCATTACAATGTTTCCCACCGTAGGGTTTGTGAACCGGTGGCGTAGCTTCTTTGTCAACCACAAGTGCTTATACAGCCTAGACTGAATAAATTATATTGAGTTTGTCTTTATATTATTGAAATTAAAGAAGGATTTTCTTTACCTGGCAGTCCCAAAAATTTACTATTTTCAAAAGGTTTTTAAAAATGTTCACCTGTATAATCTGCAGTTTATACAATACAATAACTCTTTATTATAACACCATGTACAAGTTTATATTTTGTTGTAAGCTAACAAACTCGCGTAATTGGCAAACTCCAGCCCAATTAGTCTCGATAACTATCGCAATATTATTGCAGTCGCCGATTTGCGTCGAGGCGTCAGGCATTCCTGATTGGGACCAAATTTTTTTGTGAAATTTTAAAATGGAAAGATATCGTATTATTATTGTATTGCTTATTTTTTTCGTAAAGTTTACAAGGATATTGGCCTATGGAGATGGTAATAATTAGTTTGATTATATTGTTTTGTTTTCTAATCTACTTTTGTTATAAGGCGCTTAAGCAATATTGCTAAGTGATTAGTTGTTTATTTCGTATGGAATTTGCTATTAGTAAGTTTTCTTGCCTTCAAAATATGAAAAGCGAATTCTGCTACACTAACACTGACACAGTTCTGAACTCCAGAGAAAATAAACAATTAAATGAATTATTAGGGAATTGCTTAAGCACATAACAACATTGCTTAAGCACCTTGTTAGTGTGACTGATATTCCTGGCAGTGGCAGTTCCTGTTCCTGTCTAAGAAAAGGAAGTAATGGAATTAAAATGTTCAAACAAATCCATGACTTCACAAACACACTTTATACACGGAAATAGAAAAAATAATGGTGCACTATATTTTACAAAAGCTACAGAGCAGGAAACAATCCCCCTTCCCTTACACAACGACGATGGCTTTCACTGTATATTCCTGTGACCTGTAGTGGTATATTCTGAAACTAGCTTCCGTTTCCGTTGGCCTTTGTTACTAACTAACTACTAACTAACTCTATGCCAAAAATCAAGTCGATTTTAAACTTTCGCGTTCCATTATAATTATATCGGTATTAAAACAACGGGACTAAAACGCGACATTTGTTATGTAGTACAACTATGTATTTACAGCTTGTCGTTTCGGCTATGTTGTAAATGCCGTGGTCACAAGCAATTGTACTACAAAACAAATGTCGCGTTTTACTCCCGTTGTTTTAATATATAATCAAGTCGATTGGTTGCTTAATTATGACGTGAAGGAAGGACAAACAAACACACTTTCGCATTTATAATATTAGTTTGGATTAGGATTAGTATATCTACTATCTTCTTAATATTGGGATTAAGATGTTAGTTAAAATCTAGATTCAAGGAAAGCGAAACATAGAAGAATCTTCACGCCAATGCCAATTAGAAGTGGCATAATGTTAAACAAGTATTGAAAGAAATGTCGCCTTGAAAATAGCCACGTTACTTTGGCAACATGAAGAAATTTAAAACTGTCTAAAGAAAAATCTTTGGAGGGTTTTTGTGTTTCGCGCAGAAGACTGGCGACGCTTGACAGCCAACTTCTGCTTAACTTGACTGCTTAACTAGATTGACGACCTGTTTGGCGCAGGGGTACTAACCCCACCTTCTGCGCCAGAGGTCCCGGGTTCGATCCCCGGACAAGACAAATATTTGTGTGCATGAACATGTCTATTTGTCTTGGTCTGGATATTTCATATGTATATTATGTATGTATTTACAAAAAAAAGTATGTAAGTATGTTTATCCGTTATCTAGTATCCATAACACAAGTTCTTCATGATACTTAACGTGGGCTAGATAATTGGTGTGATTGTATGGAAATATTTATTTATTTATAACTATTTCTTGTGCTTTGTGTTCATAACCTTGAACTGTCTTTTTCACACCAGAAGACTTTACAACTGTCACTTCTCTTTGACGTTTCGTTTCCAGATCCACGCACTCGACTTCGAGGGAATCCTCTACCAGGAACCCTAAGTTCTGTGGGGGGACTTGGGGAAGAGTCTCCCCCAATTTACAGACCTGGGTCTCAAGCGTGAGTTATATTATTGACAATGTGTCGTCAATGAAAATTGTTATTTTTAGTTGGTTATCAAATTAACTATAAATCACATAGTGTAGTAGTTCAGGATCTGAAATATTTACAACTTCTACCCAAAAGTTAGACTTTATTTGATCTTTAAAAACTACACGAAGGCATAATATTATTATTTTCCACAAACATGCTCACTTTATATTCTCACTGGTAGAAAAGTTTGTTAGCATTACGGAGGAATAAAATTCTCTGTAACATTCTAAAATCCCTAAAAAAAGTGGTCGACTAATGTTAAGAAGTAAACAATGGGATGTTCAATTGAATTGTATACTTTTTTCAGTGAGACTGTAATGCGACCAATAGTATGAACAAGGTTGGGCAATAATTCTGCATAATCAATGTCGTTTGTTATTCTCAGCTACGTCGTATCTCAATTCGTCGCTCCGAAACCACCACACCAATACTGGGAAGAAGAGACTTCATTAACAATAGTTCCTGATAACAAGAACTGTCTTCTGTGCGAGATGCAAGACTCAGGCGCTTGTCGAGCGATGCCTTCATGTGTCTACTGCGAGGCAACGGTCACAGCCCTTTGCGAGAGGAGCACTCCTTGTCTAAGATGCACTGGTAAAGTGATATTTATCTCTTTAGCTTTAGATTTTGATTTTAACTGTAATCTGCCTACCTGCAAGACTTTTGATCTGATCGAGATGGGTATACCTTGTCTTAAAAGCACTGGTAAAATGATCGATCTCTTAGCTTCAGAATTTAGTTTTACCTGACATGATTTGTCCGTTTACTACGAGGCATGCTAGGCAACGGTCCCAGGCCTTTGCGAGAGGAGCAATTCTTTTATTAGATCCACTGGTAAAATTATCTATATGCTGGTAAATTTACAGTTATTTTTTTCTTCAATAATGTTTCCGTCTACTAAAAGGTGGTTATTGCTCCAACCGAAATGGGCGCGTCGATGCTTAGGTGCTCTGTTAAAGTGGTCTTCATAGTTTAAAATTATAGAGTGTATTTTACCCGCCCAAACTTCTGTGCGAGATGCAAGACTCAGGCGCTTGTCGAGCGATGCCTTCGTGTGTCTACTGTGAGAGGACGATCACAGCCCTTTGCGAGAGAAGAACTCCTTGCCTTAGATGTACTGGCAAAGTGATATTCACCAGCTGTAGTATTTTTTATCAGACATTGGTTGTCCGTCTGCTGCAAGACGGTTGTCGATCAACATGGTTTTGATATTTTATCGTTAGAGTTCATTTTTACCTGTCATGATCATGATGCTGATCAAGAAGTTTTAGACGGACATCCGTCTACTGCAAGACAGTTGCTGCTTAGTCCGAGATAGGGTAGGGTCGTCTTAGTTGTAAAGTAATTTCTATTTTGTTAGTTTTAGAGTTCATTTATCTACCATGACATAATCGTTTACTTCGAGACGCTTGTTGACCGATATGAGCATGCCTATCTTAAAACTGGTAAAGCGATCTTTCATACTTCATACAGGTCATGCCCTAGTATGGACAACAGAAAAACAATTAAATTATTGTTAGTTAAGTCAATCATATCTTGTGCCCTATTTGAAAGATTTTGTAAAACTTTAATGAAAAAAAAAATACTATTGTTATTAATTATACCTATTGTTTCCTATAAATACCTAGTTTCAAAGAAGAAATATCTGATTAACTTTATTTCTCAGTGATTAAGAACCCGTTCTTCAAATGCATCCCGGGCGAGAAGTACATGGATGAGTGCGACTCCTGCCGCTGCACCGACGGCCACAGCGGCTGGTGCACCAACCAGTTCTGCGAGTTCCGTTCCCTGCACATCTACGCCGCCAAGCTTTCTGATGGAGAATTCTATTAAATAACTTACAAATGCAATCGGAAAGAAGTTTTATTCATTCCAATATTTGTTTGACTTGTTTTCTTTTATTTCTTTTTATTTTCCATTCTTTCCCTTTATTTCCCGAGCGTATGAGGTGAAAAGACAATTTAAAAATGAAGGTTAATAAAGGTTATTCTTATATGATAAATTTTAAATAGATAAATAAATATTCGAGAATAGCAATTCGGCCACAAGTGAATTCTCAGATGAGACTCGAACCTACGATCTGGAAATCCGGTCCATTACTTAATTTTGAATGACAAAACCGCCTTTTCCAAGCGCGTGAGGTGAAATATACTTACCTCCACCTCCTTACAGTATAGTATAGTATTACTTATTAAGTTAATAAGTAATACTATTCTATACTATACTATACAGCAGGAGCAGGCATACATTTTCGCCGCGCGGTAGAAAGTATGTTACTTCCTCGCCTTCACCGCGCCGGTGGTCTACTCTCCCTCCTACTTACGAATTTTCGATCAGTGTCACGTATCCTGACGCGACTTTAAAATTTTATACCCATTCCAAAAATTTAAAACTCTGATGTGCACAACCCCGCTAAAGAAATGTTCACTTCAAAAATGTTTACTCCACCGTTAACAAATCACACGACCACCTGCTGACTATCAAACTATTTCCTACACCAATGCGGTTAACTAAAATACTTATATTTATACGTCGATGACTTCTTTATCACCTTCCTAGTGAAGATGCCGACTGCATAAGGATCCGGAAACGTGGTGACAATGTGTCGACAATATTCACTAATTGATACAAATATTTATTGCAATAAAAATAGATTTAGTCGAACGTGTATCCTTCATTTTAAAGCGTAGTATAATGGCAGAAAGATTATGCCGAAAATTGGTAGAGTTTAGGGTTCCGTTTGAAAGAGAATCTTTAAAATCAATTACATTTTTCTCAAAGGAAAGGGTTTCAAGTTTAAGTTACTATCAAATAGTAACGTCTTAAGTTACCAAGTATTAATAAGCCTCAATCAAAATGTACGCCTCTTTATTGTCCTTAATTTAACAAGGTATTTATTATAAAACTATAAGTATGATTGCAATAATATCACAATTTTCTGATTTATTTTAATAAATCAGAAAAATTGTGATATTACGTATTTTCTTTTTTTAACACCTGTATGTACTTTTACTTTACCTGTATATTTTGAGCTAGTTAGTTTGATTTGATTTAAACTAACTAGCTCAAAATATTAATATTTTGAGCTAGTTAGTTTAAATCAAATCAAATTCATTATTTATTGTATTCGTGTTACAAGTACATACAGGTGATAAAAAAAGAAAATACGTCATAATTATGTTTTTCTTTCTGCACTTTTGATGGGTCATTGTCATGATATCACGTTTTTCTCCCATAGATATACAATGTTTACCTAAAAAACTTAAGATCAGTTCCCAGTGAGTTGTGTGACTCGAAGAATTCATTTTTTTTTACATAGATTACGCATAAAATATAGTTTTGTACGGAATTCTCTGCTCGCTATTTCAACTCGCTTTTATCCAGTTTTAAGTATAGCAAGTTGGGTGGTCGGAAGGATTAAAAAAGGTCTCAGCTTCTGTGGTTAGCGAAATTCATTCAATTGTTGGAGAAAGTGTTAAACAATTTCAAAGTTTAAAGACACAAAAGTGTTTGCCATTGTCATTAAAGATTAAAATATTAGTGATACTTTATCAACGTAAAAAGTAAGGTAATTTTTAAGCTTCTTTAAGTAAGAACAGAATACTTAGATGATGAAACAAGTCGTTACAAGTTATAATTTCAATTATTGTTATAAAAAACACTAGTAATTATATCCTTTTTTTATTCGTGTTATACTAAACTCGTTTTATAATTTATTTATTTATTTAGACACAATAACAGTCCACAAATTTAGATTTACACATACAATCCACTAATACTAAAAATTAATGTTAGTTTGGAACCAATAACAATTGAGCACAACATTGATCTATATTAGTTAATGAAACAGCAGGTTAATTATATATTTATGTAAGTTAAAAGTTAACTAATAATAATTAAAGATTTATTTTTCACATTTTAAAGAACATGTTACACAGGATAAATAAAGAACAAACAATAGGCGGCCTTATTGCTACATAGCAATAATTCTTTAAAAAAACCTTGTGTGAAAGCAAAATAAATATATTGAACAAAAGAAATAATAGTATAAATATCGATATAATAAAAATTGCCTTTTTTTACGCTAAAAACAGAAATAGACTAAAAATTACAAAAAAAATCCGGTTAAGTGCGAGTCGGACTCGCGCACCGAGGGTTCCGTTTAAAATTTTCATATTTATTTTTTCACCTCACACGCTCTAAAAAGGAGGTTTTGTCAATCAGTTTAGGCGTAGAAAATCGCTTTTTGCGGCCTAGCGCGGCAAAGTACTTTTTTAATTTAATACCTAAAAATATGTCATAATGCGTTCCGAATCGCAATATTGACTTTTTTGTTATATTGGATTCTTATTTTAAATAGCTTTAAATTAATTATAATACCCCGTTTTGGTTTAATTATATTATTTTAGTTCATTGAGTCATAAAAACAATAACAATAAGATTAAACTATTTGTTAAATGAATTTTATATTAGGCTGGGTGAGATTTCACAACCTATAATAAATAACTGTGACATAAATCTTTATTTTTAAATTGTCTTTGTCTTGTACCTCATGTCAGTGTCAATATTTACGGAATCGTTTTTAATAAGTAACAATATATACCTACTTTAAATAACTTTGATTTAACTATAATACTCCCTTTTTTATTATTTTAGTTTTTTATATCATTAAAACAATGAGAATAAGGTATATTTAGATTAAACTTTATATTTAAATAATTTTTTACCGGAAGCTGACCGCTGATCGCTGCTGTGAGGTGAAAAATTGTGTGTTGCGCTCGGCAGAAAAGTTTTTAGCGTCTTGTACCTTTGAAATCCTCGCTTCGCTCAGGATTCAATCTTTATCCTAGAATCCTTCACTTGCTCAGATTTCAATAGAGGTAACTCGCCGTTAAATAACCAACTTTCTAGCCTTGCATAACAAATAACTATTATTATATGATGTAACTCAAAATTTACGGTATTCGCAATTTTTCCTTTATCTGTACTATAAGACGTTACTTCGTACCAAATTTCAAGATTCTAAGTTCACGGGAAGTACCCTGTAGGTTTTGATTCACGTGCAAGTTTCGAACAGACGGACGGACGGGCGGACGGACAACGAAGTAATCCTATAATGGTTCCGTTTTTTTTCTTTAGAGGTACGGAACCCTAAAAAAATTACAAAAAATAGTCGATGAACTAATACTGAAGTATTTAGGTCGACTAAAACATAGATATTTAAAATGACATAGCGTTTCAGTCATTCGTTTGTAATCAAAAGTGACAGAGCGATATTTTAAATTTGTTAAGCGCTAAACCTATTTAAAGTCATTTGTTAAAAGTCCGCTATAATCATAATACTCGTAAAATAAATAATTGCATACAATCACACCAATTATCTAGCCCACGTTAAGTTTTTTTTTATGACCGACAGGGAGGCTCTTAGCCTTAGTCACGAAGAACTTGTGTTATGGATACTAGATAACGGATAAACATACTTATATACTTTTTTATTGTAAATACATACATAAGATACATATTAAACAACTAGATAAAATTCTAGATAATCTTTTGGATTTGCCTTTTAAGATGAATGTAAACTTCTCTACTATTAAAGATTACTTGAATGACAAAACAGCTTGGTCATTTATATTTCGTTTAATTTTTTCGAAAATATAGCCGTGTCATTCAATTAGTGTTTAGTAAAGTATTGAATCTCATCTTTTATTTAACCCAAAACAAAAAACAGTTCAAATTAAACCCCTTTCTACCGTCACAAAGAAAGGAAGGAATTAAAACCAACAATTTCGTAAAACGTTTACATTGATTCATATAATACAACAATCTAGTTCCAAACATAACAAATCATAGGTAACATTTTGTACACTAAAAGTAAGTGAACATTTTAGTACCATGTCACACCACTTATTTTGTTGGGCAATAACATACTAAACCGCAAAAGTTACTTAGATAGAGTTCTAAAACCATTTTCGACTTCCAACTCCTTTATTTATAACTTTTAAAAGTAAGTATCATAAATAACCTAAATATAAATAACATAATACATGTAACCACAATGCGTAGCGAAATGACACCTAATATGGTTTCTATTACAGCTTTGTAGTGTTTGCGACAAAAGATGCGACAAAAAAATGCGACAAATCAACGGAAGTGAGGAATCAAGCGGCAATGTATACTACACTACACAATACCGTTTTTTTATTGATTTGATATTTGAAATTGCAATGATTATACTTTTAAACGGTTATGGTGAGGCATTAAAGCATAAGGTACGAGATTTTTTTAATAACTTTATATGTTAGTAGTTACGAATTTCAAACGTAACATGTATGATTAATGACTTTTGATTTTTTCATTTCTCAATGCTATTTTTATACTTATTATAAATTTTAAATAGAAAAAAAAATGGAATAAATCAACTGGGTCACGGGTTCGAGTCCCATCTGAGAAATTAATTGTGACCACTTATTCTATTTAAAGTTTATCATAAGTTACATGCATTAGTTTATTTTTGTACAAATAACTTTATTTTTTAATGTATGACGGGGAGACTCTTAGCCTTCATCATACCTGATGTTAAGTATTGATAAGGCTGAAGATGGAAGTGAGCCTCTCCCGGAATCCTGAGCTACTTAGGAACTGGCTTTCTTATTTCTAACTGCCGGAACACAACAATGCTGAAAACATTGTTGTTATGGCGTCAGACTTAGATAAGATGGTTGTTGCTAGCTAGGTGGACTAACAACAAGTCAACCAACCAAACTGAATACAATATGTACCCTCGCTGGGAATCGAACCCGGGACCCCTAGGTCTGATACCGGTGGTTGTACCACTAGACCACAGAGGCTGTTAAACTATAATAAATAAACAAACAGACGCAGACATCATGTCATAAAAACGTTGTGGTTGCTCTTTGTTTTTATTGAAGTTGTCACATTTTGACACACTTCACACTTTGGAGGCGATGATTGAGCCAAGACATCACAAAACTTCCGTCATAAAAACAAGCTTAGGTATTTAAGAGATTCGTTGTTCGAAATTGCATGGTAAGATTGAAACAATACTGCGCTAACAGATGGCGTTAGGCTCCCGGTTTAAGTTATTATAAGGCTGAATATGGAAGCTCGCCTCTCCCAGAATCATCAGCCACTGAAGAACTGGCTATCTTATTATTTCTCCGATTAGCCACTTTTTACTATGCTGGCTTGTATATCGGTAAATATTATCTAGTTCAATCAGTGCATTTTTTTTTTAAGTTAGTACGCATTCTCATCATCACATAAAAGCCTTAAGCCTCAGTTAACACGTTGGCTGCGAGACTAATTTACATGTTTGTTATTCTGGTGCGTTAAAAGGTCCAAAGAGCAAGAAAACAAAAACAGTTTTTTATTTTGTGGAGGTTTACCGTATTGCATTTAAATAGACCTTTCGTGGCACTCAATTGACTGACTTAAGCTATATTCGGGGTTGGGAAACGATTATTACTCACATTGTCAAGTGATAGTACAGTCCTCGAAATTCTTAAAAAAAACAATACCTTGGATAAATGTCTTTTAAAAGCTCTCTGTTTAAACTATAAGTTAACCCCGATCGTTAAATTGTACCAACTCATTCGGTTTTTACCTACTTCTTAAAAATAAGTTTTCATAGTAGTTCATTAAATTGTAATATTTTTCATATTGTAGTTTTTTTTATATGAAAGGTATAATTTTTGTGTCATCTAGTTAATGCTATAGATAAAATGCTGTGCGCAATTGTAATAGAACGCTGACACGCATTTGTTGTTCTTGCAAGTTATTTTTTGTTTATTCTTTTGTCTGTTGTCTGTAATTGTGCAAAGTTAATAAAAAAAAAAAAAAACACTTGAAATTTTAATGATCACATCACTAATATCATTAGGAAAAACGGGATTTTTCCATGTTTGTATTTGTTTTGGTCACTCCGTGATCTTGGCGCATTCCAAATTCCAATTCCAAAGTATCAGGGATTCGAAAACAAATACAAACATAACTCCTCTACACTATTATTTTCCTACCCACTTCACCACCTTATCTCAAAAAGTGTTTTTCCTTTCTGTCTTCATCCACACATTGCACTCTGCGTTCTTCATCTAACCTTTCCCTAGAATGTCCTCGCCACTGTTCCGACTTTGTGACCTATTCCTTCTCTGTGCATGCAGTTCGACTATGGAACGGATTGCCCGAGGGCATCAGAAAGGCTCAAACTCTAAGATCCTTTGGCGATCAAGTAAGATGTCATTTCCTATCGTCATCAGCCATTTTTAATGTGACTGCTACTGCTGGGGTACTGGCCTTCCTGGATGGATAAGGAGAATTCCTATCACTCCCTCCTAACTAATTTTTTTTTTCATCACTCTCTCCTAACTTATATGGTCTTATTTTCTCCACATCACTATATATGTATGAATATTTACTTACTTTTTATCTTATTTCACTTTATTTTTGCACCCATTCCTCTACTATCCTTTATCTATACTCTCTGTGCCCCAAGGAAGGAAGAGATTGCTTTGTAGCAATAAGGCCGCCTATTGTGTGTTTACTGTCTTTTTTATTGGCTCCTTTGTATTGTATTTCTTTGTAACTATGTGCAATAATAGTTATTTGTTATGCAAGGCTGGAAAGTTGTTTATTTAACGGCGAGTTACCTCTATTGAAAGCTGAGCAAGTAAAGGAATCTAGGAATCTGAGCGAAGCGAGGATTTCAAAGGTACAAGTCGCTAAAAACTTTTCTGCCGAGCGCAACACACAATTTTTCACTTCACAACAGCGAGGGACATTTTATATTTATGGTGGTTTCCGCGGGCAACTTCCGGTAAAAAATTCTTTAAACATAAAGTTTAATCTAAATATACCTTATTCTCGTTGTTTTAATGATATATTCAAAGTTATTTAAAGTAGGAATATATTGTTACAATAAGAATAAAAACGATTCCGTAAATGTTGACACTGACATGAGGTACAAGACAAAAACAATTTAAAAATAAAGATTTATGTCACGTTCCGAAATCCAATCATAGGTTGTGAAATCTCACCCAGCTTATTATTTTTTAAAACAAATAGTTTAATCTTATTGTTATTGTTTTATGATTCAATGAACTTAAATAATATAATAAAACCAAAACAGAGTATTTTAATTAAATTAAAGCTATATAAAATAAGAATGAAATGTAACAAAAAAAGTCAATAGTTCGATTCGAAACGCATTAGGACATATTTTAGGTATTAAATTAAAAAAGTACTTTGCCTCGCTAGTCCGCAAAAAGCGGGTTTACCTCCTTTTCAGAGCGTGTGAGGTGAAAAATTTATTATTGTTATTATTATTACAAATCAAATTTGTATATTAATTCAACATAAAATTACACTTACATTACAACTTACAATTAATATTTTAGTGTTTTTAAGTCAAATAAGCGAAAAAAAGGCTATGGTAATTAGGCGGAGAATGCCTTATGCCGAGAATTGTCGTTATCTCTAACTGCTGTAACACAACGATGCTGAAAAAAAATTTTGTTATGGCGTCAGATCTAGATAAGATGGTGGTAGCTAGCCAGGCTGACTTACAACAAGTCCTACCACCAACCAAACCGAATACAATATATACCCCTACTGTGAATCAAACCTGGGACCTCTGGGGGCTCATGCATACTCTGGGTGTCATCGTGTAAGCCAGTGTACATATCACGCTTCCATGGAGGTCGTCATTTAATATTCATACAATGTAATTCTGCAAATAAATAATTTCATTAGTACTCAAGGTGGATTATCTTAGTCCAGCTAAGGGCCCTGATGATGATGATCATTGTGATGATGAAGATAATAGGCGAATTACAGTAATCACATATTATAAAAAATACTTACACAACATAAAATTACAAAACCAGTATGTCAAATACGTTTTTCTATCCTTATTAAAGCAGCTGGAACGTCTCAATCTTTTCATCAAAAAATATTTAAATACTGACGCATCGCTGATCTTCAACAAATGTATCTAACATTCGACACTCAATAAACTTCGAATTAAGTATCTGGGTAATAGCCCAATAACCCATAAACCGCATTCACACGAAATAAGAAAAAGTATACAAAAACTTCGAAAACCGTCAAGTGTGAATACGAATTGCGTCGAGGGTTCTATTTATTTGTCCATGAAAAAATTGTCCTTTTGTTTGACTATTTATTTATTAACACATAACCTCTTACAAACAGGAAAAACGGCAAGGTTATGAGTAATACATTACTCGGGTTATCATTTCATAAATTAATTATATCGCATATTTTTTGTTATATACAGACAAACAGACAGCAAAATCTAAATAAGACTTGAAGTGATCGTAAAAAATTAAAATTATAAATAATACGGGTTGAGTACTTTAAGGTTAATATAAAAATATACAATTAGTTTTTAAAATATCTTCACTTAAAATTCACATTTTAACCTGCGACGGCATATGCGTTTGGGGTGAGAGGATGTTTGTTTGTCTGCGCAAACCAATTTTGCAATTTATCTCCAAAATTACTCGTCCGATTTTGATGTTGTTTTCAGTGATGTTCGGGTTTGATCGGTGCATGTTCTTAGATAGGTGTTACGGTGACAACTGACCAGGGGCCGCAGCAGTAAACATTTGTTTGTGCAAACCAATGTTGCCATTTATCTCCAAAAATACTAGTCTGAATTTAATGCGGTTTTCAGTCATAGGTTCGGGTTTAATTGGTGCATGTTCTTAAATAGGTGTTACGGTGACGACTCACCAGGGGGCGCTTCAGTAAATATTTGTTTGTGCAAAACCAAAACTCTTAGTCCGATTTTGTGCGGTTTTCAGTAATGGGTTTTATGTAGTACAATGTACCAACATAATACCAATGCTCTCTTAAAAGTTTGAAATAAAAAGCAAAATAAATTTTTTTTAAAACCCACGACGTCGGTTAAAACGTACATTGAAAAAGGATTAATAAACGCCCCGACTTAATTGTCCGTGGGGGGCTGCCATAAATAAGTAACTATAGCAATAAAATATCTCCAATTATTCACGTTAGTAATAAATGTTTGTATGATTATACTACTATATGAAATCTTTTAAATTCCACATTTCTAATCAAATGTTTTTAATATAACATAAAAATGCAATACTAGAAACATTTAATTACAAAGGGAACCCTAAAAACGGAATAACGAAAAAAATTGTCATGATATCACCCACAGCGCCATTCAAAACCGCAACAAAGGTTCAAATGTATGAATAAATGTTTTGTATGAAAAGCAGCTCGTTGACAAATTGTTACTACATCAATATATCGCGTTACACTACTTTGTATGGGATATTAAATGTTTTTTTTAAACGGAAACGAGGTTATAATGGTAAATTGCTCCTTTATAGTTGGCAACGTTTATACTTCGAAATGAAAAAAAAGTAACCTACACCGAAATTAGTTCAGAGTACTTTATGTTGTTTTAAGCACTTTTGAATTTAAAAGAAATTACGAAGCAACGATTTGTAGATCGAATTTATGCTTCCTTCGTAGATCAAAAACTATAAATAGTTTCTTTACTGCCCCCGTGTTTTTTATTGTTTCACAGTAGATAAATGGAAATGATATAGATTTATTCAATTTAAGCAAGTTACAATCACTTCGAAAAATAGGAAGGAAAAACAGCTCTTCATTAGTCGGGGAATTCCCCGTTGACCTGTGAGTTTTTTCAGGGAACTTTATTTAAAAAGTAAAAGATATATAGAAAACGCTTATATCACAAATAATAGATGATTAACAGATATTTCATTTGAATAATAAATTATTTATTTAACCTTAGTACTTTCCCAGAAAACGTTTCCCAAAAAAAACTCTACTGGTCAATCGGGAAGTTCCCCGATTGTACGTGTATTGCTATAGGATTTTGCAAACTATTGATGAAGCTTGTAAATGTTCGTAACTTGCCTAAATTGAATAAACAATTTCATTTTCACTAAACTAATAATACTACACTTGTAGAACATTATAAATATAAACAAGTAAGTTTCGGCTACTAGCGACATAAACTCGGGTTTGCGGATAACGCAACTTTTAAGACTACTTCTATAGTATGTAATTCAATAATAAAGAAACAAACTCGACTCCTTAAACTTTATCAGGGTAATTAAGTGATACACTTAATGTAATAAACTTTAAAAACCTTTTTTACGGATAAATAAGAGTATACAATAACACGCAGGCCTAATGTGGAGTGATGGATGCTTGACAGCTGCAAATACACTGACGAGCAATGAAAAAGTTCCACCCACAAAATGCCTAAAAATACCTTAAGGTGGTACGACTTCTATACAAACAAACATTACACAATTATTGGTTCATCATACCTTAATAATTCATAAATACATGCGCAACTAACTCGTTTCAGTTAGTTGTTTGCGCGAAATAATTTAAAAAAATCACTTTCATACATAAAACACGAATATACTAATATCTTATAATTTCAATAATTCTACGTATGTGTGTGTGGCCAATCGCATTTATATAGCTCATGTATGAAAGTAATTTTTTTTATAATTTCGCGCAAACAAATAACTGAAACGAGTTAGTTGCACATGTATTTATGAATTATTAATGTATGATGAACCAATTAATGTGCAATGTTTGTTTGTATGGAAGTCGTACCACCTTAATATCTCCTAAGACATAGAACCTCGCTTCATAAATTAAAAGTTGGTAGTTTTTAGTTGGTAATATTCTGATGCGCTGTTAAATGAACTTCAATATTGCAGACGGCGTCATTAAGCTAGCCTTTCCCGTTTAGGAGTAATTTGGTGTTATGTCATTGAACTTTTACTTTGCTCGCGAGTGTACATTAGACCGAAGCAGCGATGAGCTAGAAATCCTGTTATAAATATTCGGGCGATCATACCGCGACCGTCGTGTAAAAAAATGAAATAATTCGTTACACACTGCGTCTCCGAAATCCTCATTGTGTTTACTCCTCTGGAATGTTGTCTACGTAGAGTATTAAAACTTTTCTTTGTTTAGATTGCACATACCATCTCTAATTTTGACGGTGTTACCGTTAAAATTAGAGATGGATTTGACAGCTTTGACAACAATAAATCTATTAAAATTATTTGGTGCTCTCAGCCTTGGATATCTTTTATAAAGGGTGAAAAAAAAGAGTCTGAGGAAAAGTACCCTTAATACTGATGATAGCAAATTTTGGTGAAAGGAAACTTTCATTTCATTTATTTTCAAAAACAAGTAAAACTGCATTCAAACATTTTTTATTTTTGACTTACCTGAACCGGGAATCGAAACGGCCTAAATTAAAAAGATACCACCTGTACTTTTATGGATACCGATCGATCCATTTAGTTTGAGTCACATAGTACTTTCCCTCCGACGCCCGTATTTTTTTTCCACCCTGTTTCTATACTAATACTATAAAGAGGAATGATGTGATTGTTTGTTTGCATTGAATAGGCTCCGAAACTACTAAAACCTGTTTTTTTTTTAATGAACAACAGGGATAATCTTAGCCTTCATTATACCTGATGTTAAGTATTGATAAGGCTGAAAATAAAACTGAGCCTCTCCCGGAAGAATCCTCAAACACGGAGAAATGTATGGCTACTTTATCTCTAACTGCCGGAACACAACAATGCTGAAAACATTGCTGTTATGGCGTCAGACTTAGATAAGATGGTGGTAGCTAGCCAGGCGGGCCAACAACAAGTCCTACCACCAACCAAACCTAATACAATATGTACCCCCGCTGGGAATCGAACCCGGGACGCCTGGGTCTCACACCGGTGGTTGTTACTACTAGACCACAGAGGCGGTTAAAATGTTTTCGATTAGACCCTGTCGATTGATAGGTTTTTACTATCTGTAAAGTAAGCAGCTTAAAATTCTATTTCACTCCCAGTCTAGGATAAAATAGTAGATTATGCACTAAGGGGATAAAGCAGTGTCTTATGTCACGAGCAGCATATTGAATCCTAAGCGAATTGAAGGATTCTGTAGTTAATTCCCGAACGTAGTAAGGGAATTAGGATGTGAATTCACGAGCGAAGCGACGGAATTATAGTAAGAATCCTGAATGGAGTGAAGGATTCAAGTCTGTCCAAGGCTAAGACACTTATCCCCGAGGAGCATACTCGACTATATACATCTACTGTGACGTTAAATAAAAAAGAAAATAAAAAATATAAAACTAATAATGACAAAAATTCACAATTTGCGGATAAAATATCGAAAAGATTTATAGTTTTTGTTGACATTTTGGCGTTCCAAATGTAAATGTTATCATAATTACCCAAGGGAAGCTTACTTTCAAAATTGAGAAAACTTGATATTTAATACGTGCTACAGATTTTGGAGGAGTATAAAAACATTTAAACAACTCGATCTTTAAAAGTAACCCGTTTTATGACTGACGTTAGCCACGTCATTGCGATGTTACTGACGCATACGCAATGGAAATCGAACACGGGATTAAATATTACGAGCTTTTAATTTTATTTAACAAAATAAATCTCATCTGATGACTTCTAGCCTAATCTACGTTATGCAAAATACGTTCTTAGCTTATTTATTTACACTTATACACTATCAAACACGATATTCACACTAATTTTATAAATATAAAAACACAGTTCAAATTATCCACCAGACGTTTAGACAAGAATAGAGCTATCCAGGGTTTGCTAGTTCTAATTTCGATCGAGATCGGTTCAATAGCGTTGTTATATCGTCACTGTATCGACGGTAGGGCGTGCAGAACTCTGAGCTGTAACTGAAATGACTGAAACGTGGAATCGCCAGAGACGGCCGTGACGTCATCAAAGGACGGGTTCCTTCGATAGACGTTAACGCTAACTAGGGTTGTCGTTCGGGTTAAGAATCGTTCACGATAAAAAAATATAAATAAATAAATGAACAACTGACTTCAAAAAGTAAAGTCGGTGCCAACCCCCGGCATCAAGAAAAATAATAATATATAAGTGCAATGTCGAATGCCTTGGCGGTTTTTTTATAAAAAGTTGTTTATTTCACAATTTCTCAAAAAAACGGAACTATGAACTTGCCATTATGATTCTGTCATCTAGGTAAATAGTGACGAAACAACACTATTTTCAATATTTCTTGAAAACTACAGAACCAATTTCAAAATTTAAATAAAAAAAATGGGACCAACTTGGAACCCGCTTCTTTTTTTGAAGTCGGTTTTACACAATATAGGTATAAAACGATTTACCTAGATGTAGTTTTCATTAAATGAACAACGGATTTTCAACTCTGTTTTTATTATAGGTACATATGGTAGTTTATTTTATAAATGTTAGTTTTAATCTTAGTTTTATTTTGTTTTTCATTTTTTCGATGCCTCCGTATTGACATCGATGTGTCAATAAAAAAAGGTGGTCTAGTTGAAAACCAGCGTCAGCTTCAACACTGACACATGCTGAACTAGATCCCTTTTGATGCAGCCATGTGGAACATTTGGCTATAAGATTTTTGTGTATTTTTTGTCATATGTTATGTCTATGTCCACTGCCTGTGTCAAATAAATGTTATGATTTATGATTTATATGGATTTTGGTATTTTATATTGGCTTTTGGGGAACACGAAGTTCATAAAGCGCGAGAAATTGACTAAGCAAGAGATATCTTTTATACGACTTTTAACGGACAATGCCACAAATGTATGGAGGGTAGGCGCCTTTTCGAAAATTCCTGCACACCATTCAAATGTTGTTCAATCGATAGAGTAGGTATATATGTTATGTACGAACAAGAGTTATAGAGACAGCACATTTATAAACCGTATCCATACTGAGATAAATGCACCTGTTCATCACTATTATTTATATATTTAAGAAAATAATATTGATAAATCTCGGAATGGATACGGTGTAGAAATGTGTTGTCTCCGTAACTATTGTTCGTACTTAAATACTCTATTCATTTAATAAGGTCTGAATGTTGTGCAGGCATTTTCGATAAGGCGTCAAAACTAGGCATTGCCCTTTCTATAAGTCGATCATGGGTAAAGAAGAATTCACACGTACAATCAACAGCGTGCACGGCTTTATAATTTGAACTTGAGAGCGCCCTTACTTCGCTCGTAATAGCGGTGGTTTTCGTAGTGCAAATGTATAGCCGTATGAGTACTACGAGCTGTTGTCTGTACGTAAATTAGACGAATGATTGGTGATTCATTTTTTTTTTTAATGTAACAGAGTAAAGATATAACACCAGAAAAGTTTTCGTCGTAGAGCAACGATCAGAGGCCCTACCATCACCTACAATTATGTTGACAAGGCTATCCTAGTGCTATGTACTTCTTAAACCGCCATCACAATTACAGTATTACTTTGATATTGCTTAACCGCTCGTGGTAAGGCCCTAGTGAACGTTGCGACTAGCCACTGGATGATGGCTGCGCGGGGCCGATTGTCGTGGAAGTCTCTTAAAATAAAAATAGAATTATGGAGTCGGTGCCTTTCTTTTACTTTACTTTTAGATAAAGGTTTTTCCTTTTTTTTTTAAGTAAGAATAAGTCCCATACTTACTTAAACTAAGAATTGATCTATAAATAAAGAAGTCATCTGTGTAACGAAAACGACAGTATTTTTAACATTTCCTGAAGAACAGACTTCAAAATTTCAAAGCATTTCCGTGTTAATAAACGTAATGAGCTAATAGCTTGCTAAAATAAAACTTAAGATAATAAGAAATACCAACAATTCATTGAGAAAAAAAAACAGTTTAACGTTAATCAGTTTGTAAAATTGTCTCGGTTAAACAACCGTAACTTCTCTCTATGTAACCGGGCCTCATATATAAGATCTGCTCTCCCACGCACCTAACGACTCGTGCGTGGCACTTGCTCAAACGCATGTTTTGTTTCAATCACACCCACCAAAACAACTGGATCTCCCTACCTCCTCACCCCCTAGAGTTTTGTAGGAGTTTTAAGATTGTTTAAGAAGACGAGGGATCAATGTATTTTGGTTGTAGTGGTGGCATCTGGTATTCAGTAGTAAGAACCGTACGAGCCATATTTAGTTGTTTCCAGCGAAGATTCGGGCTCCCGGTCAGGTAGAGGAGCAGAGAATCGAAAGAGTTTTCTTGAATTTATTTAAAAGGACCATATTGCATATGAACTTTTTTGGAAAATGGATATTACAGAGCTATAAATAATACTTAGTCCGCATGAATAAATTTTAAGTACATAAGTATCAAACTAGCTAAGAATATCTGGATTATTATATCGCAAAGCAAAGTTAACGAAGTAGATAGAAAAAACCAAAATAAATTAGTTATAAAATTTAATAGATTGAACATCTGTTAATTACTTTAACTATCTTTCAATTGTTTTTTAAAATAACAAACGGAAGTTGCGGGTTTTCGCGCAACAAAATTAATGAATCTAGTGATGATCTAGTTTCTTAAACATTTTCATAAAATATGGCCTTCTTCTTTTTTAACTTCTAACCTTTATAGCTCGGTCCGAACTGAGTTTAGACATTAATATATACTGATAAGGTTTTAATTTTATTATATTCTGAAAAAGTGACCCGAAAATAATTGGTTGATGGCCGCGCCAAAAAAAGACGCCACTAGGCATTGAATAGGCATTGTCTTTTTATACAGTTTTTTTTATTTGGATCAGTCTTTTTAATATTGTGTCAAATAAATTAAAGGTAAAATGAAAAAAAAACATTCTCAGTTTTACATTACTCACAAACAATTAACAACTTTCTAATCTCAGTGTTGCTAGGTGATTAAACAAGAATTTACAGCGCTTTCCTTGCCAATTCTTTAATGCGTAATGAAAATCATTATTGTTATTTGAAGGAGTTTTTAGCCGATGTGAATGGCTGACTGCAAAGTGAATAATTTTACTGATTCACAGTTTGTGACGGAGGAGTTTGGTGGCGTAGAGGTGCTCGGTGGCGCAGTGGCTCATGTGCTCGGTCTGCCGCTACCATTGCAGTGAGAGCAACATTTGTAATGGTCGGTCACGGGATGGAAAAACAAAAATATTTATCTCGAGTTCCTCCGTGCTGCGGGAGGCACGTTAAGCCGTTGATCCAGTATTTGCAGTTGCTAAAACCCACCAATCCCCTTAGGTCTGCGTGGTCATTATCCATCCATAGAGGCCAGTGTACCGGCAGTGGGCACATAAAAAAATGCGTTTAGTGCAAAAGAGTTGCGTACGCATGACAATATTAATACTTACTTCTTACGTCTGTCTCGTGTTCTGTGGTTTTAATCTTCGAAATGGCAAATTGTTTTAACGTTAACCCTGACATTTATAGCGCATATCTGAGGCAGGGACCAGTAGTAGTAGTAGTAATAATAGTAGTAGCACGAAAAACTTTCGAGTATCGAGGAAGTAAAGTAAAAAAGTGTATGACTATCGAGCAGCGTTCCTACCGGACGTAAACGGAACTACATTTTTGACATTAGGTCCTGGATATGTCCTGGAGACTATTTCGATAGTTTTTCGTGCTAGCCCTGATTGGCCGGTTTTCACGTTTGTGTTTTATTTGTGTATCGTGATGATGATAATAAGGTTCAAGTATTTACGTTTAATTTAGTAAGTAAGTAAGTAAGTTTTTTGTGTTCCCCGATTCCTATAACCTTGGCCTCTTCAAGGCGAGAGTGAATAGGCATTTCTAGGGCAAGCAAGCAACACCTTAGACCACATCCTGTTTGTAAAGCACGATGGTGGTCAAAGGCCTGCCCAATTATTACATAAAAAAGTACTTAAACCTTAATTTAAATTAATCTCTATGTAGTGAGTCTCCCATAACTTCGACCTATAAAAAGTTGCCAAAAGTTCGGAGATCTAACGAAAACTCGGTTCAATTTCAGTTTTGTTTTGTCGCTTTTGTGGCTGTCATACAGTATGAATATGTGACAGTAGTGACGGCAACGAAACTGTGGTCGTAAGGTGATTTTTAGGGTTCCGTACCCAAAGGGTAAAACGGGACCCTATTACTAAGACTCCGCTGTCTGTCCGTGTGTCTGTCTGTCCGTCTGTCACCAGGCTGTCCCGTGAACAGTGATAATTGGACAGTTGAAGTTTTTACAGATGATGTATTCTGTTGCCGCTATAACAATAAATTCTATAAAACAGAATAAAATAATTATTATACCCATACAATAAACGTGATTTTTTTTGTTCGTTTTTGCTCGATATTGATAACGACAATAGGTACATGCCTAATTTAAGATTCACTTTAAAAACAAATATAAATAAAGCAAATATATTATAGCATAACCTATGGGAGCATAACATACATGATTTTCTTTGCCGTTTTTATTTATTGATAATTGTACGGAACCCTTCGTGCGCGAATCCGACTCATGATTGGCCGGTGTATGTTAGATAATCAGCCTGCCGAAAAACAAATACTTAAACTTAAACTTACATTACACAAAATCATATGGTATTACTAGACTTCAAAACATGGTCTATAGTTAGACTTGGTTTCAAACTAGAGCTCTAGTTTTAAACCAAGTCTAACTATAGACTATAAAAAATGTAAAAAATGTTAAGCCCTAATAGTATTACTTTTTGAACCAGGACGCCTTACCATGCTTTTTCGTACTCCGACGTCATCGCTCAATCATCGCCTCCAAAATGTGTCAAAATGTGACAACTTCAATAAAAACAAAACATTCTTAAGAACAGATGATAGTTTAACTTTAGATTAAGTTTTCTAGTAATAGTATTAAAATCTAGTAGTGACAATTCTTATAATGAATGCTCCTCTATCTAACCGCGAGCTTTTCTTACTCTCTCACCAAATAAGCCCGCCCTCACGCGCATTCTGCAACAATCTATTAATATACTCCCAATCTAAGCTATCCAATAAACGACCTTACATCGAACACATAAAGCTCAATCTCCTTGCACGACAACCACGAAACCTTCTTTTTACCTGCCTTGTTATTACAAATTGTATCTCATAGGCATTGTTGCATTTTCCAACAAGACACACTGTGTCGCGAAACTGTGAGACTGAAACTAAGACTCCAAGGAAAAATCGACACAGTTACCAATTTTCCGACTTGGAACGAACCTAAATTGTGAATACAGTCTGCCCCCACGATGGGTTCCGCAAATTTAAATTGCACTTTAAACTACGAGCGTTTGAAATGAAATTTGCTCACACAGCTGCGGTAATCTAGAAATAACTCGGTTGAAACCGGTCAATTGAAAATGAACTTTATTGGTTAAGCAGTAGTTTTAAATATTGATGAGCAAAATTCAAGAGGTTTATGGCGTTTTTTGAAATGACATGAAAAGAGTTTCTCCTGAAATGGTGTCGCGATGCAACTCTTGCGTCCCTTTCTGGGTCGTACGCTATTTGTACTGGAATGTTGTCTATCTCGCTCTGTCTATATTAGTTCGTTGGCACGTGGTTGTTTTAGTCAATAGAATATTTTCAGTGCGTTGCTTGTGTAATATAATGTTTACGTTACGAATATACAACATAATATTACTGTTTTGTTTATATCAAGTAATATATCTTTAGAAAGAGATAAGGTGTACTAGCACAGAGCTATAGTATACTTATTTATGGGGAATAACAACAGGTTCATTAAATCGCTTGAAACTTTTTGAAATGAAAACTTTTCAGCGGCGTTGTGCACGTCATAGTTTTAAATTTTCGGGATGTGTAAAAAATGTTAAAGTCGCGTCATGACACGTTACCTGATCGAAAATTCGTAAGACGGAGGGAGAGTAGACCGCCGGCGCGGCGTAGGAGAGGAAGTAATACCCCCCTCGCGGCGAAAATGTATGCCTGCTCCTGCTGTTTCATTTAAGCGGTTTTCACTTTTGCCGGCACTCCCGGAGTGCAACCCGTTGTTTTTTTTTATTGAAACACGTTAAGTAGTTTCGAATTTACAAGTTTTCAAACTTCAAGAATCGCGCGCTCTTTGCGTGACGTCATTGTATACCGTTCGTTTCATACAAAGAAGGCGGCTCTTTGACCAAATTGGTCAAGCGTGAGCCACATACTGCATACAAAGTGTGATACAGTGACGTCTAAAATAAAACGCCGATCCGAAGTTTAAAAATTAAATATCTAATTATATACCACATATAGAAAAAATAAAAACCCAGTATTCTTTTTTTGTACTCCACGATGGCATATAAATCAAAATATGCTGTTAATCCCAATTAAACTTATCTTAGAAAATCATCATCAGGTATTTCAATATCTCCACTGCTGGAGCAAATGTCTTCCATATATATGGATAACGAAACTGAACCCATGATTCACCACGCGGGCCTTTTGCGGACTGGCGGGTGCTGACGATAGCAAATGCAGCAGCCAAAGAAAATACATTTGAAAACACTGAGGAGCTCTGAGTTAAGAATTTGTTGGTTACCCATTCCCTTTCATTACAATATAAGTACTATCATTTAGTGTGAGAGGTATGAGGTACGTTTGTGGTATAATAAATATAAAATTAATACTGAAAATAACCTCCTTCTTTTTTGAAGTTAGATAACTGCTGCATGGTTAAAAGCTGTGGCCAAAATGGGTGGACCAAAAACTCAGAATCGAAACGGAATCGATACGATGAAGCTGTGTGGCCAAGGATTCCCTAGAACTACCTAATTGTACCTTGCAATTTCCTAATCCATGGGGTTTCGGATCTAAGGGCCGTTAAAGGATCCGAAAAATGCAAATGGGTTTTCTCACAGCTAAGTGCAATCGATCAGATCAAGCTGTGTGCCCAAGGATTCACTAGAACTACCTAAGTAATTTTACCTAAGTTGCATCTTCCTAATCCATGGAGTACCGGAGTTTTTTTTGTCCAGGGGGAAGTCGTCCGGGGAGACAAGGAGGTGATGTGGGACTCAAACCCACTAAAATCCCATTGCTGTTCCAACCGCGCGTGTGGACGGAGATTACCGGGACGAGTCATTCTACCGGGTCCCCGCCCCGCGTCTGCCCCCTTGGGCCTTCCTCCCCGGGTCGGTGAAGTGACACTGACTACCACTACTGGACAGCCCATAACTCCGATACCCCATGGATTAGGAAATTCCAACTTAGGTACATTTAGTAAGGTAGTTTTAGTGAATCCTTGGGTACACAGCTTGGCCATATTGCTTGGGTACGCAGCAGTCGGGGTTTAACAGTTGAACAGCAGTAGCAGGGGTCCCATATGTATTTTTCCTTTCAAAAGACTCTCCTACCATTTTCCCTAGTTTCCTGGCAGTTAAAAGTAAATACACAAAGTCATTCCTTTTAGTGGGCTCATAATTACGCTCTTTTATAACGCCAAATATAAGTGAAGTTGATATCGCTTTCACTTCTGGGTTTGTGTTTGGTAACCAATAAAACAAATTTGGCATTAGCTTCGTTAATATTCTTCTTATAATATCTGATATTCTTACCTTGAATATACTTTTCCTAGTTGACGGAATATAGTGTTTTTATCATTCAATGCGTCCATATCGATTCCGAATCCACGAACTTCAATGAAATCTGTAGTGTATCGAGCTAGTAAGTATTATCAGTCTCTCTCTCTATATGAGGCTTTTATATCAGTCTCTTCATTCTTCATGGCTACTTCAGCTGCGATATTTTGCTGTTTCTCAGCTCCTTCGACGATCAAAGAGAACATTGCTTTTAAATTACCTGTGGTGAAGGCTGGCGTCATACGTTGCCTGAGTATCTTCCAAAGATCACCATCGATTAGAAATTTGTATTTCTTAAGGTTCTTTCAAACCGACACCTCTTCCATAGAAGCAATGGAAATCAAAAATCATAACTCTTTGGACGTCTCTGGGTTCTCGTATGATTAAGTTCGGTCGTTTGCTTAGCCCAACAAATCTCTCATTTGGGTACCTTTTATAGAAGTTGTAGGGACCCTATTCTGTTATGTCAATGCGCTGCGTTCGACCGGCGGGCGCGAACGCTAATCTGTGCCCCTGTGACCTTGCGTTAAGCACGCGTAGGATAAGTAAAAAACCCTGTACACGTTTTGTGATAATAAACTACAGTTTTCATTTTGGAAATAAGACTTTATTTATTTACGGGACCACACCTTCCACATTGGTGACCCCGACGTGATAAAAACAGTGTTAAAGTACAGTGAACGGTGTTGTAAAAAGTAACCTTTGTACGGCACGACACGTGGTCCGACTAGGAAGGTTGCGTATTTCATTATTATATTACATTCCCTGATACTTTTTCCAGTATACAGACGCGCGACAATGACATCGGCGCAAAAAGTGAAAAGTGAGGATGCCGGGGAATTCGCGAGTATATCACTTTCAACGAGAGTACCAGAATTTTGGACCGAGTTCCCGAGATTGTGGTTCGCGCAATTTGAAGCAATTGTTGGCCCGCAAAAACAGGGAGATGATTGTAAATACCAGATGGTGATATCCAAGCTGGGATGCGACGTATTGCAGCAAGTTGCGGATATAGTATATTCACCTCCCGATAAGAACAAATATGACTGTCTTAAGGAGCGTCTCATTAAAACATTCGAAGAATCCCCGGAAAGACAGTTCCAGAAATTAGTGATGGAGATGGACCTGGGATCACAAAAACCGTCTCACTTACTAAGGAAGATGAGAGAGTTGGCGCGTAACTGCCAAGCTAGTGAAGAAACAGTCAACAACCTATGGCTATCAAGGTTGCCACCACAAGTCCGAACAGTGCTAACAGTCAGCCAGGACCAGAAGCCAGAGACCCTAGCGGCGATGGCTGATAAAATAGTGGAGAACATGCAGAGTCAGTGGGCCGCCGAAGTGAAGGTAACGCCTAGTAGCAGCTCAGCCAAAGACGAACCTATTACGGAGATTGCGGCACGTATGAGTGAATTGGCTATAGAGGTAGCATCCCTCCGGCAGGAAGTGACCAGGAATAGGCGAGGTACAGGATTTATGAGAGGTGGACCTAGAAAAAGAGACTGGCAACCGAGGTATAGAGCAAGAACTCCGTCCAGGACGCCTGCAAGTAGGGATTGGTTATGTCGTTACCATTTCCGTTTCGGTGCAGCAGCGTCCAACTGTGAGCAGCCCTGCAGCTGGAAAAAACCATCGCCGTCGGAAAACTAAGTGAGGCGATCCCCGAGGAGGCAGGAGAATCAATCGCCGAGTTAAATAACTATCGCCTCAGTGTGTTAGACTGTAACAGTGGGATGAGTTTTTTAGTGGACACTGGCGCGAATATTTCAGTGATTCCTGTGTCAAAAGTCAATAAAAACAACGTAAGTAATAACGTAACATATAGACTTTTCGCTGCAAACGGTTCAGAAATAAAGACTTTTGGGATGATAGATTTAGAGTTAAATTTAAGGTTAAGGAGGTCATTTAAATGGAGTTTTGTTATCGCAAACGTAAATCAACCAATAATAGGAGCTGATTTTTTAAATAATTTTAAGTTAGTTGTAGATATTAGCTCTAAAAGAATTATAGACAAAAGTACAAACTTGTGTTTAAACGGGTCGTTAATGCCATGTGTCGAAAAATCAATCAATACGTACGACCGGAATAGCCTGTGTTACGATATAATTAAAGATTTTCCCAATATAACTAAACCTCTCAATTTTAAGGAGAGTCCAAAACATAATACATTTCATTTCATAGAGACTTCCGGGCCACCCGTGCATGCTAAGGCTAGACCTTTACCCCCGGAAAGGTATAAACAGGTTAAGGAAGAATTTCAGAGGATGTTGGAGATGGGGATCTGTCGCCCCTCCAAGAGCGCGTGGGCGAATCCACTGCACGTCGTGCCCAAGAAAGACGGGCAAATCCGGCCCTGTGGCGACTACCGGCGGTTGAACGCGGTGACTAAGCCCGACCGGTACCCCATCCCGAGGCTTCAGGACTTCACATACGGGTTATCAGGTAAAGAATATTTTTCTAAAATAGACGTAAATAGAGCTTTCCATAATATTTTAGTAAACCCGGAGGACATTGAAAAAACTGCAATAATAACTCCATTCGGGCTTTTTGAGTTCCCACGAATGACGTTCGGGCTCTGTAACGCAGCCCAAACTTACCAGCGCTTTATGAATAACGTAGTATTGCAAGGTATAGAACAGATTAATGATCCAAACGGTGAAACTTCGCAGATATTCTGTTATATCGACGATATTTTAGTAGGAAGTTCTGCAAAGGACATACAATTAAGACATTTAAGATTAGTTTTTCAGCGGTTTGATGAATGCGGGCTTACTATTAATTTAGCTAAATGTCAATTTTTACAAAATGAGATGGAATTTTTGGGGTATAAAGTCACAACTAGAGGTATTAAGCCTCTAGAAGAAAAAGTAGAAGCTATACAGAGTTTCCCTCGCCCGGAAACCGTCGAGAAACTAAGACGTTTCCTGGGCATGGTCAATTTTTACAGATTACATTTACCTAAGGCTGTGCAAAATCAGAGTGAATTGAATAAGTTTATGCATAATTCAAAAAAAAAGGATAAAACTAAGATTATTTGGGACGAGAAGGCAATTAGTGCTTTTGAGCAGTGTAAGGAAGGCCTAAAACGCGCCGTAACGCTCGCTCACCCTCTGGACAGCGCACCGTTATCACTCATGACAGACGCGTCAGACTTATGCATAGGTGCAGTCTTACAACAATGGAACGGCAAATCATGGGCCCCGTTGGGTTTTTATTCTAAAAAGTTATCAGATACGCAGGTTAAATATAGTACCTATGATAGGGAACTTTTAGCAATCTATATGTCAGTACATTATTTTAGGAACATGATCGAGGGGCGCAACCTAGTTATATATACAGATCATAAGCCGCTAACTTTTGCATTTGTCAAATCTAGTAGTGACAGAGATATACCTAGAAGAATTAGACAGTTAGCGTATATTAGCGAATACTCTACCGACATACGTCACATAGTTGGAAATAATAATATTGTAGCCGACACTTTATCACGAGTTGAAACAATAGGTTGCCCAACAACGCTGAATTACGCAGAGCTTGCAAAGGCGCAGGAAACCGACGATCAAATTGCGATTCTGCGTAACGATAAGTCGAGCGTAGAATTAAAAAGAATTACTGTTCCAAATTCAAATGAAATACTTTATTGTGAGGTCTCTACAGCAAACGTTAGGCCTTACATACCTAAAGAATTTAGGTTTTTGGCATTCCAGTCAGTTCACAATATTAGTCATCCAGGAATACGGACAACTCGTAAGTTAGTGACAGAAAGGTTTTTTTGGCCAAGTATGAATAAAGATGTGAGTAAGTGGAGTAAAACGTGTATAAATTGCCAACGATCCAAAGTTACACGGCACACGGTGTCACAGTTAGGTCATTTTCAGCCGTGCGAAAAATTTGATCATATTCATGTTGACATTGTAGGGCCACTTCCAACCACGGAAGAAGGATTTAGGTATTGCGTTACAGTAATAGATAGGTTCAGTAGATGGCCGGAAGCTTTCCCGGTACAAACTATTACTGCGGAGGTGGTAGCCAGAGTGATTTTTGAGAAATGGATTTGTAGATATGGCAGCCCTAAGAGCATAACAAGCGATCAGGGCCGCCAGTTCGAAAGCGACTTATTTAATAATTTAATGAAAATATTAGGTATCGATAAAAAGAGGACAACGCCTTACCACCCCCAAAGTAATGGTTTAGTAGAACGATGGCACAGGAGTATGAAAGCATCACTAATGGCACGATTAAAGGACACGTCATGGAGTCACGAGTTGCATACCGTACTTTTAGGTTTGAGGGCAGCAATTCGTAGTGACTCAGGAGTCAGTGCCGCGCAGTTACTTTATGGGCAGGGGATTCGACTCCCTAGTGACTTTTATACCGATAATGCAAATTCGCGAACGGACTTACACACATATGTCAATAAGTTACGTCATACGCTTAGTAAATTGAAACCAACTTTAAAAAGTCATGGCAATAAAAAACAGATATTTGTTCATCCAGACCTGAAGTCTAGTACTCATGTTTTCGTTAGAAATGATGCCGTACGCAGACCGCTACAACCTCCGTACGAGGGGCCGTACGAAGTCGTCAAGAAGAGAGATAAATATTTTACCTTACAGTTACCAAACAGACAGACGCAAATATCAGTGGACAGATTAAAACCAGCTTATTTATTAAATGATAATGAATTGGGCCCGATAACAAGTAGTACAGCGTCGGAATCCAATAGAAGTGTAAGTTATGATGAGTCAACTAATAGTGAATCTCGGGGATTTCAGGTCTCAACGCCGCCGGCAGGCGCGCAGGTACCGGCCGCGGCATCATACACCAAGAAAACTCGCAGCGGCCGAGCAGTTGTGCTCCCCGTGCGCTTTCAATAAGTTAGATAAGTAGTTAGGTAAGCTAGGCCAACGTCTGTTGGACATCCTAACGGCGTTGCCAAGGGGGATGCTGCTGGGTCCGAGGGACTGCTAATTTTTCATTGCAGAGTAGGCACCCTTGGTAACTACCCATAGGGTTAGAATGTGTCCCAATAGGGGACACCGTCAAGACGGCGCCCCAAAGAGAGGCTTCCGCAAAACTATAGTCCGTGTAATTTTATAAGTTACAAAGTAACGTACCGCATAGTATTTTCACTGTGGCATTAACCGATCCGTTCTTAACTAGGTCATATAACTGTAAGCAAATTAGTAAATATTTCGCAATGTGTTTTCAAATCAGAATTTAAGTTGAATGTTCTGTCATTCGGAAATTATTTGTGCTACGCGATGAGATTCCAATGTAAAAAAAATCAAGTCGTGGTTGCGAAATTAAATTAACACTGTGGCGGGAGCTCAACCGAGTATCAAGGTACAATCAGCGTCACATCTACCACATGAGAACTTTGAATAATAGTGTGCTACGGTGTTAAAAGTGTTAAATGTAACAAATGTGTTAATTTTAGAATAATGTTATACATATATATGTTTCTCTCTCTATTTTACGATTAGTTTGCAGTTTTGGGAAATTATGCATATTGGTCATGTAATGTATTTCCCGTACGTCCGATAAATGTAATATTGCATCGGGATTGTAACTCTGTATTTTTGTTCGAAATAAGTACGCTGTAAATGATAATATTTCAATTGTAGTCATAATGTTGCATCAGGATTCTTGATCACCGCACGACGCGAGCCGGCCCGACGGCGCGCCCGACACGCCAGTCAACGAATTCCAGGCTTATCGTGTTGCGCGCGCGCCGCCTCGGGTCGTGGCGGGCGTATTAGTTCGTTTGTTATATGATGGGTATGATTGCATATACGAGTAATATTTTAAATATATTTTTTTTTTTTCAAAAAAGGGGAGGATGAGTGTAGGGACCCTATTCTGTTATGTCAATGCGCTGCGTTCGACCGGCGGGCGCGAACGCTAATCTGTGCCCCTGTGACCTTGCGTTAAGCACGCGTAGGATAAGTAAAAAACCCTGTACACGTTTTGTGATAATAAACTACAGTTTTCATTTTGGAAATAAGACTTTATTTATTTACGGGACCACACCTTCCACAAAGTCAACGAAGAAATTGCTAAAGGTGACTTTAAAAAACATTTGCTTGAAGGCGTTCTCTAGAAAAGGGAACGGCCTGCCATTTTTGACGCCTTTTTCTTTCCAGTGATTGAAGTTGCGAGTGCCATAGACGTCTAATAAAACTAGTACACTGACGAGCAATAAAAATTTCCACCCACAAAATGCCGACCAACACCTTAATATCTCCTAAGACATAGAACCTAGCTTCATAAATTAAAAAGTATAATTAAATCTATTTTATAGTATTAATGTTGTTGTTATCTATCTATCTATCGCTGTTAAATGTACTGTAATATTGTAGACAGCGTCGTTAAGCTAGCCTTTCCCGTTTAGGAGTAATTTGGTGCTATGTCACTGGAACTTTTTCATAGCTCGCGAGTGTTTCACAATAATAGATGATAATAAAAACATTGTGTTATTATTTTATAAGTTTTAACTGCAAAAATGTAAATCGCTCAGCGGGGTGTGTTAGAAAACTTTGTTAGTCGGCTGACATAGTGGGTCTTCAGGAAATCTGGCTTCTACCACATGATATCGACTTCCTCGGGACCATTGATGGCAATTTCGCATACTTTGGAAAATCATCAGTGGACGCGTCAGCGGGTATACTACGAGGAAGACCATACGGTGGAGTAGCAGTATTATGGAGAAAAGCTGTGTTCCCGTGTGTGTCTGTGATAGAGTATAAAAGTGTACGTCTTACGGCCATTAAAAATTACGTTAAGTGATCGCGCGGAAATAGTAATATCGGTATATATGCCTACGGACTGCGCCGATAATCTGTTAGAGTTCACAGTGTTTTGGTGAGATAAACTCTATTATATAATCAAATAACGTTGAATCCGTCTTTGTCCTGGGTGATTTCAACGCACATCCAGTTGAGCTTTTTTCAGTTGAACTTTAAAATTTTAGCTCTGAACAGTCCTGGTGTTGTGTTGACATGGAATTACTTCCTGTAAGCACATACACATTTGTGAGTGAGGTGCATAGCTGTCGGAGATGCCTTGACCACTGCGTAGTGACAAGTGCAGCTAAATCGACTGTTGTTGCCGCGGAAGTTATTTATGATGTTTATTACTTTGATCATTATCCATTATCAATTGAATGTAATATTGCACTGATTAAGCCTAAAATTATGTATACAAGTACTATCTTAAATAAGGCAATTTGGGGGGATAGAACCAGTGAACAAATAGAAAAAAAAAAAAAAGACGGGTTGCACTCCGGGAGTGCCGGCAGAAGTGAAAACTTGATTATTAACGTTGAGCATGTTTGATATTTTGGAATGGTTAGGGAATAATTTTGCACCAATTGCTTTATCAGTATAAAAGTACTATCATTTATGTGGTAGAATACAATATTCATTTATTGCGCTATCGTACACAAACATGACAAACCATATTAAAGTGAACGTTAAGTTAGGTAATAAGATATAAGAAAACATTAGTTATTATAGAGAATCGAAAAATATATATTGACAATAAAACAAGAGACAAGTAAAAGACATTATCAACAGTCTGTCGCTAAGCAACCGAGACCATAGTCAACCTGTCACCTCAACATTCTCCATCCGTCCTACGCTTTTTCGATCAGGTCACGTGTCCTGACGCGAGTTTAAGATTTTATACCCATTACAGAAAAAGTGCTCAACGCCGCTAAAGAAGTTTTCACTTCAAAAATATACTAAATATTGTCATACAAAGCTCAGAGAAATAGATTTTCCTAACAGTTTTTGTAAATGTGCTGACCGTTTGTGTACAAACATGGGAACATAAGCAGTTATTAGAAGTAATGTATGGTGATATAGTTTGTATCTTGAGAGAAGCCGTTGAATGTACTCACAAAACGGTTCACTTATAAAATTATAAAAATATAGTAGGTTTGAATAAGTATGTAAGCAGTGCACACCGGGAGGCTCGTTATTGGTATCAGTGGTGGTTAGTATATAAGAAACCTAACTCAGGTTTTATCTATGAAAATATGTGTAAAACAAAGAGAAATTTCAAACAAAAATTAAGGTACTGATTGGACCATGAGCAACAAATAAAAATGGATATAATTGCCAAAAATCACGCAGATAAGGATTTTCGTAAATTTTGGATAAATTCAAACAAATTAAATTCAAAACCGAGCGCCCCCATATGTGTAGCTGGTGAACATGAACCGTCAGCGATCGCTAATGTATTCCGGCGTCAATTTAGAGTTAACTCTCCGCTTCCCCCCTCGGAAAATTACTCCATTTCTGAGACAGAGGCCGCTGGCCTGTCAGTGAAAATTACTCCGAAACAAGTCTCAGCGGTTGTTAAGAATATGGTAAGAGGTAAGTCCCCCGGCCACGGCCTCAGTGTGGAGCATCTGAGGAACGCAGGAGTACATATGTCTAGAGTGCTCTCTCTATTCTTTAACCTCTGTATTAGTCATAGTTATCTACCTGACCAACTTATGTACACAACTGTGGTTCCGATCATTAAAGATAGAACGGGTGATATCTCAGATACTCAGAATTACAGGCCTATTTCGCTATCTAGCATCATAGCCAGGGTGCTGGACTCTCTCCTTGATGACATCTTGGGTAATCACATCAAACTACATGACGCTCAATACGGCTTCAGACCGAATTTATCCACTGAAAGCGCAATCCTGTGTCTCAAACAGACCGTCCGGTACTACACGGATCGTAAAACACCTTTTTACTGCTGTTTCTTGGACTAATCAAAAGCATTCGATCTCGTGTCATATGATGTCTTATGGAAAAATCTAACCAAAACTAGTTTACCTCCTGAAATAATTTCTGTTTTTTTTAATTTTGGTATATAAATCAAAGGAACAATGTAAGATGGGCCGGTGCTTACTCGGATGTGTACGGATTGGAGTGTGGGGTGAGGCAGGGGGGGGTTGAGCTCGCCCAAGCTCTTCAATCTGTACATGAACGATCTGATCGAGAAGCTGAGCAATACCGGAGTCGGTTGTCACATCGACGGCTTTTGCATTAACAACATTAGCTACGCGGACGACATGGTGTTGTTGTTGTATTAGGTACTGATAAGATAAATATAATTAATTTTTTCTCTCTTCACCTCACGCAGAGCTTCTGGCTACATGTCCGGATGACACAGACCGAGCCCGACTCTTAGCAGTCTCGGAAAAAGAATCCGGACATTGGCTTCACGCTCTTCCATCCCACAACCTAGGTACCATCCTTGATCCCGCTACCCTTCGCATTTTGATTTGTTTACGCTTGGGTACTAAGTTGTGCAAACCTCATCACTGTCCGTGTGGCAAAGATGTGGACCAATTCGGACGCCATGGGCTGACTTGCGTCAAGAGTGCCGGTCGCGCTTATCGGCATGGTGTGATTAATAATTAAGTCAAGCGTGCTCTCGGCACTGCTTCGATCCCATCATCTCTGGAACCTTGTGGTTTATTCAGGGATGATGGTAAAAGACCCGATGGTGATGACGTTAGTGCCCTGGTGCTTGGGGCGTACCCTTATGTGGGATGCAACCTGTGTAGACACCTTAGGTCCTTCCCATATACGTGGTACATCCTCAAGAGCTGGAGCCGCTGCGGAGCAAGCACAGTTCCTCAAGCGCCGCAAATATTCGTCGCTCTCAGTAAGCCACGAATTTGCGGCGCTTGCCGTAGAGACAATGGGCCCTTGGTCGTCTGACACCAAAAAGTTTATTAAAGATGTTTCCATAAGACTGGTCCACGCCTCAGGAGACCTGAGAGCTGGTGCCTATCTTGCCCAGCGGCTGAGTCTTTGCGTTCAGCGGGGCAACAGTGCCAGTGTTCTCGGTACTATGCCACGCGACTGTGAGTTGGACGGCGTATTTTTGTTATAGTATAAGATTTTATTATTTAACGGTTTCTTGTTTTTCTACTAAGTAATTTGTAAATAATTATATAAATTTTTGGTTAATTTTTATTAATAAGAAAGTATTGAAAACCGCTGAATACCACTTATGCTAACCATTGACTGTTGAATTATATCCAATTTGCAGCTTCATACGAGTTTGTGTATGTGCACCAATTTTTTTTAGGCGTCGTCGCCTATTCTGATCCTGGGTTCGAATATTTGTAGAGCCAAATGTTTGTATGATAAATACGAGCTTTTAAACTACTTTCTGGCGCATCAGGTCCCTACTGGTCCTGCCAAAATAACAGCGTTGCTACTGAGTTAGAGACCTGATTGGCCATTTCCATCTTCCTCTATTACTTGTTTGTTGATTTTATATATATATATAATAAATATACTAGCGGATCCTCGGGGTTTTACCCGGGATAAAATATAGCTTATGTCACTCGGGAGAAATGTAGCTTTCCAATGGTCTAAGAATTTTCTAAATCGGTCCAGTAGTTCCTAAGATTAGCGCGTTCAAACAAACAAACTCTTCAGCTTTATAATATTAGTATAGATATAAATTAGTTGAAATGTGTGTGGTCAATAATAGTTATGTTAATTACTTAGTATTATTATTCACATACTTGGACGAATAATCCACTTCACATAGTCTTGTCACAGAATTGAGTGAAGTGTTCTACATAGTTTAAAATTATAATGACAGGTGGCCACCACTTGGCTCAATCCAATATAGTTCTGAGTATCAACCCACCTGTTTTTATTTTCTTCGCTGTCACTCTTCAGTAACAACAATGAAGTATGCAAATTCTTTAGTACAATTAGCAAGTATTTTGCTACTAGAAAACTAGGTATATTGGTTCGTCGTTAGTAACCAGCCGCGTCTTGGTTCATTTAATTATTTTTCTAAGTGGCCATTCAAACTGTTATTATGTCTTCCTAGTCTTTTTAAGGTGTAATCAATCTCTATTTCATTCTTTTTTTAGAGGCTTTGGAGGTTTTCTTTTCAGAGCAAAGGCACATTATAATGTGCCTTTGCTTTATTACAATAAAAGACATCGTTCGGCATAGTCAGAGTTCTGCTGATTTATTAACCTGTGTATTTTTAATAAGGCTTATATGTATGGCTTATATTGATTTCGTAGTTATGTTCTTCATACATTGAGGCTACAACTGAATAATACGAAACTAAAACAAATTAGTAGAAAAACAAGAAACCGTTAAATAATAAAATCTTATCTATACTAATATTATAAAGAGGAAAGATTTGTATTTTTGTATGTAACGAATAAACTCAAAAACTACTGGACCGATTTTGACGAAATTTGGTATAGAGAATCCTTAGACCCCAAGTAGTAACCTAGGCTATAAATGATCCCAAAATTCGCACGGGAACGGGAACCACGCGGGTGAAACCGCGCCCGGCCTCTAGTACTATAATAAAAATACGCCATCCAACTCACAGCCGCGTGGCATAGTACCGAGAACACTGGCACTGTTGCCCCGCTGAATGCAAAGACTCAGCCGCTGGGCAAGATAGGCACCAGCTCTCAGGTCTCCTGAGGCGTGGACCAGTCTTATGGAAAGATCTATTAAACTTTTTGGTGTCAGACGACCAAGGGCCCATTGTCTCTACGGCAAGCGCCGCAAATTCGTGGCTTACTGAGAGCGACGCATACTTGCGGCGCTTGAGGAATTGAGCTTGCTCCGCCGCGGCTCCAGCTCTTGAGGACGTACCACGTATGTAGTCTATATCATACCTGATGTTAAGTAATTATAAGGCTGAAGGTGGAAACGCAGCTCTCATGTGTAATCCTCAACCACTGAGGAATCTTAAGGAACCAGGAAGTAATGATAAGGCTGACGATGGAAGAGAGCTTTCCCGGAAGCCTTTTATATAAGAAAGCCAGTTCCTCAACCACTGAGGAACTGGCTTTCATATGTCTAACTTCCAGAACACAACCATGCTGAAAATCATTGTCGTTAATTCATCAGATACCAACTTATCTAGTAACTACTAGCTAACCAGGCAATTGAACTTTCAACTTTAATTGATTTTATGATAAGTTTTGACAACTAAAAACTATATATCTTATGGATGAGGTGGCATACAAGTATTTTTGCTGTGTTGACGATTGAGCGCACTGTGTCAGTGAGTCAGACACTACCGTGGGAACCAAAACTATATTTACATACGAGAATATGATGCGAAACGCATTGCTGTTGGAATTCTGAAAGTTAGGCTTAAAATAGAAATTTTTTTCAAATAGATTACCTATATGATTTTTTAATGATCGACGGGGATACTCTTAGCCTTCATCATACCTGATGTTAAGTATTGATAAGTCTGAAGATGGAAGCGAGCCTCTCCCGGCACCCTCAACCACTGAGGGACTGGCTATCTTATCTCTAACTGCCGGAATACAACAATGCTGAAAACATTGTTGTTATGGCGTCAGACTTAGATAATATAGTGGTAGCTAGCCAGACGGATTTACAACAAGTCCCACCAACCAAACCGAATACAATATGTATCCCCGTTGGAAATCAAACCCGGGACCCCCGGGTCTGATATTGGTGGTTGTTACCACTAGACCACAGAGGCGGTTAAAGGGAGTGGCATTTGTGTGCTTTATGGTTTTCGACTGTTTCAATGGTATTGTCTGAAGACTAATGTTTATGATTTATAAAATTTTGAATACTCAAGCATTGTTTAGTTAATATGTATGTAGGCAGGTAAGATTAATGTTGTCTTACATTGCTAGATTTATTGTATTTATGTATCCTAAAACAGTATAATTTCATGCATATGCATTGTATGTTTCTATGTTTTCATGCAGTCTTCATCACAATTTTTTAGATAATTTTGTCTACCTTTCCATAGCCCATGGCCATTAAGTTACTACTAATAGGTGGATGATAGATGATGAGCGTTGAGTATCATACCGTATCACGTATGAGTATCGGCGGATGTGATCATAGTCATACAAGTACGTACCATATCATACAAGCAGTACAAGAAAGTATTAACGAGTGTAAGCGATGGAACTACAGAGGAACTCTCCATTGCAATCAGAGAAATAGAACCACTTAAAACTACTTACCAATAGTTTAATTCGACTAGGTAGTAAATAAGAAGAAAAAGGCTCTATTCACATGTCACTGTATTCATGCTGTATAGACATATGTTTCAGCCTATTCATGTTTCTATGTCTATATTTATATGTGTTGTTAGTAAATTCTTTTCAATGAATTTAATAAATAGAATAAAACATACATATCTGTTACTTATCCGTGTATTGTGCCGTGTGGTGACGGCCTAAGAATACAAGTGTCACCACTCCCTTACATGCCTGGGATGTCGTAAGAGTCGACTAAGAGGTTTGACGCATTGAACACCTGTGCGAGAGAAGGAAAACTTGAAACAAACCCTCTACCAACCCACCTGGCCAGCGTGGTAGCAGTAGGCTAATAGCCTCCATTGAACGCCATAACAGGCGTGAGCTAGGAGAGGCCTATGTCCAGCAGTGGACGTCCACAGGCTGATGATGGATCTGTCACTTCTCTCGGCTTGCTGCGATCAAAAATCAGTCTCTCTTGCTTCTATAATTTCATTCCTCATGCATACCTTCTACCGTAGTAGTTCAAAGTAGGAAGCAATGCTAAAGTAATTATTTTTCTAACATAACATAACGGTTTCGATTAGAATCGTTCGACTCATTCCAAATGGAGCCCCTCATCCATTTATCGACATATGTTTTTCATGATGCCTGCAGAGCTGAAATAAATACTTAACAGATTTAAGGTTTTTCGAACGCATAGGCCATAGAGCCAAAGAATGTTTTCAATGTTACAAACAGTGAAATTGACAATGACCAACTCACAACAATTACTTGCAAACCCTCTGCCTTCCATCATGATATTGTAATAAGAAAATAACATTATTATTTTGAAACCAGTGAGCTCAGCAAACAGACGGACGAGGAATTGAAATTAAATATATAAAAGTAGTCTACAATCCTCCCTCTATGGATACGACAATGTTATTTGAGCAAACACGCGGGTGGATGACAGTTTATTTGGTACTGGGTGTGGGAAAGTCGGTGTAAGGGGCTCAAACTTGGAGTTTATCAACTTTGCTTTCTTTTTTCATTAAGTTACGACTTAGAAAACTATCCAACTATACTTTAAACTTATTGTCGTTATTTTTTAATAGAGAATTCCAATTTGAGAACGTCCTAAACTCAATTCCAGTCAAAATGCTTAATACAATAAGTATTCTGCAAGAGTGAAGTTGTCGTTCTTCTCAGTTAAGGATAGAGCCAAGATCATCAATTGTCGGTCAGAAAATCGTGGTCGATCCAACCTTGAAACAAACGATTGAAATTCAATGGCACATACGGAGTTTTAAGTTGGTAAACTCAGGTCTTAGTTTGTCAATTGTCATTCAAAATTGCACCTTGAAAGACTTTTCATACTTCTTAAAATACCCTAAACTCAGATGAAAACTCTCCCGGTTTTTTTCCAATAATATAACTCTATAAAATAATTGTTGATTGGCTAAATACTGGCAATTATTACAAGATTACACGCTCGATGTACCCGGGGACGAAATACGCTGCACCGAATTAAATCACGGGGCGCGATCACACGCCTCGTGTTAGCAAAGAGTACTGTAGTGATGCAGAATGGACAGTAGCAGTATTTTGTAATGCCAACATTTTTAAAATGACTTCAAAAATAGGTGGAGTTGAATATGTATGACCACCGTAACCGATTGAAACAACTTCGAGTGTAGTGTTCCCAACGTGAACTGAAGTGGGTACAATATGGGAATTTGACATGTTTTTTCATGATTTTCATCCAAATCTGTTCTGTAGTTTTTGCGAAGAGGAGGAAAGAGGAATAAAGAAATAAACAATCTGACATACTTTCGCATTTATAATATTAGTAGGATTACAGTATAGATGATCTCGGTGGCAAAGTGGTTCATGCACACAGCCAGCGATTGTTGCGGTTAAGCATCTTTCCCAATGGTTGACACACCATGAGTGAACAAAAAATTGTTATCCCAAACTCCTCCGTGCTTCAGAAGGCGTTATTGTGTTGGTCCCGGCTGTATCTGCAGTCAATATAAAATTCACACACTTATGACATTAACCAGTCTGTATAATGAGCTACGACTTAATCTTTGACCAGCTACCCCACAAAGGAGGACACTAAGTGTACATCGCGGCGCGTGGCGCGCAGCAATCATATTGCTAATTGCCGATTTGCTGGCCTCTGTACACTGGCGAGTAAGTTTAAGATCCTACGAGTTTTGTGGAAAAAAATATTTTTTTTAGATTTTTAGAGAATGTATTTGCATGAAATTTTTATTAACACGAAACTTGCAGTGTTTTTGCACTGAAAAACTTTTTATTGCTGTTAATTGCCAACTCATTAAAATACTTGGTAGATTCAAGCGGTTCGTTTTTTATAGAAAATAAATTCTAATATAATTTTCTTTTAGATAATAGTTAAGGTGATTAAGGGTCAATCAACTATTTGGGACACGTTTGGTATGGAACCGTGATGAAGTTACCAATAAAACGATATAATATTTACCGCTTTATTAACATTTAATTGAAGGAATATAAAGTAATATAGGTATAATATGGATCTGTATAAATAAGGATCTGGATAAGTAATAAATTTTATAGCAAACTGATTGTTTTAGAGTATTCAAAATTTTGTTGCAGGGACATAATTAGGTACAAGAAATAGTTGATTGACCCTTAAACAATTGTGTAATAGGTTGTTAAGTTTTGTTATTTATTGTAACTATATTACACTAATATTTACTTACCAACTTGCTCACTTTACTAACAATCCTTAATAATTCTCCGCCTCCTCATCAACCATTTTTTAATGTCCCCACTGCTGGGGCACTGGCCTTCTTTATGGATGGACCCACCAAGCGGGCCCAATGCGGATTGGCGTTGTTTTAACGACTGCAAATACAGCCGAGACCAACAGCTTAACGTGCCTTCCGAAGCACGGAGGAGATTTAATATAATTAAACTATATAAAATGATTGGTTCAATCAACGATTTGCATGTAAAATGTGGAAATATGTAGTTTGATGATACCTATGTATATAGGTTTTTTTTCTGCAACTATAACTAACATATTATAATTTTTTAATTTTGCATTTTTCAATGCTATTTTTATGTGATACATATTAAACAAGAAAATATACTAGAAAAAAGCAACTAGTCTCATCCCGTCAGGGCGACATGAGACTAGTTGCTTTTTTCTAGTATATTTTCTTGTTTAATATGTACCATATAACTAACATAGTTTTAATATTATTGTTACTTGCACTGAAGACTTTTTTTGTCTGATATAAAGGTTTTATCAAATTTATTATTTAAGATAAACACATAAACATATCATTAGAAAATAGGAAATGAAATAACCCTGACATTACTAAAAATGTGTGTTCCCTTTCACTGTCCCTAACTGCACTCACTAGCATACGTCGTTAATCCGGAATCGCGGCGACCGTCGCACTGTATACTTAATTTGTCCGTCATTGTATTCCCCCCGATATAATACATTACAGTTCGTTTGCCCTGTTAATTGTCAATTGTTGCTCCTCTAGGACTTATAAAGCGATTCCTGTGCCGACCATTTATTGGCATTATTGGCGACGCCAATTTTGATTAGGAATTTGCCAGTTTATGGGATATATTAATGCTTTGTTGAGGTGTTGATTTGGTATTTAATGGTGATTGGGTTTCCCATGGATGTCGTGTCAATTTGAAATGTTGTAATTGTAAATGTTTACAATCGGTTTGGTAGAGTACGTTTTGTACTTGTTGCTGGATTAGTTTAGAATAACAGTTTCACAACATGAAAAGGTTGTTTAATTTTTAACTTATATTTTATTATTAATATTCATGTTATGCTTTTTTTTACATCGGTTTAAACTTTCTTTAAATCAAACTTTATCTTTAAATTTACGAATACGACAAAAAAAAATCCAATTTAGCGCAGTCGTTCTGACGTTATGCGCGTGCACAGGTACATAAAAAAAAGATTGAAAAAAAATAATACCAGGAACATTACAATAGATACAAAAAACACAATCAAACAAGGCAGTCTACGCGTATGGTATTCCTATTTTCCAATAATATTTATTCAACTGTATAAAGATTCTATTCAAAGTGAAGCGCAGTGCGCAGTTGACTAAAAAGTCGCATAATTTCAAAACTAAAAAAACCGGTTTGACATTGCTTTACACGATAGGTACTTATTATTGTTGTAGCAAAATTTTATTTTTTCACCAAAAAGTATAAACACCTCTTTGATTCATATATCGATATAATTGACTAAATGAAAATCACTGCACACGACTCGCATCCCCTTTTAATTGCCGTTCAAATTGATACAAAAAAAAGATCAATCTATGTCGTAGGTTCGTTCTGGTAATCTCCGGAAAATATTGAAATAGGTCGCATATCAAAATTTATGACTGCAACCTATTTTGTTTTTAAAAAGTTACATCTTAAGTTTGAAAGTCGAATACGTTAGTATTCATGCAGATTTTTAACCCGCAGAAAAATGTTTTGACCTATTTGGAACTTTGTTACAAGAGTATAAGTTTAGTTTTTGACTGGGGGGGAGTTAAAGCAAGGGTAGTTTGTCAGATTTCGGCGTTATTAGTGTATCTCTATCCAATCTGATTCTATAGAGTGCTTTTGAGCGTTGATATCAATTCCGTATGTTTTTTTGTGGTATCATGTTGCGGCAGATCGGTTTGATAAATGTGGGAATACAGAGAGATGACAGATTAGTCGAAAATTGATACTGTACTTATTCGGATTGCATTGTCGGTCTTTTAATTGGAACAAAAGAAAAATACTTAATTATTTGTGTTTGAAATGTTTTCTTCATTTTTTATGATTTTAAAATTTCCAAAGGAACTATTTTATTATTTTACGCTGGGAAGTACCCAACATTAATATTACTTTTGATGTTTATTTTTATGTGCCGTCTCTATCATATATTTTTTTCATTACGCCCGTTCTCTCTCTTAGTGTATGAGGGTTAGTATAACCTCTGGTGTCAGAGTTTATTTATTTACTTTTTACGCCCATTGATTAAAATCTCTTTAAGAATATTTTTAAATATTTGTAAAAAATGAGGCATACCTATACTCTACAAGGTTTAATTTATCTTTATAACGAAATTCATTAATTGGATTGGATTGAAGTGGTAATTAATGGAGTCTGGGAAATTTTTTGTAACAATGTTATAAGATAATAACTAAAACTTTTTAATTAGTTTTTTTTAGTATAATAACATACAATTAAAAATGTAAATTAATTACATAAGATTTCTTTGTGTTTATGAAGGATTAAGTAAATAAGCTAGGTAAAGTAAACATTGATCGATAGTAAAATATACCGCTCCGCTACGCCGTAGTAGGTACAATCAACAGCACACCAAAAATGTCATGTCAACTTTAAACCCACCTTTATTACGTATAAAATAAGAACAATTTTCATAGAACGGTTGTTATGCATCATGTGTCGTAGGAAGTACATGACAGTGGATCGTATTTTTGTCGTCATGAACCGAGTAAGGTCGCGCGGACCGTCCCGTTGTTGGCAAGAGCCCGATATATCTCGTTCCACATCCGAGAGGCCATAGTTACAGCGATTTGAAACTAGCAAATTTTCTACCAAGCTATCATCACCACTAGTTCATCATCGTTATCACAATTATGATGAAGGTGATGGACTGAGAAGGTCACGCGAAACGTCCCATTATCTCGCTCCGCATCCGAGGGGCCATAGGAACAGCGATTTGTAACTATAAAATTTTCAGCCCAGCTATCATCATCACAATCGCTACTAAGTTCATCATCATAATTATTAGGGTCGGACACATCAGTCGCAGACCGATGAGCGCTGGAGAAGGCGAGTCCTCGGCGACACCACGTCTCGGCAAACGTGCCTTGCTAAATGGACTGACGACCTGAGAAAGGTGGTGGTGGAGGTAGTGTCTAAAGGAAAGTGCGGGAGATCATGCCTTGTGGCGTACCTTGGGGGAGGCTTACATCCAGCAGTATACTACGTTAGGCTGAAATAATGATGAGCATCATGATGTCAATATTAAACCGAGTAAGGCCGCGCGGACCGTACCTTTGGCAAAAGACCGCTATATCTCGCTCCACATAAATCCATCCATAGAAAACTGTTGGATAACCCCTTGGATGTGATTTGAAACTGAAATCATTAGCCTAGCTATCATCATCATCACTCAGTTTAGTTGATTTGATGAGTTATTTGAACTTTTTATTTATGTATTTAAAAACGCTACGTTTATGGCCACATCGGATCACTGTGTATCGATCAACAATGAACTTGTGCTGTTTGGATCTATAAGATCTATTACTGTCACTACTGCGAACAAAACAATCGTGCAGATGTTTTTGTTTTTCTTAACTACTTATATCACGTGTAATTTAGTTTTAAGTTATTAGTATGAATTAGGAATATATTCGTAGTCTATACTAACTACTAGCGGCTGCTCGCGGTTTCACCCGCATGGTTCCCGTTCCCGTGGGAATATCGGGATGAAAAGTATCCTATGTTCATAACCAGGCTATCTAATATCTGCGTACTAAATTTTATCCAAATCCGTTCAATAGTTTCGGAGCCTATTCAATACAAATAAACAAACAATCAAATCTTTATAATATTAGTATAGATGAAATTGTTTTAGTCTTTTTGTAGTATTAAAAATGAGTATCAAGTGTTATAGAAAGAAATGCATATACACTGGCCTTCAAAACTTAGTATCACACTTTTTATGTTACTATATAAAACACTAGGTTCCGCCTGCGGTTTCACCCGCGTGGTTCCCGTTCCCGTGGGAATATCGTGATAAAAAGTGGCGTATGTTACTCTCCGCCTTTACAACTAACTTTATGCCAAAAAAAAGTCGATTGCTTAATTAGGGCGTCAAGAAAGGACAAACAAACACACTTCCACATTTATAATATTAGTTATGGCTAGGATAAAAGCTTTTATTACTGTTAAGCTTTTGTGGATTGTGCTGTTGTTTATTTTTACTCTATAAGATAATATAGAAATTCTATGCCACCGTGTGTAGCATTGAAGTTAATAAACACATTCATCAATTTATTGTTAGTTTTCGACTTAATTTTATTGATATAAACAAGCAGCTTTTCTTAACTACTTCTTGATTTGTGATTCTGTCAAACAAAATTGTACCTTTTTGATTAATATTATAAATATTAATCGTGTTTTTAATTTAAGTGCTATTTCACCGAAGATGACGTCGCGGATGGTACACTCATTTTGAGATAACGAGTATATAAAAATGGGAAAGTACAAAACAGTTGTTGCTTACTAACTCCTGATAAAAAGGTTTGTGACAAATATTCGCAAATTTTGATAATAACGTATATTATATCGAATGAAAATAAAGGAGAAAAGATTAGACCAATACCATTGGCACTTGAATTGACATTCCAATCATAGCGAAGCGAAATTCTAGTACTACAACACCTGCTTACACAATTTTTTTTTGTCTGTCTGTAACCTTATCGCTAGTGAAGCAATTTTTTGAAATTTTGGTAGATAACTAAAATAAGAGTTTGTTTTTTGCAATTTAAAAAATACATCGAATGGAGTACTTAATGCTATATCGCATTCTCTAACAGTCAACCAGCAAGGAAGTGAGAGTTCCAGTGTCGGAAATAAAGGTATAATTGTAAAAACTATAAACACAATACATTTTTTTTTATGAGCTACGGGGAAACTCTAACACCCATATTCTAAGTCGTTCCTCCAAAACTTACTCGTCCTCGACTTAACGAAACGTCATTGAAAACCTCTTCGAAATACTCCTCGAAATCGGTATTTAAGTCTTAACTCCGTAAGGACCTGGAGGAGCCAAAGAGTACGTAGCCACTCCGTGTTAGGCCTAGCGCACAGTGTAAAAAGTTTTGGAGGAACGACTTAGAATATGGGGGTAAGCCTTCACATCATACCTGATGTTAAGTAAGTATTGATAAGGCTGAAGATGGAAGCGAGCCTCTCCCGGAATCCTCAATCACTGAGGAACTGGCTGTCTAATCTTTAACTGCCGGAACACAACAATGCTGAAAACATTGTTATTATGGCGTCAGACTTAGATAAGATGATGGTAGCTAGCCAGGCGGACTTACAACAAGACCTACCACTAACAAAACCGAATACAATATGTATCCCTGCTGGGAATCGAACCCGGGACCCCTGGGTCTGATACCGGTGGTTTGGTTGTACCACTAGACCACAGAGGCAGTTGGAATACAATACATAACAATATAATACACATACATACATACTAGATTAGAAAGGTCATAAGCCACCTTTTCTCTCGTCTAGAAGTAGTTGTAAAAGTGGATAACAATTCAATTAGTAAACTGTTTATAGCCAATGTAAGCGAAGACGTGGGCAAGAAACAGTTTTACTTTTCGTTAGAAATAAATCAGACATTAGAAAAGCTATAAGCTACCTTCTATCTTGTCTAGAAGAAGCTGAAAGCCAACCATCATCTATTAGAAACCACCATGTCATAAGAACGTTTTGTTTGCGTTTTGTTTTTATTGAAGTTGACACATTTTGACACACTTCACACTTTGGAGGCGATGATTGAGCGAACATGTCTCAAAACTTCCGACAAAAAACAAGCTTACTTTAAGACATTCGTAGTACGAAATAGCATGGTATGATTGAAACAATACTGCGCTAAGAGATGGCGGTGGGACTCCTGTATTAGTTAATGATATTTAAATGGTACCCTAAAAAAATCAATGCAAACAAACACGTAGGCATAGCTAGTATCCAAATAAAAATCAAAGAGAAGCGATGAGACCAAATAATTGGCACCTGAACTCCCATTCCAAACATAGCGAACCCAACACCCGACGTCTAAACCACCTGCACACATAAATAGAACAGGCCAATGCACCCACGAAAACCGAGAATAGGAAGCAAATGCAACCGACGAAGTCAACACTGAACCCCTCGACACAGCATACAACGACGCTAACCTTAAAGAAGTAACTAACAATATCAGACCTGAAGCAACGATGGATAACAAAGTTTCAGGAGAAGCTGATGAATCGGAATCAAACTTAGATGACGTGGTACGAGTATTGGTTTTAATTGAGAGAAATCGATGAATGGCGATAGTAGAGAACTATTGTTCTAAATTTAGATTATTGTTGTCTTCTTGCAGTTAATTTAGTCTTGGCTTATAGTACCTAGTTAATTATAATCGATAGGTAAACAAACGATCTTTGTTTAGATGTCGTATTTGTTGTTGTGGGAACTGTAAGTAATCGAAACACACTTTAAGTTTCATTACTAATTATAACACAAAAATTTACACAAAATATATTAGAATAAAATAATTGTAAGTCTCTTGAGCACTTATGTATAATTGGATAGATAGTTAATTAAAAAGAAAATCGACAGAATTTAATCATACAGGGTGGGAAAAAACGGTAGCTGGAGGGACAGTACCCTAAACATTGACGTAAGCAAATTTTAATCTAATAGAATTATAAAAAAAAATATATAAAAAAACCATACAATCACACCAATTATCTAGCCCACGTTAGATATCATGAAGAACTTGTGTTATGGATACTAGATAACGGATAAACATACTTATATACTTTTTTTTTGTAAATACATACATAATATACATATTAAACATCCAGACCTAGACAAATAGACATGTTCATGCACACAAATATTTGTCTTGTCCGGGGATCGAACCCGGGACCTTTGGCGCAGAAGGTGGGGTTAGTACCCCTGCGCCAAACAGGTCGTCAAATAAGTTAAACTGCATTCAAAGATTTTTGATAAATCACTTACCTGCACCGGGAATCGAACCGGCTTAAATGACAAAATATAACATCCTGTACTTTTATGGTACCGTTCGATAGGCTTAAGTATAATAAATATCAATTTATCTAAAGTAATTTAGTGTTCTCAATTAAAGACAAAGTCTGTAAAGATAAAAGATTAAATACTTTATTGTACATAGTAATCATACTCATTTCTAAAATAAAAAATAAAATTCACTTTTTTAACTTTATAAGTTGTTCGAAAAGAAACCCATTTGCAACATCACAACATCAATGCTTATAGTTTTTAGTTATTTAAGTTATTTTAATAATATTCACCATAAATCGATACAAAAGGCCACGAGACGCGAGTTCTATTGATGAAGTTTGTATTCAATAAAGTTTGTTTGAACAAGTTTTTCAGGATTTTAGATAGTTTATCACTCAAACTTAATTAATCTTCAACACGTTGGCTGAGAGACCGATTTACACGTTTGTTATTCTGGTGCGTCAATAGGTCCAAAGAGCCCTACCCTACTTGAAGTTCAGTGCGGCATAAGGTTCATTGTGCCCCATCACGCAAGAAAACAAAACTGATTATATTTTCGTGAAGGTTTCCCGAAGTGCGTATAGATTTATACCTAAGCAATCTACACCACTAAACCAGTATAGTTCTAGCTTCGCTTTATGCTTATGCTTATGAAGGTCGCGGGAAGCCTCTGGATGCGGGCAGCGCAGGACCGATCGTCGTGGAGATCCTTGGGGGAGGGCTTATACCCAGCAGCGGGTGTCATGTGGCTGAGACGACGACGACTTTATTTTTTATTTTTTTATAGAACGACGGTGAGACTCTTTGCCTTCATCATACCTGATGTTAAGTATTGATAAGGCTGAAGATAGAAGCGAGTCTCTCCCGGAATCCTCAGTCACTGAGGAACTGGCTATCTTATCTCAAACTGCCGGAACACAATAATGCTGAAAACATTGTTGTTATAACATTGTTGTTTAGATAAGATGGTGGTAGCTAGCCAGGCGGACTTACAACAAGTCCTACCACCAACCAAACCGAATAAAATATGTACCCCCGCTGGGAATCGAACCCGGGACCCCCAGGGTCCGATACTGGTGGTTGTACCACTAGACCACAGAGGCGGTTAGACTTGAACAATCACGAGCACCATGCAAAATCTGCAACATTCAAATTATAAAATGAAAATTCCTCTGTTCAATCATATTCTTAAAGACACAGATTAAAACCCCTTACCCTTACCTTCGTCGTCGTCGTCTCATCCACATAACACCCACTGCTGGGTATAGGCCTACCCCAAAGGGGGGGTTTGCCATAATCGCCACGCTTGGCAGGCGGGTTGGCGATCGCAGTATGGACAAGTATGTAGGAGACGCTGCTGCCCGTCTCCTGAAGGCCGAGTCCCTTAGTCGCCTTTTACGACACCCACGGGATGAGAGGGGGTAGTGCTATTCCAAGCCGGCACTACACAGCTACCTGTTTACCATGACCCTTACCTTACCTTACACATTTTCGCTAAATAAGATCCTTGTTTATTTATTTATTTAATACTTCATGCACAAGGCGGACTTAATGCCTAAGGGATTTTCTACCAGTCAATCTTAAGGTGATGTGGAGACTAGTAAGAGGTAGTATTACTAGTCTCCACATACTTAACAGTATCAGCCAAAAATTACAAGTCCGGATTTTTCTGAAAACAGCACATATTTTTTAACTATAAATCTAAATACTTAATATAATTATATTTAAAAAACTCAAAGACAAATGTTTACTTTGGGTTCAAACATTATTAATAACCACTTCGCGTAGTTAAGTAAACTGGTTACATTATTCTCTTTAATCGACTTAAAAAAAGAGGTTACCTACCAATTCGTCATTCAAAATTAAAAAGTTATACATTAAAGGATTTTAGATTTTCCCTCCAGGGTCCATAGATTTTTCCAGTTGTATATTTCTTTAGACCTTACGTGACATTGCAACGCATGCCGTAATCAGTTACTATTTAATATAATAAAATAGCAAAGGTAATAGCCACTCTAAGGTATACATACAGCATGAGCTGGTAAAAAGTTATGAGTACTTAATTACAACGCAAATGTACTTAATGGCGTTTGATGACATCAGATGGACTACGACTTGCCATTTACATGGTTAAAACAAATGAACAGAGATTCAGGTCCATATTTACAGTTACATGCCTCGTTAAATGTTACAAAGTATTAACTTCAGAATGTTTTATAACGTTTATTCGCAGATTTATAAGTAAATGAAAATGTGAAATTATTTAAGCATTGCAAAGTTTATGACAATTGAATATTATAGCGAAACAACATAAAACATTAATAATCGTGAAATTGTTACAAATGAGATATCTACTTGTTAAAAAGAATTTGGAGCCATTTTCTATTTTAACATTATACCTATTCAACTTATTCAATAATTAAACTTTTATAGAAATAGTATTTATATTTCTTTTGCAAAAATACTTTTTCAGAATTTACAAACTGTAAAATCACTAACCATGCACTGCCTTTTTTATATATATTTTTCTTTTTTCTTTTTTCCCCTAATTCTTCTATAATTTATACTTTAGTGCTTTTTAGTGCTGGCCTACATCGTTATAGGATCATGTATGCAAAATTTTAGCTTAATCGGTTCAACCGTTTCGCCTGTCCGTTGTCTGTCAGTCACGGTATTGTTTTATTAGTATACTCGTATAATAATAGATATACAAAAACAGTCAGAACTTCCATTGAAATGGGTATTTAAGTAAATCTTTTTTTTTAATTAATTTCTAAGCTGATATGTAGGTACTGAATTAAAAAAAGTAAATAATTGGCAAAATGGGTTGGGTTTTTTTTAAAGCTTAATAAAAGGTCTATGATAATTAAATTGTGAAGAGTGATTGATATTTTGAGTACTGCGATAATTAAAGTGTGGAGTGTGATTAATATTTAAGTTATTATGTTTTGAGTGAGATTCTTATAAAATTATAAAAAATATATTAATAATTAAACTTGTTATGAAATAAGGATGAGTATTTAAATATAAGTATTCAAGTTAGATAATATATATATTTATTTAAGTACTTCAATTATATTAATGAATAGGTTAATTCCTATTGGAAGTCAGAAATATTATCGTCATTTTTTAAGTTTTAAAGCCTTCAAAACAGTTTTTGTTTCTTTCAAAAGTTAGAAAACCTTGAAATATAATTTGCTAAATGTAGTATTAGATGATGTTGTTTTTTTATTATTGCTTTGCGATTTCGATATCAATTGGTAATGAAATAATAATTATATAAATGTAAGCTAAGAATATTCTAAACCAGATTTTCTGAAATTACGTTTTCAGCTAAATTTCTGTTGATACTGACTAACAATATCCAAATAAAAAAGTTTAATTGGAATTATCAAATATATTGATTTAATTCGTCGTACGCGCAATGCCCGAAATGGAGCATGGCGGGCGGCTCGACGCGAGCGCGCCCTTTACGGCTCGCGCCGCTGAATCGAAAATTCCGATCTATACTTCGACAATTACATTACTTATGACATTTGTGATCATACTACAACATATGACAATGAAAATTTTCACAAGTGTGAAAGAAAAAAGCATCGGAACGCTGGGTCGCGGGGGCTAGCGCGCTAGCCATGTATGGCGCGCTGTGTCGGCGCAGTCCGCTCCTATATAAGCTTCCCGCACCGCTCTCCGCCGCACTCGCAGTCTCGCTGCCGTAGAGTCAACTTCCAGCGCGTCCCTCGAACAAACACAAACACAAAAATGTGTGACGACGATGTTGCTGCGCTCGTAGTCGACAATGGCTCCGGCATGTGCAAGGCCGGTTTCGCCGGCGACGACGCGCCCCGCGCCGTGTTCCCATCCATCGTGGGTCGCCCTCGCCACCAGGGTGTGATGGTCGGTATGGGCCAAAAGGACTCCTACGTGGGTGATGAAGCCCAGAGCAAGAGAGGTATCCTCACCCTGAAGTACCCCATCGAACACGGTATCATCACCAACTGGGACGACATGGAGAAGATCTGGCATCACACCTTCTACAACGAGCTGCGCGTCGCCCCTGAGGAGCACCCAGTCCTCCTGACTGAGGCCCCCCTCAACCCCAAAGCCAACAGGGAGAAGATGACCCAGATCATGTTTGAGACCTTCAACTCCCCGGCTATGTACGTCGCCATCCAGGCCGTGCTCTCCCTGTACGCCTCCGGTCGTACCACCGGTATCGTCCTGGACTCCGGTGACGGTGTCTCCCACACCGTACCCATCTACGAAGGTTATGCCCTCCCCCACGCCATCCTCCGTCTGGACTTGGCTGGCCGTGACTTGACCGACTACCTCATGAAGATCCTCACCGAGAGGGGTTACTCTTTCACCACCACCGCTGAGAGGGAAATCGTGCGTGACATCAAGGAGAAGCTCTGCTATGTCGCCCTCGACTTCGAGCAGGAGATGGCCACCGCCGCCGCCTCCACCTCCCTCGAGAAGTCCTACGAACTTCCCGACGGTCAGGTCATCACCATCGGTAACGAGAGGTTCCGTTGCCCTGAAGCCCTCTTCCAGCCTTCCTTCCTGGGTATGGAATCTTGCGGCATCCACGAGACCGTGTACAACTCCATCATGAAGTGCGACGTCGACATCCGTAAGGACCTGTACGCCAACACTGTCATGTCCGGTGGTACCACCATGTACCCCGGTATCGCCGACAGGATGCAGAAGGAGATCACCGCCCTGGCTCCCTCAACCATCAAGATCAAGATCATCGCTCCCCCCGAGAGGAAATACTCCGTATGGATCGGTGGATCCATCCTGGCTTCCCTGTCCACCTTCCAGCAGATGTGGATCTCCAAGGAGGAGTACGACGAGTCCGGCCCCGGCATTGTCCACCGCAAGTGCTTCTAAGCCGCCTGACGGGCCAGCCGGCTGGCACAACGAGCGCGGCTGCGTGATAGTGCTGAGTGTTGTGGTTCTCATTAGAGTTACGGAACGCGAGCATTTGTACGATGTACGTAGTGATACCTGACAGAACTGAACATCTTAATATAAACGCCATCTTATCATAATTGTAATTTATTTGTAAAATTTATATAAATTTATAATTTTTTTTCATTTTTTATTTTTTATTATATACACGGGATCGTTATGGATCTCACGCCAAATGTAATTAATAAATAAACGGTTAATTTATTTATTTTAATTACAATGATTTCTTTTTTTATATTAATGGAGAGTTTGGTTATTGATAAGAGTTCCCTTACCTCGCTTCCTTCCTGTATTTTGGTAGTAGTATAATGTTACATGTGGACGCCACCTGTCCATAAGTAGGTCAGTACAGATGCCAAAAATTCCTATAGTCGATGACGTTTTCGAGTCAAACCTGTTGAATTTCGGGGTATCGATAGGCCCCCTAAAACATAATTTCGTTAGCGTAAACGCTCTCATACGAGCGGTCGATACGAAATTAGAATCGGGTACCCCACACGCTTCAAATTTAGCCCGAGCACGCATTACCTTAAATAGTAAACACAGAACGCGCCACCAAAAGCATTTTCTAATTTTAACAGAATACGCCTGACGGGTTTCGCTGGAGGAATGTAGTCCTAGTTTCGGGGGGCTAAGATCAAATTTCGGGTGGGCACGTGTTTCCTCGAGTGGGTGTAAAAAAGCGATAGTTTCAACTTTTCTATTAATACTCGAGACTCCCGGATCGCGTTCACATCTCGTTCGACGCGTGGATACCGGCCGCAGTAAATATTGCGTTCTTGCACAAAACTTAGGTTTTAGAATCGCTCCTGTGACGTTTTCTATGACGCGATCGTCTTCTGTTTACAGTTCAAATTTTGCGTTGGAGTATTTGTAGTTTGAGACATGTGTCGTTGTTGTCCTCAATTTTATTATTATGCTTACGTTTGGGAAAACATAATTAATTAGAAACTTTTTTGTTTCTTGTGATGACTTTTGATAAGATTGTGGGATTGTAAATTAGAAGGGTAACATTGATCATGGTTTAGAAAGCGAATGAAACTAGAAATAGATTCGGATAAAGAAATCTGCAAATTCCTAATTGCTGATGTTCTGCCAAGATGTTGGGACGTTTACGAAATTTCTTTGAGATTTTGCTTAGGAATAGAATTCAGATTTAAATGTGTTTTAGAACTGTCTTATATTTTAGTTTAAAAATCAAACTTATCATACTAGGTACAAGATATTTTGTTTTCGTTACGACCGTTTACACAGCTAATGAAATTTTGCTTTTTCGTCTTATATGGGCCATTGGATTATACCCAGCAGCGGTTCTCATGTGACTGTGATAATGGGGGTCATTTTCAATCGGCACTAGTCTTCTTAAAATTCAAAACTTACCTAAATTGTCAAATATTTGCATAGCAATTCCGTTTCAGTTTTGAATTAAACCAGTAACTGTTGAGGTGACGCCTGAAATTCGGTGTTTCACCTTTTCTACGAAGGATGAAATACATTTACACCGAGCCTAGATCCTTTTCGCTGCACACAGCCACATTTCCATAATTTGTGTAGTTGTTGTTTGTATAATTAAGTTTTTATTGTTTTCTTTCTTTTTGTTTTACTGTTCGTTTTATTACTTCTTCTGGTGTTCTAGATATTATAACATGTTTGTGTCTATCTATTTCTTCGTAGCAATTCATCTATCTACGAGTATCTAACTGTAAATGGTGAATCTGGCACTGTTACAAATGTGTTTTCAATAGGTCATACTCATACTTCATGGTAGAAATATGACCCTATCTACACTAAACTTTTGTTTGTCATTTCAGTCCATCTTACTGAGTCCGGAAACCACTGTACCGAGCTCCACAGAGTTGGGCAATATTATTATTTAATTTTGTGGACTGTATCCAACCGACTAATAACCAATATCTCTTTTACGATCATTAACTATCATCATCATCATCAGCCATTATAAGTCCACTGCTGGACATTGGCCTTCTTTTTAGAGCGACACAGAGGGGCTGTGAGAATCTTGCAGCCATCGGCTCCCCGCAACCTTCACCAGGTCATCGGTCCACCTAGTTAAGGGCCGACCTACGCTGCGTCGTCGTACAGTTCGTGGTCACCACTCGAGAACATTTCTTCCCCAACGGTTATCGGTTCTGCGAACGATATGGCCTGCCCTTGTCATTGTAACTTAGCAACTTTGAAGACTATGTCGGTATAACTTGGTTTTCTTGCGAACATCCTCGTTTCGGACATTATTCCTTAATACCAAGGAATTACCAAGCATAGTTCTCTCCATGTCTCGTTGGGTGACTTTGAGCTTTTATTTAGAAGGCCAGCTGTTAGCTAGTTAGATTTGTTCGTAACTTCGATGGTATCGTTCCCAATGATCAAATGATCACGGGTAAGGGTACAATATGGTGGTTTGACATGATTTTTGTCTTGGCCATAGTCATTTTCAAGACCCACCTGTTGGCAGACTACAGAGGTTGCTGCGCATGATACTGAGTTCGACCAGTGACTCCGTCAAGATTTCTAATCTGACGCCATAACATTGCTGTGTTCCGGCAGTTAGAGATAAGATAGCCAGTTCTTCAGTGAATTCGTCCAAGCCCAGTGGTCAACCTTTCTGGACGCGCGCTTCTCCCGGAATCCTCAGAGAGTGGGAGGCGCACTTCCACATTCAGCCTTATCATTAGTTGACATCAAGATCAGATCAGATTAATTCAATCTAAGTCACAATACCCCCAAACTGTTTATTTTTTTTATTAAGATTTTTTAACTCAATTTTGTGTTAATTTTTTTTATATATATTTATTTATATAAATTAATTATTTACTTATCAATATTCTGTTTTTTCTCTTTCTTTTCTTTCATTTCTTTTTTTCTTTCGAATCCGCAAATAGGTTGGTGATTCAAAACTTTATCAGCTGTACGTAGGTTGTCCGCTTGGCACCGTGGCATACTACTATAAAAGCGAACGCCAGAAATAATTATCTGCTACTAAACTCATTGGTCTGGTGTTTTTGGGTGATTCACTTTTGTTTAGGTTTCGAATGAAAGGTGGGAGTGACATTTTCATAGAGGTGTGTATCTACGCAAATAGTAAATAGTGTAGAAACTCTGACGAGCTAATACCTACAACTTCGGCAGAATTCGACGCAGAAAACGAAGCGATACTAGCAAATCTAGCGGCAGAGATCAACGATTTCGTTAGTTTCGCTACTATTATGAATGCCATACAGGACCAACAGACAAAATGTTCAACTCTGAACAGAGGGTCCTGTTTAGAGGTGGCCATGTAAATGTGTGAGAAATGTCAAAAGCAATTTCTGCGTGCTACCTAGTTTCTATAGTATTTGATGTAAGGGTATAGTCAAATAACACAAGAAAGAGGTGAAAAATAAGTCGACAGTTACGCGTCGCCACCCTTTTGCGCAAAATACAGAAGCAGTCCATACCTTTGTAGATTTTATATTCTTCTACTTGTTCTACTCCTGAAGAACTGACTATCTTACCTCTTTTGTTTGAACGTAACAACGCTGAAAACTTTGTAGTTGTGACGACAGACTTAGATAAGATAGTGGTTGCTATCCAGACGACATTAGAGCAAGTCCTACCTCCAAACAAACCGAAAACAATATTCATCCCAACTGGGAATCGAACTCGAGATCTCTAGATCTGATACAGGTGGTGTTACCGCTTAGCATTGCCTTTAAAGACTTAGGTAAGTCCTTTCCCCTTTATTGTCCACATCGTATTTTACCTTCTTTTAGACATAACTAGCGGCCGCCCTAGGTTTCTCACCCGCGCAGTTCCCGTTCCCGTGGGAATATCGGGATAAAAAGTGTTATTAGTGTGTCACATCACTATTGATTGTCACAGTACTAGCCCGCATGGAGCGCGTGTGCAATATGGCGTCTTTTACCATTCCTTGTAAATGTACCTATCTTGTTTGTCTCGTGTCTAATATAAATTAAAACCAAGTCTAATTGAAATCGTCTTATTATTTATATCGTGCACCTACCATACAAAAAGTAGCCAATGTGTTAGTTAGGTACTACTTACCAAATTTCATCCAAATCCGTTCAGTAGTTTTTGCGTGAAAGAAGAACAAACAAACTGACATACTTTCGCATTTATAATATTCATTTTTCATTCATCATCAGCCTGTGGACGTCCACTGCTGGACATAGGCCTCTCCTAGCTCACGCCTATTGTGGCGTTCATAGGAGGCTAATAGCCTACTGCTACCACGCTGGCCAGGCGGGTTGGTAGAGGGTTTGTTTCAAGTTTTCCTTCTCTCGCACAGGTGTTCAATGCGTCGAGTCTCTTGATACTTGTATTCTTAGCCGACACCACACGGCACATTTTTAATATATTATCCATTTATTATATATTTCATCCCAATCCGTTCTGGGGGCCGATTCTCGCGGCTTCGACATCTCGAATTCGACATTTTTTAGAGCCAAAAATAAATATTAAATTCTCACTGAAAACAATCTTTGACATAATAGGATTATCGAAGCAGCAGTAGAGATTTTATTTACATTTTTAATAAAGAAATTAAGGATAGAAAAATGAAGTCGACTCGACAATCTCGGCACGAGAATCGCCCCCAGTAGTTTTTGAGTTTATTTGTTACAAGCAAACGATGAATTCTTTCCTCTTTATAATATTAGTATAGACGTAAGATTTCTCGACAAACTCTCCATTCAATTTATTTCTTTGAAATTGGTGGGCGTAAAGACCGCCTATAATCTTTTTACTAAAACTAATGGCTGTCCGCGGTTTTACTCGTGTGGTTCGTAAGAAAAGGTATCCTTTTTCCATTAATCCAGTCTATAAAAAAAACTTATGCAAATCAGTTTATCGCGTTATTTAGAAACAAATCTACTAATTTTCTTTTAAAAGTAGGGTACATAGTATTTATTGTTACTCTATTTATATCATCCCTTATAAAAAAATAAAGTAACATCTAAATATTAAACCAAAACCATCAAATCATCGTAATTAACAGTATGTTTGCATTAACATTTACGGTAACTAATATATTACATGTTATTTGAGTTTGATTTAACTGAAGAGTTTCAGGGCGGGCTTAAACTGATTAAAGCCGGATCAAACTGGTTATTATGGGAATATTAAATCAAATGAAGTGATAATTTATATGTATAATTAATATTACTTAACCCTGCGTTCGTTGCTACTGGGTAAAAAATACCACAGAGGTAACAAAAACTATGTAAATAGGATTACTCTTGGTCTCATTCTGAATTGTTAGATTAAGAAGAGGCCTAATATGGAGCGAGCTTGCCTAGAAGAAGACTATTTACTCGAGCTTTAAATATACCAGGGTTGTAGGCACCCGGGAATACAGACGCAATCAGGGAATTCCACTCCCTGGCTGTGCGCATAATAAAAGATGAGGAAAAGCGCTTTGTACGCAGACGAGGAATATCAACCAAATAGGGATGATAGCATGCAGTACGTCTGGATACCCGGTGCTAAAAAGGAGCTGGCGGGATGAGTTTACGCAGCTCAATAGTATACTACTCTCCGAAGTACAATCTGTAGAATACCGAGAAAACAACTCTTCGTCGATGAGGGAGACTGTGGAGCTTGTTATTCTCCAGACTATCATCCCCAATGAGTTTTCTGGCTCTGCGTTCCACCGAGTCGAGTGCGACCAGCTGGTATTTTGCTGAACTATCCCAAAGTATTCCATGCACGGACGAATTGGCGTTTTATACAACACTAGGCTACAACACTAGGAATTAGGTTATCGCGCGGATTTAGGATGTCGCGTGGTGGTGCCATTTCGTCGTTTCAGCCACATAACTCCCACTGCTGGGTAAAGGCCTCCCACAAGGTCTTTTCCACGCCCTCTCCACGTCGATCGGTCCTGCGCTGCCCGCACCTTCCGGTTTCCGCGCCCTTCGCCAGATCGTCGGCCCACCTTGTCGGGGTCGAAATGCCAGAACAATTTTTGGACTTCCCATACTAAATCACGTGATCAGTCTGATTTGTATGAAGAGTCAAAAACTTTTTGTCATATTTCGACCCATGTTTTTAGGAAAAAGTTGTTTACTTACAGATTCTGAGTCAAACTTAAAAATTTGGATACCTACAGTTCTTAAAATTACCTTGTATAAGTATTACACTTAATATTATGTAATTAACCGACCAAATACCGAGTTACAGTTGTTATTAAGAAGTTTCTCAGTATTATGGCAGTTATTAATCTTGTCGTAACAAAGATAGTAGGAAGTTGTTTGAGCGAGCCCGTAGTGGCGGCTAATAGGAATCGCTACAGAACGAGATTCATATTCTGGGAGCTCCTTTTACTTATAGCTCGGGAGGTGGGTGTTATAAAGTAAATTGAATAAGTAGAATGAGTTAATAAAATTAATAAGATTATAACTAGGTGCACTTGCCGTCCCCGGTAAGCCTACATGGAGCGAAGCGGTTTGTCGTCACCATTTTTGAACTCTGAGTAACGCATTCACACGCTGAGCTTATGAAACGAGTCGGCTAACGGTTATAATTAACATGGATATAGTTGACTCAACCCGTGACCACGGCAACTGAAAAGGTGCCGAAAGGTCGGGAAACCAAAAAACCTCAAATAAACCGAAAAATTATAGTACCAAATATATATTTAATAAATTAAATAAATCGCACTAAATATTCCGCAAAAGTTGTTTTATTTCAATTATGAGTGCGCGAAGAAACTTAAGATGTGCTTATGGATATAGTTTTCATTTTTATGACTACAAATTTTACTATTACTAAAATAACTAAAAATGTTTCGATGCTGTTTTTGTATTTCGGTGATTTTTCCTCCGATTTTAAATTTTATTATTTCTAAACCATTTTCGGCTGAACACGGAGTTACACGCCAATTTTCGTGATGTGCGGGAGGAGTTCAATGACAAAGCGAAAATCCGAATCAGGGAAGAATGGAGCTTCGCTCCAATAAAAAAATATATTATGTAATCAAAGCTTAATAATATGATTCCCATTTTTTAATTAATAATGTTTTAAGTGGTAAAAATAAATACTGAAAATATAAAAGCCGCTCGAGGGTTTTACCCGCATAGTTACCGTTCCCGTAAAATATTACCTACACTAAGATTTATATGTCCTATACCGAGTCATGGTCCATCTGTGTGCAAAATTTAATCAAAGTGTGCAAAGTTTCAATAGTCAGCAGTGATTTTCAAAAAGGCGCCAACCCTGCATACATTTGTGGCATTGTCCTTTAGAACTAGTATAATCGAAAATTTAAAATAAATTATCATCTGCATTGGACGTGATCTTTTATTAGTATTGCTAAATCGTCATCAAAATATAGTTAGCAAAATTTGTATTAAAGATACTGATCTACCCATTACGTGATCCCAGCTCCCGGCCCACCCAAACCGCCACTATTTACCCGCCGCGTTATTAGACAAGTTCTCGTGGCGCCCATTCAGAGCTAACGACTACTAAACTATATTAATAATCATTATTAACCTGCCGGCGACACCCAGAGGGGAGGGGAAGGGTTGTCAGCAACGAGATATTCTTTATTTTATATGTTTTTTGGTGATACTAGAAGATTTATGAATGTGTAAGCTAAGTGATAATATCGATAAAAAAATATGTTATGTATATGATGATGAAGAACACCACCCCTTTTTTGATGTTGGTTAAAAAGCTGAAATATATTTTATATTTTTTTTTGTACTTTCGAAGTTTGAATTTGTTTTTCAGATAATTTGGTGTTTGAATAAAATACTTAGGCACATCTTAAGATTCTTCGCGCAATCATCATTGAAATAAAACAGCTTTTACGATTTTCAGTGCACACTGGTTATCACCCGATATTAAGTGGTATATTGAATGGGTATTTTTAAGGTTTTTTTGTTTTCCCGACGTTTCTGCACATTTTGAGCTGCCGTGGTCACGGGTGATAAACTTTTCGAGGGTAGACTTATAAGTAGCTAACTTATAGGTCTACCCTCGAAAAGTTTATTTATTGTATCGTCCAGTTTTAAAACCTTAAAACCCATTCACTTTACCACTAAATATCGGGTAAAAAACGAAAATCTAAGTATTTCAACTTTTACGGATATCAGTGCACACTGATATCCGTAAAAGTTGAAATACTTAGATTTTCGTAGCTCAAATTGGAAGAGCAGTAAACTGGGATTCCAACGGTTCCTGGAGGCCTACTCTCCAAGCCCGTCAACTAAGATACGGGCCTCCGTCCCTAAGTTTCCCGAAACTACGGATGGAGCTTACTCTCTATTGATTTCAGATGTACTAGTTTAGAACAAACGGCACAAACACATTGGGAGTAGGGACAATGTTAAAACGTATTCTCATTCATTCTTAGTTCGACGTCGACTCCAAAAGGTCCTTTTTTATTTTTGAAGTTGGTTTTCATTTTTATTTTAATAAAGTTTTTTGTGTCCTTTGTTCTGTTTAGAAAGTTCATAATAGTCAACAACTCCTAAATAAAATAAGCTAATTATTATAGTATTATATCCCAACGTATCTCTATGACAGCCCTGAGCCAATAACAAATGCCCATTGTCGGAATGTGCCCGATCCGTCAAAGCAGATGAATTTAATTGACGTGCGATCAATAAGGCGCATTATTGCTTGATACTGGTGTTACTTTTTTGAAGCCACTCGTCCGGGGCCGTGCGCGAGATCTCTATTAATTTCGCACTTAATAACCTTTGAGCCAAGGGAAGGGAGACTTGATATGAGAAAATCTCGGAATTGAAAAGTATAAAACATAAAACATTTATTACTTGAACGATCATTACAATGTGATGAATTACATTACGTAAGCCCCCAAACTTCATACGTAGTACTGCATCTCAGGGAGTTGAGTGTAAGATTTGCAGCAGGTATATGTATAGTCAGTTACTTATAGTTATAAATTTTAATTTTGCATTTTACGATGCTATTTTAATGTGTTAAATATTAAATATTCAATTCAATATCATTTATTCAGTCAAGGCTGTTACATGCACTTATAAACGTCAAAGAAGCTACGCCATCGGTTCACAAACCCTACGGCAGGAGACCTTGTAACGAGAAGAACCGGCAAGAAACTCGTCAAGGCCTATTTTTTCTTCCCGTTTTAAAAATAAAATATACTAGAAATAAGCAAACTTTCTCATGTCCCCGCCAGAGAGACTTGTTGCTTTTTCTAGTATGTTTTCTTGTTTAATAGTAAACTACATAGTTTAAAAAAAAAAAAAAAAAACTCACTAACTTCCGCCCGCGGTTTCACCTATGTGGTTCCCGTTCCCGTGGGAATATCGGGATAAAAAGTAGCTTATGTTACTCTCCGTCTTTTCAACTAACTTTATGCCAAAAGTCAAATCCAAAAGTTGTAGTTTTCTGAAGTGGTATAATTCCAATCGCTTCAAAATGTAATACAATACTTACATACAATTATTATATTTTTTTTTTGGTTTACATCTTGAAACATACATTGTTACAGATACACCATAGACAAACAAAATGTACATGAATTATGTTGTTTCTTAACTAGTGAACACAGCATACAGATACAATTACAACTTTTTATTAGTAGAATTCAAAAATAAGTTACCAAAAACATTTATTACAATCATATAACTTAAAAGAAGTGAAACATAAGGAATGAAAGTTTGCAACAAAAAAAATATCACAACATGGGAATATGAAAAATTTATTGATAACTTAAAATACAGAAAGTCTATCCCCAGGCCTATCTTATTCGATATTCGCTGAATAGGGAGGCTTATTGGATGTTTTTTGCGTTCGCACAATGCTCGCGTACGAAGAGTTCACAGAAACCTATTCGGATCAATTCGTATGTCTTTTGCCAGTTTATTGATTCGTTTACAGCCGGATACAATGTGAGCGAACCTATATTGAGTCATCAAAGAGACGGTGTATTGTCACGTTTTAAGTAAAAGAAGATACAAACTAATATGAATTTTTAGGTACAGTTAAATTTACCTTTTTGCTTGATAAATAAGTAACTTTAAAATAAAAATCTCTTTTATTTAAATTGTCGTCGTAAATAAATAAGTTACACACACACACACACTCACTCACACCCACACACACACACACTCACATACACGCACACACACACACAGATATTTACTTTCACAACACATACCCGTATTATGAAAAATGCATAGTTATGTGTTTGATGATAACTTATATAAATAAATTGCGTGTATTATTTAGATGTCATTAAGCTATGGAAGAGCGGGGCCTCCTGACACAAGTGTCTCTGGACACTTAATAGGTTGGTTCCAGCCACATATGTAAGTAGGTATGAATAAAACATTTTTGTCAATGGCTGAAAACCAGCGTTTTGCTCTTATTTAGGGCAAATAATGTCGCTGAGCTTTTGCCTTTTTGCATCGCTGTGACACACATGTTAGTTTAATTTGTAAGTAAGTTTTTATTACAAATTGTTTTAAATTGTTTGTTTTTATGTCTTTATTCTTTTTGTATGTACTTATTTTTTTATTTATTTAATGCATGTGTGTTTAAGATGCAAATGATTTTTATATCTATCTATCATTCATCCTCACTTTCGGATTATATTAATTAAGAGTATGATATGATATCGTCATAGTTTACATTTTTACGACATTATTAATAAACACATGCACAACATTAAAAAGAAAAATTATGAGGTAGCATGTTATCAATCAGTATTGAAGTCTTTCGAATATTCGTCTGTATAACGAATAGTCCTTTGCGTTATGTTGAACTTTAGTAAAAAAGCTACGCTTTTTCCCAGAAACGAGCCTCTAGCTAAACTAACATATCATCATCATCATCAGCCTGTGGACGTCCACTGCTGGATAGGCCTCTCCTAACTCACGCCTATTGTGGCGTTCATAGGAGGCTATTAGCCTACTGCTACCACGCTGGCCAGACGGGTTGGTAGAGGGTTTGTTTCAAGTTTTCCTTCTCTCGCACAGGTGTTCAATGCGTCGAGCCTCTTAGTCGACTCATACGACATCTCAGGCATGTAAGGGAGTGGTGACACTTGTATTCTTAGGTTGTCATCACTCAGCAGGAAACTAACATATACATATAAGCTATAAGGCGCATACACATACACATATAGGCGATAAGCTAGCAATCTTTCTCTATTGCTTCCGGACAACATTTTAAACGTGTAGATAAGATGTGACTTTGAGAGTGATACTTTTTTTGACGACCTCCGTGGTAGAGTAGTACGTACACCGGTTTCAAGGTTTCGCTTACTCTGATTCCCGGTAGGGGCAAATGTTTGTATGATGAATACGAGCATTTGTATCTGAGTCATCATCATTGGCCACGTTACTTGACAGATGATTGTTGCAGTGTCATCATTTCCAACGGTCTAAGTAGCGCGACAACGTCTTTGGTGGCTCAGTAGTCCGATTGCAGCACGACATTTTTTGCCACATCTGCTACAGGTAAAACGCGAATTCGGAGGAGAAGCAGCATTGCGTCGAAGCCTTTTCTGCTTTAGGTTGTCAAGCCAGGCTTTGTCATGTTCTGACACTCCTTCGGATATATCACGTCGAAACGTTATCTGAGTCAGGGACGCTTATATATATGTCTAAACATAAATACTTATATATGTATAATTATATGTATTAATACTTAAATACTTAATTCAGGTTCGCAAAATTTGTGACGACTCGATAGGGACTTTGGCGCGTAGTACACGGCCGAGTAAGGTATCAAATTAAAGGTACTCGAGTCTATTTTTTCCAAAAACTATAAAATATTAAACGTGATGATCACAAACTGCAATTAAAGATTTTCGCATAATTTGGAATTTTTCGTCGATCGACGAACCCGAGTATCGGGTTGTAACCGCCCTATATGTATTAATATCCGTTACCCTAGTATACCATAAGTCAAGCCTTATAGTGCTTACTTTGGGGCTAGGTTATATTTATACATTAAACTATCAAGCTGCACCTAGCTCTGCTTACCCCACTTGGCCACACATAAACTGTAAGTTCCAAGTATGCGCAGCGAACCGACCCTCATTTAGCTGTCAGTGAGTGGGGCAAGAATAATGATTTGACGACCTGTTTGGCGCAGGGGTACTAAACCCGCCTTCTGCGCCAGAGGTCCCGGGTTCGATCCCCGGACAAGACAAATATTTGTGTGCATGAACACGACTATTTGTTTTGGTCTGGGTGTTTAATATGTATAATAATATGTATGTATTTACAAAAAAAAGTATGTAAGTAAGTTTATCCGTTATCTTGTATCCATAACACAATTTCTTTATGAAACTTAACGTATTATTATTAATGAATCCTAACTAATATTATAAATGTGAAAGTTTTTTTGTTTGTCCTTTCTTCGCGCCCCAACTAAGCAACCAATAGACTTGATTGGCACAGATTTTATTAAAAGGACGGGAAGTAACATACGATACTTTTATCCCGATATTCCCACGGGAATGGGAACCACGTGGGTGAAACCACGGGCTAAAACTGTGAAACTAATCAGGCCAAAACAAAGAAAATTTCATCGATTATATGTTGGTTATGTTAAGATTTACATTCAGATATATTAGTTAGAAAAAAGACTTGATTTAACAGAGTTAAATGATTGTATGTTAATGAGTGTATGTATGTATTTACAAAAAAAAAGTATATAAGTATGTTTATCCGTTATCTAGTAACCATAACACAAGTTCTTAATGAAACTTAATGTGGGCTAGATAATTGGTGTGTTTGTATGCAATTATTTATTTATTTATTTATTAGTTTTATTCACATGTCTGTATGACACTAATAATAAATTTTAGCTGCAAAAAATATATAGGTCAAACAGAATTTTGTTTAAAAAATACGCTTTCTAAAACACTTTCGTTACAGTTTGGGTAAATGCCAAATCTGATTTAATTTAGTTTCTACGTACAAACGGACGAGACTGCTAGCTAAAATATAATTATTTTGGGATAATATACGGTGAAAAGTATATCTTTTTTAACTATTTTTTTTAATTTACAACGGGGTGACTCTTAACCTTCATCATACCTGATGTCAAGTATTAATAAGGCCGAAGATGGAAGCGAGCCTCTCCCGGAATCCTCAATAACTGAGGAACTGGCTATATTATTTATAACTGACGGAACACATCAATGCTGAAAACATTGTTGCTATGGCGTCAGGCTTGGATAAGGTGGAGGTAGCTAGCCAGGCGGACTTACAACGAGTCCTACCACCAACCAAACCGAACACAATATGTGCCCCCGCTGGGAATCGAACCCGGGACCCCTGGGTCTGGTACCGGTGGTTGTTATCACAAAGGCGGTTATTTGCTAAACTATGATAACTATAAATAATAACTATAGAAGGAAGAGCATGATGATCCCACTGCACTTCGAACAAATTGCAGTGGCTAGCGCCTTTGAACTGCTATTGTAAAAGCTAAGCAACTTTCACTTTAGTCGGTCACGGGATGGGCGACCAAAAATGTATCACGTACGACAAGAACGTGGGAAAAAGGTCATGGTTAAAGGCCTGTTAAAGGCCGGCTTCAGAGACTATGGCGAAACCCGGGTTAACTCGCAACAAGGTGATGCTGTGTGTGGTGGGATTGGAAGAGCATTATTCATTATGAGCTGTTACCACCAGGTAGGACCATCGATTCTGAACTCTACTGCGAACACCTGATGAAATTAAAGCAAGAAAGCGGCCGGAATTAATCAACAAAAATTGAGAGAGTTTGGCTGGGAGATGTTAATGCATCCGCCGTATAGTCCTGACCTTGCACCTTCCGATTTCCACCTCTTTAGTTTAGTTTTGTAGTGTTCTCAACGTGAACTGGAGTGGGTACAACATGGGAATTTGACATGATTTTCGTCATATCGTCACTATTTGGGAAGCACTACGGAGATATTCGAGCAAGCGTTCAGGTCCTGCAAGGACTATATCATCGGCAAAACGAAGGAATGATAAGTATTGTCAATGGCTAAATGGGCCAAGTCATCATCAACAAGTATGATCACTAGTAAGACTGCGCCATCGTCGGGCCCGTCAAATTATATTCATTCAGTGTACCTCAATCCAAGAGTAAATAAATGATGTTCTGTGATGTTCAACGGTTTCTACACTAACCCATAAAAAATGGAAAAATTATTAAACGTAATAATTCTCAAAGGGGATTAAATATCTTTTTTCCTGCAATAGTTCCATCATCAGCCTGTGGACGTCCACTGCTGGACATAAGCCTTTCCTAGCTCACGCCTACTGTGGCGTTCATAGGAGGCTATTAGCCTACTGCTACCACGCTGTCCAGACGGGTTGGTAGAGGGTTTGTTTCAAGTTTTCCTTCTCTCGCACAGGTGTTTAATGCGTCAAGCCTCTTAGTCGACTCTTACGACATCCCAGGCGTGTAAGGGAGTGGTGACACGAGTATTCTTAGGCCGTCAACACACGGCGGAGTTACTACAATAGTTACTCAACATCAAACGGCTGTTTAAGCAGGAAATTAAAAAAAATATCGGCTTAACATTTTAACTCACTTTCAGCTTTTACAATTATACAATGCTTCTGTTCTTTTAAAACACTAACCGCTTAAAAGACTTATCATACTAACTCTTAACCTATTTTCAACCCTAAAATGGTGTAAGGTAAGGTTAAAATGGGTTTTCTACCCAACCCTTATGGGTAGTTAACAATAAAGAGTTAAGCCCCATTATTTATTTTACTGTGTTTTTTTAACTGCTACTGGTTACTTTGTCCTTACATTGTAAACTATTAAGTCAAGTGACACTAATTTTGTATAAATACATCAATTGAATCATCATTACAGATTTTTTGTTTTTCCAGTGATGGGACACTCATATAGGGCCCCTTCACCACCGATAGAAAAGTTTGAATAGTTATTTGACAGTTGTAATATGAAAAATATTACAAATTATCTGCTAGCCAGAACTTATCAGGCAGTGATGAAACCGGCTCTTCGGCTTTCACTGGGGATAAATAATATTAAAGAGACACAATGGTGATGAGTAAGATTTGGGAAAGTTCTAGATTATTTAAACAACAGTGCAAGAGATCATTGCAAAGTGAAATCTACATCTAACCTCAAAAATAATTGATTGGTTGAGACATGAATGTTACAGAAAACTAAATGTGACAAAAATATAATTATTCTGAAAGAGTTTCTTTCGGAATTATAATGTTTACAATATAAGTTTATTTGAAATTAACATAAACATAAATAAAAAAATAAAAGCACGAAAACGAAAATAAGCATTATTGGTACTTTACAATATTTTTCACATGAATCTTCATCAAATAATTAACTTTTCGACGAAAGTAAGACCTGCGAAAGATGGCAGGTATATAGAGGCTTGATGAAAAAGGCGGGAGAAAGTGTCTTGTGGCGCACCTTGAGAGAAACTTACGTCCAGAAGTGGACTGCGATAGGCTGAATGATAAATGAAAATAACAATTATAATCTTCTAAAGTTGGTAACTATTTTAACCGAAACTAAGCCCTTTAAAGTTTAAGCCAGGCATATTTAATAACGTAGAACACAATACATAATTACAGACCACACGATGCACAAAGTTAATCTTTTTTGTGAAATTTTTGTGTATTGTGTAATAGTTAGAAGTGTTGGATAATCTGGGGTTTTTGGATTTGTAGTTCTTTGCACGTTAAATGATGTTTTTAAAAATTTGCGCTACTGAGAAAATTGTCCGGGCTTATCCAATAATCATCATAATAAAAAGTCTTATAATGAAACATATCAGATCATCATCTCATTCCAAGACATATGGTGTTGATATCAGACGTTACAAAATTATATTTTTTTTTTATATAAAAAGTTCCAAACGTAAGGATTTGAATAAACTAGATAGACCAATCTATGTAGTTACATATGTATAATATGTTGAAAAAAAGCCTTAAAAGTAATTGAAAAAGATAACTGTGTAAATCCTAACATCGCAAACACATAATGTAATCGGTGGTGGGGTGGCGGGGGGCGCAGAATTTAATATTGGCGGCGGTCGGGTTAAGGCGACGTGCAAATAGGACGCTATGAGCCTCCCCGCGCTTAAGGCGAAGTGGTGGGGCGTAAAATAATTTCTTTTTATTAATAAAATTTTACAATAGCAGTTCTAACGCCCTAGTCACTGCACCACCGTGCTTTACCTTATTAAAATACTATTAAAGTTATTGAATAGTATGTATTTATATATTTTTCCAATATTTTTCTATTTAAAATTTAACATAAGTATAAAAATAGCATTGAAAAATGCAAAAATTACAAAATCATAAATTATTGAAATTGGTTAAAAATTTACTTACATCCTTTATCATCCGAAAATATTTTGCTTTCGGCTAGCAGTCTTTAATCTCGAACTCGCTAAATTGTATGACATTATACTTATCATCATCACAGATTTTGTACAAGAATAACGACAAACTAGAATTATTGCAAAATATCGTGACTGACGCAATGCATTTTTTTTATGTTTTTTTTATTGTCATGATGATCATTACTGATGTAACGGTCATTTGATCAAGAATTACTGGAATATACACAAAAAAATGCTACTACTCTTACAACATTAACCGCCTCTGTGGTCTAGTGGTACAACCACCGGTATCAGACCCAGGGGTCCCGGGTTCGATTCCCAGCGGGGGTACATATTGTATTCGGTTTGGTTGGTGGTAGGACTTGTTGTAAGTCCGCCTGGCTAGCTACCACCATCTTATCTAAGTCTGACGCCATAACAACAATGTTTTCAGCATTGTTGTGTTCCGGCAGTTAAAGATTAGATAGCCAGTTCCTTAGTGATTGAGGATTCCGGAAGAAGCTCGCTTCCATCTTCAGCCTTATCAATACTTAACATCAGGCTGGTATGATGAAGGTTTAGAGTTTCCCCTTCGCCCAAAAAAAAAACTATATACTAATCTCATCTTTTTTATCCAACAAGTTTTTCCATCACGTAGCCAATTTTGATGCCACCAGGGCTAAAAAAATTATAATGAATTAAGTGAGATCAAAACACTGCAAAGACAGCCGGTTTGAGCTGGAGATAAAATAATAACTGTGGTGAATTTATAATCGCAAACGCGTTATCAGAAAACCGTGTCATTTTGACACGGTTTTCTGATAAGTGTAGAACTGTTTGAAGAAAATGTTAACAGACAAACAAACAATTTATCTCAAACGCCAAACGTACATACCGCCTCCATTCCATTCCGTCCGATCTTTGGTCTCGTCTCATTTTGGGTAAAAAAAATGGCGAAAAAACTTTTCCCAGAAACTTCGCCTTAAGCATATGTCTGCGGATATTTTTACAAACGTTATTACGGCGGTCGGGCGGTGCGGCGTGCGGTGTGCGGCGAGCTTTAGCTTTCTTTATTAAATTGTCGTTCGGGGGGTCGCCGCATTAGGGCTAAGGGCTTGCGCACATTGGTGGATAGTGATCGTGTAACTAAGGATTTGGATATTATGATTCATATAAAGTTAATTCTTACTTATTAGAAAAAAACGATCCCTGGTTTTCTTAAATATGACCGTCCTAGCAAACTGGAGAGTGTTAAACTAGGAAGATTCTAGACTTTCTGGAAGCCACCAGGTTAAAAGAGTTACTGTAATGTAAAGGCGACTTACAATTTTTACCTATTTTAGGTCGCAATATCTACAGTTCAAAGTTTTAATTGTCAATTGTGATATTAAAATTGGCTGTAGATGACGATGATAAAACTGATTGATTTACTACATTTTTTTTCAACAAAAATAGTCTTGGCCTCATTCTTGATCTAAGATTAAGAAGCAGCCGATCCAGCTTGCCTAGAAGAAGCCTATTCAGTCGGGCTCATGAACGAAAAGTAAACAAGGTAAACAGTTTGTGCGATTTTCATTTCGTGGCATTCAATGAAGCAACTTTCTAATTAAAAATGTAGCCGTGCGTAGTTCAGTATCAGATTTTTATCATAATATGTCTCTAAACTGACACAAAATGCGCGTAATAAAAAAAAGGTAGTAAATTACCTTTTTTTTATTTCTTTTCCAATACAACAAAGCTCTTAAACAAATCAAAGAAGCAAACTTTGTAATTGAAAAATCAAATTCTCAACAAATGGTCCCTTAGCTGACACAAAAAGACTGTTAATAAAAACAAAACACATAATTTACATCTTATCTCATAGAACAAAGCTCTTAAAAAAATGATGGACCCCCAAAACCTAATGAAACCCCCTCAACGAAACGTAAACAAGGTAACCAGTTTGTGCGTTTTTCATTTCGTGGCATTCAATGAAGCAACTTTGTAATTAAAAATGTTGCCGCGCGCAGTTCATTCGGGTTGGAATTAATTAATGTTTCGTTCGTATTCGAGATTCTTGGTGAGAAAGATATTAATGTTTTAAGTGGAGGGATTGCAGTCAAATAATATTATGGTATAATTAATATATTTTTTAACGTTTCTGTTTTGTTACTTTTCTTTGAGAGAATATGATATCAAATAGGTCATACGCACTGAATACTTAACATATTTAGCTGTCAAAGCATACTAATTTAAGTCGCACTAACAGTTTTTTTATAGGAATTTAACTCATAAAGTAAAAATAATTGGGAAAGTTATAAAATTTTGATACGTCGGTTTAATTTGTTTTCACAGGTTTAAATCTTGAGTCTTCTCGATGTTTGATTCTTAACAATATCTTATAAATTGTATTTAATAGGTAATGTAGAAAAAGAGATTTATACACACTGCAAAAATTAGTCAGAAAACATCAGTAAAAGAAAACTTTCAATCAAAGTGAAAACAGCGTTTCTCACACCATCTGTTGGAAGTTAAAGTAATGAATAGTGCGCCTTCTCGCCGCTAGGTGGCAGTAAGCATTTCAAGCAAGCATGAGCTTTCGAAGTGGTGCAAGCAAAAGCACCGATTGTTTGCTAAATGTTGTTGCTTTTCGTAAGCTTCGTAAAGGATAGAGGGGGCTACTAACTTGTTTTTTTTTGAGAATAAAATATGATTTTTTTATTGTTTTTGGCGTTCCCTATGAAAATAAAAAGATGTGATTTATGGTTACCAACTTTACCTCAATATACAGTAAAACAAATTCCATTAGCTAAAGTTTCATTATATAAAGATTTGTGTTTATAGGCAGAATAATAAAACTAAAAGTCTTTCAGTCATGGTGGTTAGTGTCGCTACCTCCTATTTAGGACGCGGAGATAAAAAAAAGATAATGATACAAAATTCGATTCTGTTTTTTTTTTTATTACTTTGGGGTTTTAGATTTAGATTATAACATTGTTTTTGTTTCTTATTAAAGTAAATATCAGCGCTTAGTGTAATAACATATTAAAATAAACAATTAGTGAACGATTTATAGCCCTACCTAAATTCTTTTTTTTTAACTGAAAACTTCTTTGGCGGCGTTGTGCACATCAGAGTTTTAAATTTTTGGGTTGGGTAAAAAATGTTAAAGTCGCGTCAGAGTGCTTAATATGAGTTTTCTCACCTTACTCGCATACGCCGAAATTTGCGAATAGAGTTTAATTCTCAATCTTATTCCCATTGCATTAAGGTTATATCACAATTTAACTCTCACGCGATGGTAACGTTTGGACATTTGCAAACTCTCACTAGGCCCTCTGGACACGTGACCCTGATCGAAAATTCGTAAGACCATTTACCGTTGACCTATTTCTAATTACATAAAGTCTCACACTTGAAAGATCTACGTATATTAGTTAATAACAACCATTATTTAAAGATCTCTCATTATTGCCAACTTTCATGTTGATGCCAGGTCAGTTTTAATGGATTTACCTTCCAAATCAAATCTCCGTTTTCAACTTTTTATGAAGTTGTGGTCAAGATATAGTGGATTTTGATCGTTATTTTCGTTAAAGCGTTTTTCTCTTCTGCAAGGAGAAAAATATCAAAATTTCTGATAGATAAGATTTTTTATCTCCCATAAAAAAAGGCCGTTGGCCCATTGCCCCAGCTAGTGGGGACGTTTAAATGGCTCATGACTGTATAAAGTCCTTTTAGCTTTTGCATAACCTAAGACTCAAACTTTTAGTCTTAAATGAACTTCTTATATTAGTTTAAATACGATAAAAATAACTTATTTTTATATAAGTTTGAAACTAAAAGAATGAAGAAAAAATAGAAAAATAACTGTCACTAAGTTGAGCGTTTTAAAATTATGATTTTTCTCTGTACAAAAGCACATTATTAAACTTATAATTAAAATTTTTAACCATGTTAACGAATTATAAAGTTCAAAAATCAATCGTAAATTGAATAATCCTATCCACAGGATGTGTAGTTCAGAAGTTAGATCGACAGATGCTAAGCCATATGCGTTCTTGTTCCAAATTTGTTATTTTTTTAGTTTCTTTAATTGTTTTTATTTTTATTTTTTGGACAAATAAATGATTTAGTTGAAATAAAACTGACACGGTCACGTCATCCCGTGACCACGGCTGAAAAGAGGCCGAAACGTCGGGAAAATCAAAAAACCCCTAAAAATACGGAGAATTACAACATAGTTCGTGAAATATAGCGCGTTTGATATCCGTAAAAGTTATTTTATTTCAATGAACAGTGCGCGCCAAAACATAAGATGTACGTAAATGATTTAGATTTTCTTTCGATTTTTTCTTTGAAATTCAATCAATCCTTTATTCATTGTTTATAAGCATTCAATGGTTAAGTTAATTGGTTAAGTATAATTATTCAATAAGAAGAGGATCAAAATATTTGACTGATAAAGGAAATAAAAAAAAACCTTCACAGCATAATAATAACTCTTGCTTAAAGAAGCCCCGATACCATCAAGGGTAACCCAAAAGTTCATTACCAAAATTCTCTTCGAAAATCAATCAATCCAAATTTATTCATTGCACAAAAAAAGCATTCGTCGTTAATACATTGGTTACATGAGACCTCTTTATCGCCCAATAAGGCAATCCAATAAGGAGAGAGGGCGGGTCCAGAGGGGGGAGGGGAAACCCTCATATCTCCTGCAATTACGACAAAACAAATGAGAGCTAACAAAATTCACCTCCGAGAGAGATCCGACAGAGGAACAAAGGCGGAATGGAGTCGAGGAATTTAAAAAAATCACAACTATTTATAAACTAACATTTTGAACTTTCATGGTCATAGTCACTATGTTGGGTAGTGCCTTGATGCTGCCACTCAACAGACTTGCTGGATCTTGAGTCTTGATAAATAATAAATCCTTGCCGATTTATAAATGTTTATTGGCTTGTTACAAATGAGTTCACAATTGAAGTGATATGATGTGACTAAATAAATTACATTAAGGGCCTGTTTCACAATCTAGGAGTAAGTTCTGAGTAGCTTACTTGACAACTAATTTCATACAAATTATGTTCCATTTTCAAATTTAACCAGAAGTTAGTGCCTAATCATAGATGGCGAAATAGGCACTAATTATATTTAAAGAAGCTGTGTAGTGTCGGCTTAGAATAGCATTACCCCCTCTCATCCCGTGGGGGTCGTAAAAGGCGACTAAGGGACCCGGCCTTCAGGAGACGGGCATCAGCGTCTCCTACAAACTTGGCCATACTGCGATCGCCAACCCGCCTGCCAAGCGTGGCGATTATGGGAAACCCCCCCCTTCCCTTTTGGGGGAGGTCTATACCCAGCAGTGGGTGTTATGTAGCTGAGACGACGATATTTAAAGAAATGTATGAAGTATGAAGCTGACGCGGTGACATACTTTGTGCGGTGCAAACCGTACACACTATATTGGACTTGATGGCGATCAAGAGCCATCCTAATTATAAATGCGAAAGTGTGTTTCTTTGTCTGTCCTACACGCCCTAAATATAATAATAATAATAATAAATTTCCATACAATCACACCAATTATCTAGCCCACATTAAGTATCATGAAGAACTTGTGTTATGGATACTTGATAACGGATAAACATACTTATATACTGTATTTTTTTTGTAAATACATACATAATATACATATTAAACACCCAGACCAAGATAAATAGACATGTTCATGCACACAAATATTTGTCTTGTCCGGGGATCGAACCCGGGACCTCTGGCGCAGAAGGCGGCGTTAGTACCCCTGCGCCAAACAGGTCGTCATAAATAAGCAACCAATCGTTTTGATTTTTAACCGACTGCAAAGAAACGGTTATATGTTTGGCATAGAGTTAGTTCAAAAGAACGGAGAGTAACGTAGGTTACTTTTATCCCGATATTCCTACGGAACCCACGAAACTGACACAAGCTAGTTTGACATAAAAAGGAAAATTACGTATTTTTACGCTTTCATTTTTTACTAAACTCCCGATATTTCGGCGCTGTTGCATAATTTAGCGCCTACATTGGATGAAAAAAGAAAAGTTGCATAACATTTGTGTTGGTGAAGTCCTGTTGTTGTACTTTGTGTTATTATGTTTTTTATTATTTTCCATATTTTACTCCTATGTTATAATTGAATCCATTAGTAGCGCAATATTTGGTTCCTTCCAAACAGTATTTGTTAATTATTACTTTTTTTATTGACGACTGAAATAGGTATAGTCGAGAAACTTCCCAGTTGACCAGTACAGTTTTTAAAGCGTAAAAAAGTTATATAATTATGTATACAACTTTTTATATCACAAATAATAGAACATTAACAGGTATTTAATTTGAATAATAAATTTTTTCTTTAACCTTAGTACTTTCCGAGAAAACGTTTCCCAATAAACTCTACTGGTCAACCGGGAAGTTTCCCGATTGTACCTACGTCTTGATTTTCAATAGCTGGTAAAATCATCATAATCAATAATAGTAGAATCGACTTTATACATTCTAAGAGCATATAAACGTTTCATAAAAGCAATAATGTTAATGCGCTGTACAAAAAAAATGTGTGAGTCTCATAAAATGAATACCGAGTACGAGTATAGTAAAGTCTCCACAGCTTCTCTCTGAATCTCTGTTCGCGCTCGAATGCCAAAGGGCTGTGTGTCGGGTGTTTTAGGGTTTTTTCAGCGGCTTTTGACTTGCAAATTGTCACCGCCGCCGCCGCCCGGGGCTTCGCGCGTAATTAAAAATCAGACGCGATTACAGTGCTCCGAGCGGCGAGTAGCGGAACTACGCTTAGTTATTAAATTGCAAGTAGGCGCTTAGTTAACATTTTTATACTTGAAAATATTATTTGAAGTGCAAAATTATAAAGACAAAATTGCACTCACATTGTATTTCCCAATAAAGATCCATAAAATGTATAAAAATAAATTCATCATTAGTTAAACTTCTCTATCATAGATGGCGCTGTGTGACCCTAACGATTTGAAATTAATTTTAAACTTGGAAAATAAAATGGTGGAAATTATATGAAAAATATATACTCAGAATACCGCTTACCTATATTCTGTATTATGACCCGTTTTTAAACATTTTCATTTTAATTTTGAAGTTACATTTTTTATGCAACTTCTTCCTAAAAGTTCCTAGTTTTGTTAGTGTTATGATACATACATTATAATATAAAATGTATTAATAATATACAATTTTAACGAACCTCCATCTTATTAGCATCCCCAATTAAAATCCATGTAAACTAGAAATTAGAGCGGGTAATCGGCTAATCTTTATTGTTGATAAAGCAACTGAAATTAATGGCGGCAGTGATTTTTATTAATTTTACTCATTAATTAGAGCCGCGGGTTGATGTTAATGCTCGCATCACGTGATCCCAGCAATGTTCACTAATTCTCGGTGCTATGAGTTTGTAGGCCAAGGGATAGGGTGCGAAATTGCAACGGGATGACGTTAAAAATGGCCTACCACTATTAAACTGGCCTTGGTTGAATTTTCGATAATCTAAACTGGCCTTCAAAACTACCACACTTTTAAAATACTATCGGGTAATTCCCGGTCGACCAGTAGTTTTTTTGGAAATTTCCTAAACTTGCTTATCGAAAAGTAATAAGGTTAAATAATTATTATTCAAAATACCTATTAATGTTCTTATAATTTATAGTTTTTAACGTTTTCTATAAAAAAAATATCTTCCCGTCGAACGGGAAGTTCCCCGACTCCCTTGCGGCGTTGGCATTGCACCAAAGGTTCAGCTAGAGAGTGAAATGTATAAACACCACTCTCATAGCCATACCTCAACGAAGTTACATTTGACGCTCGTCGGGTCTTAAGATGTTATCCGGCAGTGTCGAAGGGTCCATACATACCGATTCCCACCGGCTTCCCTTTTAGCGACTATCCCACTCCAGCGATCCACCATGCAGATCATAATAATTATGTCATTAATTTATTGTCACCAATGAAATAAATATTATTGTCTGATTTGTGGATTTTTCTTAGTTCAGCTTAACTTCGCTAAATTTTCACACCTCGCCACTGGTCCTGAAACAACTGTTGTTTCAACACAACATCAGTGGGCCTAGCTCTACAGATTCTCATACAAAATATCTCCCGTTTACTATACAGTAAATGGAAAGAAAAACTCATGAAAGGCCCACAGAATGCCAGCCCATCGCGTATACTAGCTTTCGAATATGTTGTCATATAATAGGATTTTACTAGCTGCACTAGGAAGCTAGCCGCAGACACATTCTATGTTTTTCATTCAGTCCCAGTCAAGCACGGGAGCTTTCCTAATAGACATCCTTTTTATACAGATCTCATACTAAACAATGTCTAGTTATGTTAAGCCTTGAAATGGTGTTTATTAGTATGAGATGAATAAAGATTATTTTTATTTTATTTTTTATTTTTTAAATGCTTTCACGCATGCCTCGGTGTAGAAGGTGTAGAAGGCCTAGGAGGTGTAGAAGCGCCGCTGTGGTCTAGTGGTACAACCACCGGTGTCAAGCCTGACGCCATAACAACAATGTTTTCAGCGTTGTTGTGTTCCGGCAGTTTGAGATAAGATAGCCAGTTCCTCAGTGGCTGAGGATTCCGGGAGAGGCTCGCTTCCATCTTCAGCCTTATCAATACTTAACATCAGGTATGATGAAGGCTAAGAGCCTCACCGTCGTTCATAAAAAAAGCGATTCGAATCGTAGTAAACAGACACCCTGTCCCCAGGACTATTTCATAACAGTTATTACATAGAACATTAATCGTAGTGATTCAGTTAGCGGCGAATGCAAATAAATTAACTGCTGGACAAATTGTAACGAGTTACGACCATTGCTAGGTTTTATGGCTCGCTGCCACGCAGGCTCCCGGTTCGAGACCTGTCTGATGACCTTTTGAGGTGAATTAATCATTTTTTTTTATGTAGCTGGTGACTGACAATATCTGCAGGGTAAAGCGAGAGTTAAATGTTTTTGACTCTTTTTTTATAAAAAAAAACACTAATAACCTGTAGGTAACTACAGATACATTGGCGTTTTTTTAACCGAGAGAAGCTTCATCATCATATCTAATATTATCTGCTTTTCTGATGATATTGATAAGGGTGAAGGTGGTCGTTATCAGTGGGGTTACCACTACACATAAAGAAATTCATAGCTGTTTAGCTGACACAATTAATAGAATATCTTTAAGACTTCTACAAAACATACTCCCGTACTGTACTTACATAAGTTGAAAAATCTTGTCAATTTTGATAAATTAAAATCACAACACTTCTTTAAAATATTGTCTTTGGGTTTCTAAAAACATCAAAAATCATCAAAACAATCCTGTTTCCACAACATAAAGTGAAAAAAAAAACACGTATAGGATTGCTTTTCTTGCTACGGTCAATCGTAGTAATGGTGCTACGGTGCTACGGAAATTATTGAATCGCATAAATCATCTTCGTTACGTTCTATATTTATGAGCTTGTTTCACCACCAACTGATAAGTTCTATAGGGTTAGCAAGAAAAACTATCGAAATAGTATCGCGGGAGTATCGAGCACGTAATGTCAAAAAATCTATAGGAAAATGTAGTTCCGTTTACGTCCGGTAGGACCGCTGCTCAATATCTCATACATTTTTTCACTTTACTTCCTCGATACTTATTCGAAAGTTCGAGCTAGGCCTACTGGATAGCTTATGTGGTAGATAATTTGCCATTTTACAACTGTCAATAATGATCTGTCAATCAATCCATCCAGAACATAATAAAAAATATCAGTGACGTCACTTTGTCATAATTGTGTGACTATTATTTACGTCATACAAGCGCAGTCAGACTTATTAAGTGCGCCTGATAGCCGTGACTGATTGCAAGGCTGTTTATAGTTCTACGGTTACAAGTCAGAGTGAAGCAGGAAGTAATTTGATTGAATTCAGATTATAAATCTTATCTTTTAAACTGCGATAGTTTAAAAGATAAGATTTATAATCTGAATTCAATTATTATTATAATCAAGACTAACAGGACTGAACGAACAACAACAACGAAGAACATTTAGCAGCTGTAAAAAAATCGAGAGACGAGTAAATCCGCTGTAGCTGAACATCTTCTAGAAGCTGGAGTTAATCATTGGATATAGTTACATGATCCGAAAATCCTCTCCACCGTCATTATCATACTAGGATGGTACGAGAAGCGATTGAAATCAAGAACTGAAAAAAAATAATCAAGAGGTTTAAATTGTCATCAGCGACGAAATCCAGTGATTAACAAGTGTAAAATAAACCCCGATACTGTAAGTTTTGTGTGCCGTAATGATTTCACTAGCGATGATAAAAACAAAAAGTAACAATTTGAGGATGGCCGAAGATCTTCAAGCCCGCCCAGCAACATATTCGAAACTGTGTACAACAACATACTGTATAAAGCAACATATTGTAGCAACATAGCCGAAACGTCAAGCTGTAAGTACATACATAATGTACATACATAATGAATCCGGATTGTTTTTTTTATAATTAGAAAATGTTTTTTTTTCTTAGATCAATAAATCAATATTTTTTCAGAATGCTTTGATCACCGTTTGTTTATCTGTTGTAAAACCTTTGCTTGGGAAATTCGTCATTAGTCATTTTAATGTGCTTATTGATGGGGCACTGGCCTTCCCTATGGATGGATAAGGGAACTGCTTAGGTAATATAAAAGTATGATTCTTTGAACCTCAGAAACTTTTAAAATTCTAAGTCAACTCAAAAAGGCAGATTTTTAACGCTTTTTAATTTGTTAATACGATGATAAATTTTAAATAGAAAAATATTGGAAAAAAGCAACCTCGGCCACAAGTGAATTCTCAGATGGGACTCGAACCCACTACCTTTGGAAATCCGGTCCAATGCTCTAACCACTATTGTTAATACGAGCTATAGTGTCTTTTATTGGATATCTCGTCGTCGTCGTTTCAGCTACATGACACCCACTGCTGACTTGGGGTTTGCCATAATCGCCACGCTTGGCAGGCGGGTTGGCGATCGCAGTATGGCCAGGTTTGTAGGAATCGCTGCTGCCCGTCTCCTGAAGGCTGAGTCCGATAGTCGCCTTTTACGACACCTACGGGATGAGAGGGGGTGTGCTATTCTAACCCACCATTACACAGCTATTGGATATCTAATTTAAAACAATTACAAATGAACTAAGTCACTGACGATTGCTAGTGTATCTATATAATAATCCAAGTCTATATAATATTCCAAGTCTAATCGCATCTACTATTGCATTCATATTACCTCATTATCCTTTCTGCATAAGCCTGTCCACAACAAACTATTTTCATACAAGTATTTTCCTTCATGAATTTTAATTCTTACTTTGTGAAACGCATGTTTTCTTGCCAACTAGAATAATTAGCCTCATAATTTGAATAGTTTCAGCCTTTCATAGTTATGATAATGCATAAAAGTTAGCTTTTAGTGTGATTTAATAACGACTGGAGACACAGAACAAAAATAAATGGAAAGAAATAATAAATATTACCCTAAAAATATATATAACTAGTGGAAGCCCACGGTTCCCAATCTTGTGAGCAATAGGGAATGTATGCTATCTTTATTCAATATTTGTAACTAGCGGCAGCCCGCGGTTTCACCCGCGTGGTTCCCGTTCCCGTGGGAATATCGAAAAATACTCTCTTAGTGCTCGTCTAGATCTATAAAGGATCCTATCAGCCGTTTGTGCTGTGCGTTGTCTGTCAGTCAGACACGGTGTTGTTTTAATAAATTTGTAATCGAGACTTTAAACTACTTAAAAACTCATCCAAATCCATCAAAAATTTGTAAAACTGTTTCTTTGGAATGCGATGGTATTCCTCTCATTGATGAAGCAACGCTGGCCTACAGGTAGAAATAAGTAAGCAGTACTAGAAAAATTCAACGGTTTGCGTATTAGCAGTATTTCTTTGTTTTTATTACAAAGTACTGCCAAATGAGTTTCTCCCAGTTGACATAGCATTCTGAAACTCAATCTCCTTTCAACCAAATGTAACCAAACCTAATCGTTGCTCGATTCAAATTGATTCATCCGATCTCTTTTTACCAGACTGCAAAGGAAGGGCAATGTTTTACGTGGTGTTACTTAGGGGAGCGGACAGGGACGGAGCTAGGGCGACAGACACGAAAAAAATAAACTGAGTTGAGCAGAAATAGTACAAAATGTCTAAATAAAATAAGATGTCGCGAAGGGTCTAGTCTGTTTTTTTTTTTTTTCTTTTACATTAAATAGGTTTACTCTTGGCTTAATTCTGAATCGTTAGATTAAGAAGAGGCCTAAGATGGAGCGAGCTTGCCTAGAAAAAACCTATTCACTCGAGCTCGAACTTTTTAATTTTGCATTTTACAATGCTATTTTTATGTGATAAATATTAAACAAGAAAATATACTAGAAAAAAGCAACTAGTTTCATGTCGCCCTGACGGGATTCGAACCCGCATCCTTGGGAGTCCGGCCCAATGCACTAACCAATTATGCTACAGAGACCTATGAGGACACGTCGAATTTATCTAGTATATTCACCGTTCTACGGTGTTGGCCACCGTCGCTTCATCAATGAGAGAAATATTCTCGCATTCGAAAGAAACATCTTTACAGATGTTTGACTATCGATTACGATGGAACAGCCATCTAATTATAACTTTTTAATTTTGCGACATGAGACTAGTTGCTTTTTTCTAGTATATTTTCTTGTTTAATATTTATCACATAAAAATAGCATTGTAAAATGCAAAATTAAAAAGTTATAATTAGATGGCTGTTTCATCTTAATCGATAGTCAAACATCTGCAAAAAATGTTTCTTTCGAATGCGAGAATATTTCTCTTATTGATGAAGCGACGGTGGCCAATATACTAGAAAAATTCGACGTGTCCTCATAGGTCTCTGTAGCATAATTGGTTAGTGCATTGGGCCGGACTCCCAAGGATGCGGGTTCGAATCCCGTCAGGGCGACATGAGACTAGTTGCTTTTTTCTAATATATTTTCTTGTTTAATATTTATCACATAAAAATAACATTGTAAAATGCAAAATTAAAAAGTTATAATTAGATGGCTGTTTCATCTTAATCGATAGTCAAACATCTGTAAAGATGTTTCTTTCGAATGCGAGAATATTTCTCTCATTGATGAAGCGACGGTGGCCAACACCGTAGAACGGTGAATATACTAGAAAAATTCGACGTGTCCTCATAGGTCTCTGTAGCATAATTGGTTAGTGCATTGGGCCGGACTCCCAAGGATGCGGGTTCGAATCCCGTCAGGGCGACATGAGACTAGTTGCTTTTTTCTAGTATATTTTCTTGTTTCCTTTTATGACTTTATTAAAGTCAAAGTCAAAGATTTTTATTCAAATAGACTTATAGATAAGTGCATTTATGTGGTGAAACATTAAAAAAAAACTAATACTTATTAATAATATTTAATACAAAAATAGTCATTACGCACGGCCCTGAAAAATGTAAAAATAATTAATAAATTAATAAAAAATAATTTCTTACACTCACCACCAACCTAGCCCCAAAGTAAGCACTTTAAGACTTGTGTTATGTGATAGGTAGTAGGGTAACGGATATAAATACATACAATTATACATATATGAGTATTTATGTATAGAAATATATATATAAACATCCATGACTCAGGTACAAGTGCTCGTATTCATCATACAAACATTTGCCCCGATCGGGATTCCAACCCAGGACCACAGAGGTGGCGACACCTTGAAACCTGTATACGTACCACTCTACCACGGAGGTCGTTAAATTAGAAACGAATTTTAATCTGTAAAAGTTGTTTTGATTTTATTATAGCTTTCAAGTTATAGGAAATTTTGAAGTAGGGAACATTGTATATAATAGGTAATAATAATTTGGAACTTGCACCGGAACAAAGTCCATTCCAGAAGTCGCCGGCGACTATCGACCGGCACAGTGGATCGATCCCATGCATGCGATGGGATCCCATACAAGCATTGTATCATAACAACAATGTTTTCAGCATTGTTGCGTTTCGGTAGTTGAGATAAGATAGCAAGTTCCTCTGTCATGAGGATTCCGGGAGAAGCTCGCTTCTATGTTCAGTCTTATCAATACTTAATATCAGGTACTTAATGATAATGAAGGCTAAGAGTCTCCCAGTTGTTCATAAAAAAAGTGATAGGATCGATCTACAGTGGCACTTGTGGTTGCACAAATAAGTTTGTCCCTGCGTACGGCCCTGTCATCACCCCCCTTGCGGGGTCCTAATAACATGTTAATGCCCCGTTTCAGCGCTAATCGGGCGCGCCGCGACTATTCATTTTGTTACCAATCGTTTCGGGTTGGTTTACATGGTAACTTCATGTTTGAAACGATAGTGATACGTTCGTAGGCCCAGTGCTGAAAAATGGTAAATGATAGAGCTAACACCTGGCGACCTGTTTGGCGCAGGGGTACTAACCCCACCTTCTGCGCCAGAGGTCCCGGGTTCGATCCCCGGACAAGATAAATATTTGTGTGCATGAACATGTCTATTTATCTATCTACATACATAATATTATGTATGTATTTACAAAAAAAAAAGTATTTAAGTATGTTTATCCGTTATCTAGTATCCATAACACAAGTTCTTCATGATACTTAACGTGGGCTAGATAATTGGTGTGATTGTATGGAAATATTTATTTATTATTTATTTATTAACAGTGTTACGAGCAAATCTCAAGGACTAAAGGGCGAAGGGCTTCGGATTTGAAATTGGGAAAAAGTACGTTTTGTAGACCCGTGTTATCGATGCCAAAAGTGGAATAATAAAAAAGAAAATAAACATATTTTACTTGGTACAAATTCTTAAAACTAACTTTAAAATAACAGAAAGGTCTAGCCAGCTTATCTCGTGTTGATAGCTTGTAGCCATAATGCTGAATTTAAGTTCGATGAGTGGTCAGGCCCCTTAGCCAATGTTACAATTCAAAACGATATCGAAGTTCGAAAAGAATTAAATGTATGGGATTGACGGATTGGCATAAATCACGTGGTCTTACCGCAAGTTAATTGGCGCCCATAGACAATAACGAATCGAATTATCGTTTTGCTACATAACGATGTTACTTCGTCTACGGGCTCAGGACTCCAAGAGACTGATTTCTATGAATAGTTGCTTTTACTTCATTTCGTCATATTGCTTTTTGCTGTTATCGAAAAATACAGCCAACTTATTTATATGAAAAGCTTTCTTTTTCGCATCGCAATGGACGCTTCAGTAGTTTGGTTCATACAATGTACAAGACGGCCGCCTTTTGTGGCAGCTTCCGTTATGCTGCCACCAAATTTTGGAACAATCTACCACCACCGTGCACCGGTCAAAAACTATAAAACAGTTAATTATTTCAAAAATTAACTTGAAAAGCGTTTACTTCATTTGCCGAAACCTAACACGCAGCCGTTTCGTAGTTTCGTACTTACATCTGTTTTCATGCATTCGGTATTTTGTACATCTGTATTTGTAACGGTTTTATCTAGTAGTTTTTCAAAATATTTGAAATTTCCTAAATTGGACACAATAGGTGATTTTATTTATATCATCACAAGTGTCTTGATATTAACGTTATGACAATTTTGATATGTTTATACTCATATAACTTTAATATTATGTTTATTAAATATTTACTTTAACTACATACAGCTTAAATACTAATTATAGGTATTTAACTATATTAATTTTTATGTCATGCATGTGCTGCATAATTGTCACTGGAACACGTTGGGGCTACGGACGACGGGCCCAATTCTGCTAATGCTTAGCCACAATGGTATTCCAGTGGTGTTTCAATGGTAGTGCTGTTTTACACAGTTCTTGTTACAACAGTGTAAATAAACACTACTATTGAAACACCACTGAGAGAAGATTATGACAAAAATTTTGCAGAATTGACCCCCTGAGCTGTGACCTTGTGTCCTTACACATACCTGAGCATATCTGAGTAGTGACCAATTTGGTTATTTTCTATTTTAATTAAGTAATGTTCCTACTCTGTGTCTCAGCGCATAATAGCCAATAAACAATTTTTATTTCTTTCTAAATGTTGACCTGGATAATATAGAACCGCTAAACAAAATTTCTTTATAAAAAAAAATCGTCCTTTACAATAAAAAGTAAAATTTCGTCCACATATAAGCCAACCGTCATCTTTAGAGAGCAAATACTTAGTAGTAGTTCTTTGAAAAACATTGAGTCTCTTCAGTTTATTGCTCAGTGTTTGGTGTCGGTACAAACTAAATGACGTAAAGGCAATCAGAGGCAACCGCGCAAGTGTCGTCAGCATCGACATCGACTTCATTTGACAGATGGATGTAACATATTGCTCTTAGTCTTTGGTAAGTTTTCATTTGTGTCAAAAAGAAGCAGCAATGTGTCACATCCATCTGTCAAATGTAGCCAATTTCGATGCCGACGCCATTTGCGCGGTACGGCTACAGGTTGTAAGGATGTAAGCTATTTAATTTAGAATTATTGAAGTAATACAGGCGAATAGCACAGCATTGTTTCAATCTGACCATGCTAATTAGTGCTACGACCGTTTATTATGTAAAGTCTATGCTACAACCCTCTTAAAGTAGGCTTATTTTTCTGCTACAAGTTTTGTGAATTCTTCGCTCAATCAAAGCCTCAGTACGAAGTGTGTCAAAATTCGATACCTTCAATTTGTAATTTGGCAAGAATAACAACATTTTACTTACGGTACGAATTTGAACTTTAAAACAAATCGTTCTCATAACATGATGGTTTTGTAAAAGATGATAGTAGGCCCCTAGGCTGTCCTGACTTCTATTGACATAATGAATATTGACTTAAAACTCTCTGCTCTCTCTCTTCTCCTGGAAAACTCAACCACCGAGGAACTGACTATACATAACCATTAACTGTTTCTTATTATTATTAAATTTATTTATAAAAGTAATAATGACTCATTTTTTGTTATTGTATAAGGTTTTAAACTTTCTCGTTCCACTATGATTTATGCCTCTTATTGTTATGGCGGCAGGTTGACAAAATGGTGGTAGCTAGCCTGACAGATTGAGAATAAATTCTACCACCAACCAAACCGAATACGTTATGTACCACACACATACAATGTGTACCATATATTGTTTAACACAATGTATGAATCGAGCCTAGCATCAAGTCACTTTCACACTGGGTCACAGAGGCGGTTAAAAATAATCTTGTTAACACGTCGATCTACATGATTGAAAAAACTGCATAAAACTGTGAGAGTTGAGTTGGGAAACAAAACTTCCTTTGACAACCATAATATTTGCTGTGGTAGAAGCACTCCTCCTGCGTTTGTAACGGCTAAGCAACTTTCGCGGTGGTCGTTCTAAGGCTCACGGGATGGTTGACAAAAAATTTGAATCTCTAGCTCTTCCGTACTTGAGAATGCACATTAGGCCGTTGGTCCCAGTTGCATTTATATCATCCGCGTAGATGAATAACTCTAATTTTAACTGTACGGTAAGTATGGTGTTCTAAATTATCCATGGCTTTTTTTAACTCGTCAATTTCATGATTTTGAATTTTTGCATGTTTACAATGCTATTTTTAACTTAAGATAAATTTTAAATAGAAAAATATTGGAAAAAAAATCAACTCGGACACTAGTGAATTCTCAGATTATATAAAATATTTAAAATTTATCGTCAACTTTATTTTACAGAGTATGTTTTATTTATGATTCCTAGGTTTGCTGTTTCAACGCTATCTTATATGATCAATTTTAATAGAAAAAGAACTAGAAAAAATCGACTTGGCTCCTATAGTTCTCAGACGTATGTTCAGGAGTACGTTTTATTTTACATTTTTCATTAATACTTGTGAGTAGGAATTGAACCTGCCTAACCAATACAATGAGGAGCCCGTGGCGCAGGGGTTCACGCGCTCGGCCTGCGATTGTTGAGGTCAAGCAACTTTTGCAATGGTCGGTCACGGGATGGGTGACCAAAAATTTACTATCTCGAGCTCCTCCGTGCTTCGGAAGGCACGTGAAGCCGTTGGTCTCGGCTGCATTTGCAGTCATTAAAACCCACCAATCCGCATTGGGCCCGCGTGGTGGGTCATGGCCCGTTCTCCTTATCTATCCATAAGGAAGGTCAGTGCCCCAGCAGTGGGGACATTAAAAATGGCTGATAACGATGAAGGCGAACCAATATGCTCCATTAGACGAGACAAATATACGTGTTATCAAGGGTATACTACTAATATTATAAATGCCAAAGTATGCAATTTTGTTTGTTTGATACTTTTTCACGCTAAAACCACTGAACGGATTTGGATGAAATTTGGAGCAGAGACAGCCTGGTACCCTGGATTAAAACATAAATTACTCTTTATCCCGACAGTCCCACAGGAACGGGAACCATGCAGGTGAAACCGCGGGCAGCGTTTTTGTAAAATAAAATAGCAAAATTAGGAAAGGACACATTTATTATCTATCTCTCATTATATATATACGTATTTTGTTTACAACTAAGCATAGCTACAGCCACTCATTACTATATACAAGGATATAAATATTTATATTAATCTAAAAGAGTATTTACATCAATCTCTAATAGGAGGAAATAGTGTGTTATGAAGTGAGTATTAAAGTAGCAGTGATCGAAATCCAAAGTACACAGAGTAAGTTCACAGTTTGCTAATATTCTTTGAACCAAACTCTCGAGTTCATTATGCACAATTTCACTAAAAGCGACACTAAGCGAAAAAATATTTCTCTTATTGATGAAACGACTGTGGCCAACACATGTTCTCATAGGTCTCTGTAGCATTGGGCCGGATTCCCAAGGATACGGGTTCGAGTCCCGTCAGGGCGACATGAGACAAGTTGCTTCTTTTTGGTATATTTACTTGTTCATAGATTATCACATAAAAATAGCATTGTGAAATTCAAAAATTAAAAAGTAATAAGAAAAAAAATTGTTACGGTTTGCAAGAATGAAAATACGCATTCTTAAATTTGCTCTCAATGAAATTATAAGTAGTACTGGTATCATATTTAGATTTGTACTGTACTCTATAAAGGTCAGTATCTTAAAAAAGGATTTTAAGTTGAATGGGTACAGTCGGGAAACTTCCCGGGTGACCAGTAGAGATTTTTAGGGAGCTTTATTTAAAAAAGTAATAGATATATATAGAAAACGTTTACATCACAAATAATAGAACATTAACAGGACAAACTTTTGCATTTTGAATTTTGCTATGCTATTTTTCTATTTATAATATTTTTAAAATAAAAAAGTATCGGAAAATATCAATTCGGCCACAAGTGAATTCGCAGATAGGAATCGAACCCACGACCTTTGGAAATCCGGCCCACTGCTCTCACTGTGGCAAATATTTTTCTCGCTTGAGCAACATTTGAACCACAAGATTAATTTAATACAGATTTACCACATACATGATTGATTGTCGTAGAAACAAGTAAACATTTTTTATTTGGACTTTGATCCTGCTACTTATATAAAAAAGCTCGATTAACTCCTGCTATTAAATGCATTTTACACGACTATTACTAAAAATTAAGTACAAAAAACAATATTTTATACGACGAAATCATTGACGACTAAATATACAGCCATGAATAAAAACTGACACAAAAGTATATTAAAAAAAATATAAATATTTATGAAATTGAGCAAAAAATTCAACCACAATTTTTAACTGATTCAGTTTCAGTATAAAAAATATGTGGTAAGTACTATTCAGTATAAATATCGTATAGAATATGGCGACACCGAACTAACACACAGCTACGGTGTATTTTCATACATAATATACACAATTAAAGCTTAGAATACATTGATTAGGGTGACCGACCAATATTGAGCTATACTATGCTACGCTTTTTTTACGACCATTGAATTCAAAAGTTACAAAAATTGAGCAAGCATGAAGGACAATTCTCTTTTAGTTTTTCAATGGATTTTCTTTTAGAAGTCATTATTATCTTAAAAAGTGCTATCTCCCTTCTGATCAAGACTTAGGAGCACGCAACATGAGTTGTCGTCGTATTCCACCTACGTCTATCTCGCATTCTTGGAATAACATAGTATGGCTCGATGTAGATTAGTAACCCTCAAAGAGTCCGCTTAAAATCGATCGAAAATAAGTTAATTTCACCACAGAGGTGTGTTTGCAGTAGTATTTGCCTCTAATGCAAAACGCATAACAAACTCGTTTTCGTATCGCTTCGCTCCCAGTGTGATGTGTGCTTTAGATCTTAGTGTACATGAGTGAACACACAAAAATGTCACACGAGCTAATCAAAAATAGAGGACCGAGGGCTCTATTTTTGATATTTTTGATTCGCTCGATCGCAATGAGTGCCCTCATCCACTCGTTGCAGTCGAGTGAAACAAGCGTGCGGGACGCGTGACTTAAGGCGCATGCAGGTGACTTAAGTCATACGAGAGATTCAAAAATAGAGCTCCTAGAGATCTTGTTTAAATCGCTCGTATGACATAGCGTTGACGCATGTGACTTAAGGCGATACTCGAAAAAAATATGCTGAAGCGAGATAGCAATGAGAAAACGACGCGCACGGGAGCGAGACCGATTTTGCAGATTAGGCAAAAAAAACACAAAATCACTTCGTAATAAAAAACTACAGCGATTTAAAAGAAATGCTTCTATACGATCCTAAATATTATTGGTGTCCACTTATTAAACAATTTCCAATAGTGTAAGTAACCCCATTTAAGAATAATCTTGAATTTTCGTATTTTTTAGAGGTCTCTTCGAAAAGAAAAAGTGTCGAGGCAAAATCATAAAATCGTGTATTTGAAACTATACGAATCTAGATAAAGGTATGAAGAAATATATATATTATTAGCAGATTTGTAACAACTGTAACCGTGCTATAGTTTTATATCAATTAGTCCATACTTTTTCCGAGTAGCGCCTTAAGTCACGCGTCGCTTGCTTTATTTCACTCGACTGAAACGAGTGGGTGAGAGCAGTCGTTGGGGTCGTGCGATTCAAAAATATAAATCAGTAGAAAAGAAGTGCTCGAAGCGAGACGAGTGAATCAAAAATAGAGCCTCAGCCCATACATAATTATCTGCGAATGAAAGAGTTATCCAGCGGTTGCGTCCACATGTGTTTTAGCGGATCCCTTACTCTAATATACACTTGGTAGCAAATAAATCGAGCCACTGTGTTATTTTCATACAAACATGCTCACTTTACTGTGTCATTATTCAATATGAACAGCTATGTAAATATTTGTACGTCGAAGTATGAGTCGAATACTCGACTTGCAAATAAAAGTCCTAAAAATTCAAGAAAACTTTCAGTTTTGTGCAAAGTAAGGAAAACAACGTCACTCAATCAGGTTTCCTACAACTTTATATGGAATGAAAATTTATCATTTGTTTTCGGAAATTTAATGGAATCAATAAATGTTTTCAGTTGTTTTAAATGTTAATTGTTTAATTGTAAATTTGACTTCGCCATCAACACCCAAATCTTTGCAGAAATACACATACTTTATTATTTATAAGACCGTGAAGTGAGTATGTTTGTATGAAGATAATGCAGTGGCTCGATTTATTTGCTACTGAGTGTATCAAAGTCATAACTTACATTTTCATAAATATAAATATCTTATCTTACAATCAACATTTTTTACAATACCAATTACCACGATGAAATTATTTTATTAAAATCAAAATCATTATGAAAGTATTTATTTCCTACGACATATTTATAGTAATTACGTATTGCTTTTATTGGACTACATTAAAATGATATACATAATTATATACATAGAAATATTAAATGACAGGACAGTTTCTAAAAAAAACTACATATTTAAGATTAAAGTGAGCGTAATAACGTTTACGTAATAATAATAAGATTCTTGAAGCGTATAAATAATACTGAATTATGTTAATATTAAAACAGAAATATTTATACCTTTTTTACCTTCAAATTATATTAATATTTACATTATTGCTTATACAGTATTTTAATACTATTTTAAAATTAACTACTTTTAGTGACAATAATACACATTTTGATTAAAAAATGCATTGAATACTTATTGAAATAAAACATTTAAGAAAACTATAGGAACAGAAGCCTCTAATTTGACGATAGAAGAAAGAACTTACAATGAATTTCAAAAGCATATTGTTAATTTAGATGTATGATTTTGTTTGAGAAGTGGTGATTTATCATTTTATTAAGTATATGAATTATGATGAAAAAATATATTTTTATGATTTGATATGTGACTTGACAAAACTTTGATATTAACATGACATTTTTTTTAACGCCAACTTTTGTTAGGTGTGCAAAGTATGTATAAATAAAAAATGGCGCTTTACTGATAAAACCACTGGAGGAAATATTACAAACTTAGAACTATATCAAGAACACTGGAAATATAATGAAATTATAATATTGCAGCATTTTAGTAAACAATCTTTTGGTTACATTTTATTCGAAGTGGAGATTCTATGTTTAATTTAAGCTCGTAGAAGTTTTATAATATTAAAAACTAACAGCACAGTTTCGTGAAATACCAATTTAGTAAATAAGTAACCATTCTTTCATAACGATAATAGTAGTAAACTCGCATTTGCCACAAAACAGGGTCATTTTAAAAACGCAATTCCAATTGCCTTCATTCTGAGTGCGTCTATGCAGGACGAGCGCATAGGTTGTGTGATAAAAAAACACCATAGATAGATATGACGTTTCGTTTAACAGAAGACACGAAATACTCTAAAAAACACTGTCAAAGTATTCATAATGTACGAAATGATTCCGTATTAACTGCTTTTTATAATCATAAAGCACTACATTATTGTGAGGTCTTTGCTTTTAAGCTCACGACGTGTTCTCTACTTAAGCCTTAATTCCAGTGCCGTTATGGAGGATTATTTTGGTAAAAAACACTTGAAACATTGACGTTTCATTTCATTCATTCATTCATTAACAGAAAAAATTGATTCTGCTTAAAATACTCTAAAAACCAACTGTCACAGTACTCCAAATAATTTTCATAAACGCCATAACACACTACACCATCGTGAGCCCTTTGCTTAAACTCTCGACGTGTTCCTTAGCCTTCATTCTGAGTGCAGCTATGGATGACGAGCGGGGGTCGGGAGGCGCGGGGGGTGCGGGCGGCGCAGGCGCCGGTGGTGTGAGGTAGCTCGGGTAGCCTGAAGGAGGATGGCTGAGAAAACCTGGAAGAAAGAAAGAGAGTGGTTATGGTTACTGATTTTAAAGACAAGGTCAATTTTTTTTATTCATTCTTCATCAATAATTCATTCAGTGTTGGTTTTTCCAGCACTTGAGAATGCGAAAGAAGCTCTGCTGTTTGATGTCTTTTTCGGAACACCCAATTAAAACTTTAGCTGACAGGAAGAATCAGCGTAAAATCTTACGAAAATCTTTATACTATCTTTATGTCTTGCATGTTTGCTGGCGGCGCAGTGAAGCGCTTTGGAACTGCAATTAAGCAACTTCGGCTATGATCGTTCATGCGACTGGTGACCTATTTTGCAATTCTTTACAACCACGTTCGCAATGTGTCATAGCCATCCTCTTTATCCATCCTTATGGAAGGCACGGGCCACTAGTCATACAAACAAAACTAGTACATTAAAACATGGCTGATGATGATCCGTGCTAAGGCTAACCTGGTAAAGCAGTCAACAGCGGCGATGTCAACCACGAGTCTACCACTAGTCATACGCTCCAGTCATACATAAAATCATGTGTAGCGGAACCTACCGCATGCCGCACATACCACACACGCGGTACAAGAATAAAGTACCCACCGTGCTCAATAGGTTGCGCTGCCACCTCAATTAGTATAGAACAACAACTTGTAGTATGGAAACTTACATCACGCTTACAGAGTTTTCTCAGCAACGAACCATATTCGGATTTTGATCCTCAGCGGTTGGAGTCGGACGGTGTCCTGGCCGGAGGAAGAGTTCGCCCTTTGACCTTCCTATCAGTGCTACCTTCTTTCATTTCCTTTCTACAAATGACGATGATGTAGTACCTGGTAAAGCAGTCAACAGCGGCGGTGCCAGCCATGGGTCTACAGGCAAGCCGAGCCCGCTCAGCCGAGGTATCGCGCCTGCGCCGCAACCGTACTCCGACAGGCCTAGACGAGCTGCCTCCATCTTCTCCTGGCGACGCCACTTCGCTCGCCGATTTTGGAACCAGACCTGCAAATAAAAGAAGGTTTTTTTGTAACACTCGTTTAGAATACGTAAGAGTACAGTACCTTATATCTGTAAACTTTGCCAAAGAATAGTACTTTTCCACATTAGTCAAATGTACCAGCTGTCATGTGGTCAGACTATAATAGCTTGAAAATAGATAATAGTGATAAAGCCTGACGTTCTATTATGGTAGATAAAGTGTTTGTATGGTAATCGAAATTTAAATGTTTTTATCGTAACTGAGAAAAAAAAATCATGAGTTTTCTTAAAGTATACCTAATGTTTAATTCAATTCAGATAAGTAAGTAATTTGAGTATGTGTTAGAAAATTCCAAATCATGAAATCGTAAAAAAATTGCGATTTCGTTGTCGTATCTTAAGACCAAAAGTAGGTAAGTAATAAAGGCAAGTAAAAAATATAATCTCTAGTGACTTTGTAGTAAGTTGAAATAAAACAACATTTGAAAACAACCGTGGTCACGGGATGACATCCCGTAACCACGGCAGCTGTAAAGGTGCCGAAACGTCGGGAAAATCAAAAACCCCTAAAAAACCAAAAAATTACGGACAATTACAACTTAGTTCGTAGAAATATAGCGCGTTTGATATCCGTAAAAGTTGTTTTATTTCAATGAACAGTGCGCGCCAAAACATAAGATGTACGTTTGTAGTAAGTTTTAGATAATTAGATTAATCTCTGATTTGTCGTCAATAGTTTTCGTGGTAAGTAATTTAATGTACCTAAGACATTTGGCATTGCCCATTGTTTTCCCTTCGCATTCCCATTTCATAAACAAACCTCAAATCCGATACAGGTGAACATTTAAATCAAACAAAGTTCAACTTAATTAATGTGCCACGATCTGTTACAGGAAAGTTTGCGGACCCCCAAAAGTTAAGCTTAGATAATAAATCAGTGAAAACACGTCACTTCTAAACAGAATGGAGCCAGACATAACAAAACTAACTTCGAATATGGAGCTCGAAACACGAACTCAATCACATAAATGGTGTACCATCACAGTGCCATGCACCCTTAAACCTTATTTTTCCTAAACCAAAATCACTCTTAAAGATTTCTATCTAAAGTTGAAAATCCTTTGTTGATGAAGTATGTATGTGTTATGAATGTGGTGTCAAATTGTAGTGTGAAATGATATATTTGGGGGGTGAAAACGGTAAAAATACGAGCGGTTCGCGTGATCGTTTCGATTTCACGGAGACAGCGAGTTAGCGGCATGCGAGTTTTGATGGTCCCACTGTCACAAACATTAAATATCGTTTGACAATGAAAGTGCACATGAGTGTGGAGTTTTACACTGTAACGTGTGCAAGTGCCTTTAAATTTTCGATCGCATAGGTTATTGACTTTAGTGTTGATTTCGGTTGACATGATTTAAGAGAAATATTTTGTACACAGGACACAACAGCCGCTAGCCGGTGATACTTAAACGCCCAAATATTTCTTGTTATAGCTGCGTTTTTCACAGTCGTGTATAACGCCAGAAGGGCTGTTTACTGTAAAATAAACTTTATTCTATTCAACTTCCCACTGAGACAAAAGGCAAACAAACCAATAAAAGGTTTTTCAATAGGTCGAATTTTATACGCATTAAAAATCTATTAAAAAGAGTGTTGATTAAAACGTCTAAAACTGTAGCTTTTCTCAAACTTTGAACGCACTCTCTATTTGAAAAATACAAAGACATTTGAAGGACAAACTTAATGACTTATTTTTATAAACATTGGTTTATTTGTTTACCCTTTGTCTCCGAGGAAGTTTAATAGAGTATAGTGGAATACGTTAGTCAGTATTAGGTAATTAATTGTTTTTTAGGGAAGTCAAGCTAAAGGTTCTGAAATTAATAACTATTTTCTTGCACTAGCATAATCTTAGGATTTTACAGTATTTAAGTTGAAGGTTACCAAACCCTTTTTCTAGGAATGTAAGAAGAAAACATACAAGATAAATAAGAAAAAAAAAACAAATTTTATATTTCAAAAGCAGTTTGCTAACGTCCAGACTTACATTACCAAAACATTTAAGTTCTGTTTTGTTCCTACTTTGTCGTAAAACTGTGTGACTTTATTCGTCATTCAACTTACCTGTCACCCTTAATTATTTCAGACACACAGTGGACACAACAGTGTAGTACACGTAACAAAGTGGACATTAGCGGACAAACAATAAGGACTTTTTAGTAAATGTTTAATTTGCTCGCACTACGGGACGTTGGCGGAATTTCTGTGGAAAACGGAAGAAGCCAAAACTAAAAAAAAAAAAAAAAAAAAAAAAAAAATGTTTAATTAAAAACACACCATCGTGACGTGTAACTATTAGTATGCAACGTTTACTTTAACTGTAAAAACATTTTCTTTTATTCTCTCGAAAACTACTACGACTGAAAACAGCTAATGAATATGTTTTCATAAGGATTTTTTCCTATAGGCACTTTTCAACTTTCAAGTTGCATATTAAATACTGATAATTAAACGGTAGCACAATGTATTTGATAGGCATTTCACTAACCTAAAATTCCCGACGCTTTGGCCAAGTTAACCCGTCAGCCCTAGCCCGTGACCACGGCCGATGTAACTTGGCCGAAACGTCCGGAATGTTAGGTTGGTGAAATGCTTATCGAATAACTTGTGCGCGTTAAATACCCGCGGTGATATTTTTGCAACAGCAACGCGACAGCAGAAATTGTGCGATAATTGCTTTACGTCACGTATCAACAGTGCAGCCTCTACCGAACAAACGATGAACTACAATGTGCATTCATTTAGTTCCTGCTATTGCTACCAAATTGTTATTGGCGCTAGCGTCATAGCAACACGCGGCGTCTCACTCTCGCACCTAGGTAGGAGTGCGAGAGAGTGAGACGCCGCTATACGAACCATCAGCGAGCTATTAGCCGGCAATCACATACGTAATACCATTTTTATTTTGACGTTCCGCAGCGATCGCGCGATATCTGCGCGGTAAATTGCTTATTTTTAGGTAATAGCCCCACTGTTTTATTATCAGTATTTTCTCCTACTTTATATTTTCAAATATATCAAATAATTAACTTTTCTTAGGTTTACAGGTTATTGTGTCTTTAAGTTCTGATGTGAAATGAAGATAAGTCTAAAGGTTATCCCGATCCTCCCGGAATATGCAACCACGGAGGAAGCTTTCTATCAAATCCTTCTTTATGAATTAAAAATGTTTAACAGGATAACCACAAAAGTACTATTACAATTTATATTTTTTATTTGTGATGTAAATTGACCTTAATTTTCAATTTAACTACTCTGTATGAAATAAAACAGGGAGAAAAAAACAGCCCTTGACGAGTTTCTTGCCGGTCCTTCTCGTTACAAAGTCTCCCACGTAGCTTCTTTGACGTTCATAAGTACTTGTAACAGCCTAGACTGACTAAATGATTTTGAATTTATTAACTTATCTCAACTGTCGGAACTCAACAGCTTTTTCCCTATCCATTCCTATTCCATGTCCCTATTGGCACTGGCCCTTCTTGTGGATGGATAAGGAGAACCCTTGACCACTAAGGCCCAATGCGGATGGGTGTTTATAATGACTGCAAATACAGCCGTGACCAACGCGTGTCTTGCGAAGCATGGAGCAGCTCAATATAATACATTTTTGGTCACCCATCCTATGATTGACCATTGCGAAAGTTGCTTAACCATTAAAATCGCTGACCGAGCGCAAATCACTGCGAAATCGAGTTACTTATGGAACTATCTTGTTAAAACTTTGATATATTAATGAAATCAGTTAATTAAATCCAGACGTGACCATCGGAGCAACGCTTGGCACCACAGTTCCAAACTTTAGTATCGCGTGTCGGCGTTTATTAAGGCACAAATGCTACAAATTAGCTGTTAGGAACAGTCAAAGAGCAGTTTTGTGTAGTTCTACGCTGTTATTGCTAGTTAGTAATGGGAGTTATTAAAGTTTTATAGTACCTTTTGCTGGAGGGAGGGTATTATTTGATAGTAAGATATGATTAACGCATTAATGTTAAAGAATGGAATGTTGGTTATGCTATAATATTGAAGTTTAAAACACTGAAAGTGGTAGCCGTGAGAACGAGACCCGCCGCCGCGTTCTTTTCATCGTAGTCTCAGCCAAATAACACCCACTGCTAGACTAGGCCTCCCCCTAGGATCTCCACGACGATCAGTCCTGCGCTGCCCGCATCCAGCAGCGTCCAAAACCTTTCCGCCCCAACGGCCATCGGTTCTTCTCGCTATGTGTCCCGCCCACTGCCACTGCAGCTGAGCAATCCTTCAAGCGATGTCAGTTACTTTAGTTCTCCTACGGATCTCCTCATTTCTGATTCGATCACGTAGGGAAACGACGAGCAGAGCCCTCTTCATTGCACGCTGGGTGACCTTGAGTTTTCTTATCAGACCCATAGTAAGCGACCACGTTTTACTACCGTAAATCATCACTGGCAACACAAACTGGTCATAGACTTTCTTGAGACACTGCGGTAAGTTGGACGCGAAGATTTTACGGAGCTTCCCGAATGCTGCCCATCTGAGTTGGATTCGACGGGAGATCTCTTTCCCGAAGTTGGACTTGCCTATTATTATTATTTAAGGATCTAGGGGCTATGCAGCCCTGTTGAGGGCTGTAGTCACTGCGACCTAAGAGATCTATTGTAACTCGCAGCCTATTTATAGTACCTCTTTTAGCCCGGTGGCTTCAAGAAAGTCAAGAATCTTCCTAGCTTTTAGAGATTTTAGTTCCACTGGGTCAATAATGTGTCGACCCAGGTGAATACTGCGTTTGTGTCTAAATGGCCCGCAGTCACACAGAAGGTGCTTTGGACTTGCCTAACTTGATCGTATTTTTACCTTGGACGAAGCTTCTTTTTCTTATCGCTTGAGGATTAGTGGCTCTGGTGTCAGAGTTTATCAAGCCGCCTATAAGGCCTCTGACTTGGCTTAACTGTATTCAAATGACAGCAGCCGGGACCGACGGTTTAACGTGCCCTCCGAAGCACGGAAGCGCTCAGTTATAATGCCACTTTACGGTCACCCATTCGACACCTGACCGGGCCACACTTTGCTTAACGAACATGATCGAATACGACCAGTCTGTCAAGCGCGCTTGGACGAATTAACCACACTTTTATTCTCTTTAAAATCTGTTACAATATTAAGTTTGTAGCTGTGCCATCGCATGAGCGACTAGAATCTACACTCGTAGTACGATAAAGTGTCAATGTCCTGCTCACATCTCAGGGCGGTAAGCACGACAGCATCATGCGCCACATTATATCGCGTGATATAATGGGGTTCATGCTAGGTGGGCCGCGACATTTAAACAAAAAACATTTTTTTTTGTTATGATGAGTTCTAAAGAATTTGGTTGGTGATAGGACTTGTTATAAGTCCGCCTGGCTAGCTACCACCATCTTATTTAAGTTAACAACGTTTAGAGCATTGTTGTGTTCCGTCAGTTAGAGATAAAATATCCATTTATGATTTTGTAATTTTTGCCTTTTTCAATGCTATTTTTATACTTAGGGTATATTTTAAATAGAAAAATATTGGAAAAAATTGGAAAAAATTAACTCGGCCACAAGTGAATTCTCAGATGGGAATCGAACCCGCGACCTTTGGAAATCGGTCCAATGCTCTCACTTGACTGAGAATTCACTTGTGGCCGAGTTAATTTTTTCCAATATTTTTCTGTTTAAAATTTACCCTATGTATAAAATATCCAGTTCCTCAGTGGTTGAGGATTCCGGGAGAGGCGCGCTTCCATCTTCAGCCTTATCAATACTTACCATCAGGTATGATTGAAGGCTAAGCGTCTCCCCGTTGTTCATAAAAATAAATGATTTTGAGTGCAGATAAAATAAGTAACGCTGATATTCTTTGGAAGTTGCGATTTAAGAAGCACATTTTGAAACTCTCTACCAATTAAAAAAGTTTTTTTGAAGACTTATTCATTCAATAATTCAAACACAATAAAAAATGTGTCGTCCGCACTAAATCTTATATGCCCAACTAAGCAAAAACTTTATTTTAATTTGATCACAGCAATTCATATCAAACTAATCTAAACTGGGTTGCGTGCAAACTAAAGTCGTATGCACACTTGTTTAACCACGTGAAGTATGGTGTCGGTCAGTGCCAACGGCGCGATCGAACAAATAACGCTCGTGTATATCACGACTTTTATTACAAAATAGTTTTACGTTTATTATGATATCAAGGTAGGAAACTAGATAGATTATAAAAAATAAGAGTTTTGTATAACTGTAAGCCGATGGTGACGGCTTAAGAATACAAGTGTCACCACTCCCTTACATGCCTGGGATGTCGTAAGAGTCGACTAAGAGCGAGAGAAGGAAAACTTGAAACAAACCCTCTACCAACCCGTCTGGCCAGCGTGGTAGCAGTAGGCTAATAGCCGCATATGAACGCCACAATAGGCGTGAGCTAGGAGAGGCCTGTCCAGCAGTGGACGTCCACAGGCTGATGATGGATGGATGGATGATAACTGTGAGTATTAGTATTTTGGCAATTTGGTGGCCTACTCTTTAACTGACAACTTCACTGGATTGAGTTTGGTACAAGGTGTGAGTACATTTGGCTGCTTTAGCCAAAATCAATGTGGCAATGCTCTTTAAAAAGAACAGAGCACTTTCAGGATATTATGCCAAACTCGCAAGGTCAGTGTGGGGTAAAAAGTGCGCTAACGCAATATTTCTAAGTCAATTCCCTAATTCATTTAATTGTTTGTATTCTATGGAGTTTTATATCTGTGCCAGTGCCAGTGTAGCATAATTTGCTTTTAATTTTTTGAAGGCAAGAAAACTTACTGTGATGTTCACCTATTAGGATATTAAAAAAAACAAGATTTATATTATTAAATACTGTGTGACGTTGGATTCTCCTTGGTGCCATTTCCTATTAATCTCTTTTTCACGTTCCCGTGTGAGAAAGGCATACCAACCACATACAGCCAACATTTAAAAAATAAATATTTACTAGGACGTTACACTTACTTTAACCAAATTTTGTAAGAAATAAACAAATAAATGAATTGTCAGGGAATTAGCAAAGTAATATTGTTTTAGGGCGTTTTTTAGATCCTCAGAGTTACAGATAGGCCCCTACTGGTCAAACTCGAAGTCGAATAAAGCGTGAAGTGGAAAAACATAACAAAAAACACAATGTACTAAAAAAATCCTTACATTAGACATAAAAGCAGAATCACAGACGGCAACAAAATACAAATATTAATAGAACGGCCTTCAAAGTACCAGTACTATAATTCACAAATAAAACGTACTTAATTGTACAAGTTCTCCAAATCAAACAAAACATTGATTGACTACGACAAAGATGAATCCAAATGCATTATTTAATATTCATGGCACCAAATCACTTGGCCCTTAATATCATTTTTCGAGTAGATTCAATTACAATAAAATCGGAGAAGTCAAAATAACTAGCCCCACCCTCGCCAAATGTCGAATTAAAAAAACAAACGTCAAAAGTAACAATAGCACGCGTAAATATGACAGATGTCAGCTTTGCACTTGTTTTACCGCGCGGCGTCCCATGGCGTTCGATTTTTGAATGTTATTCAATTGTCTCGACAAAATGGTTTGTTGTATTATTTTGATTGTGATTTGATTACGGCTGTGAATGCGGTCTTTTAGCTCAAATCGAGTGAGAAATCGATTATTTTCAACACATGGCTTATTTTTTGTTGGTAAGGAACTTTGATCATAGAAAAGATAGAAACTACTAGTACTTTTATACAAGTTTTCAGTGATTTGACTCCTTTTTCAAAAGCGCAATAAATATAAAAATAGTTTCCCTTGGAAAGTTTATTTTAATAAAAAAATATTCATAATGGCACATGATCTAACTGTTAATATTTGAATCGCTATTAATCTGAAACAAAAGGTAACCCAGTGGACCTTATAATACCCCGCGGTCTCATGTGTCCTTTCAACAACGAAATAAGTATTTATTGTATCTCATTCTCCTGTGCCTGAGACGGGTTAAGAACAAGCGGAATATATAAATATATTATGAAAACCATCATAAAAAATAATAATGCACATAATATTAAGTACACCATAAACCGAACCAAAAAAACGTTATCAACCACCGATCAGTCGATAAGAATTAATTAAGCTATTCAAAAGCCGTTTAAAAGGCGCAGAATAATCGAAAAAATGCCGTTTAAACGCCGCTAAATAAACTCCAGAGCAAATAATCTAATTTCCCAGGCATTACAATTAAGTAAGCTTGTTCATTATTTTACTTCGATATCGCTCACGCGTTCACAGTTAAACAAATTTAATTTTTATTACGGACGGCTTATCTTTTCTGTTTGTTTTCCAGTGCGAGACAAAGATATAAAGAGCAAAAGATAGCTTCAAAAATTTAAAATGGATTAGCCATTATGTTTTATAATGATGCTTCAAAGCTTATATTTCTAGTAAGTAGTTGAAAGCATTTTACAATAAATGATAGTTTATCATACGGTACTCTTCAGAGATTATTTATTAACTCTTTATTGCACACATACAGCAAATGGCGGACTCATTATAAGCTCACTAAAATAAGTAATGTCGAATAAAAGTGGAAGAATTCATTTTTTTTAATATAGAGTCACACTAATCAACTCCTACGCCTAGATTGCAAACGCACGTTGTGCACCCATCCACTGAGAGGTTTATTAAGCAAACCCGCACAAAGGACAAAATTTAAAAATTTAAGGCTAGTTTTTTACTTTTTAAAATGTTAGCACAGGAAATTTGAAAGCCACCGGACCGCTATAGTAATTGAGTAATTTGTTTGTACTTTTACGACGCTATAATATTGTGCTTCGCAAATCTTTCACAACATTATAAAAATATAGAAGATTACCAAAAAAAAAAGAGATAAAGATTTATTTCTAAAGCTACATTTTAAATCTCTTTAGCTTCACATAGCATCTCTTCCAGTATACCCTTACCTAACCCCTCGCGGGTGGAACAGGCTTCAGGGGTTAAAATTAACGTGTTATTGGGGTGAAATTAAGGCTGCTAAACATTTCGTGGCCAGAATTGTTGGACTAATTGGTCCCGTGAGGCACGCGTGGTTATACACCCTGTGTCAGTTGTTTATGTTCGACTGGATTAAGTAGGTCGGCTATGTCTGGTTATGGTGTTGTTTTTTTTAATATTAGGTCTTTAACTATGAAATTGCCGATTTGTATGAAGATTTTCAAAGAAAGTTCGTTTTCCATACTAACAATTTTTGTTATAGTTACTACTGCAAGTGCTAATGACACATTTTTCTTATGTACAATCATTGTTTGAAGGCTAAGCAATCTAATGCTATATTTTTATTTGAAAAATTATGAATAATTTATAAATTATATTTAATAAAGTAGAAAATTTTGATAACAAAAAAAGGAGAACCTTTCGAGGTATTTTTTATAAGAATTATTCTTGATCATTATGATCTTAATTTAATATAAAATCAAGCAATAGACCTTTTAATCACAGAAGTAGTGGCGTTCTCTAGAAGTGCAAAAAAAAAATCGGCAATTTCATACTTTAACCCCTATTATTTGTATTGTGAATAAGGATTTTCGAAGCTCGGTGGCGCAGTGGTGCGCGCGCTCTGCCTGTGATTGCAACTTTCGCAATGGTCGTTGACCAAAAATTTGTTATCACGAACTCCTCCGTGCTTTTCCAGCTGTATTTCCCACCAATCCGCATTGGGTCCGCGGTACAGTCTAAACAGTAATTGCACTGCCTACAAACGGCCGAATGACTCACACAGACACGAACGACGACGAACTGTTTTACCAGTGAATACCAGTGAGATCGAGGGGCCGGCCGTGTAGCGATAGCGAGCGACGCGTGTGTGTGTGAGCGCGTCTAATCGGCCCAGTGCAACTACTGCTTATGTTCAGACTGTGCCCTCGTGGTCAGCTCTCTAATTGCCTAATTAAAAAATCTATCACAATCCCTTTTAAAGCTATTGTAATTGTGATAGTGATTTATGGTATTGTGTTACTTATAGTCCCAATCCCTTTTGGAGCGAATGATGTTTTAAATGACACTTCATTTGACACTTCTCCATACATTTGAAAGATATTTTCGTGTGTTTATTCAATACCGTTCAGAACGCGTCCCGACCACAATCCCTATCAAATGTCAAATAATGACGAATTGAAAGGGATTACGATAGATTTTTAAATTAGGCAATTAGCCCCCAGGACTATCTTCTTATCCATCAATGTATAAAGTAGACCAGTGTCCCAGCAGTGGGGATATGGCTGATGATGATAAAAAAAAAAATCTTACACTCACACCAATTAACCTAGCCCCAAACCAAAGTAGGCACTGTCAGGCTTGTGTTATGGGATACTAGGGTAACGGATATAAATTCATATAATTATACACATAAATATTTATGTGTAGAAATATATATAAACGTCCATGACTCAGGTACAAATGCTCGTATTCATCATACAAACATTTGCCCCTACGGGGATTCGAACCCAGGACCTCAGAGTAGGCGACACCTTGAAACCGGTGTACGTACCACTCTACCACGGAGGTCGTCAATGATGATTATTGTGAATGATGAAGAGCTGGATGAGAGTAGCCGGGAACGATGGTATGATGTTATGTAAATGTTTTGATTGGGCAAAGACAGATGGTTAAATAAAAGAAACCCAAAAAACCTGAATTATCTATACTGAAATAAAATGACAAAGATATTATGTTTACTTGTCGTCCCGCCGTGTCTACGAATCCTGTAAATGTACTCGAACTTCCGAAACGAAAGACTAACAAATATCATGAAAAATATCAAAACAGTTCGGTAAAAAAAAGGACACATTTTAAACTTTAAAGCTGTGGTTATAAACAGGTTAATTTCTGCTTCGGCCTAATAGTAGCAACAGAAAGAATACTATTTCTTGGAATGCAGACTGAGAACCGACTACCGACCCAAAGAGTTATGCGAAAAGGCCTCCTGTTTTTCTTTTTAGGCACAGCCTTAAAAAACATAAGAAGTACAATTCAAAATACGCTCTCACTACGGATCTCATATCACGTTACCGCCTCGGAGACAGCTCGTTAGGTCGCGGAAGTGTCATGCGCCCCTCCACCCCCCTCCACATCACGTGACTTCCGATTCGATAAAATAGGTGAAATATTGAAAAACACCTCATTTAATCGGTGACTTCTTTGGATGACACTCCTGTCTTTGTGATTTGTACTAAAAATTGAATCTCGTATGATACTATGAGCCTGTTTCACCAGCGACAGATAAGTTTTGGATAGGTTGACGGGGAAATAAATTTTATAGTAATGCAAACTGTAATAATAATGCAAAATACTTACTTATGTCATATTACTCTGAAATGAAATTTGAAGACTCTATGAAATAAAACAGGGACAAAAACAGCCCTTGACGACATCCTTGCCGGTTCTTCTCTTTACTAAGTCTCCTGCCGATTTTACGAATCGATGGCGTAGCTTCTTTAAATAAAATAAATAAATTTCATACAATCACACCAATTATCTAGGCCACGTTAAGTTTCATAAAGAACTTGTGTTATGGATACTAGACAACGGATAAACATACTTATATACTTTTTTTTTTTTTGTAAATATATACATAATATACATATTAAACACCCAGACCAAGACAAATAGACATGTTCATGCACACAAATTGACGTTCATAAGTGCTTGTAACAGGCTTAATTAAGTTAGTTAATTTAATTATTATTTGTTTTGTTTTCCATGCTTAGTTATGGCTCCAAAAAACACACAAATACTAGAGATTAGACTTCTCGAATTCAAATAGGTACCTATAAGTTTTGACTGAAACGTGGGAATCTCCATAAAAATAAGTCATCCAAAAATATTGAAAGCCCTGTCCATTTTACGTCTAGCCAGACATTCCTTTTTATTACAACCAAACCTAGACGTTTTTCCTATCTGTCTGTCTGTCACAATCAATAACAGTCGCAAACTAAAAATACAAACAAAAGTAACAGCGAAGTTGATCGACGCGACTGCAAAAATAAACAAGCAAATAACTGTTAGAGAATATTGGTGAAGGAGACAAATGTAAACTCAAACTATATATAACTGAGAGAGTTTATTTAATAAGGGAGAATCAAACTTAATTCAAAGTTATATAAAGTAGGATGTTACTTATAAATAACAATAAAAACGATTCCGTAAATGTTGACACTGACATGAGGTACAAGACAAAGACAATTTAAAAATAAAGATTTATGTCACAATCCGAAATCCAATCATAGGTTGTGAAATCTCACCCAGCCTAATATAAAATTCTTATAACAAACATGATTCAATTAACTAAAATAATATAATAAAACCAAAACGGAGTATTATAATTAATTTAAAGCTATTAAAAATAAGAACAAAATGTAACAAGAAAGTCAATAGTGCGATTCGGAACGCATTATGACATATTTTTAGGTTTTAAATTAAAAAAGTACTTTGCCGCGCTAGGCCGCAAAAAGCGATTTTCTTCTCTGAAACTGATTGACAAAACCTCCTTTTCAGAGCGAGTGAGGTGAAAACAAAATTACATCTGACATTTTTGCGTGTACAGTACACGCAAAAATGTCAGATGTAATTTTGTAAAAAAAAAAAGGTGACAAAACATCGCCATACGGAAATCATAAAAAAAACAAATATAAATACGTTAAATAATCATAGTGTACGGTTTATGACCGCATAACCGTTTTATTTAAAAATAAACTTATGATTTATTTTCGTTTTTCGCCACAACTCTCCAATATTTTGAGTGACATCTAGCGGACTAACGCCCGCAGACAGAGAATGTACCAACCGCATCTGACAACTGACAATTTTACCCCCAAAATAGGAACTCCATGGCAACTGAATTACGTAGGATATGAATCTACGTGTTTCCATATGCTATGTGAGTTTTTGAAAAACTACCCCGAAAAATTGTTAACGTAATTCGAAAATACCAATGAATGATGAATGAAATATTTAGATAAACGTCTGAATTCTGAGGAAGTATTTCTTGAAAAAGGCCGTAGAATCTAATCGATGGAATAAAACATTGTATTTTCACGAATTATTTTATGTACAATATCTAGTTATTTTTAGTTAGTATTCAATCATATTTGAATTTTAATTGTTAAGCTTATTAGCGTTAAAGCACTCAATTATTACTACTTATAAATTTTATTCTTTGAAATATATCACGATTCACGATTCTCTCATACTATACTTTAATCATAGTATACTTTAATGAGTTAGGAACCAAGAAACTTAACCTAACCCTAACTTAACTAAATCAAAAATTCTTGAGTTTTATAAATACTTTGAAACTTTGCGGTTTAAAATACACATAAAAAAGACAGAGCTTCGATTATTCAAACGTAATGGTGTAATAAAATTGACAACTAGGCTTCGTTTCGTTATACGTAACGTAACCTTTTTTCTTGTGTTTGGTGTCGTCACCCTACTAAATGCTGTCTGGGAGAAAAAATTCCCTTTCTGTAACATAATTTGGACGTCTATGTCATTTAGTAACTTATTTAATTTGCGTTAATTGTTTTGCGTGAAATGAGGAGATGTGGCATTTTTCATTTGTTTTTCTTATATATTTCTATATTTTGCTGCTAATTTTGCTATATCTTCGTAAGTATTAGTTTGTATTGAAAATTAAAGCCACATATTGTTTAAGATTTTTTTTTACTCTGTTAATTGAGTGAATATAATTATAGAGTTTCTATAAAAGACTTATAATATAAGAGATAATATAAGACATCGTACTGATATGAGCGGGACAGACAATACACTCGCGCGAGAAAAGTGTCGAGAAAGCTTTGTCGAGGTGCTCATGCTACGCATGCAGGTCAAACTGTGTGCCCAAGGATTCCTTAGAACTACCTAACTAAATGTGCCTAAGCAACATCCTAATCCATGGGGTATCAGAGCTATGGACAGTCAAAGTATCCATAATATGCAACTTTTGACTTGGATTTTTTCACAGCTAATTGCAATGGACCGTCTCATTTTAAATAGAAAAATATTGGAAAAATCAACTCGGCCACAAGTGAATTCTCAGATGGGAATCGAACCCACGACTTTTGGGAATCCGGCCCACAGCTCTAACCAATGAGCTACCGAGACTTCAGTGGCTTCTAATATTTTTCTATTTAAAATTTATCATAAGTATAAAAATAGCATTAAAAAAATCAAAAATCATAAAATACCTTTAAAAAATTAAAAATAAAAATTTCCAGACGGAATGTGTTAAATTAGTTTTGGAAACGCTGCTTTCAATAGTATCAAGATTTTATTAACATAATAAAATAACACATAAGTATAGAAGTGAAGACCGCTTAAAATAATAACAAATAATAAAAACTTTGCAAAAAATAATTTAATTACAAATACAATAGTTATTTAAGAATAATGAATCTACAATATAAACGCCATCTGGTACCGTAGTATGAAACTCTAATTCTCTCTCAAGGCACCAACTCAATGTCATCAAGTATCAAAAAGTGTGAAAAAATCTTAGTGGCAACTATATCTAGATGGCGTTGTAATGACAGAAATGAATATTCCTCCCTTGAAATTAAAACTGACCTGGCATCAATATGAAAGTTGGTAGCAATGAGAGATCTTTATAAAATGGACGTTATTAACTAATCTACGTAGATCTTTCAAGTGTGAGACTTTATGTAATTTGAAATAGGTCAACGGTAAATGGTCTTACGAATTTTCGATCAGGGTCACGTGTCCGACTTTAACATTTTTTACTCATCTCAAAAGTTCAAAACTGATGTGCACAACGCCGTTAATGAAGTTTTCAATAAAAAAAAAAGTAAAACAACAACGCCATTTTATATTCTTCAAATAATTACACAGCTAAAATTAAACAATCCCTACACGAAATATACAATTTTCTAAAGGGTTTATTGATGTTATGTAACCTACTGTATGCTATAAACTCATAACCAGCTGCTGATTGAAATTTAATTTATAAATTGTTTTTCCAAAAAAGGTACCATTAAGGGATTCATTTGATAATAATTTTCAATTTCCGGGTTATGTCGATAATAAAACTTGATTCATCCACTTTGACCAATATCTCTTCCAAAATTATCTTCCAAAGCAAGATTTTCTTTAAGATCCCAAGTAGGTATGGCGTCACAATCGATCGACTCAATTCTTTATTTACACAACAAACGAAATTGACTTTCTAATGCCCTCTCTTTCTAACGCCGAACACAAACATGAACAAAAAGTACTTCACGTTCTTTCTATTACGCAAGATAAGACGCGAGACGCAAATACATTTTCTGTGAGGTGTGAAAGGGACGGCGTTACATCGCCATCTTAGGATGCAGTCCGTGGACCAGAAGTTAGCCAATAACTCGTTGAGTCCGATACAAAGGAGCCTAAGTGCCAAACAATTGGTTTGGGGAATTGGGCCTTATTGTGTTTGCGGAAGGTCGGCTTTTTATTGTAGGTGTTGGAGGTAAAATTAATAATAACGTTTGTAGGAGATTGGGGAGTTCTTAAGGGGAGGGTATTCCGTAACGGTTTGTTTTTGATGGGGATCCTTGATGGAGTCTGCAACTGAAGTCTTTTATGTTTGAGACTATTAATTTGGGCTTGTTACGTTTCAAACCGTTTTGCGTTATGCCCAGTTAAGATTTGGGTAATTATGGTGTTCACGCGCTCGTTACGTTAGCGGCTAGTTGCGATTGTTTAGAAAACTTGTCATAGCGTTATTTATACTAGTATTTCGTTTTAGAAACTAAGTTCCATAACTAGAAATTTGTTTTATCTTAAAAAATGAATTATTAATAAAGGCATCACAAACTCAACTCAAATATTAGACAATGAGCGAATTTTGAGCTGTTCTCAACTTTACATTCTCAATTCAAATACTGATGAGCATTAGGAAGACATAGGTTTTTTTTTATAATTGTTTTTTAATAGTATACCGAAGTATCCAACAAATTTAATGTCAATGTTGCCTACTATACATATTTTATTTTTGTGATTGGTATAGTGTTTTGAGCTCCAAGGCGGTTCAACTTTCGGGTAAATGTAATATAAGTACCTATATGATATTTGCATCATTCATTATTTGTATGTTTGCGTTTTACGCAATAATTTTTATTGGATTCAAACTAAATTTTAGTTTCATAAAAATATAACTTACTACGCGACAAGATTAACTATAATTGTAGTGATTTACTGTAGTGTGGTAGTTAAATCATTTATTTCTATGACGAAATACGATAGGTAGTAAGTCCATGGAGACGAAATTACTACATTGGATCTAAAAACATCTAAAAAACAATCAAAATACTACTACTTAAAACAAACTGGTATTTGTAAGCATAGCAAAAATAAGTAGGTACTCTGTATAAAAATTAAAATCTTAAAAAGAACAAATTCATTTACAATTCAATCCAACAGCATTTGAGGCACCAATCATCAATTCTTCACTAATGAAATCACACGACCGCGCTCGCGACATACCCAAAGGTCCCGAACGCGATCTCAAAAACATCAATCACTCAGAGCCCAGTTAATCCACAACTAAATTAACTCACTACAAACATACTACATACCCTTAAACAAAAACAACGCGCCAAACCAAAATCAACCTTAACACACTGCCACAACTACTAATTTCAAACAAATCAACTTTGATTTCATTACTAAAATAAGCGACTTTATTTCGTTACGCATACGATCGAAAATTGAATGTAGCGGGCATTTTATCTCTTGATTTCATTCCGTCTTTCCCATCATTTAGTTCTTACGCGTTCTATATGGACTTAATGACCGTTGTTAAAGCGTAGGGGCGTGAGCTTTAGGGCATAGATAATATGGTTGGTTTTTGTGTGGTAATCGTTTTGCGGGAGGAATGCGTTTTTTCGCTCATTAGCGAGATATTTAAGTGTTATTAAGCGTAAATAACCTTTTCTCGGGCGTGAATATTTGCTAAACGATGACTGGGGTCGTGTTATCGAAAACATCGCGGTGATTACTTATTTGAAGCTGTATTAAATTAGTCTTGCAGTTTTTTGTTAAAGCTTTTTTAACTGTACTTCTTATTACTTATTTTAAGAAATATGATAGATACATACATATGATGGAGAATATTGAGATATACCTAAACGAACTGGCGGCATGGCGGTATAGCGATTTTTAGCACTTTTTTTCGGCGATTAAGCAACTTTTGTTATAGTCGGTCAGAGAATGGCTGGCTTATAAGAGCTTTTTAGGGAACTTAATTCGAAAGATATTAAGGTAATCGTCGTCGTCGTCGTCGTCTCAGCCACATGACACCCACTGCTGGGTATAGGCCTCCCCCAAGGATCTCCACAACGATCGGTCCTGCGCAGTCCGCATCCAGGGGCTTCCCGCGACCTTCACCAGATCGTCGGTCCACCTTGTCGGAGGCCTACCCACGGAGCGTCGTCCTGTGCGCGGTCGCCATTCTAGAACCTTTCCGCCCCAACGGCCATCGGTTCTTCTCGCTATGTGTCCCGCCCACTGCCACTTCAGCTGAGCAATCCTTCGAGCGATGTCAGTTACTTTAGTTCTCCTACGGATCTCCTCATTTCTGATTTGATCACGTAGGGAAACGCCGAGCATAGCTCTCTCCATTGCAAGCTGGGTGACCTTGAGTTTTCTTATCAGACCCATAGTTAGCGACCACGTTTCACTACCGTAAGTCATCACTGGCAACACACACTGGTCATAGATTTCATTTGAATAATAAATTATTACTATTAAGGTAATAGTAATAATTTATTATTCAAATGAAATACCTATTAATGGTCTAACTTTTGTGATATAAACGTTTTCTTTAAATCTATTCTTTAAAATACTTGATTACCGGTTGATCTGTGGAGTTTATTTAACAAACGATGTTGCGGAAATTATTAAGGTCAAAGAAATAATTTATTTATAAAATGATATACCTACTAAAGCTCTATTATTTGTGATATAAACGTTTTCTATAAGTCTATTACTTTTTGAGATAACGTTCTTCAAAAAATCTATACTGATGAACCGGGAAGTTCTCCGATTCTACTATAAAGGGGCGTGCTCATAGAGAATTAAACCGATGTTTAACTCGATACTGTTTTTATATTCAGTAATTATATTAGTATTTTTACAATTTAATCAATATTTTATTTGACAAGGCGACCGTCCATATCTACGCACGACGGGCCTCTCTTTTTAGGGTTTCGTAGCCTAAAGGCAAAAAACGAAACCCTTATAGATTCGGCCAAACCGATGTATGTCACACCCTTTTTATTCCAAAACTATGAGGATCACACAGTTGAAACTTGGTAGGTAGATGTATTCTGTAAATCGCTTTACGGTTTTTACATAAAAATAAAAAAATATATGAATTAAGGGGGGGCTCCACATACATGGAACTGTTACTAAAAAAAATTTTTTTCATCAAACCTATACGTGTGGGATATCATTAAATAGATCTTTAAAAATTTGTTTGAACGAAATTTATTTAGTAGTTTCAGAGCTATAGCACATTTGCCAAAACTGCAAATATTACTTTGTCATTCATACGAACACTATGAAAACAAACTTATTTTTGCAGACGAAAAATTATAATGGCATTTTGGCAATAATAATAATAGAAACTTTATTGCACACGATACAAAAACAAACACATACAGAGAAAATGTCAAAAAAGAGGAACACACAATAGGCGGCCTTATAGCTACGTAGCAGTCTCTTCCAGGCAACCTTGGGTGAGAGACGAAACCCTTCATGAGCGAGTTCGACTCGCACTTGGCCGATTTTTGAATTTTACTATAAACAAAACCAGCAGCAACGGCTGTGTAGCGGCCTTCTTGTAGTGCGGAGATATATACGATCTCCACAGTACTTACAAATTATAGGTAAGTAGAGTTTTAATACCAAATAGGTATTTGGACTTCTTCTTTTCGTGTCGAGAGCAAACATTCATTACATCGGCTTAAAAATCGGCCACTTGGACTGCAGCATCAGTAGCCTTCACTAGATCCTCCCGTGTGCAGCTGTATGGACACGCGGGGCATGACAGTAAATGCGCCATCGTTTGGGGAACAGCGGCGCACTTGCACTCCAGGTTGGTTTCGTCCAGGGAACCCCAACTGTCGAGGTTGTTCTTCGTCCTTATCGCCGACCATCGTATTTGGACTTATTACCTACTTGGTGAAAATTGATATTTCGATAAAAAAACAACCTTTAATAATACAAAAGAACGAAAAGTTTATATCACAAAATAAAAATTCAAACCGCTTTACACTTTCAAACTACACTCACCGGCATAATTAATGGCCCACCCCGTTATTTTCATACAAACATGCTTACTTTGCGCCTCTATACGTATACATAAATATGTCAACATATTTCTGCAAAGATCTGTATGCTAATGTAATAGGTTAAGCGTTCGACTATCGAAATAGCAATTACAATTAGTACCGAAACCACTGCATTTGTCCATAGAGGCAGAACAATGTTTCATAATCACATTTTAAGTATCTTCTCGCACTCATCATCGTAATAAAAAAGTTTTACGGATTTAAATGCACTATATACGAGGAGTGCACCTAAATCCGTAAAAGTTGTTTTATTTCAATGAATGTTTCATTAGATTCCATACAATGTGATATGGCCATAAAGTAATGCTTTGCTTGAACGAAGGTTTGGAAACGGGAAGAGATTTTTAAAACTCTTTAAAGTGCTCATTGGACAGTCAAATGCTTTACCTAAACATTAGCATACAGATCTTTGCAGAAATATATTAACATTTTTATGTATAAAGTCGCAAAGGGAGCATGTTTGTATGAAAATAAGTGGGTGGGCCATCAAAAGTGCCGGTGAGTGTATATAACTATTATTAAAATCCAAACAATTATAAATAAAAGACCAAACTAATAAAAGAGTTTTTACACCAAATATAACTAGGTATTTTTGGTATACAACCTTAAAATTTATTCTAGTACCTTACAACCTATTTGGTGTAAAATTTTTGGTGTAAAGGTTTCAGACATATCTATCACAAAAAGATAAAAAAGATTATTAAACGACGTTCCATTTTCACACTATATCTATTTTAAACTCCATTACATTCATTTAGGGTTGCGCAATGCGCAACGCATCTTAACCTCTGAGTCTCTGAGGGTAGGACCCTCTGTTTATCTCCCGCTAGAGTTGGTACTTAATAACGACTTATTTATTTGCACAAAGGATCAAGGCTGTAATAGACTGCCCTAATATGAGAACTATTAACTTGTGTGCACGCGGCCTATGTTTGCGATTCTGACACCGAGAGGGGAGTGAAAAATTCAATTTTGTTAGTTTTCATTGTCATTCGAGTTATTGTTTGAATGTGAATTTTATTGGGTTGACGGTAAAGTGCATATTTGGAAAAACTTGCATATGTTGCAGGATAATTAGATAAAATGATTTTTTGCATCGTAACAGTTTCACTTTCCCTTTTTTTATGTAATTTGCTATACATAATTAGGTATCAACTTAGGAAATGAATATTTATGACATAGTATTATGATGACTTTTTGATTATTTTTATTTATAATATAATATATAAGTTATTAATTTTATTGTATTTTTTTATTGTTAATGACATTGAACTATTTTTTTTTTTATTTTATATGTACACCTGTAATTTAGTTAATTTAGAATTGTATAAAATGACTTTATAATATTATTATAGACTGCGACGACGTAATATTTGCATATCGATAGATCGATAAAACTTGTAAGTGCTTTGCTCCACTAATAAGATCCTTTGTACCAAGTTTTGAGCAAATAAAGAGTTATGATTATGATTATGGTCGGACCGTCCAAAACAATATCTTCTCTGATTGGTTGACAACATGACGTTTCAAATGTCAATCCATTCTGTCACATGTAGTAAACTTTCTATGAACCAATCAGAATAAGAGTTAGCAAGCAAGCAAAAATTAAGTCAATCAGTCAATCGCAATTTTTTTTCAGTAAGATTGAGAAATGTCAACACCACTGTCTAATTATCCGTGTTTTCGCATAATCCCTAGGATTTTTGCGAAAATTCTAATTCATCTTAACATCCTACGACACATATAAACGAGTATATTGGATTTTAACCGTCTTTGTGGTCTAATGGTCACACTACTGGTATTTTGATCCAGAGATCCTGGGTTGGATTCCCAGTGGGAGTACATTTTTTATTCGGGTTGGATCGTAGTGAGCTTGAGCTAAGTACGCCTGACTAGCTACCACAAGCCTGACAAATGATGAACGCTAAGCTTTTCCATCTAGTAGATATTTTTTTCTAAGGTGATATTTATTTTGTGAATATTGTCTGATCGAAAATGAAATACAACTATTCTTATACTTCTTTGCATCGGAATTAAAAAATCCAATGGATATTGACCGCACTCTTCATTTTGTTCATACAAATACCTAAATATCGACTATGACAGAATTCATCACTGATTAAATCGATCATCAAACTGACAGACTACTTGTAATATTAAAGAATGATAATGCACATTTTTCATTTGATTTCATTTGTAAATCAAATCTATTAACCCTTTCATGAATAAGCATACAATGTATGGAAATAATGAAATATTGAACGCTTAACAAAACAATTCAATAAACTAAAAAATCTAAAACCTCAAATGAAATTACAACCAATCTCCAACGCCGTACATTCAATCAGCTAATCGAACATTTCAATTCGTCCAAAACCAATTTCAATTACAAAATTAAGTGAATTATAAAATTACTTCAAAAGGTTTAACTTTATTAATTGAGTTGTCAAAATAACCTCCCGACGGCAGTTAAACGAATAACCTCATTCGATACAATGCGAGTTTTCAATAAAGCGAGCGAACCAATTGAAAACAAATTACTTCCGAGCAAATAGGATCGATTCGTTAGCAACATTGTTATAAAAAACGCTCGAGCAATCGAATCAACTCTGTAGAGGAGGAAAATATAATTACGTACGACGCGACATTCAGGAACGATGTGTGAAGCTTTTTAATCGTTTATTTTAAACTTTTTTTTTGTATAAATAAAGAATATAAAACAGCGTACTTTTTCCAACTGTTCATATCTATTAAAATCGAATAATCGACTCTGAAGAGGAAAATTAATTGAACGAAGTGAGATTTTTAACCGACTTCAAAAAAAAGATCTATTATCAATTCGTCGCTATATATTTTTTATGTATGTTTACCGATTACTCGATGACGGCTGAACCGATTGAAATGGTTCAAAAATTTCAAAAGTTTTGTTCCCAAGTTGGTTCCATTTTTCGAAATGTTGAAATTGTTTCAGTTGTTTCAAGGAAATATTGAAAAAAAAAAACAGTCATAACTTGTTGGATTCGTTATCTAGATATAATTTTAACAGCCCGATTTATAGTGTAGGTAAATACGGGACTTATTCTAACTGTAAAAATTGTGAAATAAACAATCTTTTTTCTATAAAGAAATAAATAATTTGGTGGAAAAATATTAGACATATTTGATATTCAAAAGAAAAAAAATTGAATCAAATAAGAAAATAGTTTCAATCACACAAAAAAGGAAATAGAGGATTAACAACATTGTTATCGATTAAAAACGCTTGAGCAATCGAATCAACTCTGTAGAAGAAAATTAATGTGCGACGCGAAATCCAGAAACTACGTGTTAGTTTTTTTTTTAATAATTATTTTTTATCAAAAAAAATTTGAAGCTCGGTTTTAAAATCTATACCTTTTATGCGTTTATTATTTTACAGAAAAAGAGTTTTTATACATAATGGGTACCTATTTAGTCTAATCATAGTCATCAGCCAAAAAAAAGTTGAAATCAAATGAAGAAAAGAGCTTCTAAAGTGCAAATAGGATCGATTCGTTAGCAACATTGTTATCGAAAAAAAAACGCTCGAGCAATCGAATCAACTCTGTAGAGGAAAATTAATTACGAACGACTCCACATTCAGGAACGACGTGTGTGCTTTTTTAACCACTTTTTTTAATGAACTTTTAAAAGCTTGGCGTGGATAAACGTCTGCATTTATTGGTTGTATTTGAATGATATTGACGTCAATATTATCTAGGGGTTAATTTATTTGGGTTGGTTTCTCTGTGTACTCAAACATTTTGACAGCAATGCAATTCAAACTTTAAATTATGTTATCTATTTCAATATTTCTGTTGTTAGTAATTGATATGTTTTGTGTATCAATAATTAATTATATATTATTTTTCTTATGCAGTGTAGTATTGTAGTCGATTTTTGGAAATTATGGTGCAACTGTCTGCTAAAGTTAAAGGTCGGAGGTTCGATTCTCATGCAGGACTACATTCGTGTGATGAACTTTTCTGTTTGTTTTGTGCTTGGGTGGTATTGTGTATATTTGTTTATATTTATAACACTTTTGCTTGTTTTGATGTCTATAGCTATAGCATAAGTGGTTAGGCTAATTACATAGGAAAAGATAAATGTATAAATCTGATAGTTTTGTTTTTATTGCATTCGGTAAATTTTTAATTTGTCTTAAAGTTGTTTGGTCATACTTTCTTTTAATAGTTCGCGCGAAAAAATTAATTTCTTAATTCTCAAATATAATTCTCAATGCAATAATTCAATTTTAAAAATATTTAGCTGTCGTTACACGTTCTTACTAAGCACAAATTAATATGTAATACGAATCTAAAAACGTGTCACAAACATAGTTTCATTCCCTAATAGCCATTGCCTATTGTACTTCGTTCCCAAACTCCGCCACAATAGAATGGGAACATAATTATGTGTATGTGTCCAATTTGGTGTTTTTCTACCCTCAAATGTGTGTCTACCCTCGGCGAATTTGTGGACAACACATTCATATGTAAATTAATTTAAAGAGTTCGGGCAATGTTATTGGGCGTTTCAAAAGAAAATTTTTTACAGACCAGAGACAAAGTAGAAAAGTTTTTTTTGTGTTTAAACCCGGCCGGTGTTTGAGCCATGACTTTAAAAGATGCCAGGCGTATTTTAGTGTCCTTTTTATTTCATGACAGAAGTCTCATTAACAATTTTAACCAAAATAAGTTTTATTTTCAATTATCAAATCAGTGAATAATAAGCATTTTGTTCACTTTGCAACTTCGCCCTTGCACTCACGTATATTTTGGTGACAATAAAGTAAGTTACGTTAGTTTTTGCAATTAATTTGTGACAAAATTCGCACACCTTCAAGGCATGAATATAGTCTTTTCCATATTTTAATCAATCTGTGTATACCATTCATCAAAATAAGTTTACCGGGCAGTCAGGTTGGGCCCGTGAAATATTCAGACGCGGATAATTTCGAAATTTGAACGCGTGACATTTTCACGCTTCTCAGTAGCTGCAGCAAGTATCAGATCCCATCGTTTTTATTGCTCGATTAAAAGGAATGTACTTACACTTGAAATTAGACTTGAAGGTAATAATGACCCAACGATACATTCCACGTAACTATGTTGTGCCAAACACTTATCTTATTATTTGGTCCGTTACATTTATCTTATGATTTAAGATTTATTTGAGCTGTAGCTGCTATAAGATCTCTCATTATACTTATCATAAAATCAAGATAGCGTCATTTAATATTTTTTTTTTATTCGAATGATTACAAATTTATAGGTGTTTCGAAAGTAAGCGATAATAAGCAAATATTACTTGTATTTTTCTCACAAAACCCTAATTAATAGAAAGATAAAGTACTGTTTTTAATAGAAAACTACACACGGTTTAAAAGCCGGGTCATATTGACCCACCATTCATCATTTGTAACATATTACTACCATGCTGACGCTAATTTGGTTAAAAGTGTAAAGGTACCTTAAGTTCTAATTCCGTTTCTATAGTTTTACCTACTCTATCTCTAGTGAAAATCCATCAGGAAAGTGTCACATAAATCTATACTACTTTCCCTCAAAAATTCCTTTAACGTTCTGATTCACCCATTATGCAACTTTAACCCACACACATATTTTTGTTATTTCCAAAGACTAAAGAGTAAGTTAATCTATCGACAGTATCGTTTGGGAGGGCACGCTCGTCGCACGCGCCGGCACGCGACCTCATCTAATTACCTCTGGGAGTGACGTCACACACAAACTGGCCAATTTGGCGGTATCATGTTACGGACGCACAGCCCTTATGATTGGCTACAGAAAATTCAAAATAGACTTAAAGACGTGTATCGTCATTGCGAGGCTTCATCGCGAGGCAACCTCGCAGTCACAGTCTAAACATAAACCGTCTTATTACAAAAAACTGATTTAGAACTTGTTTAAACCCGGACTAAAAGATCTTGGATTGTTACAGTATTAAAGTTAATACCTGGTTTGGTGGTTAAGGACGAGTAAGTAAAATGTGTTCTCATTACAAATCAAAGACTAACCGAGGACAAGTTCAACCCAGTAGCGTCCGTGGTTTAACGCAAAACATTCCGTTTCTCTAAACGTTGATAAAGGTTGATAAATACTTTAGATGAGTAAATAATCATTATCAGTAATAAAGAAAACTATGAAATTCTCAAGTTTCCATCTCTTGAACGAGCATAACTAACACACTTACACCCATATTCTAAGTCGTTCCTCCAAAACTTACTCGTCCTCGACTTAACGAAACCTCATTGAAAGCCTCTTCGAAATACTCCTCGAAATCGGTATTCTAAGTCATAACTCCGTAAGGACCTGAAGGAGCCAAAGAGTAGGTACGTAGCCACTCCGTGTTAGGCTTAGCGCACACTACCATTTTTACCCACGACGAGGTTGAGTGGAGTGTAAAAAGTTTTGGAGGAACGACTTAGAATATGGGGGTTAGCGTGTATTTTATTTAATATAAATATATTTTTTTATCATCCTGCACGAAACGGAGCGCAGTACGCGGCTCATAATTTGAGATGCGATGACGACGGTTCAACCAAACGATATGTTATAACTATAACATAACATATATACAATAACTTTATTGTTAGAATTACGATGCAAATAAAGAGTTTTAGGTATTCAGTGTACCAAATATTGTATGTATTGTTTTGTGGTTCTGTATGAGAAGTCATGCGTGGTAATTTCTAACGTATACTGAAGCTTCGTGCCGTGTGGTAACGGCCTAAGAATACAAGTGTCACCACTCCCTTACATGCCTGGGATGTCGTAAGTGTCGACTAAGAGGCTCGACGCATTGAACACCTGTGCGAGAGAAGGAAAACTTGAAACAAACCATCTACCAGCGTGGTAGCAGTAGGCTAATAGCCTCCTATGAACGCCATAATAGGCGTGAGCTAGGAGAGGCCTATGTCCAGCAGTGGACGTCCACAGGCTGGTGATGATGATGATGATGACTGACGCCTCGTGGCTGAGACGACGATGACGACGACTGATACCTCGCAGACTTGACGAGGCTCGTGTTGACTGTGTAGACGCAAATTGTCTGTCTCTGAACCTCGCGATATCGATACACGCCTTTTTACTTGATTCGTTGGTTTAGCTTCTTACGCTGACTCCACACGTTTGCCAAATCGTTGTGTAGGATACATCGGCCAATGCATCCTACCCAACGACCCAATTGATTTCTGACGGCAGTAAATGACGTCACATACAAACTGGCCAACTAGGCAGTATCGGGTTGCAGGATATTAACTGTGGTGGCTTAAAAGAGGATTTGATTATCTGGTTTCGTTGCAGTTAAATGCAGTATATTTTTTTATCTATTGATCTCAATCTAATCCTAGGGCCCAAACAGATCTAACCCAGAAGATGCTTATTCTATCTATAAGGTCCTTTCCAGTTTATGTTTAAAAATTTCTTAAGTTATGAAATACACGGCGCAAAAATAGGCTAAAGTGGCATCAAACGGATATACCGTGCTTGTTTTTTTTTATTCTGTCTATGAATGTTTTATTTTCCAAAGCCTTGATTGATTTCATACTAAAGAAAAATACTATAAGTCTCTTTCCAAAAATTGTTTCAAAATTCATAGAGATAATATTAGCCAGTAACTTTACTATCACTATGACAAAATTAGAGGACAAAAGAATGACGTCAATTATAAAGTACTTTTCAACAAGGAAAAATGTATATACCATCTCTCAATTTAACATTGCTAGGTTCCCTCTGTCAGTAAGCTAACTTCAATCCTTAATTAGATTTCGCACTGCCTTCAACGCGACGCTAAGATGTTAATTTAGTATTTGACACAGACTTAATTAACTTAAACATCTTAAATACCTTTAACTCTCGTCTAATTTTCAACCTTAACTCTAAGATTCACAGTCGGTTTTATAGTAATAATCTGGCTACAGTTACGTTTCAAAGTCGGTAGGTTTGAAGTAACTTAAGGCAACGACTGATGCGAAAATGCTATGTCTCTTGATTTGAATAACAATTATTTTGACAGTGGAAATGTAATTACGTGGTACAACAAAACGGGTTAATGAGTTAACTCTTGTTTTTACAGCTTAATTTTGATATGTATTAAATTAGATTTACGATGTGTAGTAAATGTTTCCGACATTCGTTTTTACTGGTGATTTTATTAATATCAGAATATATGTAATGTGATTCTGATATTTGACATTAGGAATCGACAAGGGATTTGCAATTTATTATTTTTGAATTTTTGCATTTTTCAATGCTATTTTTATACTTATGATAAATTTTAAATAGAAAAATATTGGAAACAGCGTATTAAAAATATTAAAGTATTAGAGAATTTCGACGGTGGTTCGCAAGTCTCGGTAGCTCAGCGGTCAGAGCATTGGACCGGATTTCCAAAGGTCATGGGTTCGATTCCCATCTGAGAATTCACTTGTGGCCGAGTTAATTTTTTCCAATATTTTTCTATTTAAAATTTATCATAAGATTTGCAATTCTTTGATACCTAACTATTTCTTAAACTTCTCTTTATGAAAACGAGATTAGTTGTCTTGTTACGATAGTTTTACCATATACCTATATTGTTGAATACAGTTGACATATTAAAAGTGTCGTGTACAATGTTACGGTAACATTTTTGTCAATATAGTTTTTCTCTTCAAAGTTGCACTTTCACCCGAAAATTTTGTAAATTAGGGATAGATAAATCCAATAAAAATATATAGTAATTGTTAGCAAAAAATATTGAATTAAAATATTCGTGTCCAATAATTGACTTATTTTTCAAAACACAATCATTACTCGCTAACTACCTACCTATTTAAAAAAAAAATACTTTTATATTTTTTTTTTAAGAATTTCTCATCTTCGCCTTAAATCATGGCTTTGAAAATCTTTAATTCGACGCCTTCCATCGTAATTAATTTTCGGTGCGTAAATCAAATAATTACGCAATTAACAAAACTGTCTCTCATTAATACGTTATTGTGCGTTTATTAGATGAAATTAATGAACATAATGAGAAATAATTGCGAATTAATTAAAATAATAAGGCTTTTGTGAGGGACAAAGGTTTCATTAGAATTGGAAAGGAATTCTTGAAAAAAATGTGATGAAGTTGAGTGAACCATTATATTGGAAAAATGTATTCATTCTTTGAGTTTTTTTTTCACAATTAAGCAGACGTGGCTTTGTTATTCCACTTAAACAAATGAAAGCCAACTCAACTTTTGAATGATACTCAAAAGCAGGACCTTGTTGCACAATTTAACATTACATGGCATATTTCTTAAACGGTCATGAATACGCATTTTAGGTTCTTCCTTGGGTGTGCTTACTCGCCTGTTGCTTAGGAGGATGCTTGCAACGGATAACGATGCGTCACGTGGAAATAAATGTAACTTTTTTTTATGATTTTAGATTTTTTGCAGTTTTCAATGCTATTTTTATACTTATGACAAATTTTATATAGAAAATATCAACTCGGCCACAAATGAATTCTCAGATGGGGACCCACGACCTTTGAAAATCCGGTCCACTTCTCTAACCACTAAGTTACCGAGACTTGTTATGTTGTTTTGTTTGTGATACAGACAAACATTTCTAAGCGTTATGTCCATGCTTTTTGCCTGAAAAAGCCACAGTTTAATGATAAATGATAAAACTCATAATAATGTACGAGAGCCATGCACGGCGTTTCCCTGCGTGATCGTAAAGTTAACGTCATAGCTCGAAGGATTTAGCAGAAGTGGCAGTGGGTGGGACACAGCGAGAAGAACCGATGGCCGTTGAGGCGGAAAGGTTCTGGAATGGCGACCGTGCACTGGACGACGGTCCGTGGGTAGGGCACGACTAGGTGTCCCGACGATCTGATGAAAGTAGCGGGAAGCCGCTGGATGCGGGCAGCGTAGGACCCGTCGTTGTGGAGAACATTAGGGGAGGCCTATACTTATCCAGCAGTCAATATCGTGCGGCTGATATGATGATGATGTATTAACATAAATAATCAAACTCATAATAATATACTTGTTAAACAAACCTTATATACAAAAACATTATGAGACACGAGTATTAACGAGTTAACCGAGTAAGCAGCATTCGATTAGAGCGGAGCGCGCGTCGACTATCGAGTTACTTTGCAATTAATAACTATTATAACTTAATCTCACGCGGGCTGGTTTTAACAAGGATGTAGAGAGACGACTAGAAGTGTTTAAAATAATAAATTAAGGCCAACTTCTCCTAAGCGTTTCAACACAGGATTTTATATTTGTGAGGACTAAAACTATCAGTGGCTTTGCAAAGATCCTCGCTTGTACAGCTAGTTGATTATCTAACTCTGTTGCTAACAGATTTTGATTGAAATTAACTGAAAGTGCAGTTACATTGCTGCTTTAGTGAGATAGTTGTCACATTGATTTTTACTAAAGCAGCAATGTGACTACACTTTCAATCAAACGTTGATAGAAACAAGTTACATAATCAGTGGGCGGGCATAGCGACACGCAGGGCAGGATAAAAGATATGCCATTGTTTGGGGAAAAGCCACATGACAAGCGCTCTCCGAGCTGTAACCCGAGCTGATTAACCGGTCGACTTAGTTAAACATAATTTGAAAGGATTTGAACTCGTCCGGAGTCCACCATTTTGATAAATTTTCAAAATGGCGTTTCAAAAACTTTACTGAGATTTTCAACTGAGGCGACCAGCCTCCATACAAAAAAGTTCAAAACCCTTTATTGCCTCTCCTGGTACTGCGCCTGGTATTAGGGCTTATAAATCCTGCGATAAAGTTACAAGTCAGCTTAGTTCATAACCAACTAATGTACATCACTAAGCAAAATAGATATAATAAGATATCAGAGGAATACTTTTTACATTTTAATGTAATAACTTATATCCTCTTCCAAAATCTGTTCACACTTCCAGTACATTTTATATCAATGGCCACTAGAACGCGTAAGCTTGTATAATTCAATTATGTGCCGCCTAACGCGCAGTTAACTTGCTCTCCACTACACATGCATATATACACTTATAGCTTAGGTAATTATAGTGTCAGAACGTTAGGCATGTACTGACGAGCAAGAATATAGGGTTAGATAGAGTTTATGATTTTTGTAATTTTTGCATTTTTCAATGCTATTTTTATACTTATTGTAAATTTTAAATAGAAAAATATTGGAAAAAATTAACTCGGCCACAAGTGAATTCTCAGACTGGAATCGAACCAGCGAACTTTGGAAATCCGGTCCGATGCTCTAACCGCTGAGCTACCGAGACTTGATGTAACAACGCTGGCCTACAGCGTATTAAAAATATAAAAGTATTGGAGAATTTCGACGGTGGTTCGCAAGTCTCGGTAGCTCAGCGGTTAGAGCATTGGACCGGATTTCCAAAGGTCGCTGGTTCGATTCCAGTCTGAGAATTCACTTGTGGCCGAGTTAATTTTTTCCAATATTTTTCTATTTAAAATTTACCATAAGTTAGATAGAGTTTTAAATCTTAAACAAGAAAATATACGAGAAAAAGCAACTTGGCTTATGACGCCCTGGCGGGATAATTAGATAAAGTTTGTTTCACAGACTAAAACAAGGAGGAAGTTAAAAGAATCCTGTCATGCTCTAAACAATTGCACGCACACACTTATAGCATAAGTAGTTATAGTGTCAGAAAGTGCTGTAAAGTACCAAAGATATGGTTGAACTAACTATGTGGTCTACAGCAATTACGGCTATAGATTTGTTTTTTTTATGCAAAATCAAAGTCAAAGATTTTTAGTCAAATAGACTTATAGATAAGTACTTTCGAATCGTCCAATTTGCACGACGATGAACGACGGTGAGTCTCTTAATGTATCATTCGAGGATCTTGGCTCAAGTGTGCTCCATTTTTACTCATAATGTCAGACGTAGAGATTGGGTGTACTTCATTAATTTTTCTAAGTTATTGTTATTTGAAAAAGAAGAAAAGAACAAAACGGTATTGGATATCCAATTTGTACCAAAAATGAAACTAAATGGTGGTACGAATTTAATGAATATTCTTAGAAAATTATCGAACATGTTTCGACGACTTGCTCTCGTTGCGACGCGACCTGCACTGACTGACTTGTAATGTACACCTCAAAGGGATTCGCGAAAAAACCGACAGTCGAGTGGAGTACGCTGTGCTCGCCGCGAATGATACATTACAAACTAACGTTACAAGTCAGTCTTTGGTTTGTGTTACAAAAACTCGATACATTACACCAAAATGTTACAAGTCAATGTCCACCTTTAGCCTTCATCATAACTGATGTTAAGTATTGATACGGCTGGATGGAAGCGATCCCGGAATCCTCAGCCACTGAGGAACTGGCGTTCCTTCTCAAACTGCCGGAACACAACAATGCTGAAAACATTGTTGTTATGGCGTCAGGCTTAGATAAGATGGTGGTAGCTAGCCAGGTGGACTTACAACAAGTCCTACCATCAACCCAAACCGAATACAATATGTTCCTCCGCTGGGAATCGAACCCGGGACCCCTGGGTCTGATAACGGTGTTTGGACCACTAGACCACAGAGGCGGTTAAAACTTGCACTACGAAAACCGCCGCTATTTCAAGCGGCGCGGCGCAGCGTAAGGGCGCTCTCAAGGTCAAAGTGTAAAACCGTAGCTGCTGTTTACTGTCCACCAAAAACGTAGTAGACTATTTTCTGATTTTAAAATGTATGCATTTCTTTTGATAATTAATTAAGAGACAAAAAAAATATTTTTCAAATGTTATTTATTGCTTAGCTAAATTATATTAAACTAGCAACGTCTCGCGACCTGCATGGTTCCCGTTCCCGTGGGAATATCGGGATAAAAAGTATTCTATGTTCATAGCCAGGCTTTCATATCTACTATCTGTGTACTTACCAAATTTCATCCAAATCCGTTTAGTAGTTTTGAGTTTATTCGTTGCAAACAAACAAACAAAACTCTTTATAATATTAGTACAGATATATATATTATTCTCTTTTATCTGAATAACTCCAAGTTTTGAGCATCACTGCAAACACCTCTAAACAGGCCATTACATACTCAGTTAACCCTAAAACGCATATGACGGAATTGTAAGATCCGAAAACCTCGTGGGAAAGGAAATGTGCACACAATATTCTGTGGGGATGTTTTAGCTCCGGACCATTTCGTCACACGTCCGCACTTGTCATTTGTCTTCAACAATATGAGAATTGTGAAACAAATTATAGTTATGTGTTTTGTTTTGTGTGGTGGAGGAGAGTTGCATTTTTTGTTTATTTAAAACTCGCGTTCCGCCCAAAACTTAGTAAATGGATTCCGGTTTAAACTATATTTATACTTTAGAATACTCTATAAAGCTTTATAAAGTTATTTTGCGCGAAAATATTAGAAGATCCTTCTGCAAGGTTATGCCAAAATTCATGAAAATTAGTTGATTCATTTAAGTGTGAAAACGGGTGTTAGTACACGGGTGATTCATAACATAATTAAGTTAAACTAAACCTGTGTTGCGAATTCCAAAGCCACAACATTTGGAATTTCATAAATAATGATGGGAAATTCAAGATGGTTGACATTACCACGATCGTCGGATATTACGTTGATTGTATTTTTTTCTTTCGTTCGATCCCCTCCATGTGCTAATATTGTTGTTGTTTGTTTTTCATGGAGTTTGTTGAAAATAAAATAATGTTGTTACGATTGATCATACTGTGATTTGAATAATTCCAAGTATTAGTTCATCTTAAACATTTTAGTTCTAAAGTTTTGACCAGAAAATTAGAATCGACAAAAGATAATTGAGCATCTGTACCAGTGATCAAATACCAAAGAAATCTTCTATAAAATCAACACGTTAACCGATATAAAATAGATATTCGATACTCGCTCAAAAATCAAAAGATTGATTATGATTAATGAATGAAAGAATCAATGCCCAGAAAAAATCTATTGAACGAATTTAATCATAACGTATTATTAGCTTTTGTTAGAATAATTTGATTAAAATTTGACAGCTCCATCCTGTTTGAGATTTTTACACAAAAAATACAGGAAGCGAATGAATATAAAGGTAATTTGATTATAACTCATAATGTGATTGCCGTTTGAAGTTGGTCTGTGGAGTGCTTCATTTTATTTATGTTTTAAGGTCTAGTTATTTTGGTCGACTAACAAAGGCGCTACAAAGGTGGTACAAAAGAGGTATAGTGGTATAAACGGCTAATAACAGGGTATTGCAAGTATCATGTCGGTATACATTACGTCGGCGAATGTGCTCTGAATTCGATATTTCCGTTTCGGTCGCGGATTTTTTTTTCATTAAATCCGTTCTTGTTTTGTCCGACAAAAGTATTACACCTGCGATTTGGCGTACACAAACCTTCATCGACCTACGTCTTTAAAGTTTACAAGACCGTTGACCACACTATGATTTAATACTAATACAAATTTTACGGCCATTGGTTGTGCGATATGTAATCTGTATTTCACTCGAAGGTAACAATAAAAACATTCAGTATCTTTTAAGCACCATTGACGATTTGCCGCCATTTTAACAATGACTACTTGACACGATGGCCATCTTAAAGCTAAAATTAGGGATAATCTGATTTAATTGAGTGTAGAGGGATTTTTGAATTTCAGTAAACTACTCATATATAGAACCAACGGATTTTAGCGTACTGATCTATTTTATTATAATTTTCTTTATGTGTAATATTTTATATATTTTTTTTCTTTTTTATGTTGACGGAATATTGCACACGAAACAGGTTGATAATCTTTACTTTAAATGCTTTAATTTTTTTATTGCATTTACAATGCTTTTTCATTAGATTAATATTTATATCATTTACGAGGATAACAAACAAAAAATGTAAAATGTACTTATGATAAATTTTAAATAGTAAAATATTGGAAAACATCAACTCGACCACAAGTCTCAGATGGGATTTTTATTTTATTTTCATTGGTCTATGTTGTGATGTGACTTCGAAACATTTAAGTATACCTAAATAGCAAAAACAATAGCGTATAAACAAGACTGCTAATTTGTCCCGCCCACCCCCTTATTCACTGTTACCCTACATTGCGCAAGCGCTCATAATCCGTCCAATTTGCCAAACAATTCATTTCGTTCACCATTCAGACGCATTGAAATCGGCATTCTATGAAAATAATAGCGTCTCTTGAAATAAACACAAGGAGAACTTTAATTTGAACTTTATTTCATATAGATTTAAAGTGTAAAATTAAATAGAGGTGGTATAATTGTGGTGGTATGATATTTGAAACTTGTCATTGAGACTACTGTAGGGAGATTTGCTCTGGATTCTGGATCCCTTTTTTACTTCTCTTGCGCTTATTTGGAGTTTAATGGTAACTTGCACCTTGTTATTTTTGAATCTTTGTTGGAACACTTTTAGAAGGTTTGGTTGTGTATAGTATGACAATTATATTACTTAACTTCTGTATTTCCAGGCCCGACATTCATTCTCACAGTTCTCATTGGTTGAGGGTTCTGGGAGCTGGAGATATACCATCTTCAACCTCATGATAGGTACTTAACCAGTGCCGCAGCGTCCAGCCTTCTTGGTCTGTCGTATGACTGACTGGCTAACGGATGAAATAAGACAAGACGGACGAGACAGGTCTGACTATCGACTGACTACCAAGACCTGACGAGGACAAAAGCCACCAACCTAACAACTAGAGCAAGGATCGACTTCCTTACGACGACTTATTACAATCGAGTATGATGACGGCAAAGCGTTTCCCCGTTGAATATTAAAAAAAAACACACACACATACGATATACAATTGTGTGAACACACAGCTGTCGCGGGATCACAATCCCGTAATCCCCGTAATATGCGGGATTGGTCACGGGATCACCGCATTACCGCTCGTTACAGCTAAGCGTCCGCGCTTTTGGGTTAATGTTGTGTGTAGAATTATCAATATGATTGTTATGTTTGTTTTGCGAAATGGGTTTTTTGCTAGTTTTTTGTTTTGTCGATCCCACCATCAAAGAAAATATTTTATTTTCATTTTTCGGAATCCAGGTACGTATTATTCTAATATATCATTGGATAGCTTTTGAAAACGCAAAAAAATGAAATTCAAAAATAGTTCATGAATTTTAAAGTTTGCATTTTTAATTCTATCTTTAGCCTGGAAGAAATTGCTTATTCGCGATAAGGCCGCCAAATATTCTTCTTTTTATGCTTCTTTGTAATTTACCATAGTGTGCAGTAAAGAATATTTTTTATATTTTATATTAATTTATCGACAACCACAAAGTGTAGCTAGTCCCAACTGAAACTGCGTAAAGTTGCCTATTAACGTAAAATCAATTACGTGTGACAACTGAGTATCTATGCTTGGACTCCCGCCGCTAACTTAGGTACTTTATGATATTATCTTACAACTTAAACAAGGCATAACAAAAACTCCTAATAGTTCAAGTCATCGGCAAGTTTCAGATAAATTGTTTTCCTCAAACGGAGCGCTAATAAAGCAATTTACCGCCACCCATTTGTGGCCACGCCGCTTAGCTTAACTGGTTGGGAATTAACCCCTTTTTTTGGTATAATTACTTATTTCTCAGAGGGAGCTTTGGTGGAAAAATAAAGTGATTAGTGTTTCGCACAGACCTATATCGAGATAGACGAAACGAATCAAACTGTATGAGACCCTAACGTGTCTAATTTTTCGTACCTACGGCATACCTACGATGACGTCACGAGCAAGATTTAGTGATGGGAAATGACTAAAGACGGGCAAAACTTTGACCGTGGACCAAACTTTTTACACGCAAGGTAGGTAATTTTTTACCGACTATCTCGATATACTCGTAGGTCTGTGCTGTTTCGTTATTTGCAAAAAAACCTAATTCTAATTATTGTTCATAAACATTTATCTTGTAAGAAAGTTTTACGTCAGACTGTACTTTTGTATTTTGGCCCATTTTAACAGGTATACGTAATTTTATCTATCTACTTCACTTTTTTAACCCTAGGGGTACAAATGAAAAATAAAAGAAAATCGCCGATAACTTTTTTGCTTTATGATTATTCTGCTCGTGGGCGTATGTATTTAAGAGTGGCAGCGAGATCCGAGATACCTCCTAGTATGAGAGCCGGGCCCATAAATGCCTACCTCATAGGCTATCATTAGATCGTTAACCGACACTTAGATACGTAAAAACAAACAGGTCTGCCAGAGCCGATATGCTGGCTCATGGAAAAAATATATATTTTTAGACGTGTTTTTTGAGTAAAATCTACCTCATTTGTACCCAAATGAAAGTGCTGGCAGCACAACCATTGATTAATTATGTAAAAAAAGTAGGTCTGCCATTGCGTAGCCTGCTAGGCCTACTTGGCAGACCTCTAAAATATGCCCTTCTGACAAGCTGAACCTATTTTTTATACTAAGAGAAATGCTTTTGGGCATACCTCGCTCCAGGTGCGGTGGCGATTTGAAATGTTGGACTCACCCGAAGAACGCAGCCTGTATCAGTACACAGGTCGCGCACCCCATTCCTGACAAGCTGAACCTACCTCATCGAGTACCCCGATGGGATCAACGCCAAATTATTGCCAAGATGCCCCTGATAATGGATCAAAAGTCAAACATGATAGTGTTCTAAGCCTTTGCGCAGCAATTCATAGTTGGTATAAGCAGCATAGTTTCACCTTTGATTCTTTAGACGTTTTTATCGAAATATTAAATAATACAGGAAGTGTAGCGCAAAAAGATGTATTTTTAAAAGTATAACAACAATCACTAAGAGTACAAGAACATGCTTTTTCCTCCTATTCTATTGCGGTGTCTCTTAAGATTATTTTTTGGGTTTTTCAACTTACGAAAGATTACATTTGATGAGTTTACGCTTAAATTTTTTTCTCGGCTTTTTTCACAGGTATAGAAAATATGTATTATCTAATCAAACCTACAAACTTGTAGGGACCCAATATTACACTCTATAGAATAATGCAAGTACTCGTACTTCATCCCTATAAAAGCAATGTTGTTTTTTATTCCAATTCCCTTTCAGCAACAATAAAGTGTCGCTAAACAAACGCTATAAAACTCGACTAATTCGTTTTTAACAACCCTTCAAATTGAAAAAGTTTAACGCGATCAAAAATGGGCTTTAACCCGATTAGATAGGGTAGCTATTCAGTCGGAGGTGTGGTGTGTTTAAGGGGTGGTGCAGACGAAACGTTTATTAGCACATTTCGAGCAAGTCGACCGTGTTGGTGATAAGTGACAAGCTATTGAGAAGTGTGGGGTGAGCACACGTTAGGGGTTCTAGGAGATTAAATGTTTGTGTCATTTTTTACGTGAAGAGATATTTCTGAAATGTTAGTTGTATAAAGCATTTGTTCAAATATTATTTGTAATCCCAATCAATATATAAGTAGGATAACACAGAAAAGTAGAAAAAAGCTATGCATTATAGCCTTTTGGTCATCTATTTAGCCATTCTTGAAAAGTACTTTCTGGTGCGCGGTTGCGGGAAGCCGCTGGATGCGGCCAGCGCAGGACCGATCATCGTGGAGATCCTTGGGGGAGGCCTATACAGTGGGTGTCATGTTGCTGAGACGACGACGACGCAGTGTTAAACTTTTCCGTGATTCGGTTATATACGCATTTTAGAGACTTTTTCGTTGCTTAGGAAACTAAACATTCAACATTCTATTTTAATATGTTAAAAAACCAACTGAGCGTTTGATTCGTTTTGTTTTTGTCAACTAAATTCCTTTTCTTTTGAAGAAACATTTTTATTTTAGAAATTAGTTTGTTTTACACGTGAATCATCAAAAGTTTATTTTAAAATGTGTTACCATTTTTATTATTTACTTAAATTAAAAAGTGTTGCCACCCTTCTGTATAAAGCGAGCCGTCGTTGCGAATTCGATTACCATCACATCCTCATTGTGTTCTGTTTGTCCCTAATGGACTCTTAATTCATTGTTATTCGACCAAATTATCGGATCTTTATTCCTTACCAATCCCCTTATATACAGAGGTCAGAAAAAAGTGGCACTATTTTGTCCGTACCAGTGACAAAAGAGACATTCCACTGAAGAGGTTATACGCCTTTATAAGTCACACTATATTGGCCTATTATAGGGTTGACAAAAAGATATTTTCGTCTCAATGATTTTACAAAGATTTGATTGATACAGAGATCAGATAGACTTGCTTTTAGATAGGATTCAATTTGCAACATTTAAGGGCGTTTGCAGTTTTTTGGGTCGCGTTTAAGTGTTAACGGAAAATACGGGTCACGGGGTTGTTTTAATAATGTATTTTTTATTTAAAAAAGGTTGTTATTACATTATCTTTCAAATTAAAATATAGCCCTGGAACGATCATGTTAAGGTAATGGCAATTATTGACACGATAAAATATTATTATGTATAGCGGGAAAGTATTGTATGTAACCCTGTCAAACGTACTAGAATAACTTATTTCTAAAATGCTAGTTCATAAATGCATCTGCAAGAGAAGCATTTATGCTGTTGGCTGTTGCTATCACGTTTTCATGTCTTTGTTCATCATGACTTGCTATCCATTTAAAGTAGTTACCTATAGTTACCTACCTTATCTACTTTTATAACAATAGCCTTGTCTATCTATATCTAAGTTAAACCAATCTATCTATGCAAGATTACAGATGTATGGGTCAGAAAAAAAAATTTTTTCATTCTATATCCTTTTCATTCTAGTCCCTTGAGACTAAAATATGGCATTTAGAACACCAATAATCAAATTGTATTATGTTTTAATAACTTTCAAATGTATTTAGATTTTGGATTATCATCTATAAGTGAAAACTGTCTAAGGCATGTTTTGTACTATGGTCCTATTATTACTGTTATATTTTTAATGCTGTTAGTTTTCCAAGTAAAATAAAATAAAATAAAAAATATTATCATTTGCTAAAATTGATTTCTTAAATAAGTACCTAACTAGAAAGGCTGTATTGTGTAGATACAAATTACGGCCAATCTATCTAGATGTTAGTTCATAGATGCTTGCGACAATGGAGGCAGTTAATTTGTTTCAAAAAGTTTTTATTAAACAAAACTTGTCAGCTCTCTAAAAAGGCTGTACTGTGTAGTTTAATCCCAATATCACTCTCCAATTTACAGCCTCGTCTAAATAGCCTCGTCTATCTATATCTGAGTTAAGCCTAATCTATCTATGCTAGTTCACAGACGCGTCTGGGCCGGAAGTGGCCGGTAATTCAGTTAACTTTGCCTGCCTCGCTTGCATACGACTGAATCTCGTTTGAAGGGTTATTTGAAGCTGGCAGTTTTAGCCTCAGTGTTAGTTTATAGTTTACTGGGGGTTTAGGGTGTACTGTTGATCTTTCAGGGTATTTAGGGGGTTAAATAGTCCCTTAATTAATAAACCATATAGAAACAATGTTTTATACCTATAATATAATAGTGAGTTTTTATTGTGTGTAACCTTTTTGTAACCTATTATCTTTATTAAAATGTATTTAAGCAAAATTATTGTAATATTTTTTTTTATTCAAGAGGTAATGAGAAGCTCTCTACTGAAATACTCAGAAAGATTAAATCGACATCCAAACCTTCTACACAGGATTTACAGCCTCGAACCATTTTAGGTAGAGTTTGGCTCTATACTTATGCATAGAGCCAAACTCTACCTAAAATTGAAAAGACGTGCTCCTCAAGATCTGATTACATGAGGAGCTAACACCAATTGGGACATATCATTGGATATTGTGCCATACACGCCCGTTTTTAAACTTTAAAAATGCAGCTTGATGCCGACGAGACAGATCGCAGGACAAACAATAACTTAAAAAAAATCACAACGATGAAATTGTGTAGGCACAAGGCTGTAGATGGAATCACGTTTTCCCGGAATCCTCAAACATTGAGGAACACAATTTTTATTTGTTATGGCGACTGACAATTAAGATTGAGGTGGAGTTGGTAACTAGCCAAGCGGATTTAGATCAAGTGCTACAACGTACTGGTTAGTAGTTGGTAGTTCTGCACTCTGGAATTCTAGAGCATTTTTAATATCTTTTTGGACTTGAATTTAGTGAATTTGTATTGTTACCTTCCTCTCATTTTGCTCTCATTCGTTAGTTGTATTGTGTGAACACACCACCTTTGCCGAATAGCTACAATTTAATATCATCGACAACAAAAGACGTATCCTTCCATTCACGTAACCCTTAACTAAAGTGTCAGATTAGCCAACCACTGAACGTTCCTCAACTAACACACCGGTGGCACTTTATAGAACCTTATTTGTTTCGCCATAAGTGGTATATTTCTTTGATTCGTCACATTTTTGTCGCTCTGCAAGAAAGCAATTAGAGGGTGACAATTTTTTGGAGAGCTGCAAAAATGTGTTGAGTGGGAAGAGTCTGTTATAGAAAAATGGGGTTGGAGAGGTCTTTTGCGAGTGGTTCAGCATGCTTGACATATGTTCGTCTCGCAAAGCCAAGGGATTGAGTGGCATAAGCCCTTTTGCTTCATTATTGCCCCCTTACCCTTTTTCTAATAGCACTTGTCCCAATGTTTGTAGAGTGCTCTCATTTCGTTTGTAACGAAGAGAAATTTCGTTTAGTTCGGGTTAAAATGTCATAGTTTTGGTGTTTGGTAAATAGAAGGGTAAGTTGTTAATAACTTTGGTAATGTGGGGAATTATTTAAGTTTGTAAACTTGAATAAAATTATGAAATGACGACGATGTCGATGATGATCGACGACGACGTAGTTATTTTGTATTTTTTTAAGCAAAGTGCTTAAAACTGTCTCTTACTGGACTAGGAGCTGAGCTGGACGCGAAAAACAGAAAGAAACCTCTAGCTTACTTGGGTCAGTCTATCTCTATTGTTTTGTTTTGACAACATCTTAAGGTTGCAATCCGATCTCGGCAGTAGTCATCCGGCAGCCGATGCTGTGCAGCGCTGCTGAGCGGCGCTTCTGAGCAGCGCTGCCTTCGGATAGTAGCCGCCGCGGCCCGGCCCGCGACTGCCACGTGCGTGCAGGCAGTAGTCAAGCAGGAGTCAATGTGTGTATTGAATCGTGTTTTGAGTACCTATCAAATCTGAACTATGTCTAACAACATTAATAAACGTCATCTGTAAAAAACTTCATTTTGTTTACCGCCATGAGCGAGCAGCGAGACAACAGTCAACACTGCTCTCGGCGCTCTGAGAGTAGTGTTAACTGTTGTCGCGCTGCTCGTTGACATGCTGCTGCCGGGCGGCACTGCCAAGGTCGTGCTGCGGGACGGCGCTGAACATCCGCGTGCATCGGAACGCGTCATATACAAATACATACAAAGCAGTTCGTGGCTGCCGAGCGCTTCTGCCACGGCCCTTATTCACTATGACCACTTATCGATTCCTTGCTCGCCACGCCAATTTCGTACTTGGTTTTGACATTTTCAAAATTCGTTTTCTCCGTGATACTCACAAATTATACTAATAAATTTCGAAGTTGGCGTGGTATGAGCAAGGAATCAGTAAGTGGTCATAGCGAATACGGGCACAAGTCGCGGCTGCCGCGCGGCGACTGCCAAGATCCGAATTCTACCTTATGACTCAACCAATGCCAAACGTGGCGTCGTTGAAGTGTAAGAATATAGGCTATAAAAATGATGTATACATTCAAGCTGCACCTTTGATGGTCTGTCAAAGTCGCAAGGGATTTGGCGTGATCATTAAGTATATAGTTTTCGAATAGTTTTAAGACTCTTACCTGCACTCGAACTTCAGGCAAGTTGACCTTCATGGCCAGCTCCTCCCTCGAATAAACATCAGGATAGTGGCTCTTCTCAAACGCTCTCTCCAGCTCATGAAGCTGGTACGTCGTGAAGGTAGTCCGATTCCTCCTATGCTTTTTCTTGTTGTCAGCTGCAGACCCAGGCCGGGGGGCGTCGTCGTCGCTCCCGGGAGGTGATTTGTCTTCTGGGGGTGTTCGACTGTAGCCGTCGTTGCTGTTGCAGGAACCTTCACCTGGAATAAAAGAAATATAGGGTAGACGACCAGTGTTTTTAGCTAAGTGAAACGAGTACGGCGACAAACGGGGCAATGCATTTTTTTTACTTAAGGCTACCTAGATAGATAGTGATACCTAGATAGTGCTGTGTAGTGTCGGCTTAGGATTGCACTACCCCCTCTGATCCCGTGGGTGTCGTAAAAGGCGACTAAGGGACTCAGCCTTCAGGAGACGGGCAGCAGCGTCTCCTACAAACTTGGCCATACTGCGATCGCTAACTCGCCTGCCCAAACCCCCCCTTTTGGGGGAGGCCTATACCCAGCAGTGTGTGTTATGTGGCTGAGACGACGACGACGACCTACATAGATTGCTGCTCAGCGATATGAGTGATTTTGGTCCTTCAGGGTCTACCACGGTCCACTCCTTTTGACACGTGACGACGACCTATAAACTCAACGGTATGGTATACATTTTAGTATACCACCCTACTATTATGTCCCGACTACACGCAACGTCTTACCTGAAAGTATGCCTGCACAAACCGGTTTGCGCAAATAAGATGGAGCGTCCTGAAAGCGCGGCTTGTGTAATCATTGAAATGCTAAAGATATCGACTGCACAAACTTGGACTGCACGGTTTTATGCATGTGTGGCAGGTCGTTCCGTCCGCGCTTCAGTCCGCGCCTCAGTCCGTCAAAATTGTTTCCGAGGACATACGTAGTAAATTTATGAAAATGAGCGATGGAAGAGGTTATTCGAAAGAGGTTTTAACTCATAGAGCTCTCTCTCTCTAAACACTGAGGACTGCGCAATCGGGCTGTGCGTGCTTAACTGCACGTGTGGCCAGTAGCTCCGTGTTCCGTCTTTTGCTCCGTCATTGAATTAGCGTGTAGCCGGTACATTATACGTAGTATATATCCTTATTTGTAGACCACAGAGTATACAGCAAAGGCTATTACCAACAAACCGCAATTACCATAGACTGCAATAAATCAAACAGCGTTTATGTTTGCGTATGCTAACGATATGCTCAGCAACGCTTGTCTTGTATCTAATGTAATTATACTCGAATTTAGCACTGCCACAGTCAACGGAGAAGTAGTAGGCGAATTGGACTTTTAAGCAAGTTGTTATAATAAATAGCTATTGGTTGTTGCTTTTCAGAATAAAAAGTAAAATTAATCACGGTAGTTTTCAATCTAGCAGGTCTCTTAACTTCATAAATATATGATATGATCAGCTTTTCCTTGTCTCCTAGCTTTTTCTTTCCTTGTCTTGATAGAATAGAATTATACTCAAATTTAGCACTGCCATAGTCAACGGAAATACAATTTGTGATAAGTTAATTATTGTTTTTGTTGGTGTTTGAAGATGTCACAAAAAGGCATCATAACTGTAATATTAAAATCGGTCCTCTTAACTTACGTTTATTTTTACAATACTCCATGGGCCTCATATAAACTTTCATCCCATGATACCTAAGCAAGGTATCAAATTAAAGTGACTTTTGTATTTAGTTACTATCTGATAATTGATTACTCTTAAGGATAAGCTCACTTGTTTTGAATTGTATTTAAGTAATCAGCAAACAAACCTATTCTCACCTACAATAAGTACATAGCCGTCTAAAAATACAAAAAGCGAAGTGCAAGACAACATTCGATATGCACTTAGTAGGTATAATATTTATCGGAGCCAGCATTGATTTTTGCATTGCTCAATAACAGCCACGCTTTGTTTTTTTTTAGAAGTGATAAGCTAATGAACGCAATCATACAGCCACAACTGCTACGTTTTATCAAAACAATTTTCAGACAAAATAGTTTCACTAACTGATTAACCGACCATAATTGCTAAGAACTCTAATCTCCTCCTGCATGACGGGTAGTATCTCTTTATATAAGGCCAGTGTTATCCATTCTAATGTTCCCTCCTGCGCCATGAGTATAACACCTACAGCCTTCACTAATAGCTTCAAAAATCACAAAAAAAATTGAGACGGCCGGGTTTTTTTTTATTGACCTTATCAAGGTCAAAGGTCAGTTTTTTTTTCTCTAGTGACCCCAGTGAGTACACGTGCGTAGCACGCGCTTAAGTCTAGTAGAATATAATAAGCTTGTCGGTAAGGAACTATTCGCAAAAATGAATATCAGGAAGAAGGTTTTATACCGCAACAAACTTCCTAACCTACCAGACGATAAATTCGAGTATAATTGAAGCATACATCATACGATATCTTGCGATCAAGCGAGTCGGTCGTATCACTCCCCAGTGATTAACTGTTCCGTACGTACAGTAAACAGCAGCTACGGCTTTACATATTTGTCAAATTTCTCCAAGTGAATTTGGACTTTAAGACATCTGGCGTTGAGTTCAGATTTGTCTTAAATTTGATATTTTGTATAAACCGTAATAATTGCTGTTGACCGTACATTAAAATGTATGTTTTGGGGGAATGTTTGTTTGTAAAGTTGGTGTCGGTGAAAAGATTAATTGTTTTGCGGTGAAAGAAAATATGATAAAGAGTTGTGTTGTGTTTAAGGTTCTGTTTAAGGGTTATGAAAAAAACATTGATTTTCAAAACCCATTTTTAATAATAATATTAAAAGCCGATATATTTTCGTCATTTATTATCGGTATACTAGGGGTAATATACACAAATAACACCGATAAGTTTGTAATGATATATATGTCATCGGCCGATCGTAATCTGCCTGGGCACATCACGATCGCCGGCATTTCTCGATTTGCCTGTGTTAAACCCGCCATATCGTTTAAAACATAACGTTTGAGAAGCCAAGTTTGGGAAGATCGATTCGCGTGTGTGACCAAATTAAGCAAATAATAGTTGTGTAATTGGCACAACTCCTTCACTTAATCCGGGATAGCTCGTTAAATACTGGTGTGATTTAAATGATTTTGGTATCAATTTAAAGTTAACAGTTTAACCTTTAAAATGGTGGCATTTTATTATTATTAACAAATTATTTAGTACTCAAGATCGCACTGAACCAATTTCAAGTAAGTGATTCCATACTTTTGCTCGCGAGTGTATAAATAAATCATCCATCATCAGCCTGTGGACATCCACTGCTGGACATAGGCCTCTCCTAGCTCACGACTATTGTGGCGTTCATAGGAGGCTATTAGCCTACTGCTACTATGCTGGCCAGACGGGTTGGTAGAGGGTTTGTTTCGAGTTTTCCTTCTCTCGCACAGGTGTTCAATGCGTCGAGGCTCCTAGTCGACCGACTCTTACGACATCCCAGGCATGTAAGAGAGTGGTGACACTTGTATTCTTAGGCCGTCACCACACGGCACAATAAATAAATATAAGTATGTATATGCGGGCAGCACAGGACCGATCGTCGTGGAGATCCTTGGGGGAGGCCTATACCCGGCAGTGGGTGTCATGTGGCTGAGACGACGATATGATTCCTTTAAAAATCTAAAAATCTTCAACAGTACTTACCTATGCAAAGGTGTAATAAGACCCTTAATAAAATCTTTGTATCATTATAATATGCGGTTAAATTTTGCTGCGGTTCCGTAGCAAAATACTTAAATATTTATACTAGTCTACCTACAGCGTGCAAATATTGTTATTCCTATGTTTATATAATTGACCTATACTTGTAAACCGTTTTTATTTTACCTAATTAATATATGCTTATTTAAATTAATTATAGTTATGATTTAATTTTAATAGACTTTTTTGTTATTTTAATCGTACCAATTTTTTTATATAATATGTTCATATAATGTTGTGATCTTAATGTTTCCTTATTCTTATTAATTATTTTTGTAATGGAATTTGAATCATGTTTATTGATATTTTAATAGTACATAATCTTTAAGTAATGTGTTTATTGTGATTTTATTGTGATATTTCTTTTTTCCAACTAGCGGGTCTTTTTTGTGCTGTATTTTAATTACTTTGATTTCTGTTTTATGGTAAATGTCGTGTCACCTGTAAAGGTGTATGCATCAGAATTATGATTTGTTAATTTTTTTTTTTTAATATTGTCTGTGTTAATGCATGCACTGCTGGTGTACCTTATAAATAAATAAATAATATAATAGCTGTTGTGACGCCGCCATCTTGGTATCAGATAAACATATACAACTGACTAAAGTTTTTTTTCTGCAAAATGATAGAAAGTAATTTATTTGCCTGTAAAATTTTAGGTTTTTACTTAATCATAAAACAACGTAGACTTTGATTGATTGATATGGTATGGTAAGCGAACAATAATTGTTTTATGTATGTGTATGACTGTTACTAATAACTCACAACAACAATTAATTTGTTTAAATATTGTGATTGCCTAATACCTACTCCAGTTAAATGTTTTAAGTAAAAAAAAAAACCAAAACATCTGAAATCCCATGTTGTACAAAGTTTGTTTATCAAAAGACACGCATAATAAAATAATATAGATTAACTTTTTAAAAGGAATCAAAATGTCAACTGTCACTCGTTTTAACGATTAAGAAATCAAAGATATAAGTGACAAAACGACCCATCAGTATAGAAGCCGTGTCGAGCAAGATTGAGCGATCATAAGTCAAAACAGACTACTGTGTCTCTATCACTTTCACACATAAGTATTTACTACAAGAGTGAAAGAGACAGACGATGCATTTAGATCACTAAAACAGATTACAAGCGAGCATACAAAACAAATAAAAATATTATGGGCAACGCATTAAGACGTTTTACACTTATCGCGATACGATCGTTGGACTTTTTTCTTTTTTGTAATAATTATCGATAATCTGGCAACACTCGCGAGCATTATCGGCCATAATGGCTTGTCTCGTTGTTTTTTTAATGTGGCAACCCTAATCATGTGTCAGATTTGCGGCTGCGGCTACAGTAGGATAGTTATTTCAAGAAGTAACTCAGCTTTGTCTTATTTTTTTGCTGTATCGTATTTACATCTGTGAAACTTTATAATCATCTTTGTTATTATAGTTTACATTAATAGTAAGTACTTTTCAATAATATGAACAATATTATACTTCAAACATTTCAATACTTACTATTCAAGATTTTGTAAAATATATAGGCATTTAAATTAAATGTTCATCTGAAATACTAAATAGCCCTTGTTAGTTTGGTACCTACTTAAATATGAGACACACAGTTAAATGCAAAAACTTTTAAATGCTTCCCCAACAATACAAAAATAGAATGTTGATTCTCTTCAAATTATAAATTATTTTAAACTGCTTAAAATACCATATATTTATTACTTAGTAGCAAACAAAAACAAAACCTTCTGCCTCTCATCTAAACTGTGACCCGTTCCCACTAATGAATTTTCAAAATGGCCGCCTTATCAAATTATTCTCGTTTTTGTCGGGCATTTTTCAACCGATTTCGTTAGTTAATTGGTTGTGATTAAGTCGATTTTGTTTTTGCTCGCATCGTATCGATACAGGCCGACAGTTTAATAACTCGGTATGTTAATCATAATTTTATTGTCCGTTAAATGAGGCTGTGAAACTAATTGAGGAGTTGTAAACGAAATATCGGGCCTACTCTCGATAATTTGGTGTTAGTACTCCATTATATTTAATCAAGCGTTGATATGATTGTTTTGACTTGTTTTGACGCAACTTTGCTTAAGGTAATCATAATGTTCGTCATCAGCCATTTTTAATGTGGCCGCTGCTGGGACACTGGTCTGCCATAAGGATGAATAAGGAGAAAGGGTCATGACATGACCTACCATGTGGCCCAATGCGGATTGGTGAGTTTAAACGACTGCAAATGCAGCCGGAATCAACGGCTTAATGTGCCTTCCAAAGCATGGAGTAGCTCGAGATAGTAAATTTTTGGTCACCCATCCTGTGACCGACCATTGCGAAAGTTACTTAACCTCAACAATCGCAGGCGGAGCGCGCGTACCACTGCGCCACGGGCTTCTCATTACTCATTACTCACTACATACATTTTATATTCCGTTAAATGAGACTGTGAAACTAATTGACGAGATGTCAATGAAATATCGGGCCTTCTCTCGATAATTTCGTGTTAGTACCTACACCATTATAATACATCAAGCGTTGATTGTGATCTTGTTCTGTCGCAACTTTGCTTTTATAACGTTCGGTGATATTGCTTTGTTTTATTGCTTATTTCGTGACTCATCTTACTGTACTACTCTTCTAACCGTAAAAAAATATTTTTGAGTCAAGGAATATTGCTTTATGTATTACTTGCAGCCCCCCGCGGTTTTAAACGCGTGGTTCCCGTTCCCATGGGAATATCAAAAAATCCTCCTGTCCTATGCTGTTTGTTGCCAGTCAACCACGCCCAGCTCAGACAGGTCCTTCTGCACCACGTCCCTCCAGCGGTATCTTTGATGACCTAACGGCCGCTTGCAAGCTGGTCGTCTAACATAATATGCTCTAACTGCGCGATCCTCCCCATTCCCATCCATCCATCCTAGGTGTCCAAGCCATCGGAGTCGGACAGACTTAGTTTATCCGATGATGTTTGACTCAGACACTAGGTCTTCAATTTCTTGGTTAATCCGCCAGTTAATAGCCCCGTTTTAGTCGGGCCCAGTTCTTTCGGAGAATTTTCCTCTCGGCCACTAAAAGCTTGTTGTCCTCTCTTAGCGTCAGAGTCCAAGTCTCGCACCTATACATTATATCCTTAGTCTTGTAGACACGGATCTTCGATTTTTTGCTGAGAGGCTTAGATACTAGCACCTGGTGGAGTGCAGCTGTGCATCTGTGCACTTAATTTATAAATTAAGTTTACATAATTTTATCGTCCGTTAAAAGAGGCTGTGAAACTAATTGAGGAGATGTAAACGAAATTATTATGATCTTGTTCTGTCGCAACTTTGCTTTTATAAAGATGGTGATTTTGCTTTGTTTTATTTCGTAACTCAACTTAGCAATTTATGTACCTTAAAATATTTTTTGAATATTTAAGAGACAACTAATATGTTATAGTACGTACTATTTAACATTAGTTTATCTACCTACTAGTATAAATAGATAAAATATCCAATTTCCTTAATTATACTTTACTTAACTTTACTTAACATAGTTATAATGAAAATAAGGAAAAACTCGCGTTTTCCCTAACATCTGTTTTTCGTTTGACCGAAATATATGTTATTTTTAATATAATTACGTTTTAGACATAGTGAGAATTGTGAGTAGTACTTATACATTTTCTATTTGGTTGGTAACTTAAAACTGGACTGGCAGCTCACTACCTACACCTAACCTACTTCATATCATTTTTTTTTTTTATTTCTAATAAATCCTGACAGTATCCCATTTTAAAAGCTTCTATTCAAGTTTTTTTTTATTAATAACAAAAAATTTGTGTTGTCGTGATAGACTTAAATATAAGCTGAAGCCTTTTTAAAAGATTTATTTACTTTTCATTCACAATACACACCAGAAAAAAACTCGTTTCTGATAACAACTAAGCAATAATTAGTGAGCAGAGCAATTATCAGACGAGATTTTTTTTATGTTGGAGGTATAACAAAGTATCGAAACATGAGAAAATTTTCCTCTTAAGTATATTAAATATATTTCAAAATTGTAAATTTGTGTTTGGCAACAACATGTTCCATTGTAAATGTTGTTGTTTCTGTTAAAGCTATGATAAGTTTCTTGCGGCCGTTCTTATTATCAGTTAAAAGATGTCCTGAATGGCTGGTAGGGAAAAAGAATGGTTGGACTATTCGTAAGTACTTATCTATAAGTCTATTTGAATAAAAATCTTTGACTTTGACTTTGATAGTATAAAATTTTCCTTAAACATTGTTGGAGCTAACACAAACAATATCGCCGACAGCGCGCTGTCGCTTGTATTGTAACGTGTATCCTTTCATAAGGATGGGTTATCTATCAATATCAAATATCTTTAAAAGCCAAGCCCTGGACATAGCGTATTTAAAACACAAAACCGACTTCAAAAACTAAAATTCACAAAATAGCCTTTTAGAATCGGTGCCAGCCAAGGCAAGAAAATAAATGAAGTCGGTTTTTAACGCAGTTTTTTTTTTACTTTTTAGTGTCTGTAATAAGTGGTTTTGTAAACTACAGTAGGATTTATCTTGATTAGATTAGGTTTAATGTAAATACATCATAAACAAAGTATAGTGAAAATTACATCGGCCAGGTCAACAAATATGCTCATATCTGATTCTGATTTTGATTCATAAAATAAAAACTACTGAATCAAATTTTTATGGGACTAAATGGCAACTATTCCGCATAAAAAAAGAATCACGTTGGTCCCGAATTCTCGGTGAATTCGGTGTACATACATAGAAAAAAAACATACAGGCCGAATTGAAAACTCCTCTTTTTTTGAAGTCTGTTTTTATGTTTTTTAATATATATTTTTGTATCTCAAATTTTTTAGTTAGAATAAGTCCCGTAGAATAAGTCCAGTTGCTTACACTACTAGTTTGAGTTAACCGAATTGAACGGGTTTGTGTCAAATCGTTTGACCTAACAAAACGACAGTTTTTCAAGATTTCCTGAAAACTACTGAACCAATTTCAAAATTTCAAAAATGTTGGGGTCACCTTGGGTATAAACGCGATGTTATAACGTTTGAATCATTTCAATCGGTTCAGGAGCTCTTGAGTAATCGGTGAACATACAATATAAAAAAATATATACGCGACGAATCGATAACCTCCTTCATTTTCTGAAGTTGGTTAAAAATCGACCCGTCACAAGTTATCTCAGACGGTCGCAATGCTCGATAGCTCAGTGGTTAGAGTAGTGGGCGGGATACCCAAAGGTCGCGGGTTCGAATCCCGTCTGAGATTAACATTGGTAATTCTCAGAAACCCTAGCTCACTAGGACCTAGTGACGGTTCAGAGACTACTTAATGCAGTCTTGTTTGTTATTGGAATTAGGTAAAAAAAAGGAAATTTCTCTCGCTCTGTAGGCTCTGTTAGTTGTTGGCCACAAATTCTAGAAACATTATGGCCCGTTTGGGAGCACCAAATACAAACCTCACTCTTATCCGATTCAAATAGTTCCCATTTCCTAATAATACTTCAATGAATTGAACGTAGCTAACGTAAGCCTAACGCAAACCTAACGCAAACCCATTGCAACCTATTACGCGCGCGGTCAGAGCGGGGCCTAATCGAATAATCGCCAGTAATGGCGAATGTGAATCGATTGCACCGCACAATCGAAATGCCGCCGGCGAGTACAGAGTAATCGCGTTTCAATAGTTGCTTTTTTGTTTTTTCTGGAATTTTGAACTTTTCCAAAATGAGTGTGTACCTGCGATACATTGTATCATTATGGACAAATCGTCGTCGGATTTGAAATACACATTCGTCGTTGTATCAAAGAGGTTTCCAAACTGTCCATTCTAACATCAAAGCTGTCAATGAACCAAAATAGCTCTACCTACTCTTATCACTGGTTATTAATAATATAGGCGAGGTTCTGTCTGAACTGTTACCACTACAATCTTTATTTTTTAAGTGAAAACTTCTTTAGCAGCGTTGTGCACAACAGTTTTAAATTTTTGGGATGAGTAAAAGATGTTAAAGTCGCACACGTGACCCTGATTGGAAATTCATAAGACCATTTACCGTTGACCTATTTCAAATTACATAAAGTCTCTCACTTGAAAGATCTACGTATATTAGTTAATAACAACCATTATATAAAGATCTCTCATTACTAACAACTTTCATATTGATGCTAGGTCAGTTTTAATGGGTTTACCTGCCAAATGAAGTTGATCTCCGTTTTCATCAACTTTTTATGAAGTTGTGGTCAAGATATAGTGGATTTTGATCGTTATTTTCGTTTAAGCGGTTTTCACTTCTACTGGCACTCCCGGAGTGCAACCCGTTGTTTTTTTATTTAAATAAAAAAACAACAACCTATCACGATGAGTTGGCTAAACAAACCTCATTCTCCTGAAGTACAGATAGTTCCAATTTCCCAATAACTCCAAAGTATAGGACGTAGCTCACGCAAACCTAACGCAAAATCCATTGCAACCAATTACACGCGGTCAGAGCAGGGCCTAATCGAATAATCGCCAGTAATGGCGAATGTGAATCGATTGCACCGCACAATCAAATGGGCGGCGAGAACCAAGTAATCAAGTTTTAGTAGTTGCTTTTTTTGTTTCTATGGAATTTTACAGTAGGTACTTACCTACTATTCCAGGATTATAGGAGCTCAGGGGGGCGCAGTGTTTCGCGCCCTGGAGAATACCAGCACAGCCCACCACCCTTCGATGTTTTTAACTGCAGTACGAGTTGAAATTTACTGTCAACGTTTTCGACAACCATAGGATGCTCTACTCGATATTTTTTCGAAAACGGTTCCAGCTTGCCAAACTCGTACTAAGGCCACTGTACATAAACAAATAATTGCTGTTTTTGAAGTGAAAACTTCTTTAGCGGCGCTGTGCACATTAGAGTCTTAAACTTTTGGGATGGGTAAAAAATGTTAAAGTCGGACACGTGACCCTGATCGAAAATTCATAAGACCATTTACCGTTTACCTATTTCAAATTACATAAAGTCTTACACTTGAAAAATCTACGTATATTAGTTAATAACAACCGTTATATAAAGATCTCTCATTACTACCAACTTTCATATTGATGCCAGGTCAGTTTTAATTTCAAGGGAGGAATATTCTTTTCTTTCATTACAACGCCATCTAGATATAGTTGCCAGTTGCCACTAAGTTTTTGATACTTGATAACATTGAGTTGGTGCCTTGAGAGAAAATTAGATTTTCATACTACGGTACCAGATGGCGTTTATATTGTAGATTCATTATTCATAAATAACTATTGTATTTGTAATAAAATTAATTATTTCAATGTTTTTATTATTAATTGTTATTATTTTAAGCGGTTTTCACTTCTGCCGGCACAGTGCAACCCGTTGAGTTTTCTATGGGTTCATGGTATTTTTCCCGAGATATTTCAGATTTAGCTATTCATTTGCGGCTCATTTCACTCCCAAACATTTTGTATGTAATTTGCACGAACGACGTCACGCGTGGATCGCGTGAAGCTTCATTTTGAACACTTGTTAAATCCGAAACTACTTATCGTATTTATACTGTCACAAATTTTCAAGAGATTTGACTAATCTACTGTTATTTTCAAGCAACTTTCGCAATGGTCGCTCACGGGATAGGTGACCAAAAATTTATTAGGTATCTCGAGCTCTTTCGTGCTTCGGAAGGCACATTAAGCTGTTTGTCCTAGCTGAATTTGCAGTCGTTAAAACCACAGATCACCCCCAACCCCCAATAGATACCGTATGATGAAAATTTTGTACTAGCCCGAAGTCACCATTTTTGGCGGTGGGTGCGGGTTTCGGGGGACGGAACAAATGCAACATGATTGGCCACTTCAAGGTCCCACTACTCCGCGCGTGTACACGTGATGCGACAGTGTAATAAAAATTATCGATAAAAGGGTGATCTGTGGTTAAAACCCACCAATCTTCAATGGGCCCGTGTAGTGGGTGATGGTCCAATCTCCTTATCCACCCGTAAGGAAGGCCAGTGCCCCAGCAGTGGGGACATCCACGCGCAGATATAAACACACTCATTCACACGCATGTACAGAGTTGAACACACATTTACACACACACACACGTCGTATTCAAACATACATACCTATGCAAAAACACACACACTCACACAAACGCACATCTGCATATATTGTAAAGTATATGGCATCCAGGTGTCAATAAACTAAAGGCGGTCTAGTTGAAAACCAGTGTCAGTGTAACACTGACATAATGCTGAACTAGGTCCCTTTTAGTGCAACCGTGGGACAATTTACTCAGTACTGTAACTTTAAATTAAGTTTTTTATTGTTTAGTCTCCTTTTTATTGTATTAAGTTAATATCACTTCTATGTCCTTCGCCTGTACTAAATAAATGTTGTGAGTATGAGTATGAGTATTAAAAATTGCTGATGACTACCAAATAATCATCTAAAATGTAAAGAACCAATAAAAATAATAAATAAATTTCAGACAATCACACCAATTATCTAGCCCACGTTAAGTTTCATGAAGAACTTGTTTTATGGATACTATATAACGGATAAACATACATATATACTTTTTTTTTGGAAATGAATACATAATATACAAATTAAACACCAAGACCACCAAACCAAGACAAATAGACATGTTCATGCACACAAACATTTGTCTAGTCCGGGGATCGAACCCGGGACCTCTGGTGTAGAAGGTGGGTTTAGTACCCCTGCGCCAAACAGGTCGTCAAAACCAATGTATCGTGTTTACCCTAATTAATTCTAAATGTAAGTAAGTTTAATAAACACGGTCAACTTAATATTTTCTCCCTCTTTTTCTTAAGCTCGGCCAGACACGAAACTTTGATCGCCCGATAAGTAACTCGATTAGTTAATTAATAATTTCACACAAATTATAACTAACTAGAGTTTAACTAGGTGGGTTATTCTATAACCGAATTATTCATAATAAGAAACTAGCAAATCAGTGGGTTTTGACACTTTCTTTCAAACTATGAATGAGTTTGAACGTAAATGACAAATCCTCTTCTAAGCAATCGTTTAATATTTTTTTTATCTACAATGCTAAGTTTTCATCATACTTGTAGCACTGTATCTTGACTCGTAGCTCGATAGCGTGTCACTGGTCCCACTCATACCTTAGCGGAGTAAACGAGACAACATCATGCGCCATTTGACGACCTCCGTGGTAGTGGTAATGATATACAGGGTGTCCGGTGGGAGATTTCGAAGTTCGTTTGCTAATATTTTTAAAAATAAATAACTTATGGCGGGAATTTTGAGGAAACTGGTTGTCCTCTTCAGATAGTCCTAGATTGAAATAAAACAACTTTTACGGATTTCAAACGCGCTATATTTCACGAACTAATTTGTGATTGTCCGTATTTTTAGGTTTCTTAGAGGTTTTTTGATTTTCCCGACGTTTCGGCACCTTTTCAGCTGCCGTGGTCACGGGATGACTGAAGATGTACATAGTCCTAGATTGTTGCGCATCCGTCCACTGAGATGTTAAGTAAACAAATCCGCGCACAAATCACGTCAAAATTCGAACCTTAAGTTTTTTACATTTAAAAAGATTAGCAAAGAAAGTACGATATCTGCCACACAGATGGACTAATACATAGGCTACTTATTCTGATATTCCTACGGGAACAGGTCTACGCGATTTTTATAACGACTCAAAAGTGTTTGTAAAAAAATCTCATAAATATTGTCATCTTTAAAAAAATGTCAAATTAAAAAATATTATGTTAAAACTCCAAGAATAGTTTGAAGAATAACCCGTATGACCTACTTATTAGACTAAATACGACCAATCACGTAACCGAATTATACAAATGTGGGTTAAATAACAAGCGAGGGACATTTCAATTAACTACAAACAGAACTAGTTTTATTAGCTATTATATAAACTGACACTAGTTTAGACAAGTTTCAGGCTCAAACGTTATACCAAGTTAAATGGTTAAATGGTGAACACCTGCGCCTCTCCTCTAATAGGGAAGTTCTAACTTCTTGAGTGTTTCGAGTTGGGATTTCCATCTTTTCAAACACTTATTTCACCGTAGAAAAAAATAGTTTTTGCCTGAAAAAATGAGAAACTCAAAAAGTGGAATGAGTTAAACAATACTTGTTAGAAAACCAATAATACGCAAAGCATTAAAAGACGTTTCCTCTACATTCACTTGGCAAAAATTCTGTTGTTTCTAAATTGAATTAGATGTTTTAAAATGTACTATAACTATAGACTGTGGAAAATTTGTAGATGTTCTTTCTATAAATTGCATCTATGTTATTTCTAGAAACTGTTTAATTAATTTCAGAATAAACATTTAGGCTGACAACATATCTTTTTACCAGTACATTATCAGACTTAAGCTATTTAAATGATGAACAAAAGCGTAAAAATATATTTAAGGTTGTACTATAGCATAAATTGTGTAGTTTTATACAGTAAAGCTGGTGTGCGATTGTAAATTATTAATAACACTTAGAAACACTAAAATAAAGAAGTGTAAATAACCGCTATAAGCAAGTTTAGAAGACTAGAGCGATATATCGACTGGATAGTGCTCTTGAATTCTACTTTAGTGTTGCCTAATTATGTTCAAGAGCATTTAATATTGCTATCATCTGCATATTGGTGTATAATTACTCTATTATAAAGACGTCTTAATAGACTTGACAATAACTTTTCAATGGTTATCTAGGAAACCTTAGAAAGCAAATCTCTTTACAAGAGTGTAATACATTGCCGTCTGCTGCATAAAAGTTCAGTCTTACACTATTGTAAAGCTACGGCGATTAGCGAAAATTTTTTGCTATAGTACAGCCCCCAAAATTTCATGAGATTATTTTAAGTTTAGTAGTGTCTATACTGAGAATTATTCAGCTTATCGATTATTTTAATGCCTAAGTATAATTTATGTGCCGCTAAATGGCAGTTTTGGTTAATTGCATATATTGGTTTTGAGTAATTTGTAAGATTAAACTATAGACAACAAATGGTGGAAAAAACATAAAAGAACCGGGGGAGTAAAAAAGAAACTTAATAAAAAGCAATTTCACAATATGAAACAATAAAACTTCATACGGAACAAAGTATAATTTTACAAGGTCAGCTAAACCAAAAGTTAGTTGTTATCATGCCAGAAAGGTTTCGTACAAACGAAATTATTGGACAATGATAATACAGCTGTTGTATAGGAATGTTGGATTAGTAACAAGCAAAGAGGGTGCCGTACAATCAGAATTGGGTAATATGGACAGTGATAGAACTAGTAAGTCTACTTACAAAAATTGTCTCGAAATTCCTGAATCTGAAAGTATTTTTTACTTACGGTCGATCAAGGACGCGTTAGGTTTTTGTGTGGAGTTGATGAAGTCCGTAGCGTAATCCGCTAGATGTCGGGCCGCGAATTTCATACTATACTACGCGTCCACGATCGACCGTAAGTACAAAAAACTCGCACTTACCACTCAGATGTTTTCAAAACACGATAAAAAATATTTGTATGGAAATAGAATTTTTCTCAATTTTGTTCTTACAAATCGGTAATTTCATAGCAAAGACCTATTACAGTACGAAACAAAAATGATTTTTGAGAAACTAATAATAAAATAAGTTTCTCAAAAATCACTTTTGAGAATATCAACTTTAATGTAAGGATTGTAAGGCAAAATGACGACTGTCAAGAATTCAAGATGGTAATTCTGCTGTGAAACCTAACTACGAAAATAACTATTTATTAAGAAGACGATAGGTCTTCTTAATGAATATTATATATGAACATTATATATAGCTAAGGTGTTATGTCTAGCTTATTCGTTACATTTAATTCCGAAGCTGTACGGAAAGCTCGCTTAAATTTTTATAGTATCTATTTGGTTCAATCTGCAACTTTTCATGTGAAAAGCCGACTTCTAAAGTAATTATATGATAGACATGCATGCCACATATTGTAAAGTACATCAGGTGGCATAGCATGCACGTATCCCAGAAAACTTTTTACTAGAGCAGAGCAGAGCGAGAATAGAGCGTTGGCAATGGCTGCACCAGACGGATTTTTCTTGCGTTTGTTATTTATGAATGGGTGGATAAATTATGTACTATAGTATCTACATTACTTTTAGTCAGGGGATTTCCGTAAAATTATTCAACTCCTTCTATTTTTATGCGTGGTTATTGCAAAAAAAAATATTTGTCTTTTGTTACAATATTTTTGGAGAACTCGCAGCAGAATAATGCAGTGTAAAACAACCTGCTCTGATATGAACCTTTTGAATGTTAAAAATCAAATCGAAATCGGTTTAGTAGTTTTTGAGAACCCTTTACGTACCAACTTACCTGGTTGCTACTGCGTCCCTTGGTCGTCTACCAACATAAAACATGGCTAAAAACATACTCTGAAATGAACCTTTTGAATGCAAAAAACCGCATCGAAATCGGTTTAGTAGTTTTTGAGAATTCTACAAGTGCCGACTAACCTGGTTGCTGCTGTGCCCCCTGGTGGTCTACCACCATGAAACATGTCTAAGAACCTTCTCTGAAATAACACCTTTCGAATGCAACAAACCGCATCGAAATCGGCCCAGTAGTTTCCGAGAAAAATGGCAACAGACATGCTTACACACAAACACACAAACACACACGCAAACAACCTCTAACCCCAAACGCATATACCGCCTCCGTCCCGTACGTCCGGCGTGAATAAAAATTATCATTAACCAGTCCATTTAAATGTAATAAAAGTAATTTTAATGCATAACATTAAAACAACAACCACCGGAAACAACCCGTCAACGGTAGCTTTCGAAAATGTTCCTTGTGAAACTATAATTCCACAATGATCGATGATCTACGCATTACCGCGATCGATAGATCTAGACCGTGCATCCGGTTGGGAAATATAATAAATCTATATGCTGTTATAATTACTTAATGTTATATATATTGTTGAGCGGGCTAATAATAAGCTTGTTTTTTTTACAAAGTTTGGCTACTTTCAAGCACTTAGTGGATGTTTTTTTTGGTAGCTGTTGTCTTTAACAAAGTGAATGGCTTATGTGTGATTGGAAGTCTTGTGTCGCAATTATTATATTAGTGATTTGGTATAGGCAATACCTAATATGTTCGTAGGTAGGTATATAGCAAATCGTGCCCACTTTGCAGAGCGTCAAACATTTTTACTAATCCATAAGTAGTAACGCTTTTTGTTACACTTGGTTTTAAAAATTTGTGCCGATACGTCGCGACGTCGGGTAATCAAACATAAACATAAAATAACACAACATTTCAAAACCACGTGTAAATTAATGCGTCAAATTAAAAAAATTACCGACTTTTGCTTCTGATGAAAAAACTCTGCCAATCATAAGTATGTTTTGCCTTTGTAACTCAGTAATAATAATGCAGCTTTTTACTAGTGAAACGATTTTCAGAATCCCGTCACTAGTTTCATACATGATGCGGAATCATGTCTTGTTATTGATTTGTCTTCTACCATAGCGACAATAAATGGAAATCAACGTAGATTATGAAAGTTTGGCCAAAAAAATATATATTATAATTGTACTATAGAAACCTTGAAATTCAATAAAAAAATAAGTTGCTCGATTCGACTTATTAGAAACAATTTATGAAAGAAACAAAAATCTTTTATTGACATACACAGCACATGGATAAAAAAGCTTAAAAGAACAAGAAAAAAAAATTAATTCTTACTACAATAATTGTTTTAATTTGATAATTTGAGTGGTATTTATTAATTGTTTTTTTGACATTACGTAATATGAGTTTAAAATTTATTTTTTTGACGGTTTATAATATAAACTTTAATTTTGGACATTAAAATAACTATACTTAGTATTAATTTTAACTTTTATCATTACATACTTTTAATTTCTGACATTTTAAAATAATAAAACAATTGTAATTTCTGACTTATGATTTTAATTAATTTGCTAATATTTTATTTGATATAGTTTTAATCTTTATTATTATTACTGTTTTGCACACCCATCATGGGTAAAATATGACGAACTAAATATTGTACTCTTGCGACCTCTTATGTACTCATATTTATGCAAATAAATGAATTGAATACATAACTACAACAATCAGACAACAATAACAAACAAAAATAGAAAAAAGTTAGTACCTATGTAGATGTACATCAAAGTACATAATAACAATATAAGTACCTCCTTGTTTCAGTTTATATATTATTAGCGTGTAGTCAACAAAAACCCTGTCTCAGCATTTTGCCTGCGAGCCATCCAAGTTGGACAGGACAGGATGAGACACAGAGGCGCTGTTATAATAATAACATAATAGAGCAGAAGCTCTGTTCTGTTATTTTTAATAAATAATATAATAAATAAATAGTATTTTATTTCACCAAAGAAAAAATACATTGTTTGGCAAGTTACAATAACTTACAACTGTAAATTATTACTTTACTATCATTTACTGTATTTTATCATTATTTTAAGTCAACTGTTACGATTTTTTCCATAAACATAGGTTTATCACATTTAATTAGCTTTATAAGATTCTAATATTAAATAGATGTATTATAAATAACCTATATATCCTAAAAAAATTTTGCTTTTTAAAACACAAAAAGTATACGAAAATTGGTTATACATACATATTCGTCACGGAAGTATAACTAAGCGTTATAAAATATAACTAATAATATTTTTTATTGCTCTACTAATTTACTTTTGAATAAAATAGTTCACATGAATGTAAACAACTCATAAGAATGTTACGGTACAAATAAGTTGGACCTTGGGAAAGGACAAGGCTACACTTTGTTTAAAAAAAATTAAAGGATCATTCACTTCACTTCAATTTTATTGAAAGGAATGATCCTGGATGTGATTGATTTTCACAAGAAATCTCGGGCTAAATGCTTGTAAACTGTAGGTAATAATTGGCAATTATTATAACTCATTACAAACTGCGTTATTTTCATACACACACACTCATTTTACAGTCTCATTATACAAAAAATATTAACAGTTATGTAGAAAAATATATACGTCGGTGTACGAGTCAGATACTTAACATACGAATAAATAAATAAATAATTGCATACAATCACACCAATTATCTAGCCCACGTTAAGTTTCACGAAGAACTTGTGTTATGGATACTAGATAACGGATAAACATACTTATATACTTTTTTGTAAATACATACATTATATACATATCAAACACCCAGACCTTGATAAATAGACATGTTCATGCACACAAATATTTGTCTTTTCCGGGGATCGAACCCGGGACATCCGGCGCAGAAGGTGGGCTTAGTACCCCTGCGTCAAACAGGTCGTCAATAAAAGTCACATAACTTCAGGAAAATCTTCAGTTCTGTGCAAAGCAAAGTAAGAAACACAAATTCACTTAATACAGTTTCATAAAACTTTTCATGGAATCAAAATTAAACATTTCTTTCACTGAACGTTTAGGAAATCAATAGTTTTTGTCAGTTGTTATAAATACCAATTGCTAAGTGAACATTTGACTTCGCCATCGAAAGACAAATCCATGCAGAAAAACGAGGTATTCTTCGAAGCGCATCATCTGGGGAATTATTTTTGGCGATATCATTATATATTAAGTTTCCTTCAGGCTATGGGTGCGCTTCGAGGAATATAATATTTTTAATTGATTCCTCAAAGGAATACCTTAGAAAAATACATACTTGTTTGTGTATTAGACCATAAGTAAGCATGTTGGTATAAAAAAACGCCCGGTGGCTCGATTTATTTGCACCCGATTGTATATGTAGTGTTCGTAAATTAATATTTAAATGAAAATAAATTGATTTTAGGATAGGAAACTATAAAACGTGCTATTATTAATATATTTATCTTGAAATATGTACTTTTCACAGAACCGGGTAGCTGCTGTAGCCAAAGAGAAAACTTGCCGAACCAAACACTCACTCGAACTATAGTATAACTTGCTAATATTAATTTTGAAATATTATAATATTTTTAACCGACTTCAAATAAAAAGAGGAGGTTCTCAATTCGACGGAATCTTTTTTTTTAGGCAAGAAAAATAAAATAGTAGCACCGCAAATTAGAATGTCTTGGCTGGCACCGACTCCAAAAGGTAAATTTTTTGCTTTTTAGTTTTTTAAAGACGGTTTTAATTTTTTTATAAAAAGTTTTAACGAAATATATTAAACACTATTAAAAACATTACTTTAACTAAATTAAACTTTGGCTCCAGTCATCAAAATGAAAACGAAGTCGAATATCACGGTATGTATTACACTTTACAATATTTTAACTAATGTCAAAGTATGCAAAGTCCTGCTACTCAATCAGGCGAATACGACTGAAAAGTTTTGGATGAAATTTTGCATACAGAACAGGTCCAATATACATATGACCCGGAACGTAGGATAGGTACGTTTATCCCAATATTTCCACGCGGATAAAACCGCAGGATACAGTTAGACAAGGTACCTAACACTTATATTTTTACTGAGGGCGGCGGCGGGCGTAACGTAAATTGGGCGGGCGGCGCCCACGACATGACGCCTCTAGCCGACGGAGTTGCAAATCATTTTATATACTGCCTTCGATGAACAATTTATTAAATTCCATTTTATTTTATTCGCAAATTCATTGTACAATAGATATTTCTTAACAACATGAGTTATCTTCACTTCTATCTCAGCATCATAAATCAAATGTTAAAATGATGGTATATTAAATACATTTGCTCGCAAACGTATTTACAGCATTATTTATAATATTTGATATTCCGCAACGGCTCTAGCCGCCATAGTTGCAAATAATTTTATATACCTACATAACGACGCCGCTAGCCGTTTTGGTTGGGGTTGCTAGCTAAAGCGCTTTTCAGACTACGCTATAATATAATAGCATATAGATAGCGTATAGTAAGCTAATAATATATAAATATTACGTGTGAACGTGTTCTAAGTAAATGTATGGTGAGCGATATCGTTGTGCTATGAGCTATAAGCTTAATCATTTTATAAACCGACTCCAACAACCATTTATTCTTACATTATATTCAATTCAATTCAATCATTTTATTGCTTTCCATAAGTAGGTACAGGTGTTACAAAATGTGTTAGGATCATATATAATGAGCCCTACGCGAACGCCTCTAGCCGTAGCCGCCGGTATTGCAAATAATTGTAAGTATTTACAATTATTTGCAATACTAGGTATAACGAGTACGTTATACCATATATATATATACTGTTGCGAGTATTTTATAAAATTAATTGTTTTTAGTTTTATGGTAAAGTAATGAATTTATAGCGCCTTTTACGAACAATCGTTTATTTAATCATTTAAATAGCAAAACATTTATTTGGTCAGCAGCTTTTTTGTCTGACCTAGTACTTGCTGACCATATAGGAATTTTGCTGATCAATCAATTATTGGTTAGGTTAAAGTGTTTTTTTGATAGAGCCTAGCCGTCGGAATTGCTAATCATTTTATTTTCTATTTCTAAGCTCTTCCGAAATTGCTTAAAATTGAAAAGAAATTGATTATTAAATTAAAATTAAAATGCTTTTTGCAATAACGTCAGTCGATTGGACATGAAAGCTTAGTTTAGCAGGTATTTTTTTATATATTTTTTTATTCGGAAAACATACAGTATTTAAATGACTAAGAAGCATAACAAACATAACACAATATACACAGTTACTTGTTTTCGCATATAAAATGGAAATCAATTATATTAAACTAGCTTATTTATAAAAAAATATAAAAAAGGAACTGTATACAAGTTATATAACCTGTAATCTTATTATTTAGTACGTATTAAAACGTTGAACCTTTTTTTTATAAATATTATAAAATCATACTCAATTTTATAATTATTTCGTTTGAAACTTACAGCGACTCTACATTTTACAAAGATTTATCAAGTAGAGAAAGTAACATTATTAAAATTGTCATGATTCACATTTAACCCTAAACTACGCACTATACTTTTCCTTTGCAAACTTACCAGCACTTTCGACCGCGCCGGGCGAAACCGGCACCGGTTCACACTCCCTCTCTTCTCTTCTCTGCTCAAACTCACTCTGCACTCTATTCACGGACCGGGCACCATTTAGCCCAAGGATAGCGTCTATCGTATGCCTAGGCCCTTGACTAACACTAGGCACTTGTGTCAAACCCAACCTAGACTTAACCGACTCAAAACTTTGATTCAAATGCATCTGTTGCGCGTGAAAAAACATTCCCATCCTATTTAAAGTCTCTAAATTTTGCTGATGTTGCGATAACGATAGAGATTGCTCTGTCACATTTATAGAAGAGTTCGAATTGGGACTGCTCATCTGCGAGCGTGGGCTGTTCGTTTCCGACCGGTCCGGCGTTTGGTTGCCATAGTAACGCTCTTCGTTCGCGTCCATCTCGCACGGGAGCGCGTAACCGACTGGCGCGCGTTTTCAAACAGCAGCCAGGGCCGGAGTGGGGGCGTGGCTTAAAGGGTGGGGGGTCGCAAAATTGCCCATTGAAAGTGCGAAATTTGGGGTCGCGTTGTGATTTTGTTTGGTAAGAAGCAAGAAGCGGCGTATTAGCATTTTCCCCTCGGAGTTTCTTCGGTATTGAGATGTGACGGTTGAATAGTTTTTTTCGGTTTGATTGGGTCGATTGTGCTAGGTGTTAGTGTCATCGGGTTTGTTAGCGGTTCTTTGAGGGTTCACGACGCGTTTATATTGCTTTTACTCAAATTCGTTTGGGTCTTTCAAAGAATAACTGTTGTGGTTTTTCAGATAATATACCACTTAAGAATCGTTATTATTTGTGATTCAATAATGTAGAATATATATTTTAATTAATATTCTTGTATACACAAATCGAATAGACAACGTAAATACAGATAGAGAATCATTTACAGAACAAACAGTTTGGTAATTGAAGCGTTGACAAACAAACTTCCAATTACGCAAATGCTAATGAGCTCAATTTGAATTAATCAAACTAATCAATACGCAGCCAATCAGGGGTAACTTATCTCGTTCGACGGTCATATGAATGAAAGAGACAGAACAGCAGACATCTGCTTGTTAACACACAAATTTAACCAAATCGGTTAACCCGTAACCAAACAATAACAGCTATTCCAACTGACCACTAAGAATGTTGCATATCAACATAAATCACTTTATCAAACACTCAAGTCTGCACTCTATAACTTTAAAATAAAACCCAATATATGTTGAATCATTAATGACGCTTACAGCGTTTCGAATTTGGATAGGTCACCGTCAATATAATTTTGTCTTATTCGCACTTATATAGATCTCGCTCGCTCTCATCTCAGGTGTGGAAACGGTTGTCAAGGGGCGGGGCGTCCGTGACGTCACGCATCGATCGACCAATCGTGACGGGGTTTTCTTTTTTCTTTTCCCGCTTCTTTTGTAGATGGGTTTCTTTTGTCCGAGGCGTAGTGATTGTTTGCAGTCGAGGGTTAACTTTAGGAATAACAAGCTGGCAACTTTGGAAAGATAAATCAATTATATACCGGTCGACTTTTAAAAGGAGATGTTAAAATTTATTAAAAAGTATGCCTAGTAGATAAAGAGGTATTAATTTAATGTGCTATTATAACAATTTTCCGTTTTTTTTTTAATTATTGTACTTAATAGATTCATACATTCTAAACTTTTCTTAACACAACATTAAAAGTATACTTACTGACTTTTTTATAAATTATTTTGTTTATTAAATAATAATGTTATTTTTGATATTGCTGTTTTATGTAGGTTGTGTATATTGTTATATTTTAAATGATCAATAAAGTAAGAAATAATGATTGTATAATAAAATAATATACCGTAATTATTCTCAATCACTTATGATAAATTTTAAATAGAAAAAATATTGGAAAAAAACAACTTGGCCGCAAGTGAATTCTCAGATGGGACTCGAAATAGCATTGAAAAATGCATTAATTCATAAAACCATAAAATATTCTCAATCAATTGATTGACAATTTTCTTTTCGTTTTTCTTACACTTTACGTGGTTCTACGTATGTAATAACTTATATTTAGTATACTTGTATACACAAACATAATAATAAAACATTAATTTATTAGTTCTACTTATAAAAAATAGCGAGCAAACGCTTACTTTTTATACAGTCACCGGCAGATAGCCACCACCATCTATACTAATATTATAAAGCTGAAGAGTTTGTTTGTTTGAACGCGCTAATCTCAGAAATTACTGGACCGATTTAGAAAATTCTCAAACCATTAGAAAGCTACATTTCTCCCGAGTGACATAGGCTATATTTTATCCCGATATTCCCACGGGAACGGGCACCACGCAGGTAAAACCGCGAGGATCCTTGGTCTTACATAAGTCTGACACCATAACAATTTTTTCAGCATTGTTGTGTTACGGCGGTCAGAGATAAGATCGCCAGTACCTCAGTGGCTGAGTATTCCGGAAGAGGCTCGCTTCCATCTTCAGCCTTGTCAATACTTAACATCAGGTATGATGAAGGCTAACACCCATATTCTAAGTCGTTCCTCCAAAACTTACTCGTCCTCGACTTAACGAAACCTCATTGAAAACCTCTTCGAAATCGGTATTCTAAGTCATAACTCCGTAAGGACCTGGAGGAGCCAAAGAGTACGTAGCCACTCCGTGTTAGGCCTAGCGCACACTATCATTTTTACCCACGACGAGGTTGAGTGGAGTGTAAAAAGTTTCGGAGGAACGACTTAGAATATGGGGGTAAGAGTCTCCCTGTCGTTCATAAAAAAACTATGTCTTTACACGTTGACCTTGAGAGCGCCCTTACGCCGCTCGTAATGGCGGCGGTTTCGTAGTGCAAATGTGAAGTTGTAGCTGCTGTAGACTGTACTTAGCGCCTTTTAAAAATATTGCAGTTATTACTCGTTTATTGGACAATTCAGTTGCAACGTTGAAAGCGATAAAATCTGATTGGATAATCAATTGCTGCTAAAGTGTGGGTTACACTGAAGCTTTATTTCCTTTGTCAAAAAAATATTTATACATATAAATTAATCCGTGATTGTCAGACAAGAATTGCATATCATAGTTTATATTCACATAACACCTATTACTGATTTTAAATTAAATAGTATTATTGGAGCCTTTTTTTTTTAAAAAATACGACAATTTTAAATTTAAAAACCGACTTCAAAAAGGAAAATGTAAAAATGAAAACAAAAAGATACTAAATAATAAAACCCTATAATTATAACAGAAACCGTCTTTAAAATATACTTTTTGGAGTATGTACTTTGTGTTAGATAAGCTCAGTACTCTTTTCATCGTGAGGAGCATAATTGCTTAGGAATCGTATCGCACCCGTGATATACTTAGTATTTAATAGTTCCGATGGACATGAGTGCTCTTCCTCATCCGTTTCACTCCACGAATGAACGAATGAATCCGTCGAATTAGAGTAACGGTGTTTTTTCCTGAATCTAAGTTCAAAGCACTGCAAAATGATGTGGGTTTCATTAGGGCAAAATGTCATACAAATTGAAACCAAACTCTATGCTTCATTGGTCATTCTCCTTAAGGCAGTCGTCATTAAAAATAAAACAATTTCGTTTGATAATGCTAGTGTATTTTAACCGCCCGTTTCACTCTCGTAGTTAATGCAATGCAAACTATCATATCCTCTTTATTATAAGTATAGAAATCTCACGTAAAGATGCATGATGCAACCATATCATAGCAAAGTTGGATGTTGAAGTTTGTCGTTTGCGAACTATAGGCGAATTGAAATTTTAGTCCAAAGCCAATAAATTCAATAAAAAAAACTTTTGTACTTTTGTAGGTATGCCTCCAACGTAACACGCTAAACACCAGTGCAACACATTTACGTGATTGCAGCGTCTTTTGAATGTTTGACGGTTTGCGACTATCCATTCCGAAATATCTCCACTTGATTGGATTAGTTTTAAACCAGGTAGTTTTTTATCTAACTCTGTTGCAAACAGATTTTAATAGAAATTGACATATATTGCAGTTACATTGCTGCTTTACTAAGATAATTGACGCATATTTTTTTTTCTAAAGCAGCAATGAGACTGCAGTTTCAATCAAGTTACAAAATCTTGGGGCAGGTCTTACTTTAGACCACGTTTTGTAATAAAAAAAATATCTTTTAGCATTGTTTTATGTAATCTCCGAAAGTAGCACTAATTATAAACCTTTCTGGTTTACAAGTGTTACTTTGAATAATTATACTGTAAAATAATTTGTAAGATTTTAAAGGAATAAATAAAAAAGGCTTTAGCCTAAGAGCAAAAATCCAATTTAAAAAAAACATTTGTCACCAGTATGCTACCAACGTTATACGCTAAACAACACATTTACGTGATTGCAGCGTCCTTTGAATATTTAACGGTTTGCGACAATCCATTCCGAAAACCCTTCAGTTGATTGGAATCACGCAACTGTTTGGATCGAATGCAGTTTAATTTGTGTGTTCCTTTTTTTTTATTGGCAATTTCAATTTCTGATGTTCGCTTTTCGAAATTAAATTGGTTCTAAAAATTAACCTATACGTCATTTCTTTTTATATTACTAACGTTTTTTTGCTACTGTCAAGGTTTCATCAGTGTTATAGCAAAGATTTGGTGACTTTTTAGGGTTTCGTAGCCTAATGGCAAATAACGAAACCCGTATACTCGTAGATTGCACAGCCACATTATTCCAAAACTATGAGGATTACACAGTTGAAACTTGGTTGGTAGATGTATTCTGTAAACCGCTTTACGGTTTTTAGAGAAAAATAATAAAAAAATATATTAAAGGGGGGCTCCCCATACATGGAACTTAAACTGTTAATATTTTTTTTCATCAAACCTATACGTGTTGGGTATTTATAGATAGGTCTTTAAAAATTACATTTAGGTTCCTAAAACAGTTTTTTTCTCAAAGTCAACCATTTGAATGATATACACTTTCAAAGTGGTAAAATGTGTGTCCCCCCTCTAACTTTTAAAATAAGAAAGTGAAAAATTTAAAAAAAGTATATGCTGTCGACCTTTATAAAAACTTTCAACGAAAATTAGCTTGAACGAAATATATTTAGCCGTTCCAGAGCTATAGCACATTTTCTAAAACCGTAACACAAACATATAACTTTGTCATTCATACAGACAAAAACAAAGTTATTTGTGCCGTCGAAAAATTATAGTGGCATTTTGGGTAGGTGTATTTAATAAAAATAATAATAATAGTAGAAACTTGATTGTACACGATACAAAAACAAACACATACAGAGAAAATGATAAAAATGAGGAACCCACAATAGGCGGTCTTATTGCTACATAGCAATCTCTTCCAGGCAACCTTGGGTGAGAGACGAAACCCTTCATATGCGAGTTCGACTCGCACTTGGCCGATTTTTATTTATACACATATACGAGAGCTAAAAGTGCTGGAACTTTCAAATGCATGCCTACTTTAATAGCGCTTAATATTTTAGCACATTAACACACGATTGATTAGATTAGGTATACCTTGATAATGAGATAAAAATTTCGAAAATTTTACTTAGCAAAATTTTTAATTAGGTCTTAGAATACTAAATAGTGTATTAGGTACTAAAATAAAAATATATTTATTCAAATAGGCTGTAGTAATTGAGCGCTTATGAATCGTAGTATACCTACCAGTCCATGATAATGCATCCTCCTAGACAATTGGAAAAGCAATGGCGACATTCAAAATGGCCGTAACCGGATCAGTGGTCAAACCTGTTTTTTAAACTACTTATTTGTTAAGATATTCACAAGATGGAATTTGTAGCCACGAGGGAAGCATAAAAAAACTACGAAACTGTCACTAGACATTTTGTGAAAAAGTGTCAAAACCACGGTAATCCCAAAAAAAACATAAATATACTTACACGTAATATTTAATGTAATTATGTAAGTATATTTAATTCAATCGCCTCTGTGGTCTAGTGGTTCAACCACCGGTATCAGACCCAGGGGTCCCGGGGCCAATTCCCAGCGGGGGTACATATTGTATTAGGTTTGGTTGGTGGTAGGACTTATTCTAAGTTTGTCTGGCTAGCTACCACCATCTTATCTAAGTCGGACGCCATAACAACAATGTTTTCAGGATTCTTGTGTTTCGGCAGTTACAGATAAGATAGCCAGTTCCTCAGTGATTGAGGATTCCGGGAGAGGCTCGCTTCCATCTTCAGCCTTATCAATACTTAACATTAGGTATGATGAAGGCTAAGAGTATCACCGTCGTTCATAAAAAAAATGTGTAAGCAAATTGCGCATTCAAACTAAAAAAAACGGTTTTAGGTTTTCAATGTTTTACTAACGCCACTGTACAGTCTGGTAACTTTCCGGTAGACCAGTACGGAACATGATCGAATACAGCGCGATTTATTGATGATTGGTTCAGTATCAAAAGGCAACATACAGACAAACAGAGTTCTTTTTGTATGTATGGAAACGCAAAATGTAAAGCAAATTATCGAAGTTTAATTAAAACAATTTTACCCTTCATACCGATGATATAATAACGAGTGGTTAATTTCAAATTCATCGCCAAATTAAGCGAGTTTGCTCGAGATTGATTGGGTAAGTGGGGGGAGGGGGGGACTAATCTGAAACGACCATACAACAATTTGGGGGTAGTGTTGTACTTGTCGATAAGCCAAAAAACATCGGTAAGGCAATCCAAACATACTTTCGAGTGATCAAATACACCACTATTTTGTCACATATTACGTACTATCGGGGAATTTCCCGGTTAACCAGTAGAGTTTTTCTGGGAAACGTTTTCTCGGAAATTACTAAAGTTAAAGAAATAATTTATTATCCAAATGAAATACCTCATAATGGTTTATTATGACGACCTGTTTGGCGGTACTAAGCCAGCCTTCTGCGCCAGAGGTCCCGGGTTCGATCCCGGACAAGACAAATATTTGTGTGCATGAACATGTCTATTTGTCTTGGTCTTGGTGTTTTATATGTATATTATGTATGTATTTTAAAAACAAAGTATACAGTATGTTTATCCGTTATGTAGTATCCATAACACAATTTCTTCATGAAACTTAACGTGGGCTAGATAATTGGTGTGTTTGTATGCAATTATTTATTATTATTTATTTATTATTTGTGATATACACGTTTTCTGTATATCTTTTAGTGTTTTTAATAAAACTCCCTGAAAAAAACTGGTCAACCGAGAAGTTCTCTGACTGTACATAGCTCACTAAAAGCCTAAAAACATTTTATTCTGAACCAAAAGTGAAGTTTATGGGACATGTTTCTTAAAGGTTTTATGTTGCATTTGTATTCCGACATTCCGTAACGAACGATATAATAAAATTAAAAGTACGAAGCTAGTCATCCCCTGACTGGAAAGATGCCGAAACGTCGTGAAATCCAATCAAAAACAATTCACGCGCAATAAATGTTTAATTTCAAAAAATCTTGTGGAAAAATATACACATCAAAGGTGTCTAAGGATCACTATAAAAATATCCATGAATATTTATCAAATGTAGCCTTTCAGACTGACTGCTTACTTTAATTCTTTCCTTATTGAAGTAACTAGTGAATATTACAAAAAAAATACCGATCAAAAAAGTTAAAATAATAATAATCCTCTTTAGTGGCGATACTCTAGAACTAACATGATCCCTAGACACTTTTATTTGATGTGTGTACCATTTTTGTTATTCTTCTCTGTTAATTGAAAATTATCGATACCTGTCTCGTCACATCCGTCCATCGGCGGCGACCTCTAATTGTTGAATGAGGCAGCATTAAAGCGGCAATTAACCAACATTGATTGGTTCTCCCCCCACCCCTAAAGGGCTAGCGGTACCTGATAACAACGTTTCACTGCGAAATTAGTTTTCTTTGAAACTATCCGGGTTCGTTTGTCTTTGGTTTTGTTTTGATTAATTGCAACAGAATATAGTGCCTAAATCTAAGAAAAATAAGACCAAACTTTATAAAACGTCGATATATTATATGTGTTTGTCGAACAAATAAATAAAAATTTGGCAATTTATAACGTTCATGAATTAGCATATAATATTTTTCCAAATGATTAATATTTTATTTTTAAAAGTTGAACCAGCAATTCCGCGTATGAACTTAAAATTTTTCACTTTCAATACTAATATAAGACTTTTAATAGCAAAATAACCGCAAACCTTCGATGTACGGTCAAGCCTGTCTCACTTCCATACAAGCGGCGCAAAAGCCCCGAGATATTTACCTACTATTCTGGAAAACAACCTAATTTCAATCTTTTGCATTGCGTATAGCGTTCATAGTACAATAACTGTCTGCCGTTCGCTTCAATCTGCTAGGGCAGAGGTACCTTACGGTATTAACAGTTTACTTTTGTTTCGCGGATGCGTGCGCTGCGCGTGCGACTAGTCGAGCGAGTGCCAGCCTATTGAGACTAGTCCGGTGACCGTACGCTTGCGTTTATCATACCTAAACTCGGGAGTGAAATTTCTGTACCGTAAGGTACTAATATATATATTCTGTGGTACAGTCACACAAGTATTTGCCAAATTCAGCAATCGCCTTCGACCTCTGCGCCAGGTCGTCGAAATGACCTCTTCCCTTCCCTATAGTTTCCTATAACTGACCACATGGCCCTACAACAAGCCTTTGAGTTAATTAATAACATAGATTGCCGGTGAGCCATTAAACGATGAGCGCCGCGGGTGGTACGGTTACCAACTAACTGGAAATTCGTAGTACATTTTAATACTTGGTGGTAAAAAACTGCATTGTAGGATTGTTGTTTTTGTTGCAATTGTAACAAAAATATCATTATTCATAACTTTAACAGTTGTCAAAAGCCAGTGATGCTCATCATCATCATCTTCTTATACAGTTCATTAAAGCACAGTTATGCTGCCACAGCTGACGGCACAACTGTGCTACGTTAATACAATTGCAATGTTGTTAAAAATCTAGTCAAGTTTTGAGTGGGTTTATGAAAAAATCTTAAGTAATTATATTACGTACAAAATTTTCTTATTCGAGAAATTATATATATTTCTATTGAGAAATGTGATCTAAATATTAATTAGGAATACTTAAAAAAGTTATGTACAAACTTCATCACAGATTCCTGTGCACATGTTGTGTTACATGAAGTTCTCCTTCGTCTTAATGGAATGGACTTACATTCGACCGAGTCGTATAACCTAGTTCAACAACTTTGTGATGACAGAGTGTTAACAACTTGCTTATGGTGTTCGCACTAAGGCAGCGGTCCAAAAGATGGGTGATGTTTTCCGCGCTGCTCCGTCTCAAGAAAAATCAACGGCGAGCGACGTTTCAGTGAGAGTACAAAAGCAGCCTTAAGCACTTCGTTCTACGCAAAAACGATCAAAATGCAGCAGGGAAATAAATCATAAAACTATATGAAAATTAAATGCGCGGCTGCAAAATTATATTAAAAAGTCTAGTCCAACAAACTCCGCAACCATGGTCACCCTACACCACCTGCCTGTGTCACACTTTGATCTTCGCGAATTATCCTTTATCTAGCTAACAAATCGGTAAGGCCCGTTTAGACGTGATTGTTGATCGTCATCAACTCGGTAATTAGCAGTTTACTGTTCAAAGAGTTCAATTTGTGAGGCAAATTAAAGTACAGACTTATAAAGGAGATATAATAGGTTTATCTACTGAAACTTAATGGAGTTTTTATTGAGATTAAGTTTTTGGCCTTGTAGAAGGTTTTCGTAAGATTTAAAAGTTACATTTATCTGTACTATATCTATACTTAACAATTATAGTAATAATTTTTTTTTTAAAATCTTGTAAACTATGATATTAATAAGTAAATTACCGTTCGTAAACTATGTACTATTGCAGCTGATAAATTAATGGATCTAATCTTTTTTTTAAATTAAATTAATAAACTATATATATTTTTATATTGATCCTTTGGTGGCATCCATCTGTCAATAACACCAAGGTGCCAATTGAAAACCAGCGTCAGATCTCGCAAATCTGACATTATGCTGAATTGGAAACCTGTTTTGGCACTGCTGTGAGACACTAAGATTTATGTTAATTTTCTTTTTTTATTTATTTAGTATTAATCACAGATTTTATAATATAATACCAAACTAGTATTAATTAAAGTTTTTTATTATTATTATTTACGTTATAATTAATTTTGTATATTAACTGTGTCTCGAGTCTATGTTGGAATAAATCTATTTCTTTCTTTCTTTCTTTCTTTCTTTCTTTCTTTCTTTCTTTCTTTCTTTCTTTTTTTCTTTCTTTCTTTCCTTCTTTCTAATCTTCTCTGAGGCAAGATACGCTGGATGCTGAAATACAGGTCATTACCTAGTTCGGCAACAGTTGCTACATTTCTACTTAAATGTATTGTCAAATTAATAAATGTGAAATCTTTTCGGTTCAAAAAAAAAAAAGTAGGGCGGATGGCTATCCAAAAAGAGCGGCAGATCATAGTTCATAGTTCATAGTTAGTTCATAGTTATTTATTCCATAAACAATAATAATTGTATTGGAAATTACAAAAACACAAATTGGAACATATTCAAATAATATAACTAATTACACAGCAAAAACATAAAACATAAAAATTAGAACATATTCAAATAATATAACTAATAATTACACAGCAAAAACATAAAACATAAAACCGCACAAGACACACATTTTGCAAAATCAAATAAAACAAATACCTAACTACGTTTTGTCCCAGCTATACAATGAATTAATTAACTACTTCCTATCATTTGTGTAATCATCAATGCAGTAATAACATTTTTCCAATAAGAAAGCCTTAAGTTTATCTCTAAATTGATTAACATTGTAAATAATTTTATACTCTACTGGCAAGGCATTAAACAACTTGATTGCTTGGAATCTTACACAGTGACTAGCGATATTTAGTTTAGGTACTACAGCGATTTGCAAGTTTTTTCTGCGCGTGAGTTCTCTCCGTGTTCTGTCTTCAAATGATTCAAATGATTCAAATTTGTGCAAATGTTTCACTAGGTAAGTTAATAAGGTAAGAATATACAAAGACGGGACTGTTAAAATACCTAATGTTTCGAAGTGTGTTTTACATGACTCCATTTGAGGAATACGTTTCATGGTGCGAATAGCCCGTTTCTGTAACACAAATGCTGTCGAAACATTGTATTTATAGCTATTTCCCCAGAACATAATACTGTAACGGAGTTTTGATTCTATGAGAGCAAAATAAACTAATTTGAGCTGATCTAACGTTATTTCATCTCTCAATGTTCTTAAAGCATAGCATGCTGAGCTTATGCTAGATTCTAAGTATTCTATTTCCTTTTTCCAATTCAGGTCTCTATCAATATAAATACCTAAAAATTTTACGATTTCCATAGAATTAATTCCTAAGCCATTTACTAAGGGGTCTAAGGAATCTTTGTCTCTTGCATTAGTCCGAAATAGCAAAGCAGATGTTTTATTTTTATTCAATATAAGATTATTCTTAACAAACCAATTTTCAAAGTCAAGAAACGTATTTTGTATTTTAATACTAAGTTCATGTATATTATTGGCCGAAACAACAGCGTTTGTATCATCTGCATAAATGGTTAATTTTACATCCGGTTGTTTTGCTCTCATGTAATCTGCTAAGTCATTCAAAAATAGTATGAATAATACAGGTCCCAATATTGAGCCCTGCGGGACACCTCTCTTGATTATCCTAAATTTCGATTTACATATGGTTTCCTCATTATTAACTATTTCTTTAATTTCAACAAACTGTTTGCGATTTGTTAAATAAGATCTAAATAGATTTAAATTTTTATCTCTAATTCCGTAGTGTTCCAATTTTTGTAGCAAAATTTCATGATCTATGGTATCAAAGGCAGAACTCAAATCCAGAAACAGTCCTCCTACTTTCATATTGTTATTTAATTTAAGTACTATGTCGTCCACTAAATTATTTATGGCATCTATGGTTCCAACACCCGTCTGATACCCAAACTGCCTATCACTAAGTATGCCATTTTGACGCAGGTGTACTGATAGTCTTGACTTTATGAGCTTTTCATAGATTTTTGACAAAATAGGTAACAAAGAAATTGGTCTATAATTTTTTGGATCTAATTTACTTCCTTTTTTGTGTACCGGGAGAACTCTAGCTAGCTTAAGTTCATCAGGAAATAAACTTTGTTCAATACATTTATTGAAGAAGAGTGCCAAAGGTTCAGCCAACACATTAATATGGTCTTTTATTACACGTATCGTTACTTCGTCATATCCATAAGAGCTTTTATTTGGCATTTGTTGAACAATTTTTGTAATTTCATACTTATTAGTCCTATAAAGGTGTTTATTAGCTTCAACCCTCTTGACACTTTGCTTCATCAAAAAAACAGCAGAAGAAGGATCACTTTCATTAATTAGCGAATTTGCGGTATCAAATTGTTTTGAAAAAGTATTTGCTATCTCTTGTAGATCACTTATAATATTATCCCTAATTTTTAGTAGTATATTATCATTTCTTGACCTTTGACCTTTTCTAGTTTTATTTACAATTTTCCAAATTTCTTTATTACAGTTTGAGGCTTGAACAATTTCTCTTTGTGCAGCTGCTTGTCTAGCATTTCTAAGTACTTTTTTGTATATTTGTAAATACTTTTTTTTATATTTACAAGCAAATTCTCCACTATTTGTTTTAATATTAAGAACCAAAAACCTTTTCATCTTACTAGAAACTCTTAAACCCTTTGTTAACCACTGTAGCTTTTTACTCTTGTGACGTTTTATTTTTCTTGTTTTTTTTTTGTAGCTTGTTTCGAAGGAATGATTTATTTTATTAAGAAAAGAATGTACGCTTACATTAGTCCAATCTATGTTACTAACTTGCCTTTCAAATTCTTCTGCGTTTTGTTTATTATAAGTTCTACTCGTAAATTTAATAGTATCATTGTATTTTTCAGCAGTTTGGTTTTCTAATTTCAACGTGCAGTATAAACCTGCGTGGCCATCTGCTAGACCATTATGTTCAACTCTAGTGGATATTTCAGTACCATGCATATTGGTCAGGATATTGTCAATACACGATTTTGTGTTGTTGCGTACATAAGTTACTGAATCAATTAAATACTTGAAATTGTAACATTTAAGAAGTTTCAAAAATTCACTTTTTTGCCTATCGTCATTTAATAAGTTTACATTGAAATCACCACATAAAACGCAGTTCTTATTGAAAAAATGCTCTAAGAATTTTTCTAATCGTTCCAAAAACAATTCATAGTTATTTCTTAATGGATTTCGATAGCAACAGCAAACATAGACATTGTGCAATGTATCTCTTATACCACAAATTTCAAAGGATTCCGACTTATAAAGTTTCTTACAAAAAGAATTTTCCTCATAATTCACATCGTTTAGCCCTAATATCATAGAACCCCCTCGTTTTTTATTTGTTCTAAAATTATTGGCGACTGTTTTATACCCTTCTAAGTTAAAAAAAGGAGCTGAAGACTCGTTGAGAAAGTGTTCACAAAAGCATACGTAGTTTAGTTTTGATTCTGTTGAATGTACATACATTTCTAATTCGGCTTTTTTGTTAGTTACACCACATACATTTTGATAAAAAATATTAATTTCTATGGTTTTTGGCAGTAGACTGGATATACTGTTACGGACGAAAAAACGAGACATGATTTTGAGCAGTTAGGCTTATATCAGTTGTAGTAAAAACCGCTTGACAAGATGAATTACTCTTTACATATTGAATAAGTTCGTCAATATCATGTAACATACTTTGAGTGCCGCGTTTGTTTATTTTGCCAGAGTACTTTGAGAACATCTTATATGAGTAATCTAAGTTTTTGTTAGAGTCCAATAAATAACAATATTGATGATATTCATTATCTTTGTTCAACTGCACATTAAAGTTCTCAATCCTTTTATTATAGATATTACACTTAAAACTATACTTATAGCTAGGTACACATACTACAACATTTGTGTGTTGCACAGCCAAAATTCTTTGCCTCAAGATATTTACAAGTTCCTTGTAATTTTTTGATACATTGAAATCATTATCCCCGATCATAATTATACAGTAGTCATTAAGGAAAGATCGCGAAGTTACCAATGAAATTCCCAGGTTCTATAAAAGTTTTCCAAAAACGTTCTATAATTTTAAACTTATTATTAGGAAGTATAATATCCGTTATGCGCCCTAAAGACATTGGGGTAATTTTAATAAAATGCAGTACCTATCCACAGGTTGATTATCTAACAAAAAGCCTTGCCTGACACAATTAGACGTGTACAGACTCTCAACTCCTTCAAGTCCCAGGTCGAGGAGTTCTTCCTATCCCACTAGTCCTTCTTTTCCCTACAGAACTCCCGCTTTATTTGTGTATTTTCTAACTTTGATTTTATTGTATATGTAGTGTTTGCATTTTATTGTATGTATATTTTATTGTGTATTCTTTTTATATATTAGATGATATGTTTGCGCACCAACTACCCTCAACCCTTCTACCAGTATTTGTGTCGTATGGGTTGCCTGGAAGAAATCGCTGCTAAGCGATAAGGCCGCCCTTTGTACAACAAATTTTGTTCAATGTCTTTTCTTTTGTACACGTATTTTCTGTCTGTGTGTGTGCAAATAAAGTGTTATAAATAAATAAAAAAAAACGTACGTGTGGCACTCGGGGACTATTAGTAAAGCTATTGCATAGCATTTTTTATCATAGAATTATGGTTGCTTAGTTACGATTTTAAATAACAAAATTGTCAATGATAAAAAAAACTGTATGAAAATTTGTGTAAAAATATAATTCATATATATTCATACAGTTTTTTTCATAATTGACCATTTTGTTATTCACAATCGTAACTAAGCAACCAAAACATTTTCGTTACGGAATTTCTTGATTCGGTCGCCGCGCTCAAAGCCCGCGATAAAAGCTATGCAATAGCTTAATAAAAAAAAACACCTAGCAACTAGTTTCGCGCTGTCATCACTGTCACATTTTTGCACTAAATGACAGTCAAAACCGCGACGAAACTGAAACAAAACCGAGTTTTCGTTAGACAATCAGCCCCTGGTGGCTATCCAGATCACAAAGTTAGGAATAGTACTGCTAAAATTTTTATGTTTTATGTTCTATTCCCAGAAATTATTTTGAAATTTTACATCCATTAAAATGTCTTTGTCTGACTGTCTATTTTACTGAGTTTTGCACCCTAAGGACTCTGGGCTAAGTTTTATAAATTGTAGTTACTTACCCGACCCAGATAGATTGGCCTGTGTAAAGCCGTTGGCAACCTTCTATAAATTAATCCTATTTCTTTATTGTTTGTAATCAAATTGTTCTTATAATTCTAGTTTAATTTTGACCCACTGAATTTTAAAGCCACTAGTGTTTTGAGAATTTGTTTAAAAATACCACTTATCCATGAACATACAACCTGGAAAAATAAACAAATTTGCTGGCCCCACACAAATTCACTTCTTTGTATAAGTATGGAATATAGAATTATATATTCAGTTTATTAAGGAAAAACTAAATGTTAACATCTACAAATTATAGTTTTATCTTATTCTTCCGACAAACAAGTTTCAACTGTCCGACAATAGTACGTAGTAATCAAACTACTGAAATTAAAGTTCACTTCCACGTGCCACCAAATTGAGAACTGTTTAAGCTTGGGTCACAGAATTGCGTCGTATAGCCGAAGGTGTGTCTGAAGCCGCAGCAGTTGAGATGCAGCGGTCAGTTAGTAAGTTACTTGTCCCACGTCTTGTGATAACGTGTGTCCAGGGCATAGAGTAGCTATGCACAGAAGCACAGTTAGCTCGGCCACAGACCGCATGTTCTATACTGTTCGGCATGCAACAGATGGGCCCCTTATCTGTTGTACAACAATGCTGAGAGCATTGTTGTTATGGCTTAAGATTTAGATAACTTACAACAACTCCTACCACCAACCAGATCATGATGATAATGACAGTGATTACTATTCCTCAAAATCCTTGTCTCTGACCTTATACGTACCCCTTGGCATAGTGCCCAACAGTGGACGTCGTGCAACTAGATTGCAGCCGAGATGGGCCATAGTGCGACCCACTCTATGCGGACTTGTCACTTAATTGGGCGTTTTTGTCCAATAAACAGTCTAATGGCGCTCCTAAACGGGCCATATTTATTTTTAAATGTATGGACGGCAACTATATGCATCTTGCTCTAGCGTATAAACCCAGCGAGAGACAACAATAGTTGCCGACCAGTATTTGCAGGAAAACATGGCCCACTATGAGGACCATTACTGAAACTTACATGTGACTAGATAACGGTCTGATTTAATGCAATAATTACTACTTTCTTTAAAATCCTTGTCTCTGACCTAATACATCACCTTCGGCACAGTGCCCAAGAGTGGACGTCGTGTAACTAGATTGCAGCCGAGATGAGCCATAGTGCGGCCCGCTCTGTGCGGACTTGCCCCTTAATTGGGCGTTTGTGTCCGATAAACTGCTATGGGGGACAAATGGAGATGTTTTAGGGGTTAGATGTTATGTATGGACCGCAATTGGTTTACGATTTGGGGGGTTTATGAGTTTGACGGCAATACTAACGACTATACTACGTTATTTTATGTTACCTCAAAACTATTGATAGAACTCATCATTACGAACTACTTTTGTTTGTAAGTAACCCTAAACTTGCGGAAAGTCCAACGGGTAGGCCCACAGAACACAGAAACAAGATCTGTGGGTAGGCCCCATCATCAAATAGAAACTGCCATGTCATAAAAACTTTTTGTTTGCGTTTTATTTTTATCGGAGTTGTCACCTTTTGACACACTTCACACTTTGGAGGCGATGATTGAGCGAAGACGTCACAAAACTTCCGTCAAAAAACATGTTTACTTTAGGAAATTCGTAGTACGAAATAGAATGGTAAGATTGAAACAATATTGCGCTAAGAGATGGCGGTAGGCCCCAGCTGTAACAAACAACTTTTTATTTGAACTTTGCTAATATATTATAATGTATCGTCATCAGCCATTTTTAATGTCCCCACTGCTGGGGCACTGGCCTTCCTTATGGATGGATAAGGAGAACGGGCCATGACCCACCACGCGGGCCCAATGCGGATTGGTGGGTTTTAACGACTGCGAATGCAGCCGGGACCAACGGCTTAACGTGCCTTCCAAAGCACGGAGGAGCGTGAGATAGTAAAATTTTGGTCACCCATCCCGTGACCGACCATTGCGAAAGTTGCTTAACCTCAACAATCGCAGGCCGAGCGCGCGAGCCACTGCGCCACGGGCTCCTCATTTTTTTCATTTTAATTTCCATTATAATGTATAACAGCTACTTATTAAATTTTTTAAAAATTATGTACTAAATTAAAAAAAAACCATTTCCCATCTTCTTATTTTTTAAAGACGGTTTTTTGACGTAGTTTTTTTTTTTTTAGTTTTTAGTGTCTGTAATGGGTTGTTTTTAATTGAAATTCAATATCATTTATTCAGTCTAGGCTGTTACAAGCATTTATGAACGTCAAAGAAGCTACGCCATCGGTTCAATAACCCTACGGCGGGAGACCTTGTAACAGCCTAGACTAATGTAAACTATAGTACCTAGGAATTTTCTAGATTATATTAGGTTTCATGTACAGTCCAAAGCAGCTAGCTTGAGAGTCGCTCGTAATAGCACCGGTTTTCGTAGTGCACATGTAAAGACGTACGTGCTGCTGACCGTACATTATAAACAAAGTATCGTGAAAATTACGTTGTCCAACTTAACAAAAATGCTCGTAAAATAAAAACTACTGGGTCAAACTGAACTGTTTTTATTGGACTCAATGGCAACTTTACCGCATCGAACATTCGGCGTAATCGGTGTATTACATAAAAAAAATACCAACCGATTTAAGAACCTCCTTCTTTTTGGAATTAGGTTAAAAAAAAGCTATTATGAAGGTTTGGCGTACGTATCACCATGTATTATTATCGCGAAAACTTTCTTATTGGCAATGATTTTGCATGTTTATAACAAACCTTATAATCATCTGTAGACCTCATTTCACTTTAGAACTGTTTTCTATTAAAAAAATATCTGAAGAGGCGTAAATAATTAGGCAAAATCTTTATCAAGTTTAAATAATTTTGCGAAACACCTTATGTTTTTAGCGATTCCAAAAAATATAATTATAATTTCTGTGGTATCACCGTTTTTCATAAATCTGACAGTTTGGTATTCAAAACACAATTAATCCTATGAGAAAGAAGTCCACGAATGTGTTTACGCAATTTTGACATCATCATTTCACTTGTGGCCGAGTTGATTTTTTCCAATGTTTTTCTATTTAAAATTTATTTTAAGTCATCATTTCAAGTTATAATTGGGTACATTTGCAACAAATAAAGCGAAATTTTGCAAGTCATGAAATGTGTCCCAACAAGAGTAAAAGCTTTTAGGCTCGTGCCTAAAGTGTGCAAAAAATTAAGGGCTCTTTAGATAAATCCGGTTTGCGATATTATCGAAATTATAACGTTTAGAAGGTTGAGTGGGACTTCAAACATGCCCATCATAGTCCAATTATAACATTCTAGTGGTGAAAACATATGATTTTATTTCACTTTTAACCGCCTTTGTGGTCTAGTGGTACAACCACCGGTATCAGACCCAGGGGTCCTGGGTTCGATTTCCAGCGGGGGTACATATTGTACTGTATTCGGTTTGGTTGGTGGTAGGACTTGTTGTAAGTCCGCCTGGCTAGCTACCACCATCTTATCTGAGCCTGATTTTTTTTGTCTTGATGGTTTACGCTTATATTACACTGTAGGGTAGGGCATACAAGATTGCATGGAGTCCGTTTTTAGACGATTCGATTCTGTCACAGACAAGAACTCAAAACTATAGTAGGAGTAACAGTACGTGTGCCTAGTAATTGTTATGTCAAAAGATAAATATGCTAATACATTTTAGGACTCCGAATATTAGTGGTTTTGATTATTAGGGATATTAGCGTTTAGGTCAAACTATTATAATGCGAAATATCAATTACACTAAACAATAATTGTGCTAAAGAATTTTATGCCAATGAAATACGGCGAGAGAAAATTAGGACAAATGATTTTAGGCGTATCGAAGGGAACCCCTCTCATTGACATTTAGCTTTTTTTGTTGTTTAAGCCATGTCTGGGCATTTGTTTCTACAAAACCTAATCCTAATTCTAAATAATATTATAAATGCGAGAGTGTGTTTGTCTGTCCGTCCTTTACGCTCTAATTAAGCAACCAATCGACTTGATTTTTGGCATAATGTTACTTCAAAGGACGGAGAGAAAAATAGTCATTTTTTTACTAGAATTTTCCAGCGGGAACGGGAACCACGCGGGTGAATCGCTAGAAGAAAATAAACAACAAATCTTTAAACAAAAAACTCTCTATCAAACCTAAACACTTTGTTGCTTTGTTTGTGCGACATATATGATTACGTTACTTACACACAAATAGGCTTTTTTTTATTTTGCATTTTACAATGCTATTTTTACGTGATACATTTTAAATAAGAAAATATACTAGAAAAAAAAAACTAGTATATTTTTATACTTATGGTAAATTTTAAACAGACAAATATTGGAAAAAATTAACTCGGCCACAAGTGAATTCTCAGACGGGAATCGACCCGCGACCTTTGGAAATCCGGTCCAATGCTCTCCATGGATCTCAATGGCTTTCCAAAGGTCGCGGGTTCGATTCCCGTCTGAGAATTCACTTGTGGCCGAGTTAATTTTTTCCAATATTTTTCTATTTAAAATTTACCGTATAAAAATAGCATTGAAAAATGCAAAAATTACAAAAATCATAAAATAGTATATTTTTATCAAACAATATGTACATACTTATATTTTCTTGTTTAATATTTATAAAAATAGCATTGTAAAAATGCAAAATTAAAAAGTTATATACACATAAAAAGTGTCGAGTCAGTTACTTTTAGAGTATCGCAGCTATGATGATGTTGTTTTAACTATTTTGAATCGGTATTGATTCTTTTTTGTAAATTTCACTACTTTAATAAGGAAATAATAAAGTAGGAAACCAGTCTGAATTACATTTAATAAATATTCACTGGATATTCTTTATAAGTAAAAAAGTACTTGATCCCTAGACATTTTTGATGTGTATACTTACACAATCACAATTACACAAAAACGCAATCTCTACAACGACGAACACAAGCACTATCAAATTAAAAGACAAAAAAATTAATGTCAGCCACTCTCGTCCCACATTTGATCCAATAACTGACCAAAGAAAAACAGAACTATTCGCTGATTCATCCAATCCATCACTAAGATCATTATAAGTCGAGCTCAAATTAATACCTGCCTATTCTGAAATGTATTTGATAGATTACCTGTCCAAAATAACTTGACCTCCCATTCTTAACCAACTAACTTTATACTTTGAAAGCTTTATTAAAAGCTTAGTTGCGAGAGGTCTTGAAAAATTGGTTGTAAAATAATACTGCCTCATTACTTATGTTAATTTTTGGGTTATTTATGTTGTAAAGGATCAGAATGGCATTTAGAGTGCTTTTAGAACGGCCATCGATATATTTACATGTAAACTTTTTACGTAATTATAACTTTTCCGCATTTTACTAACTTTAAATGTTAATGTTATTATGAAATGTAGGAGTTGTCTATAATTTTATTTGAAAGCAACAATTTCTTTTGAATGTAAAGTTCCTAACCGATTTCCAACAGAAGGTCTAAAAATATTTTTTTGCTTTTGGTTGGTAGTAAAAGTTAGGTGTTTTAAGCAGGGGCTTTTTTTTAATTTAGTTTTTTACGCTTTATAGAAAAATACATTGAAGTTAAAAAAAAATATAACTTCATTTCACTTATCCTATACAAATTTTCATGATAACAGAGGAACTAAAACCTACTGAAGCTATTGTGATCTTTTTATTAATGATGAACATGGATTAAATAATTATTGACGTAAAAGTTAAAAATAAAATAAAAATGTTCACGTTTTTTCATGCAACCATGCAAAACGGATCTCTTTTGAATTAAATACAAAACATCTTGCACAGCTTTGCACCTCTGTTGTATAATGTCATCAAAATTGAATTTGTATAAAAACAAAAAAAAACTGAAATAAAATAAAAACATTTCCAGCCAGCAGAAAACAAATACGTGGCCACTTAAACAATAATAACATAAATTGAATTAAACACCTCTTTGGATCTCTTCAACACAAATTGTTTAGAGTGCCCGATTGGTTCACATTGTTGCAATGTAATGTCTTATTACGCGATATACAGCCTGAATTATTTTTAACAGACTTCACAAAAAAGGACGAGATTTTCAGTTCGTCGGAAAGTTCTATTATTATTGACAAACATTTTGTAATCAATGAGAGATTTTTAGTTTTTAGGGTTCCCTACCCAAAGGGTAAAACAGGACCCTATTACTAAGACTCCGCTGTCCGTTCGTCCGTCTGTCTGTCCGTCTGTCACTAGGCTGTATCTCATAAACCATGATAGTTAGACAAAGGAAATTTTCACTCATGATGTATTTCAGTTGCCGCTATAACAACAAATACTGAAAAACAGAATAAAATAAATATTTAAGGGGGCTCCCATACAACAAACGTGATATTTTTGCTTGTTTACGTTGCAACAGGTAGACGCTTGAAATATTCACATAATATAATATATTTTACTTCAAAAATAAATAATTAAATTTAAACAAATAAAATATTTAAAGGGGGCTCCCATATAACATACGTGATTTTTTGCCGTTTTTATAGATAAAGGTACAGAACCCCACGGGCATGAGTCCGACTCGCACTTTTATCTATAATGGGGTAACACTTAGACTTAATTATATTCACAAATAAATATTTCTTACACTCACAATAATAAGCCCCGGAAAAGAAAGCACTGAAAAAATTGTGGATACTAAAGCTTTTCGCTTTGCCCCTCGCGCGCTCGCGGTGGGAAGCGGTACTACAGACGAAAACCGAAGCTATGTATATGCAGACAAGGTCGCTTTTACGGAATATGGAAACTCAAACGTCGCACGAAAATCAGTAGAATCCTCGAGACGAGAGAATCAAAAATAGAGCTTCTGGCTCTTAATATCTACTGTAAAGAAGGAGGAGTGGTTGAGGATTCCGGGAGAGGCTCGCTTCCATCTTCAGCCTTATCAATACTTAACATCATGTATGATGAAGGCTAAGAGTCTCCGCGTCTATCATAAAAAAAAAAAGAATACTGAACGTAGAACGAATACAAAAAAAAGTTTATAAAATCTCGACTATAGAATGGGGTCTTATTGTAGTGACTACGAAATGAGTGCAATAAGACATAAAATTCAATTATCAGAACACAGACGCCAATTATTGGATATTTTATTTTTATTTAAGTTAATTAATAATCACATAGACTCTAGTGAACTATTGCAAAAGATTGCGTTAAAAGTCCCTCGTATCTCCTCACGTTCTAAAGACACATTTTATATCTCATTTTGATAAAACCAATTACGCAAAGAATACCTTTTTAAGGCGAGCATGTGGTATTTATAACAAGTCACTTAATGAAGTGGATATTTTCTCAAACTCACTTAATGTTTTTTTAATTAAAGTAAGTGAATTGTTATTCTTGTAATGCATAATACATAAACACATACATATATATACCATTCTACTATAGTTATTTTTTATTTTTATAATAAGTTGAAAAATCTAATATGTTAGCTTTTTTTGTGGTTGCTAAATAAAATATATTTTTATCTAGTACAAATCCGTCGCTTATATGCACTATATTACTTAAGTTAATACTTTAAGTTATGGTACTATAGGTTTGTTTGTAAACTATTTTTTATAATATTGTTTGTATATAACTGTTTATTACCTGAAATAAATAAATAAAAATAAAAAATAAAATACTCCCAGAATCTTCGATCACGAGGTTATCAAACGATAAGTATAACATCGGGTCTGCTATTAACTAGGCCCCATTTTTTTAAATTTTGAAATCGGTCTAGTAGTTTTCAGAAAATCTTGAAAAAACTGTCGGTTTTTCGAACAGTTTGAAACAAACGGTCATTTTGGTTTTGATTCAAACTAGTAGTGTAGGCAAGTACGTGACTTATTTTCATTTAAAAAGTGTGATTTAAAAAACTTTTTATAAAAACCGACTTCAAAAATCAAAAAGAAAAAATAAGCCTTTTGGTCTTCTGGGGTCGTAAGTCTATTGGGGTCGGTGCCACTCACGAGATTGATGGATTCTACATTGCACTTCTATACTTCTTGCTTTGGCTAGCACCGACCCCAAAAGACTTACTTTCTACTTTTTTTTTTAAATAAAAATGTTTGAAGAATCATCATCTCGGCCATACTTTGTGTCCCCGAGGCTTTCCCTATGGATGGATAAGGAGAAAAAGATCTAAGAATGTATGGTTTTTAAGTCGTTCGCGGACCTACGTATATGTGACTGCGGCCCCCTCGTTCACAAACGCAGTATTCACCTGGGCCGGCACATGATTCGGCCAGAGAAACCAAAATCTCTCAGAGCTATGAAGATTTTAGACTTCCTGGAGGCCTCCAGCCTAAAAGAAATACTCTAACTAGGTGGCGAGTTACAATAAATTTTTTACTTAACCGCCTCTGTGGTCTAGTGGTACAACCACCGGTATCAGACCCAGGGGTCCCGGGTTCGATTCCCAGCGGGGGTACATATTGTATTCGGTTTGGTTGATGGTAGGACTTGTTGTATGTCCGCCTGGCTAGCTACCACCATCTTATCTAAGCCTGACGCCATAACAACAATGTTTTCAGCATTGTTGTGTTCCGGCAGTTCGAGATAAGATAGCCAGTTCTTCAGTGACTGAAGATTCCGGGAGAGGCTCGCTCCCATCTTCAGCCTTATCAACACTTAACATCAGGTATGATGAAGGAAAAGAGTCCCCCTTCATACATTAAAAAAAAATGCATTGACTACAATTCCGACTGGAGCTGCATACATTCCGCTGGCGCTCGCGCCGAGGACTCTGTTACTGTCAAAATTGACGTAAACGTGTATTAATTCCTTTTTTGCTACGTTCATTATAAGCCTTGTCGCAATGTAGCCCCTATATCATAGAATATATACCTAATAGTACTAGACGTACGGTATCCTACAAATAATAATAATGCGTTCAAGGAATAGACAGACAAAACCAGAACACTCTATACATAGAGATGGCTAATGGCTCCAATGCTTCGTCATGCCATAATCTCGAAATTAGAGTTAATTCGATAATATTACGCCTGTTGTCTACTACGCTTTTGTTTGCACAATACCAGATTGACTTGTGTTTTAAATCTTATTGATATAACTAGCAATCGTTTCTGACTTCGTCTGCGTGAGTTCAAGTTCGTGGTTTCGATATTGTGCGTCTGTTTTTGGAGTTTTTCGAGGAAAAGGGCAAAAAAAAATGTAAACTTAAAAAAAACTCATTTATAAAGAAGCAATGTAGAAAAAACTATCATAAAGGTCTGCGCAGACGAGGGACTTTTGTCCGCCGACATAACCTAAAAGTCGCTGCGAATTCAACGAAAACTAAGATTATTCTGCCCATGAAGCTATCTAGCGATTCCTGATTCCTCGCGAGTTCTTGACGAATGTAATGACCGTCGATATACGTTGTATTCGCGGCGAAACCACATTTAGGTTATGTCGGCGGACAATAGTCCCTCGTCTGCGCAGGCCTTAATTTGAGTATTTAAAAAACAGCATGCATAACGCAACTTGACCAAACTTTAAAAATATATCTGTTATATTAATAGACTAGCTTCCGCCTGCGGTTTCACCCGCGTGGTTCCCGTTCCCGTAGGAATATCGGGATAAGGAGTAGCCTATGTTACTCTCGGTCCTTTCAAATAACTCTATGCTAAAAGCAAGTCGATTGGTTGCTTAGTTTTTGCGTGAAGGAAGGACAAACAAACGCACTTTCGCATTTAAAGTATTAAACTAGCTACCCTCGTGGTTCTCGTTCCCGTAGGAATATCAGGATAAAAAGTATCCTATGTTTCTCTCCAGTCTATTAAATATCTGTATTCCGCATTTCATCCGAATCCGATCAGCTGTTTTAGCGTGATTAACTTTCACATTTATGATATTAGTAGGATAATGTAAATTTAAAAATATTATATTTGTTAGGATTAGTATCTAGCCATAACCGAGATTTTATACGGAACCCTGTATCACTATACTTATAGAAGTTTCTCTGCCTGCCACTACTGAACATTGAACTACTGAACCATCTGTTCTCGGGCACAAAGATCTACTTCTCGAATATGTATTGAAAAGTCTAGCCTAAAAATCCATTAAAACGATATTGTCGTTTAAAACTAAATAGACTATTAGAGATAGATGTCTTTTTGTATTTTATTATGAAATCACAGACTAATAATAGACAATTTCTCAGCAGAGGAAATTCAGGTTTACTACCGTTGGACAATTTTTCATTTGGTATGACCATACCAGCAACATTTAAACACAGCAACATTTAATGTGTCATTATTATATTTCATTATTTGCTAGCAGGACACCGGTGTCCAGAGAACAATGGAATATCTACTGTATCTCATAACTCGGGGCCTGAGAGGTTATTTCATCGGTGATATCAATGTCTCGTATCGTACGAAAAAAAACCCCGTCGTTCTATAGTTTTGTTCCTCGAGAAGGTCAACATCCAGAACGTGTTACGATGGAACTACGAACAGAAAGTGATCTTACTTCTTTAGTCGGGCACTCTTGACAGAGTGGCCGTGGTGGATGTCGAGACACAGGGTTGCGGCTCGCCGTCGCCACTCGCTCCCAAGGCGGCCGCACGACGCGCATGATATAACTGATCTTACTCGTATTATAAAATACATATTTCTTTGACCAAGTACTTCTGATATGATGAGAGTGTCAGTGCCTTCCTATGAAAGCTTTTTCACCAACTGGTCGATACGACACGATATGGACACCGTAAATTGGTGAGCGTAAATTTCTGTGAAATTGCGTCGGCCTATGAAAAGTTTATATTCCTCTTATGTTTCGCTGAAATTGGGCTGGTGAGACAGTGTGCCATACAATTTCATAGAAATTAACGTCCAATGACATTGGTGTCGGTGTCTGCAGCCGGTGATAAGCGCACAATGTCTAAATAAGCCAAAGCACGGAAACTTATTTAAATGTACCAATACAGTAACGGCATAGTGGTACTAAACCAGTTACTGTCTTATGTATAAAACAATGAAAAGTCTATTAATTTGAGACAATATAATCACATTGATAGCCAGCCTTATTCTGCAACTCTGACATCTTTAGAAAGCCGTGTTTGGCATATTTGGTGAAAGTACATTGAGCTGCTTCTTTATAGAGAATCGTCAGATAGTTTTTTTATGAAAAACGGGGAGAGACAGCCTTCATCTTTATGTTAAGTATTGATAGGGCTGAAGATGGAAACGCGTTTCACATGGAATCCTGAACCACTGAGGAACTATCTATCATATCTCTAACTGCCGGAACACAAAAATGCTGAAAACATTGTTGTTATGACGTCAGACTTAGATAAGATGATGATAGCTACAGTAGCTAGCCAGGCGCACTTAGTTACAACAAGTCCTACCACAACCAAATCGTACCCCCAATGGGAATCGAAACCGGGATATCTGGGTATGGAGGCCTACTCTATAAGCCCGTCAACTAAGATATGGGCTCCCGTCCGTAAGTTTCCCGAAACAACGGATGGAGCCTAGTCTCTATTGATTTCGGATGTACTGTTTTGGACAAACGGCACAAACACATTAGGAGTAGGGACAATGTCAAAACGTATTCTCATTCATTCTTAGTTCGGGTCTCCGAACTAATAGCTGTCCGTAGGTGATACGGAGTAGGATACGTCCGTAACTTAGGCCGAAACTACGGGTTTCGTGCTTAGAGAGTAGATCTCCTGATACGGGTGTTTGTTACCACCAGATCACGGAGGCAGTTGAAATTGAGTTTAACTGTCTCTATGGTTAATGTATTTTTTACATGCCGCACGCGGTGAACGAGAACCAAGCGGGTGTGGTTCTCGTTCCCGTAGGAAAATCTGGATAAAAAGTTGAATTCAGGCTGTATTCTGTGTGCCAAATTTCATCCGAGGCGGTTCAGTAGTTTTTGCGTGAAAGTACACAAACAAACTAACAAACTTTCGCATTTATAATATTAAGTAGGATTTTTACAGTAACAGCCAATGTACTTACATCATATGCCAAACTCGGTTGTCCGAAAGCTGTCAGAGTTGCAGAATAAGGGGGCAGATAAAGGGGGTCCGGGGGGTCTACTAACGCCTTGTGATTATTCTGAAACAAGGCAGCAATCTTATTAAACGGTGCCTTGACGAAATTTTCTTAGAGAAGTATTTATATTTTTAATGGCGATTTTATTTCATTACGAAATTTTTAAAGCAAAATTTCATCTCTCGAAATCTAATATTGATCTTTATAAAAGAATTATAAAAGACGCTGAAGTTTAGAATGAAGATTAGATGGTAAATTGGTTTATAAACTGTGTTTTTCTAATTTTATTTCTTTCACAATCTATTCTTAACTTTGTTTATTATTTTTTGTAAAAATGATGTAAAACGCTTATTTTTAATACGTTGGCATAACATTAGTTGGCTAAAGTGTTAAAATAATAGTATTTAAATAATATAACATTAGTTGACAGTTACAATAAATTACGAAAATATCATAGTCCGTGCCAGATAAGTGTGCAAAGTAGGTCATTGACCTCTCGGTGGTCAGCTATTATAATTCGTAAGTTTTCTTTTGTTTTTTCATTTGTTTCAAGGACGAATTGTACCAAGGTTATTTTGTTTACCTGTGTTTAGCGATACGCTTCATAGATTTCTCTCGCGCCTTTTTGAGTAATTAGGTTACATTGCCACAAAAGGGCAATAACTTTTTTGCCCACTTATATCTGGCACGGCCTATAGTACGGCAAAACGAAATCATCAACTATTGATCATTCATCAAACTGAATATCGTCTGTGCCTTCATATCGATTGTTTCAATTATACTGGTTTTTACACAGTTTTTGTTTCTGCAGACTATAAAACTGCAATTGATTCAAAATTAAGAAACAATTATGACTACCTAGACTATTGAAGAGGCCCCAGGATTTACCAAATGTAACATTGAATCAGTCAAACTAAGACAACAAAATCTACTCGTTCACTTTTAATCGTAATATCTGAAATAAATTCCCGGGTTTCGTCTTATTTGCACAAAATAACCGCCAACTATAAACACCCTCAACATACAATACTGAATTGTCAATAAAATACAATAGTATCAAAAATGCGAGACAAAAAGCTGACCTTCTCTCCCTTTCAACCCAATACATCCGTCCTTGTCACCCTAATAGTATTACGCGTCCATTTTTGTAAGCGCTCCGGGCCCGATCCAATTTCAAACTCATTTGTTAGGGCATAAAACAATTATTAAAAAGCGCCAGTGATTTGGCGAGCAATTTTTGCCATTTTACATCACTTAGCTACGGATAAAGAAAATGGGGATGAAGTGACACATAAAAAATTCAAAGCAGAAAAACTTACTAGTTTGATTATTTCGTCTTCTTCTTCGTCGAGTCGATGATTCCTTCATAATTTATTGGCCCAGCATGTGGCAACTTGAATTACAAAATCAACCATCATTTGTAAAGACCTGAAACAATTATTAAAAAGCGCCAGTGATATGGTGAGCAATTTTTGTCACTTTACATCACTTAGCTGCGGATAAAGAAGATGGGGATGCAGTGACACATAAAAATTTTAAAACAGAAAAAAGTTTTCTTCTGTTATTTCATCAAAATCCACCATCATTTTCAAAACAGTTATGAAAAAGCGCCAGTGTTTTTTCGAGTAGGTAAAAGCAGGGATGAAATGACACATAAAAATTTCTAAGCAGAAAACAGCTTACTAGTATTTGATTATTAATTCATCAAAATCAACCATCTTACCCCACTACGGGGGCTTACCTATTTTAATGAACAAAGGGGACGCGCTAATCTTTCATCAAACCTGGGCCCGTATTCACTATGACCACTTAGCGATTTCTTGCGCAAACCACGCCAATCTCGTGCGTGATTACGACATTTTTTAAATACGTTTTCTCTATGATACTTACAAATTTTAAAGTTATTGTACTTGTAAAATAACCTTAAAATTTGTGAGTGTCATGTACTATTACAATAACTATATAATTTACGAGTGTCATGGAGAATACGAATTTTGAAAATGTCGTAACCTAATACGAGATTTTTTGGTTTGAGCAAGGAATCGCTAAGTGGTCTAAGTGAATAAGGGTCCTGATGTTACGTATTGATAAGACTGAAGGTGGAAGCGTGCCACTCACGGAATCCTCAACCACTGAGGAACTGGCTCTTATCTCTAACTGCCGGAACACTATGCTGAAAACATTGTTGTTATGATGTCAGAATTAGATAAGGGGGGTTGCTAGCCAGGCAGACTTACAACAAGTCGTACACCAACCTTCCATCCATATAGATCCAGAACCATTTTTATAGATGAACTTGGAGAACACCACAATGACCCACCATGCTGTTCCACTGTAGATTGGCAAAAAATTAATAAAACGAGCTTCTGCTCGTTATATTAATTTTTTGGTTAAGATTTTTTATTTTGCATTTGCAATGCTTTTTGAGGTTTTTTAAACAAGAAAATATACCTACTTGAAAATTAAACTTGTAAAAGTCTCGGTAGCTCAATGGTTAGATTATTGGGCCGGCTGGATTCTCGAAGGTTGCGGTTTCGTGTCCCGTTAAGAAGTCAAGTTCAATTTTCCTAGAACATTTTCTTGTTTAAAATTTATCAAATAAATTTTTGGTCACCCATTACGTGGCCGACCATTGGGAAAGTTGCTTAACCGCCAAAAGCACTAACCACTTCAGCTTTGAACTCCTCTGAAATTATTAGCACTATAATCATAGAAAACCTGGGGGCCTACCGCCGTCTCTATGCGCAGTATTGTTTCTATCTTACCATGCTATTTCATACTACGAATATCTTAAAGTACACTTGTTTTCTTTGGTGGAAATTTTGCGACGTCTTAGCTCAATTGTTGCCTCCAAAGTATTTAGTGTGTCATGTGACAACTTCAACAAAATTAAATCGCAAACAAAACGTTTTTAACATGATGGTTTCTAATAAATAATTAAATAATTGCATACAATCACACCAATTATCTAGCCCACGTTAAGTTTCACGAAGAACTTGTGTTATTTATTTATTTATTATTATTATTAATTACAAGTTATGTATACTAGATAACGGATAAACATACTCATATACTTTTTTTGTAAATACATACATAATATACATGTCAAACACCCAGACCAAGACAAATAGACATGTTCATGCACACAAATATTTGTCTTGTCTGGGGATGGAACCCGGGACCTCTGGCGCAGAAGGTGGGCTTAGCACCCCTGCGTGAAACAGGTCGTCGTCATAATAGATGATAGTTGGCCCGCTGGTGGCATGCACCGAAACACGCGGTAAAAGTAGGTTTTACGTTGGAAATGACATTAAAAAAGCTTCCATGTTGTATAGTGTAAAAATACACATAGGAAGATTAATATTTCTCTTTAAAAACATACCAGCATCGAGCTCAAATTCTCACAGGCCATAATAATAAAGTATTAAAAAATATATAATATTTTCCCAGCTTTAATTTAGGGGTCCGTAGCATCAGATGGTACCGGTCGATTGAACCGGCAACTAAACGCGTTATTAGGTTCCGTACACCGTAGTTAGCTCTGCGGGGGGCCACTGTCGCAATTTAGATGTTTTCTTTTGTGCTGTGATAATGTTTTTGGAGTTCCCTGTTAAGAAAGAGTGTGTTTGATATAAATAATAGTGTACGGATATTAACAAAACTAAATTGTAATTGAACTGCAACACTAACTGAAGAATGTTTCGTTCGTTTTGATTACAAATATATTCAGAGTTTTACCAGATTTAAAATTTTTAAAGGTGCCGTAGTAGACTTTAAATTTTGAAGGGGCCGTGGTCACGAGACATCTACCGATCACTGGCCGAACCCGCTAACCAAGCTCCTCAGGTTTTTTATCCGACTTCAAAAAAGGAGGAGCTTCCCTATTCGACGGAATATATATTTTTTTATGTATGTAACTCGATTACTTGAAGACGGCTAGACCGATTTGAGTAATAATTTTTGTTCTTCGAAAGGATATAGTTCCCATGTGGTTTGTCATTATATCAGGATCTGATGATATGATTCTATAGAAATCCAGGGAACTCTTTAAATATTATAGGCACTCTTGTAGCGATTTTTGTGTTTTCTATAGTAAATCATGCATATGCTTCCGGAAAGCATCATTTGATGAAGTGGAACTGATGATGAAGACCACAAATGGACATTGAAACTATTAAATATTTAGTATTTCACGGAAGCGATACGATTACTTTAATGTGGTTCATAAGCAATTTATGCTCGATTCAATCCAAGGGATACAGGGGAGCTGATGATCAAAATCAAAATCAAAAATCAAAATCAATATCATTTATTCAGTCTAGGCTGTTACAAGCACTTATGAACGTCAAAGAAGCTACGCCATCGGTTCACAAACCCTACGGCGGGAGACCTTGTAACGAGAAGAACCGGCAAGAAACTCGTCAAGGGCTGTTTTTTTCTCCCTGTTTTATTTCATACAGAGTCGTCAAATTGAAAAGTGACCTTAACATATTAGTAAGGTCAATTTCCATCACAAAGGAAAATACTAATGAAAATATTACATTTTATGGTTATTGTAAACGTAAACAATTTTTAACTGGCAAAGAAAGACTTGTCTATCATACATTACAACATTTCCCGCACCACAAGACTACTACACTGCAAGTTGTGAGGTACATACAGGTCAGTATCAATTTATTTTAGATAAAAATATTTAGGCTTTAAGCACAGCATTAAGATAAGCACACTGAGGTAGACCCATTTCCGCTGGCGGCACCCGTTCACGAGCATGACGCATGAACCAGCCATCGCTTCGCTCAACCATATTTTAGGGAACGTAACGACCCGCCTCACACGACACCGCCGAAGAAACGTTTGAGTGAGCATGACGTACTTCAGGTACTTATGTTGCTGCATAAATATAAAAAAAACACAATGGCAACAGCAAAAAAAGAAAGATAAAAGTGCCTTAATGTAAGACACAACACAACCTACAATGTCACTAGAAGACGCATCAGCTGGGTCACAATCTCAATCGTAATTAAAGTTAAAAAAAATAAAATAAAAAAAAGCTTTTATATATTTGGAATAATTGAAAACATTATTTACCTTTGTTTACTCTGATCAAGCAGTGCCACGCATCTCAACTCAAAACATCATAAATAACATAAAATCAAAACAACATATATCTCTACACATTTTAACACAAGCAAACATGAGCAGACCCATCCCGCTGGCAGCACCCGTTCACGAGCATGACGCATGAACCAGCCATCGCTTCGCTCAACCATATTTTAGGGAACGTAGCGACCCGCCTCACACGACACCACCGCAGAAATGTTTACAGAGAGCATGACATACCCAAGCAACCTGTGTTAAAAGTTGAATCTAATACTTTACTAAACATTAATTGAATGACACTACAATTTCGAAAAAACAAAACTAAATATTTATGACCAAGCTGTCTCGTCATTCAAGTAATCTTTTATAGTATAATATCCTTTTTTAAGAAGACAATCTTTTACATTTATCTTAAACTTTTCGAAAGGCAAATCCAAAATATTATCTGGAATTTTATTATAGATACGTATACCTAGACCCATAAAAGATCCAAGGACCTTCTTTAATCGGTACCGAGGCATAACAAGTTTATTTCTATTTCTAGTATTGCGATCGTGCAAATCACCATGTTTGATATACAGGTTGATATTACGACGTACAAAAAGAATACAATTTAAAATAAATTGAGAAGCAGCTGTCAGTATACCAATTTCTTTAAATTTTTCCCGAAGAGATGTTCTGGAACCCAGTTGATAAATGGCCCTTATAGCTCGTTTTTGTAGTATAAATATTGTATTAATGTCAGCTGCTACTCCCCACATAAGAATACCATACGACATGATGCTGTGAAAATAACTGAAGTACACAGTCCTAGCAGTTTCTATATCAGTCAGTTGTCTGACTTTTCTCACAGCGTAGGCAGCAGAACTAAGCTTGCCAGCTAGTATTGCAATATGTGGACTCCATTGAAGTTTACAGTCCATAGTTACACCCAGAAAGACTGTTGATTCTACTAAATCTAAATTTTCATTGTTCATAACAATTTCCATGGGTACTTTCTGAACATTTGGTAAAGAAAAAAGAACGCATTTAGTTTTCTTTGCATTAAGCTGTAGATTATTATAATTAAACCAAGCTAGTACTTGCGAGAGTGTTTTGTTTACATCGTCAAAATCAGTTTTATTCCTATCAATGTTAAATATTAAAGAAGTATCATCCGCAAACAAGACAATCTCACATAAGTTTTTGGCAAAGAAAGGCAAGTCATTAATATATACTAGAAACAGGAAAGGGCCCAAGATAGAGCCTTGGGGCACGCCTAGTTTTATATTTGAGCCGGCAGATTTCACTCCATTAATATCAACGGTCTGAGTTCTGGAACTGAGATACGACAGTATTAACTTTTGAGCATCACCTTTTACACCGTAATGATTTAGTTTCAACAGCAGCGTCCGGTGATCCACGCAATCAAAAGCCTTGGACAAATCGCAGAATACGCCAAGAGCATTCTGCGACTTCTCCCATGCTTCAAAAACATGTTTTAAAAGTGCAACCCCTGCATCAGTGGTAGACCGTCCCTTCGTAAAACCGAACTGTTTATTATGTAAGAGATTATTTAAGGTAAAATGTGCCAATAACTGTTCCAACATGATTTTCTCAAAAATTTTGCTTAAGACGGGTAATATAGATATTGGTCTATAATTACTTGGGTCTTCTCTATTTCCCGATTTGAATAAAGGTATTACCTTACTTAATTTCATTAGATCAGGAAAAATTCCCTGTGCAATACATTGATTAAAAATTATAGCAAGAAAGGGGGCAATAGTGTAAATAATACTTTTAAGAACAGTAACAGATATGCCCCATAAGTCTGTGATTGTTTTCATTTTAAGGGATTTGAAAGCCTTTAATATGTCTCCAGCATTAATAGATCTAAAATTAAACGATGAACTACATTCAGATACATGCTTTTCGAGCAACGAGACTGCAGACGCTGGTGAAGAGTCCAAATCAGCGGTGGTTTCCAACGGTATGTTTATAAAAAAACTGTCAAAAATATTAGCAATTTCTGTTTTCGAATTTATTTGGACGTTATTGATGTTAAGTGTGAAACTATTGTCACGTGGTTTACTAATTTGTCAACTGGATCACAGTCGGTAAACATATTATCTATGCAAGTGGCTGAGTGGGATGTTACCCTTGTAGGTTCAAAAAACTGATTGATTAAGTTAAACGATTTGAACAAGGTTAGCAGCCGAATACTTAATGTACAGTTAACAAGAATATCAATATTGAAATCGCCACACACTGCTACAGGTTTGTTTTTAACATTTAACTTTTTTACCACATCCTCCATTACCGATTCAAATGTTTCAAAATTACCTTTCGGGGGTCGGTATACGCATACTATAAATAAGTTTTTTAATTCTATACACGAGAGCTCAACATGGCATTCTATAGAGAGGTTCTCAATATCCTTTCTTACTTTATAATGTATATCATTTCTCACGAAAATTAAAGAACCGCCATGAATCGCTGTCTTCCTAGCTAATAAACTTGATAATTGAAAATTGTTTACATTGCAAGACACATCACAGTGCTTCAGCCAGTGTTCGGTTATACAAATGATATGAATATTATTATATTCTGCAAATAATTCTAATTCTAAAACTTTGCCAGACAAGCCCTGAATGTTTTGACATAACATATTGAGACAAGGAGGCTTGGCTGTTGTCTTATGCCTTAGTTTAAATTTATGCTTGAAACTTTTCTACTATTATTAGTAGAAGTCAAAGGAATGTCAGTTAGATTCGACTCAGTTACACACTTTGTAACGGAGTCTTGTAAATTATAAGCTAATAAATTAGCTAACTTTAATCTACATTTTTTAGACAGATACATAGTATCTGGAGTCAAGGTAAAATTGTTAATAAATTTATTAACGTCAAAATATAAAATAACGTCACTATGACGACAAATCAAATTATATATATACATATTTAGGTCAAAGATTCGTTTATTCTCATCCCTGTTTAAATTACTAGCATAAGGCAAAGCACTTATTATTATTCTGCATCTTGTGTTTGATTGCAATGTCAGTAATTTATTTATATTTTTAAGTATATCCTTTTTTGTTAATTTGGAACTGTTACCACATAATATTACTAAAGTTGTGGTTTTATTTATCTGAGATTCATCTATTTTTGTAATTATTTGGCTAAAAGTCTGGCCAGGAGTACAAAAATTAATACATTTTTTGTCAAGTTTCTCACTAATAATTGAGGCAAAACCTTGACCTATCCAGTCTGAGTACATAATTGTTTGACATTTATTACTTAATACAGGCTTAAAACTAACAGTATTATACCTTGACTCAATCTTATTTTGAGAGACCAATGTATGACTTGGTTCTGGATTCTGGTTTAAATTAATTAATTCCGGATGTTGAGTTAAAGAGCAACAATTTGATTCTTCATTAGGATAATTTAATTCAGATCTGAGTAATGAGTCATATCTGTCAGCATTATAATTACAGAGTTCTACCAGCTCTGTGGCTGACTGAATATGTTCATTAATTTCTTTTTGCGCACTTGAGTACTGATTTTGCATGAAGTCAAGAGATTCATGCAATCTTTGTATGTCTTTTTGTAAACTCTTTGTAAATCTTCATCATCAGCTCCCCTTTATCGGGAGAACTCCTCAATAGGTAACGTCCCTGCACCGGGAAAAGCAGCAGGGGAAAGGTGGGAAAAGGTGCTGAGCAGTTGACATAAGGTTATTAGCGTAGGCACGGGACTTCTTTTACCGTTTGTAAATTGTGAAATAAAAAACTTATCTTTCACAATTTTTTAAAGTATCCTAAAAATTAATTATCTACTCATACACTTAAGTTAAAGTACAGTCTAAGTTTCTTTGAGTGATTGCGACGATGTAGATCACCGATGACTAACCATATCACAAATTTATTTGGCTGAACTTGAACACTAGTAACTAATACTTTACCTCGAACACTAGTAACTAACCCCAATATTCTAAGTCGTTCCTCCAAAACTTTTTACACTCCACTCAACCTCGTCGTGGGTAAAACTGGTAGTGTGCGCTGGGCCTAACACGGGGTGGCTACGTACTCTTTGGCTCCTCCAGGTTCTTACGGAGTTATGACTTAGAATACCGATTTCGAGGAGTATTTCGAAGAGGTTTTCAATGAGGTTTCGTTAAGTCGAGGACGAGTAAGTTTTGGAGAAACGACTTAGAATATGGGTGTAATACTTTAGTAAACTAATATAAAATATTAGTCCATGGACTCATATTATTAGTCTAATAAGTTTAGTCAAATAAGGCCCTGGACGTAGGTTCACTTAGCAAGCTCTGGAAAATGCTTCTTCTTTCGGTTTATTCTTATTTTTTACTAAATACATAATGTACGAGTACATTAATGAAAGTGAAATGTATAAATATCACTCGCATAGTCACATTATACTCAACGACGCAAGCCACGTTTGACATTGGAGGTGGGTCCAGACAAGTTCTTTTGGTCGGACGTTGCTCCCGTCTCGTATCAGGCAGTGTTGAGATCAAGAACACTAGATGTATACGCCCTTTTTGGTACGGTACAGTGGTACGGCGTCTTGATACGAATACCACCGCTCCGATCCATCGCGAGTCGGTTTTTCACCCCGTTCAAAAGAAATTAATACGTGATAATCGTAGCGACGATCTTTGCGTACAGAGTTTTTGGTCAGCGACTGCTGATACGAAACGATATATATACGCCCTTTTTGGTACGGTACAGTGGTACGGCGTCTCGATACGAATACCATCGCTCCGATCCATCGCGAGTCGGTTTTTCACCCCGTTCAAAAGAAATTAATACGCGATAATCGTAGCGACGATCTTTGCGTACAGAGTTTTTGGTCAGCGACTGCTGATACGAAACGAAGGTACGATACGGACAAAAGAAAAGAACGTATCTGAATCCACCCTAAGATGTTGGCCAGAAACAATACTGACAGTATCTATCCCGGGTTTGATTCCCAGCGAATATGTACTAACCGAATATAATTATTCGGTTTGGTTGGTGGTAGGACATGTTGCGAGTCAGCCTGGCTAGCTACCACCATCTTATCTATTTCTGACGCCATAACAACAATGCTTACAGCATTGATGTGTTCCGGCAGTTAGAGATAAGATAGCTAGTTCCTCAGTAGTTGACGATTCCGGGACGACTTATCAATACTTAACATCAGGTATGATGAAGACATAAAGACTATCTGAGATAGTTAGCTGGGATACTGGTTTCGTTTCCTAGCAAGCGTCGTTATTTTGGTTATATTAACAAAAATATTCTAGGCAACAATCTTAGCTAGCCAATGGATTGGGCTGTCTAATCTACAGATTGGTTATAAATATCGGGCGTAAGAATTTCCCCGTAGTAAGTATATATATATATATATGTTTTTCTTTTAACTCCAAGTCCAGCATGAAGGTTCTTTTTGACTCCGATATTAAAACAATAATATACGCAACCAAAACCATACCTACTGCTCCCACTTGACTCTGTACTCTTCATTCGCGACAAAAACTGCCGGGATGTGTCGCCGGCGGGTGTCGCGGTTCGATTCCTGACTGTGGACTAACGTACTTATTGTGATAGTCACCTTGGGAACACATGGCACAATTTTAACAATTTAAGTAAGTATAGAGAAGGTGTAGATTTTCTTTTCTGTTTTTAATTTTTTTGTAATAAATAGGTTTACACTGGGCCCATTCTGAATCATTAAATTACGAAACATCTAGAATGGTGTGACCTTGCTTGACCGAAGGTTAGGTCGTCGTCGTCTCAGTCGACATAACACCCACTGCTGGGTATAGACCTCCCCCAATGCTGGGTATAGGCCTCCCACAAGGTTAGGTAACCATTCCATGTTAATATTCTACGAAATATCTCTAATAAGTATACGGAACCAAAACAGACCCACTGCTCCCACTTGACTCTGTAGTCTACATTCGCGACAATAGCAGCCGGGATGTCGCCGGCGGGTGTCCCGGTTCGATTCCCGGCTGTGGACTAACGCACTTATTGTGATAGTCACCTCGGGGTATGGGGTGTTGATATGAATTCGCAATTTGTTAGGCTTAGATTGGATTTATGATATTATTTATATCAGTTTAATTTTATTGTTTATGAAAAGAATGATATGAGTAGTACTTTTGCGTGACTTACAAAGACACTACTAATATTTATGGACATTAATAATTTTGTTTCTTACGAATGACATTAAATAAAGTTTCTTATTTAATGAAATCAATGTCGTAGGCAATTGCTGATTTTAATTATACATGTAATAAATTTTAAATAGAAAAATATTAGAAAAAATCACCTCGGCCACAAGTGAGTTCTCATGATCTCGATGGGACTCGAACCCACGACCTTTGGAAATCTGATCCACTGCTCTAACCAGTGAGCTACCGAGACTTGCTTATTGGAGCCAAAACTTTTACATTTTTATTACGCTGTAGGCTAGGAATGCTAGGAATTAATGTTTAACGATCGATTAAGATGCAACAGCCAATAATTAATTATTGTTGAATTTTTGCATTTTTGATGCTATTTTTACACTTAGGTATGATAAAGGGCAATGCCTAGTTTTGAGACAGCACGTTTCTAACTATGGTTAGTAAAACAACTTTTACGGATATCAAACGCGCTATATTTCCACGAACTAAGTTGTAATTGTCCGTATTTTTAGGTTTTTTAGGGGGTTAACCTAAAAATACGGACAATTACAACTTAGTTCGTGGAAATATAGCGCGTTTGATATCCGTAAAAGTTGTTTTATTTCAATGAACAGTGCGCGCCAAAACATAAGATGTACGTATATGGTTAGTACATAATTACTCTATCGATTGAAAAAGGTTTGAATGGTGTGCAGGGATTTTCGAAAATACGCCCGCCATACATTTGTGGCATTGTCCTTTATTGGAAAAAAAATCAACTCGACCACAAGTTTTTTTCCAATATTTTTCTATTAAAAAATGCAAAAATAAAAAAATCTTAAATATACATTTTTAACTCAGTAACTGTCGCATCGCTGTTGGGCACTGTATCATCTGAGACTGACTTGTACTGTGACACATTCTATTATAGTTAACGTAAGGGTGCGTAGATGTTATCTGCACAAGCGATTATGGCCGATTTCTCACAAAGAAGAGCGAATATCGAATTAGCGGGAATCGAATGAGATCTTGAAGATAGTACCTTTATATTGGAGCATGCGTGATTTACGCGGGTTAATGGGTTTTGTTATGCGATTTTGGGCCTTATACCAGTATTTCTTGTGACTGATTTTAGTGCATATGGGCAAAGTTTTGTTTCACAAACGGAAAAGTCATCTTCTTCATCATCTCAGTCACTTGACACCCACTGCTGGGTATAGGCCTCCCACAAGGATCTGCACGTCGATCGATCCTCCACTGACCGCATCCAGCGGTTTCCCGTGACCGCACACCAAACGTCGGCGTCGTCCACCTTGTCGGGGGCCTATCCATGGAGCGTACCGTGTCCAGTGCGCGGTTGCCCTTCGAGAATCATTAAGCCCTAACGGACATCGGTTCTTCTCGCTATGTGTCCCGCCCGCTCACTGCGATATCAGCAATCTGTCGAGCTATCTCGGTTACTTTAGTAACGGAAAAGTAGACCAGCCTTAGGATAGTTTTGTTTTACCAACGCAAAAATTATGTCAGTGCAATTAAAGAGTTTCTAACGATGAAAATTATAAAACTAACCTAACAACAGATACTTTTAGGCTCATAACATCGAATAGGTAACACATACACACCATAGCACAGTGGGCTAAAACATTTAAAATGCGGACATCAAAAATTACAACCTTTCCCAACACCGCACCGCAAGGAAACAAAAGAAAAATACATACAACCGTCTCGCTCTAGACCCCTCTCATTTGCGCAGACTCCCCGCAGACTCGTTAGCTGAATAAACTCTGTAATACAATAACACGGGAAATAGAATAAAAAACTACACATGCTCTTTACAATCTTATATTTACAGACACCAAAGCGTTATTACGTAGCAGTAAAACCTAAATTCGCTTGAGGAAAGTTTAAGTTCAATTTGCAATTTTCGTTAACGGTGACATTTGTGTGAGGCGTTCACCCAATATGTTGCTTGCGACAAATGAAATTGTATTTTTCTATTTTTAATTGTTGCAAATTGTCGTTTTACGAGGGCAAATGTGACAAATTATTCTTGAACGAGATGTTTCGTTTTACTAGGGGGCATATAATTGCTTGTGTTTGGTTACATGTCGCAAAAAAGTAATGTAAATAATGAATAATCAAATGTAACTTGCAATATTTTGCAATGACTCAAATTAAATTCAAAATATGGTGTAAAAGCTTTATTAGTCACGAGCCAATTTCACTAGCATATATATGTTTTTAAAATATGGAAAACTGATTGATGTGTTGTGTTCATAAGTTTATCTAATTATTCCTAATATAAGATAAGTAAAAATTGTTACTAATCAATTAGACACTTTTGGGTAATATAAATGCGGATGTCAGTTATATAAACAAATATTAAGATTATCTTAATTATTCTACATTAAACGAATATGTTTTTAGTTTTTCCTGATATTTGATTTTCATCTTGAAGTCGGTACCTTCCTATTATGGCCACCTTTTATGCTAAACTTCCCAACAAAAAAAATACAAGATTTCGGTCTCAAATCTTCAAGAGGTAGTATTTCTAACTGAATGACATTGTTCACTAAATACACAATAACACAAATTTGTTTTCTGCTCAATATGTTTTCATCGGAAAAGTATAATGTTACTTAAAAATAAAGTTCGGCAAATACAAAGGAGCTTCTCAAAGTATTTCGGCGATCTTTGTGCAATGTTATCTGTGTTTGGGATCGAGGATTTGATATTTAGCTGCCGATTTTTTGTTCAATATCAGAGGCAGTAATTATGTGTCAAAGATTTACCGCAGCTGTATTGTTAGAGAGCTAATAATATACTTAAATTCGCTAAGAAATGGTTTGTTCACGATTAGAGCTTTTTTTATCTTAGAAATATTTTTCTTCTTTTTGAATGTACAGTATCTGTTTCATATTTATTTATTTAATAGTAAAGTTTGCATACTTGGAGAATAGGAACGTAATTATATTTTAATATAGCAAAACATTGCCCATAAAAGACTCATAACTGAACTTCTAATCCTATTCTTGCAGATATTTATAATATCTATAAGTTCAATCAAGCAGAATGCCTCAATACCAAGAATGTGTACACGTGGATTATATCACAAAACCAAATAATGTCATCAAAATGTATTTACTACCTAAACAAACATTTGTATCCAAATGCGAACCAAATAATCCTTAATGGTCATTTTATGATCAGCTATTGTGCTCACACTTTCCGATAGTAACTTTAGACTCTTGAGATGCTCAAAAACCGACTTTGTTTGCGTTTATTGTGCGTCGCACAGTGGTCAGCTACTTATTAATGCTGGGCAAAAAAATTCTAAGAAATTTTTCGGCTCTATTAGTGGTATTAAGGTTTCGTCGGTTTAGTAAAGGGATTTAATTTTTTTTTCTCATAGGGTTTCTCAATGTATTTGTTTGGAGGCGTTAAATATAGGCTCGAGTGTGTATTGAGTTCAAGAGTATTTCATTCTTGAGAGTCTGCCTTTGAGTCTGTTGTAACATGTTTACAATTATAATAAAAAAAATGTATTTTCTCGAAGCACAGCATAGTGCTTAGTACGCAGTAAATCGTAATCAAACCTTTATTAAATATACACGTCAAATGTGTCTAGGGATCAAGTACTTTTTTAACTAAGTATAAAAATTATCCAACGAATATTTATTGATTGTAGTCAATCACACTGGCTTCTTAAATCTTTCCTTATGAAAATAGTGAATTTAAAAAATATATATTTAACGATCCATACAAAAATATTATCCTGTATAGCGGTGATAGTCTAAAACGCACTTGATACCTAGCCACTTTTATTTATATAGATAAGGCTTATCAACTAAACTCATACAGGGCTTTCACAAATTAAAGAACGACAAAAATAATAATTTATGTATGCATTTAAATTATAGGTATGCACAATTTTTTAAGTTTTGATGTTTGTAGTTAAAGTCTGTTTTTTCTTACTTGTCTTAAAATGTAAAAAATCTTTACATGTCTTTTTACAGGTTTCCTAACATAAAACAAAGAAAGATATTACAAAAATATCTTTGTACTCAATAGTTGTTTTGTCATGAAAGGTATAGATTGACATTAACATGTAATTTTTTTTGTTACAATACAATAATAAGTTTTGTCAAGATTGTTTACATTTTAAGATCGTATCTATTGACACGCTTTTATGACTATCATTGCATTACATCTTGGTTGTATTGCTTGAATATTTTGTTAGAACACACATAATTTGTAAGTACACTTTTTTAACCGACTTCAAAAAAAAGGAATTAAGTTATCAATTCGTCGCGTATATCCCTTAACCTTAACCTATTACAATAATACAAACGCTATAACATCAGGGCCCTATTTAATAAACGTTACAATTTGTAATTTGCCATTGTAGACTCCAATTTACAATTTGTAAATTTCTGTTTAATAAAAAATACAATTTACAAATTTACCATATTAGAAAATCTACATATTTCTGTTTAATAAACATTTTCTCTTTACAGGTGACAATTTATATATTTGTAGAAAAAAATGCTTTAAAGTTGTAATTACAACTTTTCATATTTTTTTATTTGTAGAAAAATTCCGACGGTGGCACTTAAACTAGTAAAATTTTGGTCACCCATCCCGTGACCAACCAAAGTTGCATAACCAGCACTGCGATAGTGCTGGTTATGCCTTGCGCACGAAGCCAGATTTTTATTTACCCAACCCGTGACTGAGCATAACGAAAGTTGCTTAACCGGCATTATCGCAGGCCGTGCGCACGAAGCCAGATTTTTGGCCACCCATCCCCTGACCTACCATTACGAAAGTTGCTTAACTGGCATTATCGTAGGCCGTCTTTCATTCTATGTAAATAGTAAATTACAACAAAAAAAATGTAAATGCAAAATTGTAATCAAAGCCTACAGGCGTTTTCTACACTTGTAAACGTTTATTAAACAGCATTTAAATATGGTAGATACAATTTGTTCAATGGTATTTCTTTTACATAATTTTAAGGTTTTTTAGATAGCAGTTGTCAATTTTGTCAAATAGGACAAATACTTATGTACAATTCTAGAATTGTAAGTTATTATACAGGGCCTAGATCAGATCAGGGGTCGCAATTGATCACTCGAAATGGCTATCAGCAGCCACAACCGGTTCAGAGGCCACGATTGGATCAGAGACCACATTAGGCGTTCATTATTTTTGATCCGAATAGATCCTGATCCTGAAAATACTGTTGTAGTTGTCTGCGCTGCTAGATACTTGACTGAAAAATAGACTTTGGGTACCTTGGCTGGCAAATACAATGGCAAACTCATCATCAACCATGAACCTACTGCGGACTGGTAGATATAAACGACCGCAAAAATGCAACAGAGTCTTGTTCAATATACGGGAGAGTCTGACAAAGTATACATTTTAGGACCGCGGCGCAGTGGTTTGCGCGCTTGGCTTGCCATTGTTGTGGTAAAGCAACTTTCGCAACAGTCGGTCACGGGATGGGTGAGCAAAAATTTACTATCTCAAGCTTCTCCGTGCTTCGGAAGGGAAGGGCGCTAGGGCCGGTTAATAGAGCGGTGAACGGCTCCAATCGAGTTTGTGCAGTCGAGATGATCGCCTGATGCGCGCCTCTCAGTGCTTTAATGTTTAAACATATGGCGGAGAAACGTGTCGATAATTTGTCGATTATAATTATTAGGAAATTCGGGATATCCACTATGTTTGTATTAGTCCCCAATATTTAGGCGCAGTTGCATACGATACGATCTCGGAATTACTGATAATCCTAATAATTCATAATTCATTAATTATTCTCACCATAACCCATTTGAAAAAAAATACATAAACCTCAACATAAGTACAGTATGCTTAGCTTAAATATAGGATCTAAGATAGTAAATGACATTAGTTTATCAAATAGGGTTACGGCGGGCTAACACCTGAAGTAGGAAAATCCCTTGTCTCAGATTGTCAGCCCTCCGCCCGTAGTTAGTAATAATAAAAGCAAGCAGGCTTAAGCATTACAGCATATACTCGTTAGCATTTAACATACTTGAATCAGCATAGGTACATGTATATTACCTATGCAACATTGAAAATTAAATAACCGAATTACAAGCAAAAGCAACTATTTTTTTTAAGCCAAACCATTACACACATGTGAAAAAAAAAGATTACAAAAATACATATGATAATACATAATACATAATAATGATGAATACATATGATATGAAAATGATAAAAAACTATAATGATAGTGACTATGAAAGTTTAGAGTGTGTTTTGTCGGTTGTTTTGAATATGGATCGCGGTTGCGTTTTTTATTTGTTTGGATTTTTTTTTCCAATAAGAAAGGCTAGGAAATAGTTAAAAAGTGAGAGAAGGAGAGATGGTAAAAAAAATATTCAAAACAATATTTGGTAGTACAGGGGTGTAGTGAAGCAAGAATAGCACAATACCATTTTCTTTTTTTATAAAATCTGACACTAAATTAATCTCTGTATTTGATAAAATCAGGCTTTACTTGGCGGAATTCCATATCTACACATGAAACCAAAGATACATAATAAGATATTTCTCACAGTTTAAGCGGATTTAATTAGTTATCCAATATTGATAATTGTTTAAAATATCGATATATTTTAATAAATATGTACACAACACTACCGAGGCGGGGGCGAGAGCGCGAAATTGGAGGAAAACTTTCGTAAGGGGAAATGAAATGGGATTGATAAAAATTGGAACCAAGCCGCCTGCGCAGGGCCGCACTTAGGGAGTGCTTCCGGTTAGGTTATTGAGCAATTTTATGTAGTTTAAAAACTGGACTTAAAAATATGTTGTCTTGATTATTTAGGAAGCTAGATTTAAATGTTGTTGTCTTATTTATTAAGACTCTAGGAAGTATTACTAAATAAGACAACAGAGGTATTTTATGATTTTTGAATTTTTACATTTTTTAATGCTAGGTATTTTGTAATATATGTTATTATAATAGATTTTCTAAAATAGAAAATATGGTTAGAGCAGTGATCGAGTTGATTTTTTCCAATATTTTTCTATTTAAAATTGATCATAAAAACAAGAGGTAGATGTTATATCGTTGTAATATTACAATGTTAGTTATGACTACCAACATTCACAGTGTTAGTATTTAGTTATGACTTTTTGATGACACTATTACTAAACTAACTTGTGTTCAGCAACAAAAAAAAACGAATATTGATAATTGACTCAACTTCACGTTTATTATTTATTATGAATCTGCTATATTACTACAATGTAATAAATAATAATAATCAAATGCAAAGAAACAAGAAGAATTGTCTTCTTTTTGTAATCATTGCAATGACAAACTTAAATTGTTTCAGTCCAGAATTTGGTTATCAGGATATTATATAGCATTCGTAGCCAGCTATTGAGTCAGCTTATGTGCCAATTTTTGGATGAGCAGGGCACGATATGAGGCCATTATTTTTAACGCACCACACAAACATATTAAATGGCTCAAATTAGTGCTCTCTGAGTGATAAATATTAAACAAGAAGATATACTAGAAAAAAGCAACTAGTCTCATGTCACCCAGACGGGACGCCTGCTCTCTGAGTATCTCCATCTGAATATGAAAGTTATTTTCCTTATTATTTACCAGTGTCCGAAGTCATTTTAAAGATTTTTAGATCGGTTAAGATAATGTGGAAACCACATAGTTTCCGCACTGCAAGTACTAGGTACTTGCACTATCACACTTACTATCACACTGCCGTTGCTTGCTGAATTAATTTTGAATTATTTATGAAGGAAGCGCCAAGCGTCGCAATATACGATACCCTAATTCTATATGTCTATCAATTAGTTCTACGTAAATCTTTTTATAAGGAACTAAGTCCAGCCCTGCAGTCTCTGAGGGCTCAAAATTCACTTAGCTTCGTTTGTCGAAGCTTTTCGCCTCTTGAAACTTTTCAATAGCCCGGAATCGAATTCAGGCACCACCCCCTGAACACCTGCCCGGGTATAGAACGTGTGATGTTTTGACGTGTATGTACAATGGAAATATTTAATAGATTGTGCGGTTTCGGAAAAAGGCGGTAGTTTAGAGATAGTAATGAAAAAAGGACGCGCGCGAGAGTGAGATAAGGCGAAACACGAAATGACTTCGTAGTAAATAACTAGGTATGTGAAACTATGTGACAATCAATAAATGATATGAATATGAATAACTATAGCGATTAAAGAGAAAATAAATCTATACGATCCTAATTTTTTTATTTTGAAAGGTGCCAATGTCACTCTGTAAAAATAATCCTGTTTTAAACAGCTTTTTCGTAATGATTTGCGCAGATCCAGTACCAGTTCAGGGGCCCAATTCTCGCGCCTTCGACATCTCTAATTCGACATTTTTATATCCTTAATTTTTTTATTAAAAATGGAAGTAATATATTTATTACTGTCAAGATCCTTTAGTTTCAATTATCTTTGATAATCCTATAATATCGAAGATTACTTTAAGTAAGCTTTTAATACAGATTTTTGACTCCAAAAAATGTCGAATTCGAGATGTCGAAGGCGTGAGAATTGGGCCCCAGGTTCCCATAAAACGAATTTTGAAATGTCGAAACCGAATACGACATTGGCGTGGTTTGAGCAAGGAATCGCCAAGTGGTCATAGTGAATAAGAGCCCAGTAAGTTTATGATTCCATTCACGTACAGTCATGAGCAATGACATGCATATACTTAACAACCTTGGCATTGACGCACACGGATACAAATCTCTCTCTGTCCAGATGTCTTTCAAAATTTACCTGTTTGGCGCAGGGGTATTATACTCGCCTTCTGCGCCAGATGTCCCGGGTTCGATCCCTGGACAAGACAAATATTTGTGTCATGAACATGTGTATTTGTCTTGGTCTTGAATTTGTTCTAGGATTTTAATTAATTTAATTTTAATATTATTTAGTGTTAAATCCCAGTTTATTTGTTACAAATAGTTAAATTGTGTATTAAATCATAAGTGATATTGTTATTAGCAAGTTACAGTGGCTAACTTTCAAATTATCGGCGAAGCAAATTGTCCTCAACTGTCAACGAAGATAAAATTCAAATTCATGAAGTGAAAAGTTGTAAATACTGTGGACTGCAACTTCCTAAACCCGGGGAGTATTATTTTCATTATTTACATTACTCGCACTGCATTTTCAGACCATTTCTATGTATTTTTAATTAGCCTTCAAACCTTATTGTTTTGACATTTCCACCTACTATTTTAGTTAGTGATACACAATCATATTTATTGTTTCGCAACCTAGACTGTGCTTTGTTTATGAGCTAGTTGCCTTTAACATGTCAATATTTATTGTGTAGGAAGAGAATTAAGTCAATCTTACTCATGAAAAGTACACCTACATGTAGTGAAACCATATAATATATTTTCCAAATCTTAACTCATAAGTTTGCTGTGGTCCTCCTTTTCTATAGAATGAATTAACACTTGCAATATATACCTAATTATCCCAATAAGCAATTAAACATAAAAGCAACAATCATTGTAAAATCTAATTAATACAATTCTATTACCTACCCACTTTTTTTTATTTTTATTTTGTGTTACTGCATAAAAAGTATTCTATTAAAAAATTAACACAACCAATTGAAAATATACTTAGCATCGACCCCACAAACCCTCTAAAAACACTTATTTAAAGTAATAAAATAATTTCAGGCAAATTATTCACAATGATGACCCGTAAGGCAGTCGCACAGAGCACCGAGTTGAAGTTAAGACAGGCATTACAAGAACTTAAGGCTTCAAAAGATACTTGCAATCAGCTCTTAAAAGAACGGGAGGACAGTGAAGACGAGATTAAGAAAATCATTGACAAGAATTCTCTTTTGAAGAGCGAGTTGGCCCAACTTCATTCGGAACATATGGAGGTGTTGGTGCAAAGGGATCATCTTAGAGACACCATCTGTGATTATGACCAGCAGCTAAACACTTATGACAGAGCTCTTAGCCGCATCACAGAGCTAGAAAAAGAATTGATTTCTGCAAATCAACGTATAGCAGAATTTGAGGCAACAATGCAAAATCAAGAGACGGTTCACACTCAGAGCCTTTTTGAGGAACTGATGCAGTCACCAGGAGTGTGTCTTTCTCCACAACCGTTAGAACATAAAACTAATTGCATAAATGAACTTAAATGTAACTTAGGGCTTAAGAAAGTAAAAAAGTATATCCGCATTAGCAAGTTTATTAGGAAAACTGAAAAATTAATAAAAAGAAATAATTGTTACCATAAAAATATTGCACTTAGGAAAGAACGGATAGATTTAATTGACTCATTAAATATTTATAATTCTGAATTAATTGAGAGTAGACATATGTATGAACGAGATACCAAATATTTGCAAGAAAACATTGAAAGATTGCATAAATCTCTCGAGTTCATGAAAAATCAATACTCAAGTGCACAAAAACAGATCAATGAACATATTCGGTCAGCTACAGAGCTGGTTGAACTCTGTAATTATAATGCTGACAGGTATGATTCATTAGTAAGAACTCAATTGAATTCTTCTAGTCAACAAACAAACTGCTCAAAATCTTTATTACAAAACTCTGAATTAATTAATTTAGAAACGAGTATTTCTGAACCAAGTCATACATCGGTCTCTCCTAATCAGGTTGAGTCAAAGTATAACACCGTAAGTTTTAAGCCAGTGTTAAGCAATAATTGTCAGACAATTATGTACTCTGACTGGATAGGTCAAGGTTTTGCATCAATTATTAGAGAGAAAATTGACAATAAATGTATAAATATTTGTACTCCTGGCCAGTCGGTGAGCCAAATTATTGCAAAAATAGACGAATCCCAAATAAATGAAACTACAACTTTAGTAATATTTTGTGGTGATAGTTCTAAATTATTAAAAAAGGATATACTAATTAATGTAAACAAATTATTGTCATTGCAATCTAAGACAAAATGCAGAATGATAATAAGTGCTTTGCCATATGCCAGTAATCTAAATTGGGATGAGAACAGACGAATCTATAATTTGAATATGTATATGTATAACTTGATTTGTTGTCATAGTGACGTTGTATTATATTTTGACGTTAATAAATTTATTAACAATTTTATCTTGACTCCAGATACCATGTATCTGTCAAAACAAAATTAAAACGACCTGGGAAGTCATTAATCGTGAAACTGGTAAATATAAACCACGTGACCGTAGTATGGCGCTTAAAGTCAATAATACAATAGTAAAGTCGGACAAAGAAATCGCTAACATTTTTGACAAATTTTTTGTGAATATTCCTTTAGAAACTACTTCGAATTTGGATTCTTCACCAGCAGCGTCACTCTCTATGCTTAAAGGGAACGTAACGGAATGCGGGTCATTGTTTACTTTTAAAAAAATCGATGCTATAGACATTGTAAAAGCTTTTAAATCACTAAAAATGAAAAATTCTACAGACTTGTGGGGCATATCTGTAAATATAGTCAAAGAAATTGTTTATACTATTGCTCCTTATCTTGCTGACATTTTTAATCTGTGTATTGATCAAGGAATTTTTCCTGATCTTATGAAATTAAGTAAAGTAATACCATTATTTAAATCTGGAGATAAAGAAGACCCTAGTAATTATAGACCAATTTCAATATTACCCGTCTTAAGTAAAATATTTGAAAAAATAATACTCGAACAGTTATTAACGCACTTTAATATGAATCATCTCTTGCATAATAAACAATTTGGTTTTACAAAGGGTCGGTCTACAACTGATGCTGGGGTCGCGCTATTAAAGCACGTCTTTAAGGCCTGGGAGGGGTCGCAGAATGCTCTAGGCATTTTTTGCGACTTATCCAAAGCTTTCGATTGCGTAGATCATCAGACGCTGCTGTTGAAGCTTAACCACTACGGTGTAAAGGACAATGCTGAGAAGTTGTTACTGTCGTATCTCAGTTCGAGGACACAAACCGTTGATATTAATGGCGTAAAATCGTCCGGCTGTCTTGTAAAGATGGGCGTGCCTCAAGGCTCTATCTTAGGTCCGTTCCTATTTTTAATTTACATAAATGATTTACCATTCTTCGCAGAGAAGTTTTGTGAGATTGTCTTGTTTGCGGATGATACTTCCCTTATTTTTAACATTGACAGAAATCAAACTCATTTTGACGATGTAAACATGGCACTCTCTCAAATTCTTACTTGGTTTGATGCAAATAACTTACAACTTAATGCAAGGAAAACCAAATGTATCCAATTTTCTTTGCCTAATGTAAAAGTCCTGCCAATAGATGTTGAAATTAAAAAAGAAAAATTAGATTTAGTCGATTCAACTGTTTTCTTGGGTGTAACTCTAGACACTAAACTCCAATGGGCCCCACATATCGCGGCATTAGCTGGTAGACTTGGCTCGGCTGCATATGCTATTAGAAAAATTAGACAGTTAACAGATGTTGAAACTGCTAGGATTGTATATTTTAGTTATTTCCATAGCATCATGTCTTATGGTATTCTTTTGTGGGGGACAGCAGCTGATATAAACACTATATTTATTTTACAAAAACGAGCAATAAGAGCCATTTATCAGCTAGGGTCTAAAACATCTCTTAGGGATAAGTTCAAAGAGATAGGTATATTAACAGCTGCATGTCAATTTATTTTGAACTGTATAATTTTTGTTCGTCGCAATCTATCAGAATATACCAAACATAGTGATGTGCACAATCTTAATACGAGAAATAAAAATAAACTTGTAATGCCTCGATACAGGCTAAAAAAGGTTCACGGATCTTTCTTGGGTCTAGGTGTAAATTTTTTCAATAAAATTCCACAATGTATTTTGGATTTGCCTTTTGAAAAGTTTAAGATTCATGTAAAAGATTGTCTACTAAAGAAAGGATATTATACTATAAAGGATTATTTGAATGACAAAACAGCTTGGTCATAAATGTTTTGTTTTATTTTTTCGAAGTTGTAGCCGTGTCATTAATTTGTTTAGTATAGTATTAGATTAAACTTTTAACGCAGGTAGCTTGAGTATGTCATGCTCTCTTTAAACATTTCTACGGTGGTGTCGTGTGAGGCGGGTCGCTACGTTCCCTAAAATATGGTTGAGCGAAGCGATGGCTGGTTCATGCGTCATGCTCGTGAACGGGTGCTGCCAGTGGGATGGGTCTGCTCTTGTCTGATTGTGTTAAAATGTGTTGAGATATTTATATTTTTGTTTCAATTTTATAAATTCTATGTTATTTATGATGTTTTGAATTTGAGAACGTGGCACTGCTTGATCAGAATAAATAAAAATAAGTAATGTTCTCCAATTATTGTAATTAAGTATATGAAAGCCATTATTATTATTATTTTTAATTTTCTTTAAATACGCTTTATGATTATGACCCAGCTGATGCGTCTTCCAGTAACATTGTAAGTTGCGTCTTATATTAATGCACTTTTATCTTTCTTTTTTTTTTGTTTTTGCCATTGTATTTTTTATATTTATACACTTTAACATAAGTACCTGAAGTACGTCATGCTCACTCAAACGTTTCTTCGGCGGTGTCGTGTGAGGCGGGTCGTTACGTTCCCTAAAATATGGTTGAGCGAAGCGATGGCTGGTTCATGCGTCATGCTCGTGAACGGGTGCCGCCAGCGGAAATGGGTCTACTTCAGTCTGCTTGTCTTAACGTTGTGCTTAGAGATTAAATATTTTCATCTAAAATAAATTACTATCGACCTGTATGATGTACGTCACAACTTGCAGTACAGTAACCTTGTAATGCGAGAAATGTTAAATGTAAGTCCTTCCTTACGAGTTGAAAATTGTTTACGGTTAGGATAACCATAAAATGTAATATTAAAATTAGTATTTTCTTTTGTGATGGAAATTGACCTTACTGATATGTTAAGCTCACTTTTCAATTTGACGACTCTGTATGAAATAAAACAGGGAGAAAAAAATAGCCCTTCACGAGTTTCTTGCCGGTTCTTCTCGTTACAAGGTCTCCCGCCGTAGGGTTTGTGAACCGATGGCGTAGCTTCTTTGACGTTCATAAGTGCTTGTAACAGCCTAGACTGAATAAATGATATTGAATTTTGAATTTTGAATTTTGAATTTTGGTCTGGATGTTTAATATGTATATTATGTATGTATTTACAAAAAAAAATGTAAGTATTATTATACGTTATCAGGAGGTCTAATCTCTAAGCACGAATCCCGTAGTTTCGGCCTAAGTTACGGACGTTTCCTACTCCATATCACCGACGGACAGCTCGAAAACACGAACTAAAAATTAATGAGATTACGTTTTGACATTGTCCCTACTCCCAATGTGTTTGTGCCGTTTGTCCAAAACTAGTACTCCATCCGTAGTTTCGGGAAACTTACGGACGGAGGCCCGTATCTTAGTTGTCGGGTTTACAGAGTAGGCCTCTCCTAGTATCCATAACACAAGTTCTTGGGCTAGATAATTGGTGTGTTTGTATGCAATTATTTATTTAATATTGTATTGTGACAAGGTTGCTTAGTTTTTCTATGCCATTTCACGACTGTATACTAAATACATAATGTCATTATAACTACATTTTAATGTGGCATTATTTTTACAAAGTGGCATTGACAAGATGACAAATCACTACTGAATTAAAAATCCGACTCTATAGTCGTATTTTTAATCAGTACTAGCTCAGTACTAGCTCAGTACTAGCTCAGTACTAGCTCAGTACTAGCTCAGTACTAGCTCAGTACTAGCTCAGTACTAGCTCAGTACTAGCTCAGTACTAGCTCAGTACTAGCTCAGTACTAGCTCAGTACTAGCTCAGTACTAGCTCAGTACTAGCTCAGTACTAGCTCAGTACTAGCTCAGTACTAGCTCAGTACTAGCTCAGTACTAGCTCAGTACTAGCTCAGTACTAGCTCAGTACTAGCTCAGTACTAGCTCAGTACTAGCTCAGTACTAGCTCAGTACTAGCTCAGTACTAGCTTGTCTTCCTTTATAATTTGTTCACAGAGACGAGCCAGTACTGAGAGAGTTCGCTAACTCGTGTTGGCTGAAGATAAGGCGCACTGCGTATGAGCCTTTTTAGCCAATCACTAACGAACAAATTCTCTTAGCACTAGCTCTTGAATAGACTATAGGCCAAAATTATTTTAACTATCTGTAGATATAGATAGGGCTATCTGAGTTAGTTGCTTACGATATTTTTGTTAATATGTTCAAAAAAACGACAGTTGCTAGGGTAACCCAGTGGCCTAGGCAACAATCCCAGATAGCCCAATCCATATCTACAGATAGGTTATTAATTTCGGGCGTATAAGTACCTATCACGCGAAGTGAAGATAATGATAATGAAGATATCAAGTCGTAAAAGTTATAGCTAGAGTTTCTATAGAATAATCCCTTCATATTATTTTAGTTAACCGCTTCTGTGGTCTAGTGGTACAAACACCGGTATCAGACAAAGGGGTCCTGGGCTCGGTACATATTGTATTCGGGATTGTAGGTGGTAGGATTTGTTGTAAGTCCGCCTGGCTAGCTACCACCATCTTATCTAAGTCTGACGCCATAACAACAATGTTTTCAGCATTGTTGTGTTCCGGCAGTTATAGATAAGATAGCCAGTTCCTAAGTGATTGGGGATTCCGGGAGAGACTCGCTTCCATCTTCAGCCTTATCAATACTTAACATCAGGTATGATGAAGGCTATAGCCAGTTCCTAAGTGATTGGGGATTCCGGGAGAGACTCGCTTCCATCTTCAGCCTTATCAATACTTAACATCAGGTATGATGAAGGCTAAGAGTCTCCCCGTACTTCTTAAAAAAAAGTTCTTTATAAGCATAAAAACAAAGAGCAACTCCTTCATAAACATATTTTTCTTCTATAGAATTAATAATAGTCAATAACAAAATTGCCTATTTCTGTCTACGGTGCCAACCATCAATGGAGACTTCAAGTGATTACAAATAAAGCACCGCGAAACCGCATGCGAGACATTATGCCCGTACAATAGGACGTGTTCACAAAAAGGTGCTAATGTGAGTAATCCCCGCATTAAGGGTCCTATACACGAGCGGCATTTACGCGTGGAATACAGTGTTGTTGGTACAGGATGATTTTTTAATTAGGCATTTTTATTTTTGTTTCATTTAGGTAATACTAGTATTTCTTATACAGTGGGTTGTACAGTCGGGAAACTTCCCGGTTGACCAGTAGAGTTTTTTAGGAAGCTCTATTTTGAAGAGTAATAAATATATAGAAATAGTTATTTGTTAAGCAAGGCTGGAAAGTTGGTTATTTATCTAGTTAGCTATTTAAAATAAGAATCAAATGTAAGTAACAAAAAAGTCAATAGTGCGATTCGGAACGCATTATGACATATTTTTAGGTATTAAATTAAAAAAGTACTTTGCCGCGCTAGGCCGAAAAAAAAATTACAAACTGATTGACAAAACCTCCTTTTCAGAGCGTGTGAGGTGAAAACGTTTAGGTGTAGTACGGATAATAATAGCTATTTTATTTTAATAATTAATTATTTCTTCAACCTTAGAACTTTCCGAGAAAACTTTGCCCAAAAAACTCTAATAGTCAACCGGGAAGTTCCCCGATAGTAGCTTTACGATGTTATTATTACTCATTACTTTTACGGCTAAGAAAATAATAGGATTTGACAGTGTAACTGTAACACCTAGTAACCGTAAAAGTAATAAGGTTCTATACTTATGGTAAATTTTAAATAGAAAAATATTGGAAAAAATTAACTCGGCCACAAGTGAATTCCAGCCTGAGAATTCACTTGTGGCCGAGTTAATTTTTAAAATTTACCATAAGTATAAAAATAGCATTGAAAAATGCAAAAATTACAAAATCATAAAAAATAAGGTTCTAGTTTGCTTTAATAGTATGTCTCTCTTGCATCGGTTTGTTAAGCAACCTAAAAAATTCCCTCAGTGGCACTGCTGTAAATCCTCTGCAATAGACACAAAAGCCATTGATTGACTGGTTCTACTAAGCTGTGTTTTATGTTTTTTTTAACAGTTTTTTAATATTTTACATTGTTAGATACATATTTTTAACTCACCGCTTTAAGAAACAATAGCTAATATTTAAAATAAAATTAATTGATATTGATTCTGCTCTTAGAAAGAAGTTGAAGTTTCTTTCTGAGAGCAGAAACAATATTTAATTTTGCAACGATTTTTTGAAAATCATTACATATATCTGCCATTCGGGATAAAAGTAGCCATTGTGTCAGTCCATTACTTGAAATCCCTACATACCGAATTTCATCCAAATTTGTTCAGTAGTTTTTCCATGAGAGAAAAACAAATAAACAAACTGACGTACTTTCACAGTTGTAGTCCTATTAAGATTAAGAAACACCCTGTATCCAAATTCGCGCCGCATTCTCCACGCACATCAACCGTGAAATATCTCATATTATTTATATCGCGTCATAAGCGTTATAATGTTATTTGTTAACGCGTTACCCTATTCAATACCGTTATTAACACGTTATTATCCGATCACCGTTGTTGTGAATAAGGATGAAACAGCAAGCGGTCTGTATTATAATCTGCGAGATTATTCATAACTTCCGCGGTTAAATAGGGATCGAGTTCTTGAAAGCCGTTTTTATTTTTTAATTTTGTGGACTGAGAAATGTGGTTGTTGAGTAAGAAGTATTTATTATTGTAAAGTAAAATGCATTAATAATATTTCAATGATTCTGAAGAGGGTTTTGAGAAATATAAATTATTTATTAAACTTATAAATTGTTGAAAACGAGTAAATGTTCTTTGACTATTTAAAATTGTAAAATTACATACAATTGTAAATAATATTTCAATATTAACTTACTAAAATAATTTTAGTTAAATCCTTCACTGCGTAAATAAAATTAAAAATATCTAAATCAGTTTCCGTGTTCTAGTAAACGTTTTTTTCATGCATCTTTTCTTGTAATCTATCCAAGGGTATCACCACACTATACAAAAATCTTAAGAACCGACACATGTTTAGTATTAAGACGAAAAAAAAGGCTTTTTCACACTTTCGCTTTTATCTTTGAAGTAGGTATGTTTTCAAACATGGTGTAAATAGCCTTAGCTTATTGCGCAAACCAAAGAAAATGCCATTGTGTTTACTATAACACCTTTTAACAAACCAAAACCGACTAAATAATACACTTTAGGCAAAAACTTTCAAGCGAAAACAGTCTTTATTTGTTAAAGGTTAAAGCTTTGCAAATTGAGAATACTTTTTTGAAATCGTCTCTAAAAAATAGTAGTGTCGTACAGCTAAATATAAAAAATAAACCTTACTACGAAGGATTAGAACTCAATTCATTAAAATATGTTCGCTTCGTCGATTTCCAACAATGCTTTTTTACAAAAGTTAGCAAGTTTTTACATTTTTTTCAATGCTTTTAATTTTGCTCAACAAGTCCCTATTCGGTTTGTATAGAGATGATTTTTCTGCAGCTATTTGTTGTACAAATTTAGACAATATTTTTCGTACCAATATTTTGAGCTATTGTATCGGTTTTGAGTTGATCTCCAATCTCGTCTTATAAGCCGATTTCTGGAAGTCTCAAATGTAAAGAAACGGATATATTACAGAGGAGTATCTGAAGACACCGGTAAAAATTATTTTATAGGTAAGAAAGTAAAGGAATTATTAAAACGCGGTTACTTATAGCTTACGAAATAACTATCTACAAATTTGTGCTATAGATAAAGAATCTGCACTGTACGCGAACATATGTCAATTCGTTTAATATTCATAAAAAGTAATGTTACGTTACGGTTAAAGATAATTCTACAAATTGCCAACAACAAACAATCCAAATCTCAACTTGCAAATACGACGAGTTGTCACCTGCCTGTAGGTACAACCAATAAAATAAACTAATAATCATATGGTAAATTTTAAATAGAAAAATATTGGAAAAAATTAACTCGGCCACAAGTGAATTCTCAGGCTGGAATCGAACCAGCGACCTTTGGAAATCCGGTCCAATGCTCTAACCGCTGAGCTACCGAGACTTGCGAACCACCGTCGAAATTCTCCAATACTTTTATATATATATATTTTTTTTTTTTTTTTTTTTTTTTTAAATTTTAAAATTTACCATATGTATAAAAATAGCATTGAAAAATGCAAAAATTACAAAATCATAAACTAATAATCAGTTGTAGGAACAAACGAAAGACATTATAAGTAGGTAGTAGGTATGTGGCCGGAAGTCCTTTGGCGTTAAAATTTTCACCGGAAATGTAGGGTTTTCCAATCTTCCGGCCAATATTTAGGCTAAGCGCATACTAGCGCGCAGACATTTCTGCGCGACGTAGATCTGGCGGCGACCGCACAGACCGTCCGAGCAGCATACGCATCCGCGCCGCACAGTGGGCCTACCATGAGTTTTTCTTTCCGTTTACTATACAGTAAACGGGAGACATTTTGTATGAGAATCTGTAGTTCTGCTACTGCCCACTAGAGGCGCTGTACAGATTCGCATACAAAATGTCTCCCGTTTACTGTAGAGTAAACGGAAAGAAAAACTCATGGTAGGCCCACAGATATACGTCGCGCAAACATGTAGCTGTTCATTAGGATAATCTATAAATCATGGGTCTATACAAATTGACCGTGTACTATGCATTTATCGTGATGTCATTAATGTGACGTAGGTAATTTTCGAGCGGGCACACAAACTAAAATAGTCATGGTTTATCTATTTGCGAAATTATTCATCCAAATTCAAACAAACAAACAAACATTGCGATTGCTAAATTATAGTATCTAGGATATTAACGTCGCCGTTCAAGAATCGTCTTCGAACCCATTTACTATATAATAAGTAATAATGAGAGAACAAATTGAGATGCAGCGGCAGCAGGGAAATGGAGTATTAATCGGTTTAGCTGACAACACTGAGGATGCACTTTTTATTATTTCCTTTGGATAAATGAATATTGTCACTCGGTAACTAGCTTTGAAGCGACGGGAGTTGCGACCGATTGACTATTGTAATTAAAAATTACCCAACCATTATTATACAGGGTGGAAAAATCTATGGGCCCTAAACTACCATAAATCCTTTAGTAAGCTCATTTTGCTAAAAGGATACATTATTTTATTTTTAAAAATAAGTAATCCTGCATTCAAAGATTTTTGATAAATCACTTGCGTGCCCCGGGATTCGAACCGGCTTAAATTAGAAAAAATAACATCATGTAGTTTTATGGTACCAATCCAGTCTTATTCATAAAGATCAAGTTAGTTTAGGTACATAATGTCTAAAATTAATGACAAAGCCTAGAAAGATAAAAGATCACTAATAGTTCTACCTTGCCCACCCTTAAGTATGGCACAGTACCTACTTACGACTCGACTAACACCTAATAAATAAAATAAAAATGAAGTATTCAACTTTTAAGTGACTCGAAATGAGAACCATTTGCAGCAATAAACAGATTTTAATGTTTTAAGTTAATTACATATTTTGCTTACTCATATTCACCATTAACTCGATACTCGAGGACCTCGGAAAAGGCGACACCTTGAAACCGGTGTACGTACCACTCTACCACTGAGGGCGTCAAAGTGCAAGCAAAGTTGGTCTTAATTAACACACTATAAGATCTTGCCAACTCCGTTGTACCACCGGGAGTCCGACGTACTGCGAGCTATCACCCCTACCAGTGGCCATTTTGTATGCGAATCTGTACAGCGCCTCTAATGGGCAGTAGCAGAACTACAGATTCTCATACAAAATATCTCCCGTTCCCGTTCGTAGGACCACTGGTTGATATTCGTTGTCTGCGTACAAAGCGTTTCTCCTCATCTTTTATTATGCGCACAGCCAGGGAGTGGAACTCCCTGCCTGCGTCTGTATTTCCGGGAGCCTATAACCCTGGTATATTTAAAGCTTGAGTGAATAGGCTATTTCTAGGCAAATTCGCTCCATTTCGGCCTCTTCTTAAATCCAATGATTAAGAATGAGGTTAAGAACTAGCCTATTTAATGTAAAAAAAAAACTTTAAGATTAAATTATTTTACGACTTTTTTTGCATTTAGTTGTGATTTTGATTTCATTTTGTTTTTTTTATGTTGTTTCCTACATTTCGGTCACTGGTAAGAACAGTGAGTGTTGTTTTATTAACTTATAACATGATTTATTTAATTAATTAATAGTCAGTGTGCACAGTGCGAGGTTTTTCTACTCACGGGCGATCGTGAGTGCGTTATGTTTTTGTATGGCGTTGGTGTAGTCCGTGGCGTAATCCGCTAGATGGCGGGCCGCTGATTTCATACAAAAATCTACGCGTTCACGATCGACCGTGAGTAGAAAATCTCCCAGTAAGCACTCAGTAAATGCGAGCATGTATAAGTTCTCATTAGTTGAAAAATATTGGACACTATACCTATAAATAAAGTCATAATTACTAATCTTCTTTCATCATAGCCAAATAGGTCGTCGGAACTCAGCACCAAATGTCAAATGGAAAATCGCTCTCGAATAATCGCTGAGCAATTAAAACTGCTTATTTCCTTAATTCGCAGCAATCGGTCGCTTAAATAGCTTTTCAGTCTTATTTCAAAATTGCCAGAGAAAAACCAACCTTATCTCCTACATTATAAAATTCTCATTCGTTTGGCAACCCGAGTCAGTCCAACTCAAAGTAGGTGTTAAAGGATTTTAAGCTGTATTAACAAGTAATAAGGTTGCGTTTAAATGTTAATAGAGGTGATGAGACAGGGTAAATGGGAAATTGTACGCTAACTCACCGACGTCGGAATAAAACAACTCTTTGCGCTAATAATGAGAAAGAATGGACAGAGTAGAAGGAGAGAAAAGAGACAAATATTTATGTACCTTTAATAAGTAAATAAATTGTTATGATAAATTTTAAATAGAAAAATATTCGAAAAAATCAACTCTGCCACAAGTGAATTTTCAGATGGGACTCGAACCCACGACCTTTGGGAATTCGGCCCACTGCTCTAACCACTGAGCTACCACTAAGACTAAATAACATGTATCAGACATCGTCACACACATTCCGAAATAAATAGCTCAAGGCTTCAGCTCATGACTTACGCATATCAGAACCAACGATTGTGATTAAAAATTACCTCGATTAAGTATACCTTGAGGTATTATTCTCGAAGTAATGACCCCTGTGTACTATGTTTAGTTTCTGAAATTTCATAATCTGTGATTGCATCCGTCATTGTCATTAAATACTTTAAATTCTATTGATTTACGCTGTGAAGTACCAAATTAAAGGGATATTATTTCAATTAAGTATATTCACAAAATCACATATAAATAGTAACAACGTAAAATAATATAACCAAGCCACCCTGTTGCTAGCCAGCGAACCCGAGACAAACACAAATAATGCCTAGCAACAGGGTTGCCAGATCTGTCGTCAACATACGCTACAAAGGATTTGGGAAATAAAAAGCAATTCAGTTAAATCAGTGCATTTACTGAAGACCAAAATAGACAACCTACGCCCTGTATAGTGAATTACGAACGGGCGCAGCGGAGGTCTCAAAAAAAACCAAAATTTTATAAACTAATTTATTTAAAAGAAATTACAATTTAAATTATTTCTAAAAGCCGCGACAATGTTCGATGCTAGAACCAAAGTGAAGCGGGGAATGTTGCAACGAAGGTTCGCGATGTCCGGGCCTCACGTTGCGCAGAGTCAGCGCCTCGTGCAGCGATTGACGCAATTCCTATATTTTGTTAAAACGAGGTTGGGTGCTGCATCAGCGATCCTCATGTGGCGCGATGGCATAACACCTCCCCCCGAAGATCAGCAACTATGGAGAATTTTCTTCGAGAAAGTTGCTGTGACGTCGGCCGGTGCATCTCGTCTTTTATCTTTGATTTCTGTGTATATCTCTTGAGATGCATCTTGAGAATGAGTGATTGCGTCTGGGTGTTTAATGAAATATCTTCTTAGTATAACGTAAATGCCTAGTGCAACTGCACTAAATATTACCAAGTAGAGTGGTACAGTAGTATGATAGATGCTGTAATCTTCTGATTCTTTTATCTCAAGTGGATGCTGCATGGATATCTTGATATTACTGGCATGAAGGTTTTCTAGGTTGATGGAGTTAAGTTTCACTGTCGGTTTCAGGGATGCTGGTTTGCTCTCATCTTGTGGAAGATTAGTTATCTTGATTGCAGTTCCTTTAGTCCGGTCATTACTGTTGAAGATAGTGAACTCTTGAGTTTGTAGATAGCATCCAGTAGGTATCGTTGCAAGGTAGCTTCCTTGAAGAGTGGTGTATGCAGTTTTCCCGCAGGATGTCTGGATCTTAGTTAGTTTGGGGAATGCGATGACGTAGTGTTTGTCGTCCAGTTGTTCCAGGGCTTCCTTATCCAGGACTACTGAAGTGGGCTGGCATGTCTCGTCCAATCTCTGAGTGGTGATGAGTGTATGGATGCAGTCAGCTTGATCTCGAGGCCGGAAGTTGATCTTCATCTCGCAGAGGTACCATGCGTTTGACTTCGGACATTCTGCCTCTATGTACACGAAATCATTTCTATGTATTGCAATAAAAGGTGAGGGTGGAATAAGGACACTGTGGTTTTTATTCGGGACAATAGATAGTTTATATAGATTATAGGTATAAGGAGAGGCAATCGGTACTTTATAAACAATAACTATTCTATTTGCACTATAATAAGAACCTAATTTAATGACGTCATAGTACTCTCGGATTGCTAGATCAATGACCTCATCTTTACCATAAATAATTCTAATTTTATCTATCATAGATTTCAGAGCGTTCAAACTTAACATTGAATGGTGAGCGTTAGATATGTGTGCAAAAGCTACGAAATTTTCTATCTTAATTAACTCTTCAGATAAATCTTCTACATTATCTCCTAGTATTAAAAGTAACTGAGCCAGATGGGCATATTTTATTAATTCAGTTTCTCTATTTGCTTCGCTATCCATAATTAAATTAAGAACTTGTTGAATTTTACTTTGATTATCAGTTATATTTTTTAGTATCAAAGAGTGTTCGGACATCCATTCCTTAGTTAAACTTATGTGACTATTGTATTCGTTGACTAACTTTTCCTCGTTATCTTGTAAAGTTTTTATAACTCTATCGTAATGCAAAGCGTCTTTATAATCTAAATTGCCAGAAATACTTTTTATGACCGAACCTAGTCCATCAATTAAACCTCGTTTAACTCTGTTAGTTTCGAACGTTTTTAACTGATCAGAAACCTTTTCAAGCTTATTACTAAGATAATCAATATGTGGTTCATATAAAGACATAGTTTTGTTATTTAACTGAGGCCGAACTTCATCTATCTGAGATTTTACAAGAATTATTTTTGACTGAATGTCATCAATATCTATAAATTGTAAGAGTGCTTGATAATGCGATACTATCTTGGAGGGACCTAGTTTAAAAGGAAGGATACCGGGACCATCTTCCAGGCTGTCAAGTGTTATTTCTTGAGACGCCACCGCTTGGACCAGGACCGTCAATATTATCCTGTAACAAGCGCGCCGTATTAGGGACTCGTTTTAGTCTCGACTTAGCTACGGGACCACGTTTTTTCTTAGAATAAATGTGAATCGGGAGGTCTGCTAATACAGTATCATGACTATAACGCGGCGCGAGCTTCTGACGACTTGCCATAGGATTTTTAATAAATATATTCTGTTCGGGACTGTACGTTTCCTCGGGCTCTCTATTCTTATTACGGTTATTCATAATGCTTGTACGACGTTCTAGTGATGATTCTTGAATCATTTCATAAGCTTTACTCATCTTAGCGCGGTGATCTAGGATGTACTGTTGTAAGAGATGTTCTGTTAACTCAATATCTAAAGGATCGCGGGGATCGAAATGACCAGTGATAACGTCTAGCGGCCTACATTTAGTAAAGCTATGTATTGAACTATTGTAACCAAGTATAGCATATGACATTAAATTTATTGCAGATTCGCCGCGATGTTCTAATTTTAATATTCGTAAATGTTCTAGTAAAGTTGAATGAAAACGCTCAACTATGCCGTTCTCGTTCGGAGCGTGCGCTAAGATTTTGTGATGCTGTATTTTATGAACTCGGGTAAATTCCAAAAATAATTGATTAGTAAATTCCGTACCGCGATCTGTAACTATTATCGACGGGACACCGTGATGAGTGCAGAATTTTAACAATGCTTGTACTACGCTAATAGCGGTACCATCTCTAAGATGATATGCCTGACCGTATTTGGAGAATGCATCTACTAACGTGAGATATTTTTCTGTTTCGACCGTGAATAAATCTAAATGTAAAATTTCGAAAGGTTTCGTAGGTGGAGGGACAATATGAAATTGCTGTTTAATCGGACTACGATCGTACTTAGCTTGCCCGCATATATTGCATTCGTTGATATATTTACCGATACTTTCTTTCATCTTAGGCCAAAAATATTTTTTAGATAAGGCTAGGTAACATTCTGTAATACCGCGATGGTTGGTCTTACCTTCGTGGTACTTCTGAATGATCTCCTGCTGACGTAAATACTCTTTAACATTCTCGAGTTCAACTTTCGTTAATACTAAGTTCATAGCAGAGCTTTTAAAATGATTTTGTATGATTGGTATGATAGAATACATTTCTAACGGTGGATGGATAATAATACCGGTCTTTACTTTCGGGTGTACATATTCTTTAATTGCATTTACAACGTCCTGTTCAAGATTAGATTTAGATAACTGAATAGCTGTGCGCGTATGGCTCTCAAAAGGCTTAGATACCGTCGTTTTGCCTTTGATGTCACCGACTACTGTAAAACAAATCTGCCTATGATATTTATTTAACGGTTCATCAGTTATTGGCACTTCTAAGATGGGATTCTCAGCATCGGTGTGAGCTGTAGCCGTATCTGAGTTATCTAACGATGGAGCTTTCTCCGAAGGATTGACAGCTACTGAGCTTATTTCTTCGTTATGAATCTCTATACGTGACAAAGCATCTGCATTCGTATTGCATTTGCCTTGTTTATAGATAACCGTAAAGTCGTATTCGCTTAGTTTAAGACGCCAACGAGTAAGGCGCGAGTTAGGTTCCTTGAGATTCATAACCCATTGTAAGGGCTTATGATCCGTGATAATTTTAAATTTTCGACCGAATAAGTATGGACGGAAATATTTAGTTGCCCATACGATCGCTAACAGCTCCTTCTCGATTGTGCTGTAATTTATTTCGCTAGTATTTAAAGTTCGAGAGGCGTAAGCAATAGGTTTGTCACTACCAATCGGACCTTGGGATAACACGGCACCGATTGCTAAATTAGATGCATCTGTGGTAAGAACAAAATCTTTAGAAAAATCCGGATACTGTAAAATCGGGTCATTAGTTAAAAGTAATTTACATTTTTCAAAGCAGTTAATATAATTTTGATCAAACGTAATCTTAGAACCTTTCTTCAAACATTGTGTTAGCGGTTTCGTTATACGAGCAAAATCTGGTATGAACTTGCGGTAATAGCCTAATAATCCTAAAAATCTCTTAATTTCGGTTGGAGTTTTAGGCAACGGGTACTTTTTAATGGCTTCAATTTTATCTGGATTGGGTTTGATGCCATCTTTACTAATGACGTGACCCAAATAGGCAGTCTCGAGTTTGAGGAACTCGGACTTGTCCATTTGTATCTTAAAGTTTGATTCGCGCAATCTTTGAAAGACTTGTTCTAAGTTAACCATATGTTCTTCTAAACTAGTACTAAAGATGATGACGTCATCGAGATACACTAAACATATGACGTTTTGGAGCCCTCTAAGCACATTATCCATTACGCGTTGGAATGTACTTGGAGAGTTCTTTAATCCCATTGGCATTCTCAAAAACTCGAAATGGCCGTGTTCTACATTGAATGCTGTCTTTGGTATATCCGAGGGTTCCATTTCTACCTGGTAAAAACCACTAGCCAAATCTAAGGTCGTAAAATATTGGCAATTACCTAATTTGTCTAAAATATCCGCGATGTTAGGGATCGGGTACTTATCGTCGACCGTTTTTTCGTTAAGCTTACGAAAATCTATTACAAGACGCCACTTTGTCTTGCCGGATGCATCAGCTTTCTTGGGGACTACCCAGATTGGTGAGCTCCAGGCAGACTGAGATGGTCTGATGATGCCTTGTTCTAACATTTTACTAATCTGGTCTCTAACCTCTTGTCTATGTACGTATGGGTAACGATAGCTCTTAGTATAGACGGGTATCTCATCAGTTGTTTTAATCGCGTGTTTTATTTGATTAGTAAAAGTTAGTTTCTCTCCTTCTATATAAAATACGTCCGCGTACTGAGCGCAAAGATTTTCTAAATTAGCGCGTTCCTCCGCGTTGAGGTGACTTGTTCGTAGACGAGAGAGAACGTCCGTAGCCCTCGTAGACAAATCCGTAGCGCGCGAGTGACGTAATGAGGTGTTCGTCATATGTGACAGCCAATTAGGTACGTCGCGATTCGTAGCACTGTCGAAGTCCGTAGCACAGCGCTCGGTGCTTGTGCCCTCGATATTGTATAGCTCCGCGGTGATCTGACGATCGATCGAGAAAATAATATCGTTTTTGCTGGGATTAAAAACTTCTACGTAACCACGGGTATTTTTAACAGTTGTTAGACATTCACTAATAATACAATTTGATAAGACTTGTTCCGGGATAAATACTTCGCCATCACACGAATTAATTGGTAACCTAACTAATTTAGAAGAATCGGCCGGGATTATATCCTCATATAAGTTTACATTTCGGGAATTAAAAACGTGTATTGGATTTTTCGCATGTTGGGTTGAAAGGGTTTTATTCTTAAAATCGATAGAGGACTCCCACTTATTTAACAAATCTGAACCTATTAACCCATCGAAATAATCGTGGAATTTATATACGTAAAGTGTAATATCATCAACGTCGCAAATTTCCGGGAAACAAGGTAACGTGATCGAATGGTCGCATCTACTTACCGCGTGAACATTAACTACTTCAAAAGGTTCGTAATTTAAAGGTATATGGGAAAAATAATTATCGACCGCTTCCGGGCTTATAAAAGACTGATTTGCACCAGTATCGATAAGTAACTTTAGGGGTGGATCTGCAATTTTAATAAACGGTAGCTGTCTCTGTGTCTGTAAGTTAAGTTCTATTTTGGTTTGTAGGACCGGCTCGCTTTCCGAAAAACCTCAGGTTGACTGGAAGAAACGTCTTCCACCAACGATTCGTCTACATTTTCCGCGTTAGTTACATTTTCGGGATAGTCGCTGTAATAAAAATCACAATTAGAATTATAATAATTATCAGAACACTCGCCGTTCTCATAATAACACTCAGGGTCGTCGCGATAGTAATCTGAGTAGTTCTCGCAGTAAGGACCGTATTCATAGTCATGACACAAATTATAATTCATTTCACGTGTTTTAAAATAGTTGCTCGGCGGCGGATTGCCGAATTTTCGCCAATCATGCCCGCTGGGTGGTAAATGTTTAGGAACAAAATGACTCACTCCACTCATTGGTTTAGGTGCTTGAGACTGAGAGTTAGAAGGAAATGAATTATTATTTCTGTAAGGCATTTTAAACGCATTATTTTGTGGATTATAACTCGGTGGTGAAGCTCTGAACATCTGTTGTGTTCTAGTTGGTCCACGTTGCATTTGGGGTTGAACTGGGAAAGGTCTCCAGTGCTGAGGGTGCTGGGGCATTTGGACAGGGTTTGGTCGGGAAGGACCGGGCATTTGCATGTTAAAAGTGAAAGGTTTATTAGGCGGCATGTAAATGGGTGGATTATATAATGGTTTAGGTGGGGGTTGGTGCACTAACATGCTAGGGGTTTTCTTATCAGACGTATGATCGTTATTACGCTGCTGCAGATATAATATGTTCATTTCTTCTTGAACAAATTCTAATGCCTGCTCTATGGATCTGGGGCGCATACATCTTATACGAGATCCCAATGGCTCTTTTAGTCCGCGCAAATAAGATTGTAACGTTAATTTTTTGTATAGTTGACGTTTGGCCTCAATTGTCGTATTAACGTCATCATGTAAAGTTACATACGTCATAATTGTGCTGAAAAGGGTCTGACAGCGTTCATAGAACTCTTGTGGAGTGCTATGGCCTTGACTTTGTAAAGCTAAGTCATTATACAGTGCCGTTTCGTCGCGTTGATCGGCAAAGTTATTTATTAAAGAATTTTTTATACCTTGCCAATCACTAGGGATGCCGTTCGAATTAATAAGACGGGCGGCAGGCCCTGTGATTTTATTTAAAATGCCATTTAATAAGGCCTGATCTTCAAAGTCATGTCCAGGTTCAGTTCTTACATGTCTAATTACTAATTGATCGCAAAGCCGAATAAAACGGGTAAGAATATTCGGATTCCCGTCGAATTCCGGGAGTAACCTAAGCGATTTAAAGATATCGTCTATGCTTTCCGACATTTTTAAATTAAGGGATGAGGGATAGCTCTCTACCATTTCCGTCACAGAATTGCCAGAATCTAAATTTCTATATTCGTCTACCCTAGTATGTCTATATAACTTATAGGTAGTAGGGGGAGCGGCCCCTGATTGCCTTGGGTGAAAAATTTTGGAAAGGAAAAATTACACAGGATAGAAAAAGGATTACACACTAGGAAAAGCAACACATGAACGATTCAAGTGTACTTACAGTTTCATCTTCTTGGTACCTCCGCAATATCGAAGTCTGGATACGCTGCAACCCGACGTAGGTTAAGGATATTCGGGACGCGACTAGATAGCCACCGGACGGCTCGATACGGATATCTTCTCGATGAAGCGCGAACCGACCGCGAATATCCTACCGACTGCGCCAATTACGAACGGGCGCAGCGGAGGTCTCAAAAAAAACCAAAATTTTATAAACTAATTTATTTAAAAGAAATTACAATTTAAATTATTTCTAAAAGCCGCGACAATGTTCGATGCTAGAACCAAAGTGAAGCGGGGAATGTTGCAACGAAGGTTCGCGATGTCCGGGCCTCACGTTGCGCAGAGTCAGCGCCTCGTGCAGCGATTGACGCAATTCCTATATTTTGTTAAAACGAGGTTGGGTGCTGCATCAGCGATCCTCATGTGGCGCGATGGCATAACAAGTGTTATTAGGACTAGTATTACTGCGTTTATTTGCACAAAACATGGTATAAAATGATCACAAAAAACAATACAAAAAACTACAAAAAGGCTTTCGATACATTGGATCATGGCATTTTACTCAAAGCTATGACAGAATGTGGCATAAGGGGTCCAGTTAATGATTGGTTTAAGGGTTACTTAAGTAACCGTACTATATGCACAGTCGTGGCGGGCCAAACTGGAACAGACGCCGAGGTGGAGCTGGGAGTGCCAACTGGCTCAGTCTTTGGACCCGTGGGGTATAGTATGCATGTGAATAGTGTAGTTAATGTTGTCGAGCGCTGTAAAGTTTATATGTATGCGGATGACATGTGCCTGATTTACGCATCTAAGAACCATAAAGAACTGTCTGAAAATGTTGAATCTGACTTAGAAAACATCACCAAATGGGCACATGACAATGGTATAATTATTAACTTAGCCAAAACAAAAACCATGCTCATACATTCACCATACAATCAAGTAGCTAAAACTTTAGATCAGAAATCATTAAGCATTATCGGGCATACATACGAGTGTTTACATAACAACAAACACCTATGCAAATGTGAAAAAATTGAATTTGTAGAAAGATTTAGATACTTAGGCTTGGAAATCGATAAACACTTTAATTTTAAAACGCATATAGACCAGGTCTGCAATAAACTCAGGTATGTTGTTAGTAAATTCTTCCAACTGCGTTTGATATTAGATAAAAAAACCCTACTAATGGTATACTATGCACTTGCCGAATCACTTATAAGCTATGGTTTAAGTGTCTATGGTCGAACTTACCACACATATTTACAAGAAATTAAAAAAATACAAATAAGGCTTTTGAAATTTTTAGTAGATAAAAAGACAAAATTAAAATGTAAAGAGGACTACAATCAGTTATTTAGTATTTGTAACATATTGCCAGTGGACAAAAAAGTTGAGTATTTGATAGGTATAGAAAATTATGATAAACAGGAGAACAGGTCCTTAATTGTAAACAAGTATAATACAAGAAGGGTAAGAGAAAGAAAATTAATTGTGTCGAAAGCTAGAAACAATTACGGGCAAAGAACAAATAAATACATCATACCAAAAATCTATAATAAATTGGATGTGCTCAGAAAAGATTGTAAAATCAGTAGAGAAATGTTAAAAAAAAAGTTAAAGTGGGTATTGTTGAATGAAAAATAGTTTTATTTTATCATAACAGCTAAACATATTAAATTTATTTATTTATACATGGGTTGTAATTATAAGTAATAAGTTTCCTCTTAATTGATGCATGTTAGCCGTCTATTTAAAGCCAATAGTGCTATTATAGTGTTGTAGGTAAAACATAGAATATACTTAACAAATTTATAATATTAGAAAAATGTCAACAAGCGCTGTCTTGCCAACAACCTGATGTTTACAGGTTGGCAAGGTTTTAGATTAAGTATATTTATGTATATTTTTGGAATAATTAAATAAATAAAAAAAAATAAAAAAAAATAAAAGTACTCATGTTTCGCTAATACAATAGCATGCAAATCATTTACAAATGTCATCATCATCATCATCATTGGTCTAATTTAATTACATTGTTTTGAATAAATAAACAATGTAATTAAATTAGACCAATGATGATAACGAAGGTGGTGCAGTTTGGAGCCGTTCCTAGTTTACATAAAGGCTTTTTCTGTTTACACTGGAAATGTAACAGCTAGCGCATGGCCTTTCACTCCCAGTCCAGCATGGGAGAAATGTCTCGAGAGCACTTTTGTATTCTTCTTATGGTGGCACTCCATTACTGGAGGTTTGCCGTCAGCTTACCAAATTTGCCCTTGTTCCTCGTATTCGTAACAGTTCTTCCACGTTGGTAAGCCCAGTCTATTCTCGTATATTTCTGAGCCAAGATTTCTTCCGTTTACCAACATGTATTTACCATCTATTTTGCCCATTAATATCAATTACTCGTAGATACCGCCCATCATACAAACAATGGAACAGAACGGACAAACGAACGGACGAACAAAAATGTGTCAACAAATGTCGACGCTTTTTTTCAAGGATTGTTGATGGCGTATGCCGTCGTCACAATAGACTGTGCCGTTTGTGACTGAATAAAACGGTCAAAAGCTGAATGTATTAGGGCGGTTTATCTAGTTGTACTTTACGCGAAGACCAATAATAAATCTATGGTATTCTTATTCTTAATCTCTGCACTGGTGGCTGCTCTGTGCAGGTAGCGGAGGAATCAGCCAGCGCGCTAATCACCCAGTATATACTCAGCTACCTTCGATTGCGCCACACGAGTCTAATGTTTGACTCGCTTGTTTATCAAACTTTAACATCAATATGGAAGGCCTATTCTTAAATTAATTACCTATCAACATATATACCAGTAGCGAAGGGTTCATAGATACCGATTTATAACTTCTCTTTTAGAAATTCAACCCCAACTATCCACCATGCAGATCATAATAATTATATAATTAATAATTGTCACCAGCTAGTTATACATACGTGGATGTCACACAATTCCAAAGTGAATCAAATGATTTATTTTACATATTTAATAATATCTAAGGGCTAAGAGCCCGGCTTACCTTCGCCATTCAACCCCTATAAACCGTGTCTTTTTTTCTTTTTGCCCAAAGTTAAGGGGAGGTTGTATTAAGCGCTTAGAACAAAATAAGGCGAAAAAAAAGTTTTAATAACGATTATTTTTTTCATCGTAGCGCTACTGATCCGATTTGGATGAAAATTTGGCACACAGCTAAAAGACATTCTGGATTAAAACATAGGCTACTGTAAATCTCGATATTCCCACGGGAACGGGAACTACGCGGGTGAAACCGCGGCCGAAAGCTAGTACCAATTAATTTGTTCATACAGCAAACGACGGACTTAATGCTCTTAGGCACTCTCTACCAGTCAACCAGAAAGGATGTAAGGGGGAGATAATGACGGCAATAAAAAAGTGTTAGGTTAAAAATAATTGTACTTGGACAATAAACTGAAACTGAAAAACATTATTGTTGGAGGTGAAAACGTAAATGTGGAAGTCGCGGAATGAACTTATTTTTGCTTAGCTCCACTACTAATCATAAAGTAAAAACGATTAATAAAAATTACAATATGTCAGCATGTGTTTTTATTAAACTGCATAATTAAACATACCATGTAGATCTGTGACTGAAAAAATCTTAGCACTAGTTTTAGCAATATTCTTTATACAAAATGTTTATATACCAACTTCATTAAATATCTCATAAAAAGAGTAAGTACTATCCTAATGATTACTATCTTTTTAAAAAATGAATATAAGTTATTGGTAAGTTTGTTTGTACCTAATTTTGCTAGGTATTAGAAATGTCTATGGATATTTTTGTTCATAACTTATAAAAACATTAACATTAACTTATCCTAGGGATAAATAAATACTGAATAAATTATTCCTTACCTAATTATCAAACTATTTTAAGATCAAAGACACACAAGAACTGGGCAACTTAAAGATACTAGCGATATCTAACGGCGAATAGCAATTGCTTTTATTATAATTAAACTAACTGTTTTTAACCTAATTGAACTAAATAAAATGCACATTGTCCATTAGATCAGTAAATCATAAAAAGTATCAAATACTTTCATGTTTCATAGAAATCATCAAAAAATATAAACGTTAGCATAACTTTTACACGTAACGCCATCTAGCGTTCAGTAGCTAGCCTTTGTGGCTGCTTTTGTAAAGTGAGTTGTTGTTCCTCTTTTATTATTTCCGCTAGATGGTGCGCTGCGGCATCCATGTCCTCATAGGGAACTCTGCTGAAAGTCAGTCTTAAATATTGGCAAGGAGCTGTAGTATCAAATGAAAACGCCTGACCTGGCACAACCATTAATCCTCTAGCGAATGCTGTTCTGAAGACCTGAAAAAAATAAGGAATACTAACATAAACATATTCTTTATTGCTAATAAAATAAACGCATTTATCTATTGTAAATGAAAGCTCATGAGATAAAACCAATTATCCAAATTAATCTCTTTTTTATATATAAATAACTTTCGTTCGCTTTCAGCGCCATCTATCAGAAAAGCTTACGTACCATATTGTACACGTCTTCAATGCCCCTGACTCGAACCCAGAAAAACAAGCCGCCCTCGGGCAAGGTCCACTCCGCGAGGTCAGTGACCCCTCTGAGTGCGTAATTAAGAGCGTCGCGTCTGTGTCGGTAGAGGTCGCGAGCTTCTTGCAAATGCGACGCTAGCGCTTCCCGGTGGGAAATCATATGAAGCAAAATTACCTGAAAAGAGAAATAATGATTTCTTATAATAAAATATTGTGGTTACGAGTATGTCTTTTCAAGTCCCGAATACCGTCGAAAATTACTAACTTTCATGCCATGTCAGCTTGATTTTGAAATAAAAAATTGTAACAATAATTTCTTTGTCTTTATAAACCAAAGAAAACCGATGATTGTAAACTTTAATAAAGAAAAAATATTTTTTAGTTATTTTTGCATTTAAAATGCTTGCTTTTGTTTTGAATTTCAATTAAATTTTCTGAGTGGTGTCGGGACTAGTTGATCGTTTCTAATATGAAATTTTATGAAGTTTTACATAAATCATACACTGCAAATGCCATCGTTCATCCGAAAACCTTTCTTTAAGGACCAGTTACGCTGGAACATTTGTGTCTATCTTTCTCTTTACGTGTAAAGAGTAAGGATAATAATCTTACTTTTGCACTTTTTCGATGTTTTTCATTGTTATTTTTATCATAATCACAATTACCTATCTTTCTTTGAAAAAAGTAAGTAAATGAAGCAACTTCGAAGTACTTTAAAGTGAATTTTGATATAGAATTCAGCACGATTCCTCTATTATTTACGCCAAAAAGTTGAATTTACGAAACCACTATTAGCGATTTTCTGTTTTTTTTACAATCATATGTGAGGTTTATACGTAATTTTATATTTGTAGCAACTAGACCAACCCTTTAGTTGTCATATTTTTTTTGGTACAACTTCGCATTTTCTATATAAAAAGATTTCCCCCTCACATCATGACGTTGTCCTATTAATACTCTTAATCTTAATATATATAAATCTCCTGTCACGATGTTTGTCCGCGATGGACTCCTAAACTACTTAACCGATTTTAAATTAAATTGGCACACCGTGAGCAGTCTGGTCCAACTTAAGAGATAGGATAGCTTTGATCCCAAAATTCCCACGGGAACGGGAACCACGCGGGTGAAACCGCGCCCGGCCTCTAGTTTACTTATATATTATTTTTTAAGGCATGCGATATTAACGATATCTAAATGAGCTTTACTACAGTCATTTAATTTACCAATTCATTAATGTTTATAAACAATTAAAATTAAGATAACATGAGTTGAATGACATTAAAATAGACAGTGCAAGGTTAATTCGTTAATATAAACTCAGTTATATCTTTTACGTTGTTTCATGTGCTCAATACTTATAACCGTTCTGCCGTTATTTTTTTGATGTTGGTTAATATCGTATTTTATAAAAACTCTATTTGTGTGGTTTTTTCTCTCTTAAGTCGTTTATAAAGTAACTGGCTTCCGCCCGCGGTTTCACCCGCGTTGATCTGTAGCTGTGAATATCGGAGTTTTTTTTTTTTTTATGAATGTCGTGGACACTCTTTGCCTTCATCATACATGATGTTAAGTATTGATAAGGCTGAAGATGGAAGCGAGCCTCTCCCGGAATCCTGAACCGCTGAGGAACTGGCTATCTTATCTCGAACTGCCGGAACACAATGCTAAAAACATTGTTGTTATGGCGTCAGGCTTAGATAAGGTGGTGGTAGCTAGCCAGGCGGGCTTACAACAAGTCCTACCACCAACCAAACCGAATACAATATGTACCCCCGCTGGGAATCGAACCCGGGACCCCTGGGTCTGATACCGGTGGTTGTACCACTAGACCACAGAGGCGGTTTAAAAAATTGCCTTTGTTACTCTCCGTCTTTTCAACTAACTCTATGCCAAAAATCAAGTCAAGTGGTTGCTTAGTTAAGGAAGGACAAACAAACACACTGTCTCATTTATAATATTAGTTAGGATTAGAATTACTAGCACAGTGTTTAGTCTATTTTAAAGATCTTTCTTAAGGCGGTACCCCCACCGAAAGTGGCGCCGCGTTAAATTTTATTTAATATCGTAATTCTAATTCAGAATTTTAATAAAACTAAACGTGGAATTTTTAGAGCCCATATTCTAGTATTTTTAGACGGTATCATTACATTCCCTCGTAGTCACTGCTAGAAGTAGATAGCAAAACTGCTAAAAGTGGCCGTTTTTGACACATTTGCTATCTATTTCTACGAATGACTATGACGAGATGTAGCGATACCTTCTAAAAATACAAGACAATGGGCTCTAAAAATTCCACGTTAAGTTTTATTAAAATTGTGAATTAGAATTACGATATTAAATAAAATTCAACGCGGCGCCACTTTCGGTGGGGGTACCGCCTTAATTGAAATAATTGAAAAAAAAAACTTTCGACAATACAAATATTATTACTAAACTAAAAGCAAATCTTCACCTGTGACAATGTACAGCTATGCAGCAGCTCAGCTTGCATATGCAGCTCCAGTTTCTGCAGCACCGGTAGAGGCGCGGTCACCCATCCCGCGCGCAACCCCGAGCTGACCACCTTCGATAGAGAATCGAGACGGATCACCCGCCCGCACGTGTCGAGGGATAGGAAGGATGACACGTTTTTCTAGAAAAAATAGAAATAAATAAACTGAATATGTTTTTATTTTTTAATAATGCGTAGGTATGTACTAGGTACCTTCACAATACTTTCAAAGACTCACTACTCATATAAGTACTGCCAACTTGCACGACCCCAAAACCTTTTTTGTTTCGGCTCTACAAATTGAACTACAGAGACTAATTGTGATGTTTCCTTGAAATATTCTAGTATTTTTGTTGTTTTCACCATTACACTACACAATTACCTAAAATACGTCCGTGGCGGTTCGTTCCTTAGATGTAATTTCTTATTTTTGACCTCAACTTCTGTCTGAAGAATGTTAGTTTTCAGGCTACAAATGTTTGGGATACTTACATCACTATAATTCAAAAACATGTAAGGGTCATCCTCGATAATCAAGAAGTCGTATCTACACGCCAACTCATAAATCCTCCTCCTCCTCTCCTCTGGGAGGACAGTTCCCGTAGGGTTGCTGCCAGTAGGGATCAGGTACAGGACTTTAGGCATCTTCATACCGCGAATCAGGCGATCTGATAGTACCGAGTCTAGGGTCTCTGGGATCAGACCGAACTCGTCTTCCGGTATCCCGACGATTTCTGGCTGGTATGGCTTGAGCTGGAATTTTGAAAGTAATTATTTAAAACTATGTGAGGAGATATATTCTGAGAGTTTTTCGGTGCATAGTTATTTTGCAATTTTTCTAAAAACTCTGAGGACAAATGCTTTGAAAGTGCTTCCGATGAGGGAAATTCTTTATAAAAATTATGACTTCTTATGTTACAAATGATGGCTGGTTTGGCATAAGCTGGAATTAAATAAGTACCTACTTATTTCAAAATTTCAACAAAAAAGATATTTGGACCGGGGAAAAATTAAAACAAACACGGCAACTTATATTACAAATGCGGACACAGTATTGTGCCAGTGAACCACCTCACAAAATTGACACCCATTATTTAAGCATACATTTTTAACGCAGTTATTTTAAAATATCACATAAAAAGACTCTAAAAATTAAGGTCATTTACGATACAAAAAAGGACCTAGTTCAGTGACCAGCAACCTACCGAGACATGAGCTCCCGTATAAGCGTACTCGCTGACTATAATAGGGTCCCCTGTCTCCATCAGAAGGTCTACACATTGGTAGATCCCGTGCTGAGCACCATTGGTGACCATGACGTCACGGGGGATAGGTGGGGGGCGGTGAACGTACTCTTGGAACCGACGGAGCTCCGTCAGGAGGGTGGGAAGACTGGAGACAAAATAATTAAATTGATATGAGACATAGACATATTTTTAATAAACAAATGTTATTATGATATTTCTGAATTTTTTAATGATAAATTTTTAGAACAATAAATGTACCAATTGTAACAGCCCACTCTGATTTCTCTAACAAAATAGTAATATTAATAATAAATAGTAATTTTTATAATTTAGATTTATATTAATAGTTTATATATCTGTTTTCAATTTAATTAATTTAATGCATGTGATAATTTGAATATAAGGAAATCTATTTAATTTGAATTCATAAGTAAGAGGCAATAGTTGCCCCTCATGTTTGCTGTGCCCCAGGGGGCAGGGCAGGGCGGCACTTGAACCTTACCAATTCTGCAACACCTTCTGTAACCTGTGACTTGCAATCAATAAATAAATAAATAATAAAAAAATAGATCTGTGTGCTTCGCACTAAGCACACACAGACATAGATCTGTGTGCTTCGCACTAAGCACACAGATCTGTCTCTGTTGTATGATCTATGTTTTTCTACTCACAGCCGATTGTGCACGCGTTAGGTTTTTGTATGGCGTTGGTGTAGTCCGTTGCGTAATCCGCTAGATGGCGGGCCGCTAATTTCATACACAAATCGACGCGTTCACAATCGACTGTGAGTAGAAAAAACTCGCACAAAGCACTCCGAAGTTATGATTTAATCATTCACATTCACATTGCAAAACTTTTGCATCCACACAATCTATTGCATTATAATTATAAACGATAAATTCTTTTATAGAAAAAAAAACAAAATTAATAGACATTTTGATTTTTAGGTCGATGCAATTTAGCAAGGAGGGTGCATGACGAAGAAGGACGACGGACGACGAGGACCAACGACGACGTCACAATCGGTTCCGCACACGACCCACCGCTACGTCACCGTTCGTTTCTTTTTGTCGGGCATATCTTGTACCTATTTTCAAGGTTTGATCTAGTGATCCAGTACAGAGTTTTTACAGTCCACTCATCTTTCATTTATCACCACTAGGACAGGTATCCTTTCTCTCCAGTACTGTAGGACGGAAATTGAAGTTCATTGACGCTGCCAAATACGCTCAAAATTCTAATTTAGGCACTAGAGGTCCGCAGGACAGAGGGAAGTGGCGATCTCTTGTGTTGGAGGCCAAGAGTCATTTGCGTTGATGCGCCAAAGTAAAGAAAACATTACATTTGCATGAGTGCACTGGGCCGGATTCCCAAGGATGCGGGTACGAATCCCGTCAGAGCGACATGAGACAAGTTGCTTTTTTGTAGTATATTTTCTTGTTTAATATTTATCACACAAATGAAGGTCACTTCTAACTATTGATTGATTGATTGCTGTTTATGTTACATCATTGTAACTATTAGTGAGTATTCAATTACAGAACGTCTATGGGTCGATGTAATTAAGGACAGACAAGTAGAAAAAGTTAGGGATGTTAAACAATGAAATGTTCATATTTATATATAAACGGCAATAAAGTTATAGAAAAATGTAATATTCGTAACGATAAACGAAGTCGCGGGCTGAAATAAGTAAAATTGCTTTTTTTTTAGAAAAACAGCTGAGATATTAGTTTTGAATTCGTACCTACTTATATTTTCAGAAGCTTTCAGATACAATCTTTGTTTATAGGTACTGAAATCCAAAAAAAAAGGAATATAAAATATATTTTAATTTTCATTCCATTCTTCAATGTTTATTTTTAAATTAATCATGCTCTAAACTTAGTTTAAAACTAAACTAAGTTCTGTGTTCACAACTAAGAATGGACAACCCTATCTATGAAGTTGAATATTGCAGGCACGTCATTGTTAAATTGAAATTATGGGAAAATCGTGTCATAGCCTAGGTAAACAACAGCAGTGCTCCCTGTAGGCATGTATTTAAGCGATTGGTTCGAGAGCATCACATAGTTAGGGTAAATTTTAAATAGAAAAATATTGGAAAAAATTAACTCAGCCACAAGTGAATTCACAGACGGGAATTCACTTCAGACATCAGACAGAGCATTGGACCGGATTTCCAAAGGTCGCGGGTCGATTCCCGTCTGAGAATTCACTTGAGGCCGAGTTAATTTTTTCATATTTAAAATTTACCCTAAGTGTAAAAATAGCATTGAAAAATGCAAAAATTACAAAATCATAAAGCATCACATAGGTTATTTACACTAGCTCTGTTATAAGTTTCTGACTTATGTTATGTTTTGCTAATTATGTTGTGTATGTATATGTCTATGTAAGTATATATAGGTTAGATACGAGGGGAGGTCAAAAAGTTCGCGGAATGGGGGTAAGCCGGTTGCAGTTAAGTACCAAATATTTTTTTCCTTCAAGTATATTTCTTTACTACCCCAAATACATATAAATTGATTACTAATTCGATTAAAAATATTTGTAATTTGAGTAGAAATTACAGACCTCACCTCTAAGTCGCCGTATATTTTTTACATGCACCTTTTTTTTCATTGCAGTAAATTTTAATTTGTTGCTTGGGGCCAGGTCTCGAATATAAAAAGGTTGATGAAGTTTTTCGAAGCTTCATCGGTGAATAAACGCCGTTGCAACGTGACTCTTGAGCGCAGGTGCATTTTCATGCCAAAAGACCAAACCTTTTCTCCTTATTTCCTTTTACGGACCCCTTCAAATGTAGCTTGAAATGAAGCTTAGTATTGAACGGTTCTATTAACACCGCATTCTACATAGTCAATGAGTAAAATACACAAAAAAATTAGTCGCAAAAAATTTTCCACCTTATTTTTCAACTTGGGCCTCTTGGGCGGTGGAATGCCACTGTATCGACTACTTCTTCGACTAACAGATCCTTCCCTTCTATAACCAACCTTCCTCCTCCCTGCATCTCTACCACCAAAGGAACGCGGATTCGAAGCCTTTCTCATACCCTAAATAAGTCCGTTCCACAAGCGATAGAGGAGTAGGGTACAAAATCGGAAGAGTGTCGTGGGATTTCTGGGGGACGAAGAGCGTAAGGTACGGTGCGAAGACGAAGGACGAAATGAGAAGCATTTTTTCACATAATGGTGAGGTACTAAGACTAGAATAGGTAGAATAGAGGAACTCCAGAGTATGTATGTCCCTGCGCGTATACATAATAATAATAATAATAATAAATTTCATACAATCACACCAATTACCTAGCCCACGTTAAGTTTCATGACGAACTTGTGTTATGGATACTAGATAACGGATAAACATACTTATATAATAATTTTTAATCAAGTAAATATACCAGAAAAAAGCAACTTGTCTCATGTCGCCCTGACGGGACTCGAACCCGCATCCTTGGGAATCCGGCCCAATGCACTGACCAATTATGCTACAGAGACCTACGAGAACACGTTGAAATTCTCTAGTATATTCACCTTTTTCTACGGTGTTGGCCACCGTCGTTTCATCAATGAGAGAAATATCCTCGCATTCGAAAGAAACATCTTTACAGATGTTTGACTATCGATTAAGATGAAACTGCCATCTACTTATAAATTTTTAATTTTGCATTTTACAATGCTATTTTTATGTGATAATTTTTAATCAAGTAAATATACTAGAAAAAAGCAACTTGTCTCATGTCGCCCTGACGGGACTCGAACCGGCATCCTTGGGAATCCGGCCCAATGCACTGACCAATTATGCTACAGAGACCTACGAGAACACGTTGAAATTCTCTAGTATATTCACCTTTTTTTTTCTACGGTGTTGGCCACCGTCGTTTCATCAATGAGAGAAATATCCTCGCATTCGAAAGAAACATCTTTACAGATGTTTGAATATCGATTAAGATGAAAATGCCATCTACTTATAACTTTTTAATTTTGCATTTTACAATGCTATTTTTATGTGATAATTTTTAATCAAGTAAATATACTAGAAAAAAGCAACTTGTCTCATGTCGCCCTGACGGGACTCGAACCCGCATCCTTGGGAATCCGGCCCAATGCACTGACCATTATGCTACAGAGACCTACGAGAACACGTTGAAATTCTCTAGTATATTCACTTTTTTTTTTTTTTTCTACGGTGTTGGCCACCGTCGTTTCATCAATGAGAGAAATATCCTCGCATTCGAATATACTATATACTAGAGAATTTCAACGTGTTCTCGTAGGTCTCTGTAGCATAATTGGTCAGTGCATTGGGCCGGATTCCCAAGGATGCGGGTTCGAGTCCCGTCAGGGCGACATGAGACAAGTTGCTTTTTTCTAGTATATTTACTTGAATAAAAATTATCACATAAAAATAGCATTGTAAAATGCAAAATTAAAAAGTTATAAATACTTATATAATATATATTTTTTTTAAATACATACGTAATATACATATTAAACACCCAGACCAAGACAAATATACATGTTCATGCCCACAAATATTTGTCTTGTCCGGGGATCGAACCCGGGACCTCTGGCGTAGAAGGCGGGCTTAGTACCCCTGCGCCAAACAGGTCGTTACTACAATTTGATTATCTTACCCTTGCGAAGGTATGTACTGCAACGCTGCTGACAGATCCTTCCCTTCCAAAAACAACCGCCCTCCTGCCTTCATCTCGATGTCGATTTTGGAGAATGGGAACACCCCCTCGTTCGGCATACCCTCGGCCAACGAGATCACCTGTTTGCCGACTTTGTACGCGAGATTTGCTGGAATAAAGTAAAATAAAAGGTTCAAGTGAAATTGTAATTAGAATGTAAGGTTTTGGTGTTTTGGTGAGAGTTCACTTTTACAATAATCTAGTTACTCTCAAGATCTGGTCGATACTCTTTCAATAATCTCATAATTCGTAACTACTGTACATTTTGACGACTTCCGTGGTAGAGTGGTACGTACACCAATTTCAAGGTGTCGCCTACTCTGAGGTCCTGGGTTCGAATCCCGACACTGCACACTGGTTTGTATGATGATTACGAGTATTTGTACCGGAGTCATGGACGTTTATATATTTATTCAACAAGCGATAGAGGAGTAATCACGCTAACAAAAACGATTATTTTATCAAATCTGATTTTTATTATTTACAAACAAAGTATTTTCCACAGTTTTGGAGTTTCATTTATATCCAAAGAAGAGACAATTATATTTATATACTTTTATATTAAAGACTTGAAATTTTTTAACAGAAGAGCCCACTTCTAAATTAAGATAATTATATTAGTATATAAATTCAATTTGCCGATTTTGTACGATGCTTATTATTGTTTTGTTTTCTATAACTAGCCCGTGGTTATCAATAATGTATTAAACAATTATTTCACGTACAGATATAGATTTAGAATTGCGAAGATAACATCGAGGGGCAAAGTATGAAACACGTGTTTATAATAAAAATCTGTTGTTTTATCATTGTTCAAGTATTTAGATTATCTTTAATCTATTGGACACTGATTCTTACAGGCATTTTTCGTAACTAACTTCTATATTTTACTAAAGAATATTCTCTTATTTGGTAGGTACTGTGGAGATCGTATATGTCTCCGCACTACAAGGAGGCCGCTACACTGGCGTTGCTGGCTGGTATTGTTTTTATAGTAAAATTAAGAAATTGGAGGCCCGTCGTGCGTAGACATGGATGGTCGCCTTGTCAAGTAAAATTATTAGAAAATATTGTAAAAAACACTATTATAGTTACTGAATATAAAAGCAGTATAGAATTAAACATCGTTTTAATTCCATACAAGAGCCGCCCCATATAGTACCTATGCTTGCTGTATGCTTTTTTACTTATTTGGCTATTCATTTTTAGGAATATCTTCTGTAAAAGCTGATATAATATTTTCTAATACCCGTTTTTATTGTATGTGAAAAATGACTTGTATAAAGAAGAAGTCTGTTAAAAAGCTTTCTTTAGTAAAAGCTGAAATAATGTTTTTTAACACCCGTTTTTATTGTGTGTAAAATAAGTCTAGTATAAAAAAATAAATATATATATCTGAAAACCTTACGCAAAAACGGCTGAACGAATTTGGATGAAATTTTGCAGATCGTTTGAAACCTGAATTATACAATCGGCTTTTAATCCTGGTGTTCCCTAGATATTTTCCGAATATCCTTGCGGACAAAGACACGGGCGGAAGCTACACTCGCCATCAGTATATCATTTGAAAGGTAACGAAAAGGAGTACCAAAAACAAAAATAACTTTGGAATAGCACAAAACAGATAAAGATTGCAAAACAATAACACTCCTTAATAATATACTTTATGTCAGTATTAAAACTTACTTAACTTTTTTTAACGGTTAGAGAACGAATTACCCCCTATTGAACCTTTTTTTTCCCTGATGAAATCCCTTCGGATACCCCTCCATCTGAGAAGACGGAGGTGGTTATGTGGTGTGGCCACTAAAACACCAGGTGGGCTATTCTCGCGCTGAAAAATGTCGAATTCGACATTTTTTTATTCTCAATTTCTTTATTAAAAATCTAAGTAAAATCTCTACAACTGTCAAAATCCTTTAATTTCAATTATCTTTGATAATCCTATAATGTCGAAGATTGCTTTTAGTGAGCCTTTAATACAGATTGTTGACTCCAAAAATGTCGAATTCAAGATGTCGAAGGCGCGAGAATCGCCCCAGGGGTGTTCCGTCCGCGCATCGGAAGGGATTATCTGGTATGTGTGGCAGTCACAACCGTTTTAACCGCCTGTGTGGTCTAGTGGTACAACCACCGGTATCAGACCCAGGGGTCCCGGGTTCGATTCCCAGCGGGGGTACATATTGTATTCGGTTTGGTTGGTGGTAGGACTTGTTGTAAGCCCGCCTGGCTAGCTACCACCATCATATCTAAGCCTGACGCCATAATAACAATGTATTCAGCATTGTTGTGTTCCGGCAGTTCCAGATAAGATAGCCATCTCCTCAGTGGCTGAGGATTCCGGGAGAGGCTCGCTTCCATCTTCAGCCTTATCAATACTTAACATCAGGTATGATGAAGGCTAAGAGTCTCCCCGTCATTCATAAAAAAGTCACCGAATCCCCGCCCTGCGCCTGACTACCTATTGAATCTGCATTGACCGTTTAACATCCACAAATTGTGGCGCAACTGCTCAACTAAGTGGTCTTTTAAGGAACTTAATTCCATTTTTTTTTATAATAATATTAAATTAATATTTATTTTTCTCTCCAAAAGTTACATTGTACTTGTTTAATATTAAATAACAATATTGAATAAACTATGTCTGAGCTAGGTGGCGTCAGACCCCTGTATGACAAGTTTTCATCTTCTTCCTTTTATGTAATGGCGGTTCCCTTTTGGATTCGCCAATGTCCAGTGAATATATTTTTAAAATTGAATAGAAATTGTACGGTAGATTGAGTTAAAATGGAGTCTCACAACACGTGTAGTTATGAAAAGAACTCAGGTGAAACTCCGTTCGACATTTCAAGAAGTTTTTTCACCCACACCACTTCATACAAAAATCATGAAAAGTCACCAGACTCACTCTACCCTTCAAATTATGTCACATTTATGACACTTTTGTGTTATTATCCATTTTTTAATGGAATGAATTATTAAGTTTATTTATTGGGCTTTCAAACGAGGCCAATATTGGTTGGGGTACACGCCATACACGCATTTGTAAAGAGTTGAATAACGCTTAAGTTATTTTGGCGGAGGTGCGATTTGCGGTTTTTTGACGTTGAGTGTAGATCGCAATATGTATATGTTTTTATGATGTTTTATTTTTTGCATTTTTAATGCTAAATTTAAAATAGAAAGATATTGGAAAAAATCAACTCGTCCACTAGTGAATTATCAGATGGGACTCGAACCCACGACCTTTGGAAATCCGGTCCAATGATCTAACCGCTGAGCTAATGAGTCTTGAGGACCACCGTCGAAATTCTCCAATACTTTTATATTTTTAATACGCTGAAGGCCAGCCTGGCCAGCAATGCTTCACATCACAGCAATTTTCAAGAATATACTTACTCATTTCCCTGGTTAAAGCTGGCTCCCTCCTCATGGCTCTCTGACTGAAGAACCTTTTATAATCATGTTCACCCAAAGGTTCATATTTGCCATCAAAACCACTCCTGTCACTATAGCACTTTAAAAAATCGTCAAATTTCTGAGAATACTTTCTATTCACTATAAACACTGGGCGTGAATCAAAAACTTTTTTAACTAGCTTTTTGTTCATTTTACTGAATTTCACAGTTACTATCATTTTGTTTTTTTTTATAAACTTTTTAAGAAGATAAAAACTTTTTTCAGACGTCTGTATTTCGACTGCGAAAGAATCCTAATGAAACTTGCTAATTAACTAAAGAATCAAGCGATTATGACGTCAACTGGTCGAATGTCATTAAACGATAATAAAAAAATGTTAATTCATTTCTACAGCGCCGTTCGTTGTCAGCTTATCTTATAAAAACAATGTGAAGGTACAGCTTATAATTATAATGATGCATATTTATCGGACTTTAATATGTAATGTATGAATGTAAGAATAATAAAAATAAAATTTATTAAAAAAAAAAATTAGTTTGTCCCTTCATAATGATTGCAATGTTATTTTACAACTTCGTTTTTTTTTATAAATCATCGTTTAACCAAAATAAAAACGTGTTAGATAAAATTGTTTTCAAAATGTAGTTATGGCCATAAAAATGTAATAAACATAATTCTGTTTTAAATAAAAATAAAAAATAATAAAATAAAAACTTTATTTAACAACAAATAATAACATTGTAGACATAAACAATAGGTACTCATTATTGAGAAAAGTCACAATTACAACGTTAACAATTCAGGTCCCCAACTCCTAAACTAGGACTAATCCTGTATCTTAGGAGCTGGTGATTCCTCCAAATGCAAAACATAATATTCTCAAAAACAAACTGGCTGGTTAATGTAGTTCGCAGTCTATTGTACATATAATTTTGGTAAATATGTGTGCGTGTGTGTGTGTGTGTGTGTGTGTGTGTGTGTGTGTGTGTGTGTGTGTGTGTGTGTGTGTGTGTGTATGTAAGCGTGAGTGTTGTGTGGGTGTGTACATCATCTCATTAAATTTTCAGTCTCATCATAATTTAAAGAAAGAAGCAAATCTTGAACATCGGTTTTTAGTTTGTACTTCGTTAGTGAATATATCGGTCTTATTTTATGAACCCTGTTATATAATTTTGCACTGAGAGCAGTGTATTGATATTTAGCCCATGATGTTCGACATTAGACCTGTGGACAAACAAGAGCGCCATGACGCTTAGCTGTAATCACTTGGTCCAGAGGCAAGCAAGAATGTTTCCGCAGGAGAGTAGATTCTGGGCTTACAAAGCATCACCTTGAGTATTGCTCGCTGAGCACGTTCCAGCTTAAGAAGATGAGTTTTGTCAGTGATAAGACGGATTGACATAATCCGAAATAGATCATGAAAAGGGTATTCCTGTCAGCCGAGTGACGTAGATTTTTAAATATATATATATAAGTTTTCGAACCCTCATAGTGAGGAAATCGGTCTGGGCGTGCCAAATATAACATTTGGTGTTACTAAACTTTTATAATGTAAGATTTATTTGACCAAATTTTCATCACTAGCTTGCGCCCGCAACTTCGTCCGCAAGGAAATTTTTGTTATCTGAAAATATATACCGAGATAAAGTGTACATTACTGCACCGGCCATCAAAAGAGGCTTTGATGGATGCACGTGTAAATGTGGACCAAGGCGAAGGCAAGGCACACAAGCCAAGTTGTGGCCAAGGCATGTATATTACTTTTCTCAAATAATGCGCGAAAATTTAAACTAAGTAGAACCTTTAAAGGCAGAACTTTTTATTTAAATAGTTTATTTGCTTTTTTTTCAATAAACAACTTTCTATTTGCAAGCCAGTTCGAATTTAAATAAAACCTTCATTAAGTTACCTCCTTGGTTGCCATGGTTCGGATCGTTTCATCGTATATTCCCTTTTTTGTTAGGTTGGTACCTCTGTCGATTTCTGTCAAAATGTTATGTTAATTAAGGATAAGAATTCGATGAAGACTTTTTAGGTTTTGTAAAATGGTTTTGAAATGATGTTTCTGACACGTACGCGCGTTCTTGACATAAAGGGTTACTAATATATAATATATTTGGCCGCTAAACATCAGATATAGATTTTCGTACAACTTTTGCCGGCCGCTGCTCGCATGTATATGGCCAGGAGGGCAATTCTCCTTTCTTCACGCCCTAACTAAGCAACCAATCGATAAGATTTTGATATAGAGTTAGTTGAAAGGACGCAGAGTAACATAGGCTTTTATACCGATATCCTCATGGGAACGGGAACCCGCGTGAAACCGCGGGCGTAAGCTAGTTTATCATAAAATAGAATACATAGAATTAAAGCTTATATGTACACTGTTTAAATTTTTGTATTTTTATCTGCATCTCGGCATTCGCTTCTTCTTAATATGTCTGATTGTATGTACTGACCTACTCATAACCTTGCGCTCTTCCTCGGTGTCGAAGATTCGCTTCCCGTCGGAGTAGCTGCAACACTCGAACCTGGGAACAATCTGAGAAACAGCACCCTTTGAGACTATTCACCATCATCATCTCAGCCACATGACACCCACTGCTGGGTATAGGCTATAGGCTCCTAAAGAGCTCCACGAGGACCGGTCCTGTGCTGCCCGCATCCAGCGGCTTCCTGCGACCGCGCACCAGACCGTCTCGGAATCGATTTTTAACGTCTTCGAACTATTCATTATTATTAATTTGATGCGCAACGCATCCTGAAATGTGCGTATTTATATCAGGATCAACTAGTTTGTCCTAACTTAAACTGGTTTATCCTATTGGGCTTCGGACAAACTAGTTTGGTCTAGGCTATACCAGTTAATCCCATCGCACATTGGAGGAACTAGTTTAGCCTAGGCCAAACTAGTTTATCCAGAAATCGGGTTTGACCGGTAACATATATATATTTTCTTTTTTCTTTTATTAGTTCTACTCATAAATAGGTTTTATGTGAGAACATTTTTGGCGCAGTGGTTAGCGTACAGGCAGACGCTTTAAGGCGGTAGAGCAACTTTAGCAATGGCCGGTCATGGGATGGGTGAGCAAACATGTACCCATTTAATCGAGCTCCTCCTTGCTTCGGAAGGCACTTTTTAAGCCATTGGTTTCGATTGCACCAATCTGCATTGACCTTTCGTGGTGAGTCATGGTCCATTCTCCTTGTCCATCTATAAGCCTGATGATTCCTCTTTCTACCTCTCTTTCTTATTGAGTTAAGAGTTTCTTGTAGATTAAGAAACTATAAAACAATTACTTACTAAAATGACTGAAATGTCTGATTGTGATGCGGCACCCTTGCACCTTTTGGTCTCAAGATATCATGATCAAGGCGAAGGTCCTTATCAAACTCCTCGGTAGATTTTATAGTATAGACTTACTTCATGACTCGTTTGTAAGCGTCCATCATATCGTCCACCGGTTCCATGGGAACAGGTTCGAAGGTCTTCAAGGCAAGGTATGGAGCACCAGCATTCACAGCAGCAGACATCTGAAACACAGAGGACACTCAGGATAGTGCGAGCAAGGAGGTCCAAAATCTTTGGCAATTTATGAAGGTCCAAACCAAGAGATTCAATCTTCAAAGTTTTTCGATCTGACCAACCAACATCGACCTACTAACCGATATTATCAGATTTGTGTTCCGCAACGACATGTGTGGGTATTATATTTTTTCATTTTTTTTCATTTATTTAAGGACAACCCACAAAGCAAACACAAAATACATGAATGAAAACACACAATAACTTACTCTAGGAATTGTGCTGCCTTAATTAAAGGCTGCTACGGCATTCATCAGACAAAATCGATAGAGATGAGAGTAAACAAAAAACTAAACTTTAATTTCTTTTTACTATAATAAGGGTGAGTTGCAACCGTTAACTTTAACAGTTTTTGATTGTCAAAGCTGTCAAATCTTAAACATTTTTCCACGGTTAATGTTATAGTTATCGTTAAAGTTAGATGGTGCAATCCACCCTCAGTGTTATTAAGACAATGTTAACAGGAAAACAGTATTTGTAAATGTTGTTGCTTCTGAAAAAGCTGATAAGTTTCTTGCGACTGATCTTGTCAATTCAAAGATGTCTTAATGGATGGTAGGAAAATATCGATTCAAAATTTATTCTTTATAACCAATTAAGTACACTTTATACTAGATATGTTACCTTCCTATAATTTGCGTTGAAATCTGTGGCCAAGACAACTGTCATGTTTTACTGACAAGTAGGACAAAAAAGACGAAAAAGCACGGAAAATATTGCAATTTGATTCGGACCCCAAATAGGGTCTTCCCAATTTTTATAATACGAGCTCGTATTGGCATAATCTGCTTCAAGTGCACACATATAATATCATTGTTGTTAACTTACTTAATTTTAGTTAAAAGCATTTGATTTGATTCTGGAATTTTAGATCCTGAATAGACGATTTGAGGATTGATATAAATCTTCAAGGAGGAAAACGGGGAAATCTTCGGATGGTATACATACTACAATAGTTGGCTGTTATGATTCCACATAATGCGATAAGGAGGTGAAAGTCTTGAAAAGCTGGTCGTGATTGGTGAAATAGAAGGTAAGAGAGTACGTGGTCGTTCACCAACCAGACCAAATAAAAGTATCAACCTCCTCGAGCAAATTCCACCTACCGGTGAGAGGTACCATGGGCCGAGACCGATGGAGACCAGTGATCGCGGTACTCAGGTATGAGGGAACGCCTGAGAAGAATGATTCCAAATCGCGACAGTAAAGGTGTAATACTTACCCCCATATTCTAAAAAATAATGAACTACTCATACACTAAAGTTAAAGTACAGTCTTAGTTTCTTTGAGTGATTGCGACGGAGTAGATCACCGATGACTAACCATATCACAAATTTATTTGGCTGAACTTGAACACTAGTAACTAATCCCCATATTTTAAGTCGTTTCTCCAAAACTTTTTACACTCCACTCAACCTCGTCGTGGGTAAAAATGGTAGTGTGCGCTAGGCCTAACACGGAGTTGCTATGTACTCTTTGGCTCCTCCAGGTCCTTACGGAGTTATGACTTAGAATACCGATTTCGAGAAGTATTTCGAAGAGGTTTTCAATGAGGTTTCGTTAAGTCGAGGACGAGTAAGTTTTGGAGGAACGACTTAGAATATGGGTGTTAGTTAAACAACTAATAGTTATGACGTTATTCAATATCTTGTTAAAACATAACCTACTCCAAATCTAGGCAACAAACATCTTACATCATTTTCAAACGAAATCAAGAAAATATAACAATATTATCCTTAATATTTTTATAAATAATAATATTATTGTCATAGTTTCAAACAATCAAACTGTTTTATTGATAAAATGTAATCGCGGTTTTAATGTTTGTAAATATGGATGTTCCCAATTGCAAACAAAACTAGATTAGATCGCAGTTTAGGGAAAGATCAAGTCAAAATGCTTATTTTAATGAAAAATGCTTAAAAGGGGGGCTAATTGTCTAATTTTAAAATCTAACGCAATCCCTTTCAATTCGTCATTTGAAAGATATTTACATACTTCAGGCTGTCACTATTTGACATATAATAGGGATTGTGATCGGGACGTGTTTTGAAAGGTATTGAATGAACGAAATTGAACTGTCTAAGCTAAGTGACACACGAAAATATGTTTCAAATGTATGGAGAAGTGTCATTTAAAACATCATTCGTTCCGAAAGGGATTGCGACCATAAGTTACAACATTCCATAAATAACTATCACAATCACAATACCTTCGAAAGGGATTGTGATAGATTCTGAAATTAGACAATTAGGGGGCTGGTTTCCCTTATTTAAATTAAAAAGTCTGGTCTGAAGTATGGTATGGCATATTATGTGGATCAGCAAAAACATTTTGTTGTAGAGTTTTAACCGACTCGGAATTTTTTGCGTTTGCAAAGCTACTTTTACCTGATTTTTACACTAGAAAAATCAACTAGTCTTTATATCCCTCAGACGGGACTCGAATCCGCAACCATTGGCAGTCCGGCCTAATGCTCTATCTAACAATTCAGCCGGACACCCAAAACAAGATTTGTGGTATATTAATATTTATTATTAAAATATATACCTAATTCATTATTTCGTATGATTATAGCATTTATAATTATCTCAGCATTTCTTTTATTTTTACAAATAGTAACCATTTCAATAATACGTATACTCACTTCACTCATGTTTGCTTTCATGTCTGCCAGTTTCATGTTTAAATCCTGCTTCAATCCTTGCATCAGCACGAAGTCTTTTTCTAGAATTCCTTCGAGACCTGGCATCATAAAGTATGTATGGTATACTTTATTAAATTACTAATGTCCCCGACTTCTTTCGCATGGTCGGAAAGTGGTAACCTAATTATTCTGTGGTCTAGTGGTACAACCACCGGTATCAGACCCAGGGGTCCCGGGTTCGATTCCCAGCGGGGGTACATATTGTATTCGGTTTGGTTGGTGGTAGGACTTGTTGTAAGTCCGCCTGGCTAGCTACCACCATCTTATCTAAGTAACAATTTTTTCAGCATTGTTGTGTTCCGGCAGTTAAAGATTAGATAGCCAGTTCCTCAGTGATTGAGGATTCCGGGAGAGGCTCGCTTCCATTTTCAGCCTTATCAATACTTAATATCAGGTATGATGAAGGCTAAGAGCTCCCCGTCGCTCATAAAAAAAAAAAAAAAAAGACGGGTTGCACTCCGGGAGTGCCGGCAGAAGTGAAAACTTGATTATTAACGTTGAGCATGTTTGATATTTTGGAATGGTTAGGGAATAATTTTGCATATTATTATTAATAAATTATTATTAATAAATAATAATAATAATAATTATAATAATAATAATAATAATAAAAATAATAATAATAATAATAATAATAATAATAATAAAAATAATAATAATAATAATAATAAAAATAATAATAATAATAATAATAATAATAATAATAATAATAATAATAATAATAATAATAATAATAATAATAATAATAATAATAATAATAATAATAATAATAATAATAATAATAATAATAATAATAATAATAATAATAATAATAATAATAATAATAATAATAATAATAATAATAATAATAATAATAAAAAAAATAATAATAATAATAATAATAATAATAATAATAATAATAATAAAAATAATAATAATAATAATAATAATAATAATAATAATAATAATAATAATAATAATAATAATAATAATAATAATAATAATAATAATAATAATAATAATAATAATAATAATAATAATAATAATAATAATAATAATAATAATAATAATAATAATAATAATAATAATAATAATAATAATAATAAAAATAAAAAAAATAATAATAATAATAATAATAATAATAATAATAATAATAATAATAATAATAATAATAATAATAATAATAATAATAATAATAATAATAATAATAATAATAATAATAATAATAATAATAATAATAATAATAATAATAATAATAATAATAATAATAATAATAATAATAATAATAATAATAATAATAATAATAATAATAATAATAATAATAATAAAAAATTCATTTACTTGGCATTGTCCCGTAAATGACATAAAATACCAGCGTATGCTGAGAAAAAGAAACGTAAGAAAAATAATAATAATAATAATAATAATAATAAACAAATTTATTAAATTTATTAAAAGCCTAAACGAAACAGTAGGCCCAGGCATACATTTTCGCCGCGCCGTAGAGAGGGGATAGCTGTCTACTCTCCATCCGTCCTACGCTTTTTCGATCAGGTCACGTGTCCTGACGCGAGTTTAAGATTTTATACCCATTACAGAAAAAGTGCTCAACGCCGCTAAAGAAGTTTTCACTTCAAAAACTTTATTTCCATAAAAATCTTTAAAATGTATAGATATATCTGCACCCCACACTAGCCTGTCCTGTGGTCTGTGTGGAAAGTAAACGATTTACATGGCAATTTTTACGGCAAAACAGAACATCAGTCTTGGTAAAAAATTTAAAGAATTATTTAAATTGTTACATATTTATCCTATTACTTTCTTCAAAAATTAGGTTATCAAGAGCAAAAACATTTTATTCCAGTATTATCTTCCTAACACGATCTAATAAATAATATTCAGCTTAAATGATCACTAAAGATTGTCATTTGTCAGTTCAGTTATTTTTTTTTATTTTGTCTAAGGTTTCCTATGTCATAGATTCTACAACATATTCGACATAAGAACATAATTTTTTCTTTGTTAAAAAACCAAAATAGTAGGTATCAGAATAATTTTGTTTCGTTTTTGTTATTCTAAAATTGAATTTTTATCTAACTCTTCGTAAATTTCTCTCATACTATAGATTTCTTTAAAATTTGCGTGGTTTAGTCCCTTATAAACTTCTTAACCATACAGCTCACCGGCATTCTTCAACAGAGTATCCAAGTCATGGGTGGGGAACTCAGCAGCAGATGGTGCTAGTAGACGCCCAGCAGGTGGTGATGGAGCCCTTGGTGACCTTGGAGAAGGACGCGATGATATTGGAGCTGTAGAAAATCATGTCACAGGTAACTAAGGAACTATCAGTGGGAAAACCCCTTGAAACCTCGGTCAATGCTGCTTGAAACGAGACTTTCTTACTATTTGACAGGATATATGTCATTGTCCCGAGTGACCGTATGGCAGCTCGGGCTCGCTAGCGCCCCCTCTCAAAACGTGTCCATCTCTATGTATTGATAGACTGCGATCATGTAAAGTTGAGCCATTTCTTTTAACGTCCAACGACCCTAGAGTAGTTTGAGTTATTAGAATTTTTGGTCTTCGACTTTTCCTTTCTGTTGTTTCAAAGAATGGGGTGATTCTCAAAAATGTTGATACGAATATAACTCTAAGGTCCTTTTGACTTCTATAAAATACGTTTTTTAAGTTTATGACACTTATAACGATAGCGAGTAAAAGTCGCTTTAAAGTTATCACTTGTTAAACAATGATACAACATGTTAAGACTGATGACAAACTAAAGACTGACGTCTATCCGTCTGTGTCTGACTTTTTGTGATGGAAATTGACCTTACTGAATGTTAAAGTCATTTTTCAATTTGACTACTCGGTATGAAATAAAACAGGTAGAAAAAAACACCCGTTGACGAGTTTTTGCCGGTTCTTCTCATTACAAGGTCTCCATCCGTAGGGTTTGTGAACCGATGGCGTAGCTTCTTTGACGTTCATAAGTGCTTGTAACTTGTAACAGCCTAGACTGAATATTGTACTGAGTATAAAATGATTTTGACTATGACTTTAAACCATTTTTATTCCTGAATATTTTGTGGTGGAACGAATTACCCATCATCATATCCTCAGGCAGCTCCCAAATCGAAGGTCTTCTAGCTCGCAGCGTGTCTCCTGGCGGTGGGAGGATGTCTCCCAGCTCTGCGTCCTTCAGCTTGAGGATGCTAATATAGTCGCAGCATGTAAATATCAGCTCTGGCCGGTTGAAACGAATGTATTCCCTAAATAGAAAAAGTTAAGGATTATTCATCCTTCCAATCAGGAGGCTTCCATCCAGCCAATTTTATTTAATTGTGGGCAACTATCCGCAAGCTAAGTTAGTCGACTAACTAAGACCACTTCTCAGAGTGCTTAGAAATGGTATTAACCAAAGAAATTATTACATTTTGTCAATTTTGATTTGGCGGCAGAAGTGGTATTTGAATACAATATTTTGACGCTCATTTCATCCTTGAATTCGAAATTCAAGGATGAAGTGAGCGTCATCGAAACAAACATGGAAAAGCTACTCAAATAATCATCATATCAATAATTGTTCCCTTAGTCCGTGTGATTACACGATTTTTGTAGCCTGCAATTTAGTGCGGGGTGAGAAAAGCTATGAATAGAAAAATCGAAATAGTGTACTGATTAGTATACATGGCGCTACAGCGCTCATGGCGGCGCATGACTGACTGATCGTATTCGATCACGTTTGTAAGGTAACGTTCGGTCCGGCCAGGTATCGGATGGGTGGCCGTAAAGTGTCATTATATTGAACGCTTCCGTGTTTCGTAGGGCACGTTAAACGGTTGGTCCCTGCTGTAGGGTAAGCACGAATAACTATCGAAATAGTATCGAGTATGTATCGAGCACGTAATGTCAAAAATGTATAGGAAAATGTAGTTCCGTTTACGTCCGTTAGGAACTCTGCTCAATATGTCATATATTTTTTTACTTTACTTCCTCGATACTATTTCGATAGTTATTCGTGCTAGCCCTACTGTTGTCATCTGATAACAGTCGTAAAGCCAAATTAGAGGCCTTATAGGCGGCTTGATAAACTCTGAAACCAGACGTGGCCACTAATCCACATACAATAAAAAGAGAAACTACACTACTAAAAAGTACTTTAAACAACAGTACGAACGGTTCTTGCTCCAAGCTCCTGGTCTGCCAATCATCCTTGGGTTCTGGTTGCAGGATCAAACCACCAGTAGAACCTTGGTACACGCTGGATCCTCGTCGAGAAAACGCTTCTATTGGTGGGTCCGAAGGTGGATCATCATCAGACAGTGACTTTCTTGCTGGCCCTGAGAGAGAAATACCTATTGAGAATTAATGGTATCTATAAAAGTAAAGTTTTAAAACCGACTTCAAAAAGGAGGAGGTCCTCTATTCGTCGGATTTTTTTTATGTATGTCGATTACTCGCAAACGGCTCGACCGATTTGAGTGATTCGTTTTTGTTCAAAAGGGTTTACTTTATATGTAGTTCCACTATCATCATGTCAGTATCTGATGATGGGATCCTGGAGAAATCCAGGAAACTCGTCAAATATTATAGGCACTCTTATAGCGATTTCGGTGTTTTCTATAGTAACCCTTGCATATGCTTCCAGAAAGCACCATTTGGTGAAATAGAACTGATGATAAAGACCACAAATGGTCATCGGAACTATTACATACCTACATAGTGACTTCACGAAAGCGATACGATGACTTTAATGATGTGGTACATAAGCAATTTATGCTCGACTCAATACATGTGATGAAGTGGAGCTGATGTAAAGTACCGGGAGAACTCCTCAATAAGTAACGTCCCTGCACCGGGAAAAGAAGCATTTTGTAAAAGGTGCTGAGCAGTTGACATAAGGTTATTAGCGTAGGCACGGGACTTCTTCTACCTTTAAAATTTGTGAAATAAAAAACCTTTTTATAAAAAAATTAAAACCTACTTCTAAAACCAAAAAAAAATACCTTTTGGTAAGTCAAATAACTTTTGGCTGGCACCGACTCCAAAAGGATTTTTTTTTCTTATTAGTTTTTTGAAGTCGATTTTTTTTATACTAGACAAAAACATGGCAGACCACTTGCCTTTTTTTCTATGAAATTCATTTTCTAATGAAATAACATTTTAAACCCATTAAGCGTACTAGATTGATGGATTTTGTGACACCACCACATAGAAAATAGATTGAATCTTTACCAGGATGAATGCAGTATGTTCCAAATTCTACTCTCTTGCCAAGAACTCCAAGGAAAGGATACTTCAGCTTGATGCTCTGAAGCAAGCACTCTTCGTACATGTCCCAGATGTGGATTGTCTAATAATAAATTAAAGATTCACATACAATTTTATCGTTATAGTCTAACAGCTTCAGTTGGCAACCTAGTTTGGCATTAGATACAGTCGCGGTAGTTCCAGCCCGATCGCATTAAGTCGAGATTGAATTAATGACAAAAGTCAGTACCTAAAGACTTAAAATAAGGAATAAAACTAAAAATGAATACTTGTAATTAGTAAATAAGTAATTAAGTACTCCTGACATAGATTTTAGCGCCAATGAAAACCATTAAATTAACGTCGAAAATCCTACTTTATATTATAAATGTGAATGTTTAGATGTTTGGATGTTTGTTACCCAATCGAGCCAAACGGCTGAACGGATTTGACTGAAATTTGGGACGCAGATTCTTTGTAGCCTGGAGAGGAACATATGATACTTTTGTTGTGTCTCTAAAAAACTCTTCATTCCTACGTGAAAATACAAAAACCGATGCGAGCTAAAAGAGATGGCGGCACATTTAAGGCGTAAGTTTTATTTTTTTTAAGCATTTTTGAAGCTTAAGTTTTGATGTTTGATAATTGATGTTTGATAGTCGTATATTTACAATTCTCTATCAAAAAACAGCAATGTACGTCATCATATGCCAAACTCAGTTGCCTAGAACGTGACAGATACATAATAAGAGTGCTGGTCCTGTACTGGCAAGCAGAAATATTATAACTTTTAACAATAAAAATTATACTTTGTTGCGTCAGATGTATAACATGTATTAAAAAGTTTGTCAACTCACACAATTGTTGCAATAAGCCAGTACAATCTCCTCAGCAGCCACCACGACCACATCCAGCACCACTGGCGTGGTTGGAGTTGTCAGGGTCGCGAATGGCGTCGACTGCGTGGTCTCCCACAGCCGAACCACCCCGTCACAGCTGCCGGTAGCCAGGAGGTGAAGAGGTGAGATCACGTGGAAGCAAGTGACACCCTATGGAAAATAATATCATCATCATCTCAGCCACATGACCCCTACTGCTAGGTAAAGACCTCTCCCATTGATTTCCAAGACGAACGGTCCTGCGCTGCCCCCATCCAGCGGCTTCCTGCGACCTTCAGCTGATCGTCGGTCCACCTTGTCGGACGCCACCCGTCGTCCGGCACTAGAACCTTCCGCCCTATCGGTTCTTTTCGCTGTGTCCCGCCTCCCACAGAGCGATGTTGGTTACTTTAGTTCTACGGATTTGCTCATTCCTGATTGATCAGGCAAAGAAACGCCGAGCATGGCTCTCTTTCTTCATTGCACGTTGGGTTACTTTGAACCTACTTATAAGTTATAATAATATGGAGAACAATGTTGTCTTAATATTGAAATTTTAAATCATTTGCGTGGCATGATTGCATGGCTTCATCTCTCTGTCATAGCATATTATGCTAGAGCGATGGCAGTGACAACTGTAGACTGTTTAACGCGGTGTAATCGCACTAATGTTGGCATGTGACCGGTTTATTAGTAAAACGTCATTAACCTACCCTCTGAACCTTAAAAACGTAGTCATCCAGCTTCCCAGGCACATGTCTCGACCTGACGCTGACCATCGAGTCGTGGGAGCAGGAAAGCAGTACATCCCCGTCTCGGGTGTACGCTACTCGACGGATCGTTCGGGAATGGATGCTACGCCATGTTGTCACTGCGCAGTAGGTGGTGTGGGGTGATGATGACAACTCCTGGAAAAGCTTTTTGATTTTTATGTCCCAAAATTATAAATAAAAATAAGGCTATTGACTGATGTTGAAACGGCAAGACTAGTTTAATTTAGTTAGTGTAATAATAATAAATAAATGTTTATTTTCAGTTACAAGGTAGTTTCACAAAAATAGGTGTTGACTTCTTCTATTTGGTACAAAAGCACCTGTGTCAGAAGAAGTCCCTCTTCCTTAACTTAGTTTTCATTACTAGGTACCTTATTTTAATAGTTCAGTGGTGAAGTTCACATTTATTTTAAATTTTAACAATGATGTTATTATGATGAAAACAGAAAAAAATATATATGAGCAAAAATTTAACACATAATTAAAAAAATAATAATAAAACTGTGTAAGTAGTTGACAATAATTTATCTAAATGAATAAGAACAAGTCTGTGAATTCGAGTGTTTGTGCGTGTGTGTGTGTGTTTGTGTGCGTGTGTGTATGTGTGAGCGAGTGTGCGTTCGTGTAGCGTGCGTGTGGGTAAGTGAGAGTGCAAGACTGAGGTTGTACTTAATCGCCTAAAGTTAATTAGTAATAAGAATATTTTTATCGTTATAGTCTAGACACTTCAGCCAATCAGCGGTTACTTTTTTACATTCTCTTAATGTCATGGGGTATATTTTTAAGGTTTTATTTATTTTATTGTAAATTTGAGAGGATAAACGCGAGAACTGATATTGGGCACAACGCGTGTGTACAACAACTACAGGGGCTACCTTATCATTCCTTCTTCTGTTTAGTTTGACAGGAGAGTATTCTATAGATTTGTGGGTTTTCAAAACAGTGTGAAGTATGTAAAGCTTTCTAACAGTTAGTAATCCTGCGATTGAGTATAAACTTTGAGTAGAAAATCTCCTTGTTTTAAAATACATTACTTTAAGCAATGCACGTTGAGCACGCTCAACCTCTAGGAATTTGGTTTTGAGTGCTTCTCCCCACAGTGTAATACAATAAATGGTTATTGACTGTGCCAATGCTACATATATCTCATTTAGTAATTTTTTATCAGCGATATGCCTTAATTCTTTAAATACCCAAATCAACTTACGCAATCTACTAGAAACAAGATCTATATGATTATGCCAATTTAGTCTTTGATCCAGCATGACACCGAGATATTTAGTGGATTGGACTTTACTTATAGCAGGACATGTACATACCGGGTCAGCTCGATTGCAGTAATGAATTTTGATTCCGAAGTCTGCGTCTGGTTGATATCTATCATGGATTGAGAAGCACATGAAGTTAGTTTTTGTGGTGTTAAGCGAGAGAAGATTGGAGTTTAACCATAAAGCAATTTTCGCCAGTTCTTGTTCAGCCATAATTTTCACGGAGTTCCACGAGTCTGCAGAGAAAACTATGGCTGTGTCATCTGCATATGAGAATATTTTTGCGTGTAGGATCACCATGTTACAGAGGTCATTAATATAAACTAAGAAATGTTGGTCCCAGCACACTTCCCTGCGGAACTCCATAGTTTATACTAGTGTCTCCACTCACTATGTGGCCAAGCTTTACTCTCTGAGTTCTATCGCTCATGTTACTCTTTAAAAGCTAAAGAGGACCACCCCTAACTCCCAATTTTACCAATTTTTACCAATTTAGTGTAATGTCCTATGGCCTGTTGTTGTGGGGCTCCGCAACCAATATAGAAGATATCTTTGTTCTTCAAAAAAGAGCTGCGAAGAGATTCTTTAATGTAATTCGACGACCTGTTTGGCGCAGGGGTACTTAACCCGCTTTCTTCGCCAGAGGTCCCGGGTTCGATCCACGGACGAGACAAACATTTGTGTGCATGAACATGTCTATTTGCCTTGGTCTGGGTGTTTAGTATGTATATTATGTATTCTAGTATCCATAACACAAGTTCTTCATGAAACTTAACGTGGGCTAGATAATTGGTGTGATTGTATAAATATTTTAAAAAAATGTTCAAAGAAATACACATATTGGCGGGACAATAGATTTATAAGAATTTCGTTTGTGTCAGGAAACATTTCAAATTATTTTCTAAACATAACGATGCTCATAATTTTAATACAAGAAATAAGAATAAGCTTGCCGTTCCAAAATTTTGACTTGAGAAAAGTAAAAGCTCGTTTTTGGGGAAAGGTTTAGTCTTCCTTAATAATGTACCACAACATATTGTAATTAACTACCATTGCATAAATTTAAAACTCATGTTAATTTTGTTTAATTATTTAATCAACAAACATTAAATTCTTAACATAAAACGTATTTTTTAAAGCTAAAATCTTGCTAAAACCGTAGTTACTGACTTCTTGCTAGAAACATATTATAGATAATCTGCAATAAATAATTTCTTAAATCAAACATAAAAATTAATTAAACTTAGTTTTTTAAAAGAATATCATTAGTTATGGGCAAAAATCAAAAGTGACGAAAACATCGACAGCGCCTAAGTTAGTTAAAGACAACTACATTTTACCTTTTTTTTTTTACTGATATAAACTAACGTAAATGAAATAAATTAGGCAAAATAAACGCGAACAAAAGCGCGACGAAAACATTTATAATTTTTCGTATAAATATATACGACGAACTTCGACTCCGTATCTTCTAAAATACTATGCCGTAAGTTAGAATGTCTAGGTGTGAGAGGTGTGGCGCTTGACTGGTTCAGGAGTTATCTCGCTGACAGACATCAGCTTATTAAAGTAGGTTCGGAGAGAAGTGACCAGCTCCCAATCAATTTTGGTGTCCCTCAGGGGAGCATCCTTGGCCCTACTCTTTTCATAGCTTATATAAATGACATTCATGGTCTGTCGTTGGCTAACGCTGATGTGATATGTTATGCCGATGATACTGCTATCCTATTTAATAATAACAGCTGGATAAATACAATGCATACAGCTGAGGTAGGAATGTCAGCCATCAACGACTGGCTTAAGAAAAATCTACTTACTTTAAATTTCTCAAAAACAAATCATGTATGTTTTCACAAAACGTCAAAATCCGGTCCACCTGCTGGTGGCAATATTAAAATTCATTCATGCGATTTGGTTTCCCCTTCGGACTGTAGCTGCGACTCCATCTACCGTACTGACGTTACTAAATATCTGGGTATCATGATTGACGAACATCTCTCTTTCAAAAGTCACATCCAGTGTTTATCTACACGTGTTAGAAAAATCTCAAGCGTTTTCAGAAAGCTGAGAGACTCCGCTAACAAAGAGCTGCTTATTATGATATACAAAGTACTATGTCAATCTGTTACTGGGTACTGTGTCTCGGTGTGGGGTGGTACAGCAAAGACGACACTACTGCTGGCTGAACGAGCAAACAGATCTCTTCTCAAAATCATGTTAAGAAAACCCTATAGATTCCCAACAACAGAACTTTATAAGGAAGCTCAGGTTTTGACGATTCGCCAACTATTTATTTTAAAATCCTGTCTGATAGCACATAAACGGCTTATCATTTCGGATAGCTACAAAACACTCTCAAATAAACGTATTTTTAAAATTCCAATTCCGTCTGTAAACTCACACTTTGCTACTAGATATGGTGACTCAGTTAGAGCTCGTGTTTACAATGCAACAGCAAGGGTGTGTGACATAAGGAACTGTTCAGTCTCGGAAGTGAGGAATATTTTAACTAAGTGGCTGCTTAATCTTTCGTATATTGAAACTGAAGCTCTTCTCGGTCGATGTTTCTAAGTTCTGAATTTTTTGCCAAAATTTTTGCATGTTTTATTGAAATTTAACCATATTTTCAATTGTTAATTTAACTTAAATTTCACTTTGATTTGCTTTAGTTGAATCAAATTTTTGTCATGCTGTTTCTTTCAGTAGGTGGAAACTTCGGGTCGCAAGGCCAAGTAAACAGTAATTTGGTTGCCCAAGATACAGGCACTGCCTAGTTTGGGGACCTCTGATAATTGTAATGACTCATTCTGCCTATGCACTTTTTAAATTATGTATGTTTAACAATTGTATTGTAACCTCCTTTGTGCTAATAAATTATTATTATTATTATTATTATTATTATTATATATTTTTATCTTAATACACTATATGTTATTAGAATCATAAATTGATACTGACCTGTATGTACCTTACAACTTGCAGTATAGTAATCTTGTAATGCGAGAAATGTAATGTATGATAGACAAGTCTTTCTTTGCCAGTTAAAAATTGTTTACGGTTACAATAACCGTAAAATGTGATATTTTAATTAGTATTTTCCTTTTGTGATGGAAATTGACCTTACTGATATGTTAAGGTCACTTTTCAATTTGACGACTCTGTATGAAATAAAACAGGGAGAAAAAAACAGCCCTTGACGAGTTTCTTGCCGGTTCTTCTCGTTACAAGGTCTCGCGCCGTAGGGTTTGTGAACCGATGGCGTAGCTTCTTTGACGTTCATAAGTGCTTGTAACAGCCTAGACTGAATAAATGATATTGACTTTGACTTTGACTTTAAAGCAGTAGCAAGTTTATTTTTTAAACTGCTTAAATTATTTTTTTATAAAACGGAAGTATGTATATAGATTACTAAGAATACTAAGGCATTTTAAAAAAAGTATAATGTCATGATAACTGACGTGACATGGCTCCATAGTATAAGTTGTACCTATAGATGAATACTAACACCATTATAATAAAATATAAATACTTGATGCACCTATACTATTTTTTTTATCCTAAAGTGTTGTTTATTATTATTGAAACTTTTCAGAAACAATAAAACAATAATAAACAATAATCTTTATTGACAAACACAGACTTTGAATAATACAGTGGACCTCCCTTTAAGTTAAGTATAACCTGTGTTGGGAGGGAGCCGCTCTTCAACATAATCTACATTACCTACACCTGTGTTAAAACTAGAATTTTTGATTTTGAAGCTAAAACTTATTCTAAGAAATTGACAAATAGCAAAAAAATAATAATTAATAAATAAATAAAAACTCACTACTAAAAATATTGTAAATATATAGACCTATAAATATATATATATATATATATATATATATATATATTATATCTTTAAAATTAATGTAAAATATGAATCTGTGTTTCATACATTAGGTTATTTATTATTCATATTTATAAATAATAATATAATATTTTATCGTAAATAAATTAAAATAAATAAAATTAATTAAAGATCTATTACATAGTAGTAATAATATTTTTATTAACTGAAATATTTTATATTTTTAAAAGTATACGTATATGTTATCTATATATTTTAAAATACAATTCAATGTAGATTGTTATGCCATCTATATGCATCTTTTTAGTAAGGACTCTGTTTCGTCATAGTTGAGACTTTTCAGCCACGAAGATACTGTAGTTTTACATTTGAATAGAGGTAAAGAATAAATATTCAGGTTTTTGTTTATCTTGTTATAGAGAAATGCTGAGGTATTGGAACTGCCTTGTTGCAAAAGTTGTTCTCGTCTTAGGAAGAGTGACTACTGAACGTGGGTGGCGTTTCTTCAGCCTGTTCACATCTGGAGTATTTTTCTTATGTTGCCTTATGATACAATTTAGTATATAGAGTTGTCTAACCGTTAAGATGTCTCTGATTCTTGGTAGAGATTTTTTGTACGGAACATTGAATTTTTGAACAATGCTATTTTGAGTATGAAACGTTGTGCTCTTTCTACTGTTAAAATATATGTTTTGTCTGCACCACCCCATACAGGCAAGCAATATGAGAGAATAGGTTGTGCAAGGGCTTTATATATGTACATAAGAAGATCCTTATCTGCAATGTGTCTCAAATACTTGAATAGCCAAGTCAATTTCCTAATACGAGATGTAATAATATCAATATGGTTATGCCAATTCAGATGTTGATCAATATAAATACCCAAATATTTAGTGCTCTGGACTTTTTCAATATTAATACAATCACAGCATGATGCAGAATTTTTACATAAGTGTGCAGCGAGTTGGAGACTAGGATCTGGTTGAGAGGACTTTTGGAGGGAGAAGGTAATATAATTTGTTTTCTTAGCATTTAAAGTCAATGTGTTATCGTTTAGCCAGTGTATAACTTGGTTTCAATTGCCAGCACCTCCGCTTTGAGGTGCATTTCGTGATTGTTGTCATATCATAAGTATGAAGAAAAATATTCCTCCCGTTCTTTCACTACGGGACGTTGGCGGAATTTCTGTGGAAAACGGAAGACGCAAAAAAAAATCCTTCCGGGCTGTTTGGAACTAATCTCGAAGTCATTTTGATTCTGTTGGACTTACGCCAATTTTGACCCTTTACATATCGATACCTTGGGGCTCAAAGGGCGTAACCACCAAAACACGACTTTTCAGGAGAGCCAAAAAACTAAAATTTAAATTTTGTATTTATCACAACTTTGTTGTTATTGATCCTATAAATATGATTCTTACACCAAAAGTTGTTAATTTTTGATGTGCATAATGTTAAAACATAACATTTTAAGAAATATGTGTAATTAAAAAGTTAGCTGGTGAATACGCCCCACAAAATCCAACATGAATGTCTTTTATGCCCCATAAAATGACTGCTGCGTTAGTAACGCTGTCTTTTATGTCCCATAAAATGAGTGCTGCGTTAGTAACGCAGAGTGTAACCACCAACTTTCAAAATGAAAACTGTAGTTTTTATCAATCTGTTATTAGTTATTCAACTTTTTGGGTTTATATTACAATACTTACAACTGTTTTTAGTAAAATAGGTCAATTTGGCAACCCTTAGTCCATCAGAGGCTTGTATTCTATTCTGATATTTATAAGTAGGGAAGCTTTTTTTAACTTTTGGAATGACAAATTAAATTTTGTATTTTATAGTTAGTTACTAGAAGGAAGATAAGAGTAAAAGGCTACTATTGCAAAACAATCTTGATTGTTGGCTAGTTCTGACGAAGGTAATAAATATTAAGACAAATTAATTGGAACTACAAATTATTTTTAATGATTATTTTTAACAATTTGCTACACAGCCAGTAAGGTTTAACTAACCTTAAGCTACAAAATTTGCAAAGCTTCACAGCTTTGTCAAATGTTAGGCACATTAAAGCAATGATTGTGGCTTTAAAATTAAACCTAGTTTTGGAGGGCCTTAACATGGGTTATAACTAAACTTTTTAAGAGGAATGTGTAGCAAACGGTCTCCATACAAACGGCGATAACGTTTCCACCCTCTAAACCTTAACATACAACAATAAATTATGATGAAATATATTAAATATATTATTTATGGCTTTAAGTCGTACAGATATACGCCCTACATTTTCATTTGAGATTGTCGTTTACGCCCAGTACTTTGATTATGCCTAATAATTATTGCTTTTACGTCCAAAAATACAAAAAAATCTGCATTACCAGCCTTGAAATTTGGGGTCGTATTCACCATTGTTTTCCGAATTTGAGAACTTTAAAAATACAGTTCGATAGCGCAGAAAAAACTGAATAAGATGGCATTTAAAACTCATTTTGACCAAAATGGTGGTTACGCCCTTTGAGCCCCAAGGTATCGATATTGTTGAATAAAAAAAAAAAATTGCTGTAACGTTATACGTAAATGACAATAATATATTTATATTTATGGAAAATTACTTCATTTTTAAAGCTTAAGTGGGCCGATCCCGGCGGCACTGCAATGCCGGGCCGACCCGTGACGGGAGTGGAGCGAGCCCCGAACATCCCGTCGGATTACAAAAATCAGTTTAATATACTGGTCCCTCAGTGAGGGAACTTTCAGATATTAAGCTGAAAAGAACAGATACTACACTTTGATCTTAGCCAAAAGGCCGAGAAGCGATACCGTAGGAACGATATACAAGGAACGTCTTGAAATTGGTAAAAATCTTAACACCGCCGTCGAGGAAAATATGTTAACAGCACAGTGACATCTATCAACGCGCATGCGTACTAACGCTATCAGAATTTTAGACGTGGTATTATCGCGGACATTAGTGGAACCAACTGTGCCACCCAAATACTCGTAAAATAAAGATTTAATACCTACTTATGTACCGAATTTTTATAATTTCCCAGCAGATAATACTATATTCTTGTGTGTTGGATTGTAATGTGGAAGTTATCTGTAATTTTAAAATAATTCGGAAAATGTGTAGGATTTACTAACTTTGACAAATAAAAAAACTTTTGTGGATTAATAAACGCGCTGTATTTCAATTGTAACAAAACATTACTTTTATATTTCGTGTTAATTTATGTTTTTTTTTGGGCTTATTAATATAAGATATCATCTTTAATTTTTTAAATTGATAGAGGAAACAATTGTTCTGACGAAGTAAATAGTGCTCTCTCTCAAGTCGCACACTGGTTCAACAGTAATTATTTGTCTCTTAACCCTACCAAAACGAAATTTGTTAAATTCACATATATAGGGCAGGTCGACATGCATATCAATTTGAATGGGGATGTGTTGAGAGTACTACATTTCTTGGCATTACATTAGATTCAAAACTACAATGGGATCCACATATTGAAACCTTGTCGAGTAGACTTAGTTCTGCGGCTTTCGCAATAAGGAAAATAAGGCTCCTACCTAACTGATATTGAAACGGCAATACTAGTTTACTTTAGTTATTTTTCATAGTGTAATGTCCTATGGCCTGTTGTTGTGGGGCTCAGCAGCCAATATAGAAAATGTTTTTATAGTTCAAAAAAGAGTTGTGCGCGCCATTTACAACCTTCGACAGAGAGATTCTCTTAAAGAATTGTTTAAAGAGATAATATACTAACTTTGGCGGGACAATACATTTATGATAATATAGTAAGGAAACATCACGATTTATTTATTAAGCATAGCGATGTTCATAATTTTAATACTAGAAACAAGAATAAGCTTGCCGTTCCAAGATTTCGGCTTGAAAAATGCAGTCGCTCGCTTTTGGGGAAAGGCATAGCTTTTTTTAATAAAGTTCCACAACAAGTGATTGAGCTGCTTTTAAAATATATGTTAAAAATCGCTCTTAAGCAAAGGTTATTACAAGGTAGATGATTATTTGAAAGACCAAAATGCATGGAAGTGATACTAACATAAAACATGACTATTGTAATTATATTATATAAAAGGAAAATATTCTAATAACTGAGTATAAGAAAATTTTCCTCTTATATTAAATATGTTTCAAGATTGTAGATTTGTGTTTGGCAACGACATGTTCCTTTGTAAATGTTGTTGCTTCTGTTAAACCTGATAAGTTTCTTGCGGCTGTTCTTCTTATCAGTTAAAAGATGTCCTGAATGGCTGGTAAGAAAAAAAAATTGGACGATTCGAAAGCACTTATCTATAAGTCTATTTGAATAAAAATCTTTGACTTTGACTTTGACTTTGAAAAATAAACGAATATCGCCTAAGACTTGTATTTCGGGGTCAGAATTGTAAGATTATATTTGATTAGAGCTATATTCTTAATTATAACACGAACACTGGTGGTGATTACTGGAACAACATCATCCATCAAAATCTAAAAACTTATTCAGACTACATTAGCAAATTGAGCTTCTAGTATTGTAAAGTAACTCAGCGCACCTATTACAATGAAGGAATAGAAATAAAACTATTTCGTTATCAAAAAGATCAAACTGTATACCAATAAATCAACCATAAATTCAATTGTTTATTTAATTTATTCCTTCCTTAAATAAGTCCATTATTTACGTATGATTTTCATTTATAGGAAAAATCAACTAATATTTCAGTATTTTTGATAGGTAGTTATAATTAAATCAAAGTATGATTAATTTACTTACCGACCAAAAGTAGTAGTTGATATTCTCAGGAGTTTTGCTAAAGAATAGCGATATCCTTGGCTGCAGAAATCGTATCCTTATGAGGTCTCCTCGCTCCGTACCGAGCGCCAGTTCTGATGTGTTCGTAGTTGGCGACATGGGTGTGTAGGCCAGACACTAAAAAGTAATAGAATCCGTTTTTTGATAATGCAAAACGAATTAAAAGCGAAATTGGATAAAGAAGTAAGTGGATACGGATAGAGACACGGATAGGGATAGGGATCCTGAACAGGGCAGTGAAGTGTGCCCCTGCTGTTAGGAAGGGCAGGCTATTAGAAGACAGAGTAGCCGCCAGAACAGCTGAGGCACAGGCTAGGCCCAAGCTCGATACAGGGGGGATGTTTGAGAAGTTCAGACATGCCGTCAACATAGTAGTCAACCGACTATTTTCCCCACCCCTCTCACACGGAGAGGGAATCGGGATGCGTCGAGGAGGCGTTATCTCCACCACATTTCCTCTCCACCACCGCCCTCACATTATAAAAAAGGGATACGGAACAAGGTACAAAAATGGATAGAGATATGGATACGGATATGCATCCGGATACATATAGGGATAGAGATAGAGATACGGATACAAATTAAATAAAGTTTTATCCTTACCATGGGTATATTCGGTAAGCCAGTGATGCAAAATATGGGAGTATGTGTCAATGTGGTAGCGTCATAAACTGTTATACTTCTGTCTGACGCCGACAGTATTAGACACTTTATATCCTGAAAAATATAAGTCAAACGATAAAAATAAAACTTTAACAAATAGAAATTGAGTAAAATGCTGATTAAAATTATTTACACTCAAATAAATGGCGTCAGTGATCCATGAATTTTTCACTCGTCTGCGAATACCAGTTCTGTGATAGAATACCTAAAAAAATAAGACACATCATTGAATCCTCAAAACTGGATGGAACAATGTTTATCAGTCGCTATTCGCGGTTCAATAGGACTAGATACACTTGATGCAAAAAAATAATAATAACATAGATAGAGCTAGTTATCCTTTTATCTGTGGCGGTTACCGTAGTTAAAACCCATGAATCTGCATTGAGCCCGCGTGTTTGGGTATGGTCCATCCTTATCCAACCACAAGGAAAGCCAGTGCCCTAGCAGTCGGAACATTAAAATGGTGATAATGGTCCTAAGAAACCAAAGGTTTACCTCGTAGGAAGCTAGAAGCCGTAGTTCTCCACTGTATATGCCAACTCTGCCTCCCTTAGACACGGCCACATAGCAGAACGAGTCATCCTTCTCAATACTCACTAACTTTACTATTGTTTCTCTCTGAAAGAAGAACATTAAATCATTTTGTATTCAAACAAACCTGACACGGGCAAGTTTGTTTCTTTTATTTTATCTTTTTAATTTGTGAATCCAAGATGAATAGCTTAAGCTATTGTATATCGTTACAGACTGCCCCAAACAAACTAACAAAATGTTTATCACATAGAGTGATGATAGAACCTCTAGCTTAGTACGCACGCACCAATAGTACCACTTCTTCATCGGGTTGTCAGTCAGCATAGATTTTAAAGTCAATTTTCTTCTTCTTGTTATAATGTTTCCCACCGTATGGCTTTGCGAACCGATAGCGTAGCTTCAATGACATTCACAAACAAGTGCTTGAAACAGCCTAGACTGAATTAATGCTTACGTTTTATTTCAATGAATTAATGCTTTTGACTTTGACTCCATCTTGCAGTGCTCGAGCCTCCTATTCATCCCCCCCATTAAAAGGACGCAGAGATCAGCTCTCGAGGTGGCCTACTGCGCTCCCACCATCGCTGGGAGAACAAACTGAATACATGCTCCCGACTTTAACTTTGACCCTCTACCTTGCAATGTTCCAGCCTCCTCATCATCCCCTCCTTCAAAGGCCTCCAAACATCAGCTCTGGAGCTGGTCTTCTTCGCCCCCACGGCCACCAGGCGACCGACCAGCTGCCGCCACCAGACCCTGCCGCTGCGGAACGGGTCTAGCAACTGGAACAACTTGTGAGCGTGTGTGGTAAACTTGTGATGACCTGAAGCGGAAAACCGAGTTTGAAAAGGAATTTAAGTTGTACTCTCAACACAACTAGCTGGAAGAGGGATAAAAAAAATTCGTGTTACTACTTGGTAGCACCACGGGCAACAATAGTTATTTGTTATGCAAGGCTGGAAAGTTGGTTATTTAGCGGCGAGTTACCTCTATTGAAATCTGAGCAAGTGAAGGATTCTAAGATTGAATCCTGAGCGAAGCGAGGATTTCAAAGGTACAAGACGCTAAAAACTTTTCTGCCGAGCGCAACACACAATTTTTCACCTCACAACAGCGAGGAACATTTTATGGTTGTTTCCGCGGTCAACTTCCGGTAAAAAATTCTTTAAACATAAAGTTTAATGTAAATATACCTTATTCTAGTTGTTTTAATGATATAAAAAACTAAAATAATAAAAAAAGAGTATTATAGTTAATCCAAAGTTATTTAAAGTAGGAATATATTGTTACTTATTAATAACAATAAATACGATTCCGTAAATGTTGACACTGACATGAGGTACAAGACACAGACAATTTAAAAATAAAGATTTATGTCACAGTCCGAAATCCAATTATAGGTTGTGAAATCTCACCCAGCCTAATATAAAATTCTTATAACAAATAGTTTAATCTTATTGTTATTGTTTTTATGATTTAATGAACTAAAATAATATAATTAAACCAAAACGGAGTATTATAATTAATTTAAAGCTATTTAAAATAAGAATAAAATGTAACAAAAAAGTCAAAGTGCGATTCGGAACGCATTATGACATATTTTTAGGTATTAAATTAAAAAAGTACTTTGCCGCGCTAGGCCGGAAAAAGCTATTTTGTACGCCTAATCTGATTGACAAAACCTCCTTTTCAGAGCGTGTGAGGTGAAAAGGAACATTGCTAACTCTATATCCTTTTCTAGATAATATTATCCCAGATTGTTACTGCCTTGGACAACAAATATGTTGTCCAAGGCAGTAACAAACCAGCCCTCGTCTAGTCACAAGGTAACTGTGCTCTGGCGAAGAAAACCCCACTTCAGACTAATTATATATAGTCAATATTATGGTCAAGGCAGTGATCCCTTCTCGTCCAGCCACAAGGCATGCTCTAGCGAAGAGGATACCGCTGCAAAATCAATGCCCTCTTCTGGATAATATTATGCCAGTTCTTACCGAGAACCCTCTTACAGATATTACTATCACATTACTTACCAAATATATTGCTCAAGGCAGTGACGAACCTGTCCTCGTCCAGCCACAAGGCATGCTCTGGCGAGGAGGATGATGCTGCGAACTCAATGCCCTCTTCTGTATAATATTATGCCAGTTCATATCGCAAACCCTCTTTTAGATATTACTATTATGACATTACTTAAGTACCAAATATGTTATCCAAGGCGGCGACGAATCCGTCCTCTTCCAGCCACAAGGCATGCTCTGGCGAGGAGGATGATGCTGCGAACTCAATGCCCTCTTCTGCTGCTGCCGCGCGCATTACTTGCTCCACTTTCCTATAAGAGGTTATACAAATTGCATGACAATTTAAAAGTTTTTGAAATAAAACAATCTTTTACGGATATCAAACGCGCTATATATCAAGAATTAAGTTAACGGCTAAATATGACGTTTATCCAAGTCGTTAAACGTCTCATTCAACGACTAAACTGATTGTCGCTTAGCCATTTGGGCCAAAAAAACTCGTCTTCACAGCAGCTACCGTCAGGTACATAATTATGTTTAGGTACTTTTTGAGTACTTAGTTAATTTATATAGTAATTAGTGTACTAAAAAAATCAAAAATTAGATTTGAAACCTTGTCATTAGAAATCTCAAATCAAAATTTGTTAAATTTAATTTTATAAGTTACGCGGTCGGGTCATAAGTACTGTCACACCTGTCGATTTAAGGGATATTCTAAATCTTTTTTTTATTATCGATTTATATGTTCTTATGTACGAGGCATGTAAAAATAAATAATTAAAGTGTTTTCTTAATTTGTTACCTTGGAGTTGACGCTAAAAGTAGATGGGGTCTTGTTTCTCGGTTTACTTCATTGTGGTTACGAGCCAAGTCAAATGTTCAGTCTCGTGAAAAATTTAAATATTACTCTGAGATTTGCCTTTAGCTACTATTAAACGATTGGGGAAAAAGAAACGGAGAGAGCGAGAAAAATGGTTATCCTCGTACGGTTCGGACGTTAGCGGCGGTAAATGTTAGTGAAGGTGCGTATTCGAAGAAATCCGGTGTAAAAAAGAAAACAGCATTACAGACGGGACTTAACAGAACGACTGCAGAAAGTGTTATAAAAGAAGACCTGGGATTATAGGCTATACGTAGGAAAAAATAAGTTCTACTTGATACATGCCTGAAAAAAAAATATTGGGCCGATCTCGTAATCAAAAATAAGCAAGGTCCGCTCCTGTTTTCCGAGGATTTTTTTTTACAATGGAAGAGTACTGCAACACTCGTAACATTTAAGTGTTATGCCCTCAGCAGTAAAGAATCTAACAACTGTGTTCGGTGTTCGAGTCTAACGAGACCAATTACCCTTCGCCAGTGATAGTTTGGCTAGGAGTGTCGTATTTTGGCCTAAAATAGGTGTTTTTCTTGGAAATGGGTATGTAAAACTAGAGCAATTTATACCAAAATCAGTCCAGTTACACGTCCTAGACCACTTTATCAGACTACATAAAAAACATCAATGTGTTTTCCAGCATCCTCCAGAGCCTGGTCACACAGCCAAAAAGACCCAAAATTATCTGTACGCCCATGAAAATCAACTTCATCCGGCATGATGATGGGCCATCCTCAAGCCCAGATTTCATTCCGCTTGATTATGAAATTTGGCCTTTATTTAATTGAAAATTGGTGATTACTTCATTAAAGAAGTCGTGACAGAACTTATGACCCGACTAAGTAGTTTATCACAATTGAAATCTAAAAAGGCTTGCTAAAGAACTTTGGTTTCAGTTTACAATACTCCAAAATATTCTTTTCCAGAAAATCACCTAATCCTTCATCCTCAACATATCAGTTGATTAGGTATTGACGACAAAGATAAAATAGATTATAACTGACAAAAGACAGATAATGATTAATACTGATAAACTGATTGTGGGTGTGACGAATATTTGAATTATGCTTATTTACTTATCTATTGAGAATTTGAGATACACCAAGAGTTCTCTCAAATGATTGAAAATTATTACCAGACTCAGTCTGTACCAAATGTTTATTGTATTAAGCATGTTTGTGATTAAAATCCAATTATTTTATAAGTGTTACTTAAAGTTAAAATCTTAATAATTTATACTATTCTGACTAACGATTTTTTATGAAATAAGAAAGGAATACATAGCACTTGACAAGTTATTTTGCGCAGGTATTTTGATATTCACAAGTGCATGTAACAGACGGAAGGTTCCTATTTACACGTCGTTACGGCAACGTGCCTGATTTCGTGACGAAACTTGTTTCAGAACTAAGCATGATTTGATAAAGAGATAGTGGCTTCGTCCAAGGATAGTGGGCATTAACGCAAGTCCACTAAGTATCTCTTAATTCATGAGGAGTCTTCAAATTAAAACAAAAACTTTTTCTTTGGTTCTGACAGCCATTGCGTTTTAGACACAGAATAAATAATAATAATAATAATTTCATACAAACACATCAATTATATAGCCCACGTTAAGTTTCATGAAGAACTTGTGTTATGGATAAGTACTAGAAATAACGGATAAACATGCTTATATACTTTTTTGTAAATACATACATAATATACATATTAAACACCCAGACCAAGACAAATAGACATGTTCATGCACACAAATATCTGTCTTGTCCGGGAATCGAACCCGGGACCTCTGGCTCAGAAGGCAGGCTTAGTACCCCTGCGCCAAATATAAGCAGTGGAGGCGCACAGTAAATGCTTTGTACGCTCAAGTCAAGTAGTAACCAATTAGCAGTCCATTGCTCGGGGTTTACGAGAGCAAATAAGGTACTTTAACACATTCTCCCACTGCCGAACTCTCGGATCCGAGTGGTGGATTGTTTCACCACTGGTGCCGTCCACCCGGATCCGCCTGGAATATTAATGAAAAATAATAGTGTGACACCTGATGAGATTTTTATAAAATATCCAGTCTTATGTAAAATATCGGCAGGTGACACACTTTTTTTATTGTAATGATAGACTTTTCTACCGACCTAAATACCTTGTATTTACAATGCCTTTAGTCTCAGCATACAAATATATAGGATATAAATAACTGGTACGTACCTGTCGATATTGTTACCAAAGCTTTTATCCCGGTTCTTCTTGAAGCTCCTCCTCAGCTTGCTGAGCACGGCTGGAGTCATCTTGTTCATCAGCTCACGTGCCAAGCATTCGTCTTCGTCATCACTGTATCAAATCAAATACTTTTTATTCAAATAAAGTTATAATTAAGTGCTTTTGATTAGTCCATTTCTTCTACCAGCCATTTTAGGCAACAAGAAGAACGGCCGTAAGAAATTTACCAGCTTTATCAGAAGCAACAACATTTACAAATAAACATGTCGTTGCCAGAAATAAATTAAAAACAAGAAAAAGAAAAATTCCTAATACAAAAAGATTATCGCCATTACAAATATATGAACCCCACTGCATCTATTTGAACCGAGTATTTCTTTTATAGAGACGTGTGCTTGAACAATGCTGTACGTTACAACTAGGCGAAGTTGCTAACGATGGAAAAACGATGTCTCTCACTTGATTACTATCAAGGTCATAAATGTTTCGCGTGTCATTTCTAGTGTTAAAAATTCCAAATGCTTATAACTTTACATGTTTTTCACAATGAATCAGTATGTAGTGGTTTTACGATTTTTTTTTTATTGTTTCTCAACACTGCAAATTGCTACATACAGCGTTGTTCGAGCACACAGCTCTAATCCTTTTATGAACGTGGGTTACGCTTTAGAAGCTAAGTAATAATTTTCACACATTATAGAAAATCAAAAGCTAATTTATTCAGAAATTGCGATAACTTTTTGAACTAAACATTAAAAGTTCTGTTTCTTAAGAATTATTTTTTTACCATAAAATTGAATGTTATATTTGCACAAACCATTCGCGAGTTCAACATTATTTATTTTATTTTGTTTTAGTGTCTGGGTGTTATTATTTATACTCTATTTGTAATACCCAGTTGGTTTAGCTCTTATCTCAAAAGCAGCTCAATGAATGTGATTTATTTTAATAATCCAGTTTTACTAACCATGACAAGCTCTCCTCTGAAGCACTTCTAAACGAATAACTTTTTTCAATAACCTCCGAACTCTCGTCATTTAAAGAATTTAGAGAATTTAAGGACATTTTTAACGATAAACTTATATTGGGTCAAACATTAATTTGTTAAATCAATCGTAGCACGTTGCTACGAAATTCCGTAGCATTCATTAAAAAAATGCAAGCAGCGCCATCTAGTAACAAGTAGAGGATACAAGTTCAAGTTGCTCGTGCCATGAGTATAGCACAAAGAGTAAAGTAATTATAATAGCATGCGTAGAAAAGTATGCTTTTGAAGCTTTTTAAAGTGTGAGAAGTTTATATTTACGTCAATAGATGACAGTAGTAGTAAAAAACTTATGAAATCGGAAAATCTGTAATACAAAATGAATCGGAGGTTTTCTGCGATAATTACGCAAATAAAATTAACGAAAGCTGTAGTCAATAGTATTGGACGTTGAATATCTTCTTTTAAGAAAATATTTTATGACCAATCCATACTAATATAATAAATGCGAAAGTAACTTTGTCTGTCTGTCTGTCTGTTATCTTTTCACACGAAAACAGCTGAACCGATTGAATTTGAGATGGAGATAACTTGAACAATGGAGATGAACATAAGTTACTTTTTGTTCCAATAGATTTCGGCGCGATTACCTAGCTAGGTAATTCAACGCGAACGAAATTGCTAAGGCTAGTTTTTTAGAGTTCAAAGTGTATTGCAACACAACTGTTTTTTATAATTTTCCGCATTCTGCAACTTTTTTATCGCCACAACAGTTGCGTCGCGGGGTTACCTCAGCAACTTTTTGTTGTCGCAACAATTGCGTCGCGGGGTGCCTCAGCAACTTTTTGTCGTCGCAACAATTACATCGCGGGGTGCCTCAGCAACTTTTTGTCGTCGCAACAATTGCGTCGCGGGGTGCCTCAGCAACTTTTTGTCGTCGCAACAATTGCATCGCGGGGTGCCTCAGCAACTTTTTGTCGTCGCAACAATTGCGTCGCGGGGTGCCTCAGCAACTTTTTGTCGTCGCAACAATTGCATCGCGGGGTGCCTCAGCAACTTTTTGTCGTCGCAACAATTGCGTCGCGGGGTGCCTCAGCAACTTTTTGTAGTCGCAACAGTTGCGGCCCGGGGTTGCCTCCAACCCCACGGACATAATTGTCTTTCGGCGGTCGCATCGCTACATGCGCTCACTCTCATACAAGCCCGTAGATACAAAAGAAGTAGTTGCGGAGACAGAAGTTTGCTCGTACATGTTCTCTCAAATACTATGTTTTTGGTGTTATGTCATGAAGATACTATGTGTGTGTCAGTGTGTGTTTTTTATTTACCACAAGTTTATTTCAAACTTTTTTCGGGTACCAAATCTCATACTACACAATGTCTACAGATATTTTAAACCTTTAAATGGTGTAAATACTATGAGATGAATAGTTTTTTTTGTCAGGTATCAAAATAAAACACCACATTTCGAACATTGTCTATTTTATTGTATGTATAATACTTAGTTAACTAATATAATGCGTACCTATACTAAAAGTATGAAATACCATTTATTAATCGGTGCATTAATAATCCAATAATTAATAAATAATATCGCATTAGTAAACGTAGGCTACATGGGCGAGCGAATAATAGTAAATACTTATTTATGTATTTTTCTATACGCTATTAATATTCACTCAGTCCTTTACTTAATTATTTAAATAAAAAAATATTACATCCAGAATTATTTTAGAAAAAACAACTGTTCACAACATTTTTTTAACGTAAATAAAACTAAAAACCAAATTACACAGCTTTGGCTCTTTTTTATTAAAAAGAAAGTATCTACATACAAAACACTTAATAAGAGATTCGTAATTAATTTGAAATTAAAATAAACGCTACGGACGGAACATAATTTTAAAAAAAAGCGGGATCGGAAAACAAATAGGAACTATTTAACCACTTTCTACTATTAATATAAAAAATTGAAACTTTTATCACCATACCATTAAAATGTCTAGTAATTACTAGCAGTAAAATCATTAAAATGGAAAATGTCTTTGTTTAACATTAAATTTTATATTAAAAAAACGCGTTTTTGAATATAGTTTGATTTGGTATCGACTCAACAAATTGTACAATACTTTTAGTTACATTTTACAATTTCAGAGACAGCTCATATAGTCAACGCGTTAATAATAAAAAAGAACAGATATTAAATTAACAACATTAAAAATACATTAGTAGGTTTAAACATTTAATAGATGTATGTTCGCATTTACACTACTATTTTCTAAAATCAGTTTTTACTTAAACTGCCTCTGAGGTCTAGTGGTACAACCACCGGTATCAGACCCAGTGGCCCCGGGTTCGATTCCCAGCGGGGGTTAATATTGTATTCGGTTTGGTTGGTGGTAGGACTTGTTGTAAGTCCGCCTGGCTAGCTACCATCTTATCTAAGTCTGACGCCAAAACAACAATGTTTTCAGCATTGTTGTGTTCCGGCAGTTAAAGATAAGATAGCCAGTTCCTCAGTGATTGGGGATTCCGGGAGAGGCTCGCTTCCATCTTCAGCCTTATCAATATTAACATCAGGTATGATGAAGGCTAAGGTCTTCCCGTACTTAATAAAAAATAAAAAAAACTAGAAAAATATGTGATCAAGGGGCTAATTTTCTAATTTTAAAATCTATCGCAATACCTTTCAATTCGTCCTTTGAAATATATTTACATACTATACGCCGTCACTATTTGACATTTGATAGGTATTGTGATCGGGACGCGTTTTGAAAGATTATTGAATGAACGAAAAGGAAAGTGACACACGCGAATATCTTTGAAATTCATTCGTTCCGAAACGGATTGCGACTTATAAGTTACACAATTGCATAAATCACAAGCACAATACCTTTGAATGGAATTGTGATAGATTTTGAAATTAGACAATTATGGGGATGGTATGGTGATCTAAGAAAAAAATATACAAAATTAGTGGCCGTAAGTTTCCAAAAAAATATACTTATAAGTAAACGTATTCAATTTTGTTAGTTATATCCTACCTATACATACATTAACACTCGAAATATGCTTTGGACCAAAATGTCCATAAATGCATTGCATTGAATTTTTACGTCATTTTCTTAAGTTTTCACTTTTAGAAAGTTAACTAGGTCAATATTATATAATTTTTGCATCAAATATAGAATAAATTGTTCTGCAACAGTCATATTTAGTCAATGGATGCTAAATTGACGTAACGTAATATAGTTGCATCCTATGACTAATATATATATATAGTAAGTAGGTAATAAAATTAAATAGTTTAAATGCTACTTTATATTAAAAATCCCTACTCAAAGTTTTAATAAATGATGCGATGCGCAGCGAAAATTTTGAGAAAATGACGTGAAAAATTTCACTTTCTTTCGATCGCTTTCACTCCCAGAAGAATTTTGGCTGTTCTTTGTCCAAATCACATTTAAATGTAGCCTTTAAACTGGATTTTATTTTTACATTTTTGATTCCTTACATTTTAAAATAATGTCAAATTATGGGTTTGGTCTAAAACCTATACAATGTTTATTTCCCAATTTATCTGTATGTTAATTCATGATAAAATAAATTTTGCTTTCTACAAACCTAATAATGATAAAAATAAGCTTCAAAGGTGTTTTTACAACATGATTTAGCTTTAAAATGTAAGGAATAAATATAATTAATCTACATTGAAATCTGAAATGTTTAAAAACCAATAATGTTCTATACTAATCGTTAGAAACCACATTTTTGCGGATACATTGAATTTTTACTTCTACTTAAACCTATATATTATATAACTATATAATATCACCTATGAAATAAATAGCTTACGAATATATTCATTAACGTTATTATTGTACGAATGCGTATACATGTATTTTCTCGAATACAGCTCAATTTTTTTCACTATTAACTATTTGAAATAGTCGTACTAAATTATTGACACAGAAGGATGTTTCAAAATGTTTTCGTGTCCAATATAATTTCAAGTTTTTTGTTTAATTTCGTTAATAAGCTTTATAAAGTTGCATTTTTCTGATGCCATTTTTCTTTGTGCTTACTTACATCATTTGGTGTTAAACCTGACATTTCAGTTTATATTGTAGAACCTGCTGACACTCCCCAATAAATGTAATCATGAAAAACACCAGAATCACACTAAAAAAAAACTGTAAGTCCTTTGAAGTCAGTAAAAATCGTATGAAACAATTTATTTGGAAAATGCCGTACCAATTCCGTATAATTTGGTTAATGTTTTCATTGCAGGGCTGATAATACATTGTTAGGGCCCAGGGGCCGTGAATTATTTATTGAATTATCAGCTTTAAGAGACAGGTCTCTTAAAGCTGATAAGCAGCATTGGAAAGTATCGTTTAACGTCTCGCCTATCACATCACGTTTGGTTAATGTCGTCATCAGAGCAAGGCTGTCAATACATTTTGCCGTCCCAGTAAGAGCTGGTGGTTGACAAGATAGAAAGTGGCATAAATTATCGTGGATTGCGGCATCACGAATTTCGTGTAGACGCCTTATGGCGTCAAGGATTTCGTCTATCATATCACATTTGGGGAATACCGTCGTCACCGCAGGGCTATCAATACATTTTGACATCCCAGTCAGACTGTTAAAACAATTCGTTTTTTTTTTTGAAAATTGAAAAAATTTAAATCACGATTTTATACCATCGACTCGAAAGAAGAATACATATTGCGATCCCAGTCGTTGCGGCATCAGTACACTGGGCTGTGCGCCTCATAGTTTATTTGCATGTATGGTAGCAGAGAGATATAAAAAAATGAAATGTGGCGTCATTAACTTCGTCTATCACATCACGTTCAGTTCATGTAATCATCACTAGGGCAATAAATGTTTTCTCTCTTTCCTTCTTTGAGGGATTGTTAATACATATTGGGATAGTTACTGCAGCGTCATTACACAGCGCGTTGTAGTTTAGTTGTAAGTATGGTAAGAGTGCGGCGGAGAGCTTAAAGATAACACAGTTAAATCAAAATGGAAATGTGACGTCAGTAATCTCGTCTATCACATCACGTTTGGGTAATGTCGTCTTCACTAGGGCAATAAATATTTTCTTGTTTTAGAACTATCAATACATATTGAGATCCCTGTCGTTGCGGCGTCATTAGACAGAGCTGTGCGCGTCGTAGTTTAGTTACAGTGCAATATGGCGTCAGACAGGTCATAGATATTAAATTAAAATTGAAACAGACAACAATCTCGCCTATCACATCACGTTTGGGTACTGTCGTCATCACTATAGGGCAACAAATGTTTTCTTTCTTTCTTTTAGGGTTGTCAATACATATTGCGATCCCAGTCGTTGCGGCGTCAGTACACTGGGCTGTGCGCGTCGTAGTTTAGTTGCAAGTATGGCGGAATGGCGGCGGACAGTTCGGACGCGCGGCGCCGCAACGCGGCGATGCTGTGTCCGCGCCATACTTCCTCATCTGGTTGTTCGTTGCCGTTACCTGAAAGAAATTGCTTTTTAGCGATAAGGCCGCCAATTGTTCTTCTTTTAAAAATACTTTTATAAACTATCATGGTGTACAATAAAGAATATTTTATCTTTTATCTTATCTTAAACTTTCTTTATAGCATCATCATGACAACTTTGGGTTTAGTGGTTCAAAGGTTCAAGTGTTGGATTACCGATCATATGGTCGTGGTAGCTAGCCAGCCCCCTAGCTGAGCACCGCTATATCACGCGATATGATATTGTTTCCCCCACTAGTGCTTGAGCGGGATAGTGGCACGTTATTGAGGTACGATTCTTGCAAGGGCTACTGACCTGACATACCTGATGCAGTGGGTGAAGCGTTGTTATTCGCACAGTGGCCCATGTGAGGGGGAGTCGGCGAGCCCTCCAGCGGGCCTCCCCCTTGCTGCCCGCTTATGTTGTTGCAGTAGGACATCATGGTGTCTCCTGAAAGCAAATGTTAAGAGTCCACGTCTTTTATTCATTCACCAATTAATGTTTTCAATTTCCCATGCTGGGAGTGAAAGAAAAACATGGAACGCGAAAGCAGCTGTGCTGTCTCCCAGTGCAGATAATAAAAGCTTTATGAAACGGACAGGGCATATTAAAATACTAGAGGTATTGTAGGCAATGGGCTGTGAGCCTGTACCTACCTACTGTTTCCAGAGAACATCTTAGACTCAATCAATGCCAAATGCCGTTAAGAAAGTGATGTTTATGCATCTTTTACGCTAAAGCTACATCCTTGATGCTTTGCCAACCCGCAACGGATATATTGCGAGGGTATGTAGAGGTTTCCGAAGACATTTAAGGGCCTGATAGCGCAGTGTCAGTGACCATACCTACTGAGCTAAGGGTCATGTTTTCGATCCATAACCGCAATTATTATTGATTTGAAGAATATATGGGTTAATTTCGTTTTTGATAAGATGATGAGATCAGATACATAGTCGTTTAAACAATTAAGTGCAATAGCCTTCCTCACCTAAGGAGTTGAGAGGATAATTTCCCTAGTAGTGCTGGCCAGACGCCACCGAGCTGATGTGCCGCGAGGGGTTGAGGTTAGCGGGCAGAGGGCCTACTATATAAGCCGATTGCGAAGTTCGGGTTACTTTCAGATCGTTCCCAAGACTTAGTTATAATAATTAACTTAGATTCTCCTGATGAGCAAATCAAGTTTTAGTTATTAATTTCATCAAATACGTTCCCTCACCTAAGGAGTTGAGAGGATAATGTCCCTGGTAGGGTTGGCCAGACGCCACTGAGCTGATGGGCAGGGAGGGGTTGAGGTCAGCGGCCAGCTGCGGGAGCGTGCTGGCCCCGAAGCCGCCCATGGACACTCCGCCTTGCGACAGCTGACCTAGACCTGGAAGGAGAAAAAACAAATTATTTTAATCACCATTATTGCTGCTCGTGGGCCATACTTAGGTATAGTTAATAGCATGAAATGAAGGAATTAAAGGTAAAATTGGGGAGGGCTATGTCAGATTATGTGATCATGATCAATGTGAAGTGTAAAAGTAGTGGAAGAAGCAATAGAGTTAAGGGAGTGATCTCTGTTCATATATATTTGGGTAAGTGTCACTATTACTTACTAATTGTGTGAGCCCTATTTTTTAAAATAAGCATCAGTAATATCAGCATCACAAGTCCGTATGATTACTGTAGCCCCCATTTGCCAACTTAGGAACTACTATCAGATGGCTTGGAACACGTTGGTTTTCTTCCTGCGCTATTAAAATAGCGTGCATACCTGTATACACATTGTAATTGTAGTTACCTGCTGACATGGACCAGGGCCGGTCGGCAAACTCGCCGGGGCTGCACACGTCCCCCGCCACGAAGGGGGTGAGCCTGTGCGAGGGGAGCAGTGAAATGACTTTTTGGCATAGAGTAGTTACCTGCTGACATAGTGTCGTTACCCGTGGACTTAGCATAGTTACTTGTGGGCATAGTGTAGTTACCTGCAGGCATGGACCAGGGGCGGTCGGCGAACACGCCGGGGCTGCACACGTCCCCCGCCCCGAAGGGGGGGAGCCCGTGGGACGGGAGCAGGGAGCCGGGCGAGCGGAACACGTTGGTGCTCTTCTTGCGCTTTTTCCACTTCGCTCGACGGTTCTGGAACCACACCTGGGGAGAAAAAGAATGTATGTACTAGTTGAAATCGCTTCTGCCTTGATTTTTCATTTTAGCTTTCTATCCAAACTATTTATCAGAAACAAACTAAGAACTTGACCTCATATGAACAATCTACGTTGTCGGATTGAAAAGTTATACTTAGACGTAGATCTCACGATAAGAACAGATGATGAAATTACCAAGATATTCCTTATACTGTGAGGACAGGCTCAAGGATGATGATTTGATAGAATCTAGCTAAAAAAATAATTATATAACGAGAGTTATCTTTATCCTCTTTTATAGGTTAGTAGTTGCTTGTGATGTACAAGGATGATGCAGCGCTGTATTATTTAACGTCAAATACTAAATACTCGTAATTAGTGAATTTCAGATTATCAGTTGTTTTAATTTTTACGTTGGGTGCCATTAACATCTATGAGCTCTTTTTTTATGACTTTGTAATTTTTGCATTTTTCAATGCTATTTTTATACTTATGGTAAATTTTAAATAGAAACCTATCCGACGGGAATCGAACCCGCGACCTTTGGAAATCCGGTCCAATGCTCTTTCAATCTTTCAATGGTCAGCATTGGACCGGATTTCCAAAGGTCGCGGGTTCGATTCCCGTCTGAGTATTCACTTGTGGCCGAGTTAATTTTTTCCAATATTTTTCTATTTAAAGTTTACCATGTATGAGTTCTTCAGGCTAAAATTTCTACAGTATTTTAAAGTGACGATTTAGCTAAAGTCGTCGTCGTCATCGTCTCAGCCACATAACGACCACTGCTGGGTATAGGCCTCCCCCAAAGGGAGGGTTTGCCATAATCGCCGAGCTTGGCAGGCGGGTTGGCGATCGCAGTATGGCCGGGTTTGTAGGAGACGCTGCTGCCCGTCTCCTGAAGGCTGAGTCCCTTAGTCGCCTTTTACGACACCCACGGGATGAGAGGGGGTAGTGTTATTCTAAGCCGACACTACGCAGTTTAGCTAAAGTACTATTATCAAATGTTAAACGACCGAGACGTGAACCTCAAAAAAACTTTCAAAACACGTATCTACAACGTCAAATGTTCGTAAACAATCATAAGTCAAGATATTAGTGGAAGCCATCGTGATCCGCTCATAATCTGAATCAATAGATCAAGGGGGTCGGGTGAAAAATGGTCCGCGATTTGTGGTGAACGCCGATCTGAAGAATGGATTGGAAGGGGTGAAATGTGAAAATGTTGTTTAAAGGAATAGGTGTAAGTTTCACGAAAAAGTTGTCTTCAATAACTCAAGTGCCTATCGAAATGCAAAAATGCAGCGACGTTTCTTGACTTTTTTTAATCTTGTTTAGCGGCCGCCCGCGGTTTCACCCGCATGGTTCCTGTTCCTGTAGGATAAATAATATTAGGATAAAAAATTGCCATGTTTTAATAAAGGCTATATTCTATCTGTGTGCTAAATTTCATCCAGATCGGTTTAGTAGTTTTTGCGTGAAAGAGTAACAAACATATGGATGTTTGTTACTCTTTCACGCAAAAACTCCCTCCCCCTGGCCATGATCTACCATGGCCGATCTGGAAGTCTTTAAATAGGCTTCGGACTCAGACCGGCCGCAGCAAAAAAAACATGGTCAGGTGGGGCTTTTCGGCTGGTTCCGCGGAATGCCTTTGCGGTGCAGTCCAAACGATGGACCTCCTAACATCGTGCCCCGCGTGTCCTGACACCTGCACGCAGGAGGATCTCATGACAGCATCCGACAAGGCTGTCAAAGTGGCTGAATTCTGGGCCTCGATACTTTAGTGTCTGCCATCGACACGCTAAGAAGACGCAAAAACTACTTAAACATCTTTACAAACTTTCGCATTTATAATATTATAGTAGGATAGAATAATAAAGCTCAGAATAACACAGACTATAATTAATCTCGATATTCCCATGGTAACAGGGGGCCGACCGCCAGCCCTTAGCGCAGTATTGTTTCAATCTTACCAAACAAGCTTACTTTAATCTCTTAAAGTAAGCTTGTTTTTTGACGGAAGTTTTGTGACGTCTTGGTCAATCATCGCCTTCAAAGTGTGAAGTGTGTCAAAATGTGACAACTTCAATAAAAACAAAACGCAAACAAAACGTTCTTGTATAATGTTGGGAATTTCATCCGAGTTCTTTTTGTAATAACACGTGTTGTGAGGCTCCATTTTAACTCAATCCTCGGTACAATTTCTATATTACTATTTAATATATTCACTTGACATTGGCGAAATCCAAAGGGGAACCGCCACTAAATAAAAAGAAGAAAAAGAAGTACGAAAAGATGATTTCTGATATATGATGGTTGGCCCGCAGGAACCAAGCGGGCGCGCTAGTATTGTTGGAAGCAAACGCGCGATCGAGCCACGACTTTATGATAAAATCCTGATCCTGACAAGAAAACATGTTCAGAATAAATCGAAACACTACAAAGAATAGACAAAACAGAGTAGAATAGATTTCTATTTTTTTATTCGCTGCTGAACATCGAACACAGGAAAACATCGAACCGAATTCAAAGCAAAATTTTTATCCGGAAAATGCATTAATTTCAAATGCAACCAGTTCTCTACTAGCTTTAAAACGAATGTTCATTTAAATTTCATTCCTCTTGTCTATAAAAATAGAAAGCGAAACCAACAAAATAATTTACATAAAAAAGTACACATAAAACGCATTATCGGAACCCTCCTACACATAAAGTGGCAATCGCATTAAAATTTCACCATTTTACTTCCTACCGTGCGAGAGAGACGTAAAATGCGCGAGAGGGATAGAGCTATTCATTTGGCAACTGTCACTGGCAAGCTTCCATTATTTATCGTTTGTGGAACTCTGCATTCGGTTTGTATTTCGAATTTGGAATATCTTCTTTTTTTGGACGTTCAAATTGCAGTATTATCTGCAATACAACACGTAGGCACTAATTTATTCGTAAACTTTTTTGGTTTTTCATTTGTTTTTCCTTTTGGTGAAAAGAGTCTGTCTACTCTTTCTGGCCACTTACGCCCTAAACTTTTTATACTTGGCCGATTTTTTAAGACTGCACCGACCCTAGTGACATTGTTGTATGAGATGACAACGTCAAAACGTTTCACATGTAAAATACAGCACATCGCGTCTATAGTAAATTTGCATGGAGAATTTGGAGCGCCTTCTTAATAAAATTATATCAAATATGTTAGACCTTAAATTGAAAATGTAAGACGCTAAACCTGTAGATCACCTAATAGACATTAGTTTTTACATAATATTTTTATTCTGTGCAACTCAAGATGACTTCAAAAAAACTGTGCCCTGTCCTGTGTAACTGTCTTTTTTCGCTAAAAAGGTCGGCGCAGTCTTAATTGAGAATTTCAGGTCGAGAACGTCTGACTCATGCATGATACTTAAAGGACATTGGGCCTAATAAACCAACAGTGTATAAATATAAGTCTGCTACCTATATACTCCATAAGTCATTAGAATCATACAACAATTAGTTTATTTTTTTACTGCTTAAATTATTTTTTGATAAAATGGAAGTACATAAATAGATGAAACGGACACCATTTTTATTACATATGCACATTAAAAAGTATAATGTCATGATAACTGATGTGACATTGACATTATTGACAACCAAAAATGAGTTCAACTGTCACTGTTACTTTCAGTCAACTGCCAAAGCGATATGTTTCGTACCACTGCCGTTTCGGTTTTTTTTTAAGTTTTAAACATGAATTACTCCAAAATAAATGAATTTGTAAAACGATGAATATCATCTGTGACTGTTTGAATATATGCCTTTATTCTTTACATACAACAATTTATATTTACGCCTTTATTTTCAATGAAACAGTAATGCTACAGAATAACATTTTAAGTTTTTATTTTAACCCTACAGTGGTCGCGTGGATTACATATGTCATCCACACCGACAAATTGTCTAATTCTCAAAAACTACAAATGTAAATTACGAGCGCTTATATAGTTTAATAGTTTAAGAATGAGCTCCAATAATGCAAAACCGCCGGTCATGTATGGTAATGTCACAGGAGCTCCGCGAAATTCGTGGACTACGAGTGTATGCCACGCGATCAATTACGTGAGTATTTTGATAACTTATTTTTATTTATGTCTTTTTGAAGTCAATTCTAATCTGACTTACTTATAATAAATAGCCATAGGCTTGTAGTATACGAATAAAATAACCAAGCTCTTGTTAACATTTTTGTTTTGTAATAAAATCATAAGATCGGTGGACCGCTTTCATTAACGCATGGCTGATCTCTATCACACCAAGCCAAGAATTTTTTAGTGTCATTTAGAAGTATTTTTTTATATTTAGTTGATATTCATAAACACAGAGGTTGTTATGTTTTTGATGATTATATTCATTAAATTATACTTTGATTATAAGATTCAAACACGAATAAAATTAAAATAAAGCTCAGATTTTTTGTATTTTAATTTTTGATTGGCTTACATCTGTACTCCACGCGACTAATCACGTAACTTTTTACTGCGCGACCACTCCAGGGTTAACAACACAAATGTCTTTAGTCTCATTTTCTAGGATAGGCATTTAATTTTACAGTTGCAGGCTAAACAGTAGGCGTGATATACATAGACTGATTGCTTACTTTAAAAAAATGACAACTCTTTAATTTTACCGTCCAAACATAATTCCAATTGATCCCCGAGAATGTGCTACCGGGTAGCACATTTTCTAGGATAGGCATTTAATTTTACAGTTGCAAGCTGACTGGTAGGCGTTAGCGGCCACTACCGTGATCTAGACTGTTTGCTCGGACAATTAGCGCTTTCACGAGCGTTCGCAATGGTGTCAGGCATAAGCGACTAGCGATTTTGAAACTGTAACTGAGTATAGTCACAATCTTAATCGTCGTCGTCGTCTGAGCCATATAACACCCACTGCTGGGTATAGGCCTCCCCCAAAAGGAGGGGGTTTGCCATAATCGCCACGCTTGGCAGGCGGGTTGGCGATCGCAATATGGCCAAGTTTGTAAGAGACGCTGCTACCCGTCTCCTGAAGGCTGAGTCCCTTTGTCGCCTTTTACGACACCCACGGGATGAGAGGGGGTAGTGCTATTCTAAGCCGACACTACACAGCTAATTCTAAGCCGACACTACACAATCTTGATACAGGGTGTTAAAAGACCCATAACGAAAACGAAAACCACGTATTCACCCCGTCGTCACTATTATTTTCTTGTATGAAGCCAAACCTGGGAAACTGATACTTAAGGAAATATTGAGGATTAAAGTCATTGCTTTTTTCCTAAAGATTATCGTTTAAAGTAACAAAACTGCAATGAATATCAAAACCACTGAATAATACGGGGCCACAGTCGCCTGCTCGTACTCTATAGACACACGCAAATGTTGTTGGACGCTTTCCATTGCCTGTAAAAAATAACACCCATTTTTTACTAAAAATAAATGTCGTTTTTCAGCAATTATTTTAACATAATCTTATTTAGTTTGATGTACCTACACTAGGCATATATCATGGCTTCGGTATGGGTCTTTTAACACCTTGTAAAATAGACAGTCGTTGCTAATATGACGAGCTCACACACGCACGCCGCTTGCTATCGCTATACGGTCGGCTCCTCGATCTCACTGGTTTTCACTGTAGTCCGAGTGCGCGTGTACCGCGCGTATCTGTGTGAGTGCATCATTTCGGCCGTTTGCAGGCAGTGCGAAGACTGTTTGTACTGTGGTATAGTTCCATTCCACGTATCGAACTTGCAGAGCATCAAAATACTCGCAGCTATTTGGTGAATGCACGTGGCTAGAGATAACCTACTTTAGCCCGTTCACGGAGACGTGCTAGTAATGAGAGAAGGTGCTCGCACTTTATTGCCTCAATTTATGGCGCATACGATAAAGAGCGAGCCAATTCAGTACTAGCTCGTTTTGGTGAACAGACGGACGGTGGATAAAGATTCCACCTCGTCCGATGGCGAGACGTAGCATCGCGTCCCCAATCAGCCAGTGACCACGGCCGATGTAAAAATGAAGAATTAGTACACAAACTATGAGGGGCCCGTGGTGCAGTGGTTTGCGCGCTCAACCTGCGATTGTTGAGGTTAAGCAACTCTCGCAATGGTCTGTCACGGGATGGGTAACCAAAAATTTAGTATCTCGAGCTCCTTCGTGCTTCGGAAGGCATGTGTTTTTTTATTTTTTATTATTCTATTTTATTTCGTTAAGCAAATTGTAAATTCACCTTTAAATTTAAAATCCCATTTAATTTTTAGTTTATACATGTCTTGTTAATTCTACATATTACATATTAGCGTCGCGTATATTATATTAATTCTTTTTGAAACCGAAGTGTAATGATTATCTACAATACAGGCCTAGCCTAGTGTAGAAATCTTGTGAAATTGAGCTAAGATGCGTTACACGATAAAATGTTAACATCCAGTAACAACTGTTTATCCCTTTTTGTATTTTGATGTTAATGTTGTTGTTAATAAAGATTTTATTTATTTATTATTATGTTAAGTCATTGGTCCTGGCTGAATATGCAGTCGTTAAAACACACCAACCCGCATTTGGCTCACGGGGTGGGTCCATTCTTCTTATCCATCCATAAGGTAGGCCAGTGCCCCAGCGGTGGGAACATTAAATTAAAAAAATGACTGAGGACGAATCATGCCTACCCTTGCACAGTGCACAAACTAGCGCTAAGTCTTTTTAGACTCTCAACTTGGACCATACACCAGAAGCCGCACGCTCGCTAGACACGACGAGCAAACACCGGGTCAGAGCTAACATCTCGCTCACGATCTCTGACGAAAGAACCACATGAGCGGCGGAAACTTTCGAAATGACCTTTGGACTGTTTTTTTATAGTTTTTTTGTGGCATTTGCCTCTTTTTACTAAAAACTCCTTATAGAAAAACATGTTTTAAAAAAGAAAAAGAAATCCAGCCAGACGCACTGCAGGCTACCGCTACCGCCCTTTCTTGGTTGATAGGTATTCTTTTGTTTTGTCAACCGCTACTCAATGTATTTTATTCATCAAACCAGAACCGGACACCGGTGTCCAGAGAACAATGTAATATCTATTATAATCTATTAAATATTAACAGCAAAGGTGTGGAACTCCCTCCCTGGATCTGTATTTCCAAATTAATAATTATTTTGTCATCTATTACTATTATTTTACTAGGGCCCTTGCATTGCGTCACATGCAAATATTAACTGAAACATCTCATAATTTTAATTGATTTGCAATCACTATAGTCTGTTGATTTAATGTGTTTACATGGCATCATAGCTGTGTAGTGTCGGCTTAGAATAGCACTACCCCCGCTCATCACGTGGGTGTCGTAAGGCGACTAAGGGACTCAGCCTTCAGAAGACGGGCAGCAGCGTCTCCTAAAAACTTGGCCATACTGTGATCGCCCACCCGCCTGCTAAGCGTGGCGATTATGGCAAACCCTCCCTTTGGGGGAGGCCTATACCCAGCAGTGGGTGTTATGTGGCTGAAACGACGACGACATGGCATCATTCCCATTCTGCATATTAATAACGAATAGTCATAAATGAATATAAAATAAAACCACTGACTAATCTGAATACATGATCTGAATATGTTTTTTTTATATATTTTATACCAGATTCGTATGGCGTGGTCTTTAGAACTGGGTCCAAAGATGTATAATAAAAAACAGAAATAAATATATATCCATATCCCAACCCCGACTGCATAATTCATCTTTTCTAAGATACTACTTTTTCAACCTATAACCTACATAGGGTTAATATTTTTTTTTCTAAAATGCGCTATTTGGTCCGCATGAGGGATTTTTACGCGACAAAAATTATCGTTTGTTCCTCTCCAGGCTTCAAAGTATATGTGTCCTATTCATTCAAATCTGTTCAGCCGTTTTGGTGTGATTGAGTAACAAACATCAAAGTTCAAAACATCAAACAGCTAAACAGCAAAGATCAAAAGTTAAACAATTTAAATAAAATAAAAAGAATACCATTTACGACATTTGTATTGAAGGAAGGCGTATTTCCAAAATAATTATGTGACGCCATCTATTTTAGCCCGCATCGATTTTTGTATTTTCCCCTAGGAACATGGAGTTTTTACGCGATAAAAAGTATTTTATGTTCTTTTCCAGGCTACAAAGTATCTGTGACCCAACTTTCACCCAAATCCGTTCAGCCGTTTTATCAAAAAATAACCCTTTAAACATCTGTATAAAAAAAATGCAATTCTTTGCAATCAATTCCCGAAAATAACCGGTCCAATCTATAAATGATTGCAGACTGGTTAACAAATTAAGGTTGCTTATGATGGAAACGTGCGTCATTAATTCCGGCGCCGGATCGCGGGATTACAGTCCCTCAATATTAGACTTTAGCCCTTGCAGTGCGTCTGTACACCTCAATATTATAATGTGACTTGCAATATTAAATATATCATAAAAAACGTCTTTCAAACATCCCTATTTGAAATCAATTCCCAAAAATAACCAAACCAATATATAAACGATTGCAGACAAGTTGACAAATGACGGTGGCTTATCCCGGAATCGTGCGTCATTCATTCCGGGATATTGATTCCGGCGCGAATCGCGGGATTACAGTCCCCCGGGATCAGGGTTACGGAGAACTGGGCCTTGGTCAATGTTGGTTTATTATTGGTTGAGGAGGCAAATTGTCAAATAGAGGTAAAAACTTTTTACAAAACTTAAAATACAAAAACAAAGTTCTCTGTAGCATAATTGGTTAGTGCATTGGGCCGGACTCCCAAGGATGTGGGTTCGAATCCCGTCAGGGCGACATGAGACTAGTTGCTTTTTTCTAGTACATTTTCTTGTTTAATATTTATCACATAAAAATAGCATTGTAAAATGCAAAATTAAAAAGTTATAAATAAATACAAAAACCTACTTGAAAAAGTAAAAAATAAGCCTTTGGCCAGCCATTTAGGAATTGATGGTGCATTATGCATTGCACTGCTTTATATTTTTCTTGTCTTGGTGACTACCAAGACAAGACTTATCTCGTCCAACTCGTCCTTTCTCTTGTGTTCCGTGGATTTTTGGCATCGTAGATACTGTGCTCTTTTCTTTTCTTTTTATTATTATAAGTACGCCAAGTTGAAAATTGCCATTAATATCTCTTTTAGTTCGTTATTGAGAAACATTAATATTTCATGATGCTTTCTGAATTAAGATAATTATATTGTTGCTAATAATCATATCAACAAGTCGTACCCAAGAAATTTATTTTTTATTTAGGTATAATTGAACAGTTGTAGAATAAATGAATCAATTACTTACTTCTGAAATTTAACTAGAAATGTATCAAAAGAAGGCTTACAAGATTTTCCTTCGCGGTTACTTTTCATAAGAGTTTCTTAACATGCCATATATGTTCTTTAATTTAAACAATCGGGACGTACTATTCATACCAAATACGGTTAAAGCGTAGCCGGCACATTTATTTATTCGTATGATAACATGAAATAGGCAAAGGAGTAATTAATATATAATAATGAAAATTGCTTAATACTAAATCTCATAAAAATCTAATTCTTAATTATAGGTCAATGTCCAGGTCTCGGAGCCAATCAATGAAGTCGGGTGCCGGCACATAACCTCTACGAATACCGGACCGAATCATTTTCATAACATCAAAGTTCTATTATTTACATTAAACTTTTCTTTAAATACAATCGAGACGTACTATTCGTACCAAATTGTGTTATGGCATAGTCCATATAGCCGGCATATAACCGGGATATATACCGGGCCGAATCGCTCGATACATACGCGCGCAAGCGTACACGCCTCTACGGCTATAGTGATGTGCTGATATCGATGGCGATAGAGGATCTAGTTATTTATTAATGAGGTATTAGAAATGTACCTACGGAGCAGTAGCTTAGTTTAATGTTAAATGTGTGTCATTGTTCTTCTATAAACGTTGTTTCTTATACAATTAAACATGTGTCCTTGTTCTGTAAACCATTAAGCTATTATTATTATTATGTAGCTGATCCATGTATATTCGCACAAGATGTATTCGATGCTAATTAAAAGATGATGAGTTACTAAAGTTTATTTAATAAAGTTGAAGCTGTTGCAATGCCACTAAATTATAAAGAAATATACCTATAGATGTTCGGACTAGGAACCCTCGCAGGCGTCCCCAGAATTCCCTACCAAAGTTTCATCACAATATGATGAATGGTTTCAGAACGCATAGAGTACCAACAAAACATTGGTTCTTATTTATAAAGACTACTATAAATCCCGAAAGGAAGTATTTTAAGAATTATTTCGGAATCAGATCAACGTGTGTGATGTTTGTTGATATTGATATTTGTAAAACAATAAACAAGCTAGAAAAAATTTACTTGTCTCTTACTTAACCGGGATTTGAAGTCTGGTTGATTTCTTCTACTAACTATATTTTTATTTAAAGTTTATCACATAACAAATTTAAAAAAAATAGCTATTTTATCGATATCAAATACAATCACCCTAACTGCCCTACTCGCCCCACCCATCCCGCCCGTTTCCGTAGACCGTTTACGCACATGTAAGCACCAATAAAAATCTACCAGCCTTTTATATCTGATACCGAAACTTTTTATTTTACGGTAAAGCAATTTTATGTAAACAGGGAGAAATAGCAACTGTCGATTAGACGATATTGGTTTCAAACATGGTACGAACCTGTAAACATCAAACAAACGATTGAAATGCAATGACATGCGATATAAGATATTAAAGATCTTATATCTCATAGTTTCCATAAAACCTTTGATCATCAATCGAAGCAAATTAATCTAAATGAATTACCTAATTAAAGTTTTCGGCATCTTATCGGGATTATTTTTGAGGTATTCGTGATATATTTTAGGTTTTTCGAACGTTCTAATGATATAATGGTAATAATCTGTAATTTCTCAACATATTTTAGTAAAAATAGAACAAAGTATTTACCCACTTCCGCTTAAAGTGTTAAATAAAATATTCAGATAAAAAAGAATTGAAAAAAAAAACAAAAACAGAATTGAAATTGATTTTGTATACGTAAGAATTTTATTTACTTTGCAAAGGGTAAAATATTAATAAAAGCGAGTTTCAGAAGTTGGCGACTTAAGAATTTCTCTGTATTTCAATTAGGGCAGACTCACAATGAGCGAGATTACGTCGCGGCCAAGTTTTAAGCTTATTAAGCTGTGCGGCTGGGTCGGTGTAATCTAAGCTATTTACATAATAATTGTGCGGCCTGAGGTTTAAACTAAATATTTTCTAGTAAATAAATAAACAACGCTTTTTTACTGGTATTTTTTTTGCTGCAAATAAGCTAGTAGTATCCATCTATACCTGAACGAAAGACTTTAACTGGAGGTGGGGCAAAGAAAAGAATTAACAATATGTATAGAAAAGGTACAATACTTTCTCCTACTCTGACAAAGTGTATGGAACGGCTAATATTTTTAGGGATTAGGTAGGCGCCATAATGAAAGTCCCCACTTTGATTGTGTAAATTAATCCATTTTCACACCATTTTTAGGGTTCCGTAACCTAATGGCAAAAAACGGAACCCTTATAGATTAGATTCGTCATGTCTGTCTGTAAGTCTGTCCGTCCGTCCGCATGTCACAGCCATTTTATTCCGAAACTATTAGGATAAAGCTTATGAAACTTGGTTAATGGATGTATTCTGTAAACCGCTAAAAGATTTTTATACAAAAATAAAAAATAAAAATATTAAGGGGCTATATACATGGAACTAAAAAAAAAACTTTAAACTTATACGTGCGTATACTATAGATAAGTCTTTAAAAATGACATTGACAAGTTCAAAGTTTCAAAGATGAACACTGGAAGTGGTAAAAACCCTATTAATAGAATGGTTAGATTTCATTAATACGTTAAGTAGTTTAATTAAATTCATTAATTCACAAAAATTCGGGACTGCTTGTCATTTAAAAAAAAATTGAGCGTGAAGATATCGCAACAGATGCCCAAAAGTATCATACCGCGCGAGGAGGTCCCAGGAGATGTTTAATTCTGTTTGCTTGTAACTGTCCGCGGTTGGGGTACGCGACAATGCTTCTTAATGGTACACGTATCGGTAATGGGGAAGCGAAATGTGAGGTGGAAAATTAATGGCGGAGAAAAAAGGTTTGAGTACGTAGTAAATAACTATAGCGATAAAAAAACTGGTTTTGATTTCACAAGTTTTTGGTTATAAAAATCAGCCTGTGTATGGGCTGATTTTTGATTGATGGAATGATGTTGTCTAGGTGCACGACTATTTGCCAAAACGGAATTGATATTTTTCAGGATTCTCCAGATCCAGATCTTCGTAAAAAAATTCGGACCACACTTGAACAATGTTCTTTCAGATAAAAAAATAATTATTAAAATCGGTTGACAACTGACAACGCTATATTTAAACATACATAAAATAAAATATACAGTCGACTTGAGAACCTCCTTCTTTTTATGATGTCGGTTTAAAATCGTGTTTCTGAAACTTTACAAATCTAGATAAAGGTATGAATAAATATAGTTATATCTTATTACCAGATTTCTAAAACCTCTTAACCATCCTATCCTACTTTCTACAAATATTATAAATGTGAAAGTTTGTTTGTTTGGTTATTTGTTTGTTTCTTTGTTTCTCTTAACGCAAAAACTACTGAACGGATTTGGATGAAATTTGGTATACAGAAACTTTGAGCAGTGGACTAACATGAAGATTTCTTTTTATCCCGATATTCCCACGGGAACGGGAAACACGCGGGTAAAACCGCGAGCGGCCGTTAGTAGTTTTACAACAAGTACGTATCAAAAAGTACGTATTTTTTTCTGTATAGCGTCTTAAATAATGCTTCTTCATGGTGTGCGTCAATGGTAATGGGTAGCCAAAATGTGAGGTTGAAAATTAATGGCGAATGAAAGACAATGGTGAAAAAAGGTTTGAGTGCTGTAAGAATTTAATAAAAACATTTTAGAAAAAAAAATTCAAACCGACTTCAAAAAGTAAAAAATAAAACTTTTGGAGTCGGTGCCAGCCAAGGCATTCTACATTGCACTTTTACTAACTAAAAATTTTTTTGGCCTTTGCTAGCTAGCAACGACTCCAAAAGTTTTATTTTTACTTTATGAAGTCGGTTTGAATTTTTTTTATAAAATGTTTTTATTTCAGATTTCTTAGTTACATCATGTGCCGTTACTTACACTAAAAATCAGCCCATACACAACAATGATGTCATCTAGGTAAACGACTACTTGCCAAAAGGTGATTGATATTTTTCAGGATTATGAAAAAACTACTAGCCAGATCTTCGAAAAAATTATATGGGACCACACATAAACCATTATAAAAATCTGTTAACAACTGGCGAAGTTATGGTAAAACATATATAAAAAAAACCGTCGACTTGAGAAACTCCTCCTTTTTTTGAAGTCGGTTAAAAAGGGAATGACCTTTCAATCTTTTTTTTTTTTTCGATGTATGTTTGTGTTTTTAAATTCATAAAAAATTATTTGATAAACAGCTTATTTACACAAAAAATACCTTCCGATGTGTTGTATAAAAGCTTTGATAAATTGAAAATGGCATAAAAAGTTATCGTTTTTTTTTTTTCATTTATTTATGGACAACCAACAAGGCATACACAAAAAACTTGGCTTAAAAAAACACACAGTTCACCTTAATCTAGACATAGTGTTGCCCTACTGAGAAAAAGGTGAAAAGTAAGTTTAAATGACAATGGACAACTATTTATTTATTTATAATTATACGGACAACAAAACAGATTACAATCAGAATTATATGTATAGGTAAATTAAATAATAGTTAACTGTTAGACTGTAATTCAAACTATGTTGACACATCATTTGATAATTAACAAGTAAGATCTACTCTTCAAAACAAATTGATTAACTTAGAAATAATTTAATTTTAAACTCTTATGACAGGCTTATGGTCGTGTGGTGTGTTATTATGATAGATTTAGTTGTTTAACTGACTTTCCAAAAGTTAAGGTATTTGGATTAAAAATATCAATTTATGTATGCTTGACAGATATCTCGTTGTAAAGCCGACACATTCTTACGAGCGAACTATGCAGAAAAGTTAAGATTAGTAAAGCAAAAACTAGTATACTGATAAAGGCAAACCGCACCAATATTTCACTCTTTTTAACTTAAATTATTTTACATATTTCTAAAAAAAAAAATATATAAAAAAATTATAAAAAAAAATCACAGACCACTATCAAAGAACCAGTATAAACATTCATAGCCCGTCTAATTGAGCATTAAGTCCGCGTTAATAACAAAACATCTGCCTTCACCACCAGTCAAATGGGGAACATCGCCCCTCAGTGTGCAACCACCCTAAGTTAATGTCTATTATTTTGCTCGATATTGGGTAAGCACCTTTGGAATAGATCTAACTGATTATTATGCTTTTCTCAGATAAAGTTTATGCTAAATAGAATTAAATCCTAATCCTAACTAATATAAATGTGAAAGTGTGTTTGTTTGTCCATTCTTGACGCCCTAATTAAGAATCCATCCATCTTCAGCCTGTGGAAGTCCACTGCTGGACATAAGCCTCTCCTAGCTCACGCCTATTTGTGGCGTTGAAGGCTATTAGCCTACTGCTACCACGCTGGCCAGACGGGTTGGTAGAGGGTTTGTTGCAAGTTTTCCTTTTCTCGCACAGGTGTTCAATGCGTCGAGCCTCTTAGTCGACTCTAACGACATCCCAGGCATGTAAGGGAGTGGTGACACTTGTATTCTTAGGCCGTCACCACTAAGCAACCAATCTACTTGATTTTTGGTATAGAGTTAGTTGAAAGAACGGACAGTAACATAGGCTACTTTTTATCCCGATATTCCTACGGGAATGGAAACCACGCTTGTGAAACCGCGGGCGGAAGCTAGTAATAATAATATAAATGCGAAAGTGTATTAGTTTTTTAAATGAACGACGGACTTTTTAGCCATTATCATACCTGATGTTAAGTATTGATAAGGCTGAAGATGGAAGCGAACCTCTCCCGGAATTCTCAGTTACTGAGGAACTGGCTATCTTATCTCTAACTGCCGGAACACAACAATGCTGAAAACATAGTTATTATGGCGTCAGACTTAGATAAGATGGTGGTAGCTAGCCAGGCTGAGTTACAACGAGTCTTTCCTCCAACCAAACCGAATACAATATGTACCCCCGCTGGGAATCGAACTCGGGACCCCTGGGTCTCATACCGGTAGTTGTACCACTAGACCACAGAGGTGGTTTGTCCTTCCTTCGCGCCTTAACTAAGCAACCAATCGACATGATTTTTCGGATACTTTTTACGGATAGGATACTTTTTATCCCGATAGTCCCACGGGAACAAGAACCAAGCGGGTGAAACCGCGGGCGGAAGCTAGTTAATTTATATAGGTTTGTATTTATTTTGACTAATTTGATTGTCTGTTTTTGCCATTCTTTATTGTGACATTTGTTATAATATGCACTAATATGTAGAATGCAACTATGCAATGAGTTTGAACTCGTCTCGTCACGCCATAGCATTGCACTCGTCTCGTCACACCATAGCATTGCACTCGTCTCGTCACACCATAGCATTGCACTCGTCTCGTCACACCATAACATTGCACTCGTCTCGTCACACCATAGCATTGCACTCGTCTCGTCACACCATAGCAACGTGATTCAGGCAGTGACTACGTTATCTACGTGATCGCATCCACGGCGTCGACGCGGACGACTCATTTACACAATTCCAATATATATTTTAATTGTTATTTTCCATTCTGTATCTAGCATCGATCAGGCTTGGACATAAGTTTTGCTCTGTAATTTCCACAGCCCTATATCGAGATAGACGAAAAGAGCGCTTTAAACTGTTTGAGAACCTAGCGTGTCGAATTTTTCATACCTACGATGATTTCAGTGAAAGTGCGAGATTTAGTGATGTGGAAATTTTATTGACCAGCTCTTGCAAAAAAGTACTGCACAATCAATCATTTTCGTTTCTGAGTGACGCGTGTTTTCATGGCAATGGTCTCAAGCGGACTGATTTAGATCGGAAACTTTTGACACGGAAGGTAGGTACACTTTTACCGTCTATCTCGATATAGGTCTGTGGTAATTTCAATATTAATTAAATTTATTAAAATCATTTTGTTTTTTTTATCCTCCGGCTGTCACTTCCATAATTCATTATTTGATTAATATTATGATTTTATTGATTGTTTTGAATTAGATATTCGAGAAATAATAAATACAATACCACCCGCCTAATGTTAGTTGTGCATGTTCTTTTTTTTCTTCTTCATACAATACGGGCGGTTTCCGCAACTCGACGATTTTTGCGCCAGGATGGTGTTAGGCCGGATCACTCCAGCCGTCCAGGCTCAACCACGAATGCTCCCAGCATTGTGCATGTTTTTTATTTCTGTTTTTCTGTTTTTTTTTTTACATATCTTATACCAAGTATCCTCATAATTTACGAACTCTCATGGGCACACAAAGCCTATAAAGTAATTATAGTGGTTTTGCTAATGAGTAATGTTGTGAAATAAAATTGTATTAGGCCTTGCAAAATAAATAAAAAAAAAGTTAAGTCCGTATTATGTAGTTGTTTAAAAAAGTTTCGGTGAGTGCGTATCTGAATTGCACAGCCTAATTTCACCATCTCCCTTTTTCCATCGGACAACCAGACGTTCAAATATGAGCCACTGCTTTATGGGTGATATTCCAAAAATTCGCACTAAACGTTTTGCGTCAAATTTTAGCATCCGTACTGCCAGAGAGTGGAATTCTTTGCCTGAGTCTGTGTTTCCTGATACGTACAATTTGGGAGCTTCAAATCGCGTGTGAATAGGTATCTTCTAGATCACATCATCGCTTGCTATCAGGCGAGATAGAGGTCAAGCGCCAACATAATACATTATAAAAAAAGTTTTTAAACTAAACTTATTTGAACAAAGTTTCTACACTCAAAAAATTAAAAAAAAATCACTTGAAAAAAAGTTTCACCACAGCGCCAATTTACAAATAAAACAATGTGTACCTTTTTTTACACAATCAGTCCAATTATCTAGCCCACGTTAACCTTTGAACATTAGTTTTATTCAATCACCATTCAGCTAGTTAGATTTTCGTCCTTTTTATGTTTTCTGACAAAATAACCGCTTAACAACAAACACGCCTGAACAGCTTCTTACTCTTTACAAAGCTCATGTCCGATCGTGCATGGAGTATTGTAGCCATCTCTGGGATGGCTCAGCTAAATACCAACTCGCTACTCTGGACTCGGTAGAACACCGAGCCTGGCGACTTATCGGTGACCACCAGCTGGTTAAAAATCAGCACAGTTTGAATTACCGCCGTAAGGTCGCTTGTCTGTCGGTTTTCTACAGACTTTACTTTGGGGAGTGTGCATCTGAGCTGCATAACCTCATCCCGCCTTCTCCTTATTTCCATCGCGATACCAGACATACTGCAGGCTACCATCCATACTTGTTTGCCATAACAAACCTTCGCACAGAGCGCTTTAAGTCCCCTTTTATCATGCGAACAGCCAAGGAGTGGAATGCCCTGTCGGCGTCTGTTTTCCCGAGCACATACGACCCAAACCTCTTCAAGGTGCAAGTACACAGGCTTATTCTGGGTGAACTCACTCCATCGTAGGCCTCATCTACGCCCTTCAGCCAGATTAAGGTCAAGAGTAAGCCCACTTAATAAAAAAAAATAAAAAACAAACTCGACAACATAAGAAGTAGAAATTATTTATTTGCTGAACAATGTCAATTCAATAATATTAAGTAACAAACTATAATGATGTCAATTGGTTTGAATTACAGTCATAAAAATACAAGTATATTTTAGGAAGTCAACCATTACTGACATGCGATCCTACATGGGACACCTTTTCATTTAAGGCGGTACCCCCACCGAAAGTGGCGCCGCGTTGAATTTTATTTAATATCGTAATTCTAATTCACAATTTTAATAAAACTAAACGTGGAATTTTTAGAGCCCATTGTCTTGTATTTTTAGAAGGTATCGCTACATCTCGTCATAGTCATTCGTAGAAGTAGATGGCAAATGTGTCAAAAACGGCCACTTTAAGCAGTTTTGCTATCTACTTCTAGCACTGACTACGAGGGAATGTAATGATACCGTCTAAAAATACTAGACTATGGGCTCTAAAAATTCCACGTAAAGTTTTATTAAAATTGTGTATTAGAATTACGATATTAAATATAATTCAACGCGGCGCCACTTTCGGTGGGGGTACCGCCTTAAAAGATTGCTCTTGACACAAACTTTAGGCAAAATGCTGGATAAAAGCTAGTTTGGTGTACTATTCCTTTCCTTTCTTAAGTTAATAACCGATACGTTAGTTTTATGGATACAGCCTCTATGGTCTAGTGGTACAACCACCGGTATCAGACCCAGGGGTCCCGGGTTCGATTCCCAGCGGGGGTATACATATTGTATTCGGTTTTGTTGGTGGAAGGACTTGTTGTAAGTCCGCCTGGCTAGCTACCACCATCTTATCTAAGTCTGACGCCATAATAACAATGTTTCAGCATTGTTGTGTTCCGGCAGTTAGAGATAAGATAGCCAGTTCCTCAGTGATTGAGGATTCCGGGAGAGGCTCGCTTCCATCTTTAGCCTTATCAATACTTAACATCAGGTATGATGAAGGCTAAGAGCCTCCCCGTCGTTCATAAAAAAAAAAGAAAAAAAAATACACTGTCTATAAAAATAATAGCAGAAAGGTCACTTCTTGACACCAACTAATGACTTCTTCCAACCGTCTTGGGAATCAAATCCGCACTGACCCCGTCTCAAAACCGACCCCTGGTGTTGCCAGCTAAATTAACTTGCGATCCTCAATACGCTGTTATTGCAAATGGCGGCAAATAATGCTAAATCACCCGCAAATCCTAGTAATATAGGGTAACTTTTGGGGTGTATTTTCCATGTGGCTACATTATCTGTTGGCGGTAAAAGTGTTTATTGTGCGTTGGTCTTTGAATGGTGATGGGAGTTTTATTTTTTATGGCAACACAATTTGGACGCTAAAAGAACGCATTTGAACTTTTGTATATTTGTATCCAAAGTAAAGTGCAAATATATATTACTACGATTCGTATTTTGCCTATCTTCAATGGAACAATTTACAAATTAGTCGTCTTAAGATAAAACAAAAATAACAAAGTATTAAATGCGACTATTTTTCGAAAATAAGTATGTAATAATTGGTGCCAAATCTATCGTAGAAATAAACGGATTGGCTTATATCCGTTTTTTCTATCGATAAATATTTCTTACATTCACACCAATTCACCTAACCCCACAGAAAGCTCTGTAAGGCTTGTGTAATAGCTAGCGCAGACGACGGATAACGAAGGACTTTTTGTCCGCGACACGTCTTTATTGTTAGCCAAATAAGATTGAACTTAGACCGCGTATATCCATGAAAAGTACGCGATAGTCCTCGTTATATATTCAACTTTATGTTCTTAGTTATAAGGTCGTGTCGCGGACAAAAAGTCCTCCAATGTCCGTCGTCTGCGCAGGCCCTTATGGAAATCCATAGATTTGATACCGGAAATCGATATAAGTGTAAGGGTACTTTCGAGTAAGTATCGAGGAAGTTAATTAACAAAATATTGAAGGGGTATTGAGCAGCGTTCCAACAGGACGTAAACGGAACTGCATTTATGATAATTTTTTAATAGATTTTTTTTTTTTTTTTGACAATACGTACTTGATTGCATACTAGATAGTTTTTCATGCTACTGGTTTTAATTTGTTGGTTATAATTTTGCTACTTTTTTATTTATTAGACACATATTTTAATAGTAGAAAAGTGAATATTTTAATTGATCATAGGTTCTTGATACAATTAAAAATACCTTTGAAAACAGAAGTGTTAATAAGTAAAGCAATTTATTTCCGTTTTAAATATTATTTCAAAAGAATTACATTAAATCAATATCTATAGTGATTAGCTAATCCGTTTTTATCGATAGATTTGACACCGGTCAATCGATTTAAGAGAGTGATTACTAGCCGCCTTATTGTCAAACATTCGGAAACTTTCCGAGAGCGGAATCTATGCATTTGTCACTGTCACTCACTTCAAAATAGAGAAAGACAAAGCATATATTTCGAATCCGATTCCGTGTCCGATGGTTGTGAATCTGTCCGCGCTGGTGTGATTTCATCGTTAAGTTATCGTGTGAGGGATCATAATGCAGCGATAGTTTCTCTTTGATCATAATAATAGGTCTTTACCAATGAAATTACCGATTATTTCTTACTCTCCTAGAGAACTGCACTACTTCTATAATTAAAAATACATCAATTGCTTGATTTTATATTAAATTAAGATCATAACACTCAAGAATATGTAATCATAGGTTTATTATTGTTGTTTCTTATACGATAAAAATACTTCGAAAGGTACTTTGAAAGCAAAAATAACAACTTGATTTAATGTTATTTCTAAGATACTCATTATTGATAAAATAAAAATAAAGCATTAGATTGCTCAGTTTTCATTCAATGCTGGGACATAAAAAATAATGATTTATCTATAATATAAAAAGTTGAACAATGTAATTAGACATCCGATTGGTGTATTCCTATATTTTAAGTTTTTATTATGTATGTTTAAATCTGTGGCAATCTGTGGTCTGTGCCTATGTCATTTGATAGGAAATAAAGGTGTGTCTCTGTATGCATTTGCATTTATTTGCGGGAGGGTGCATCTTGCATGTGTTTTTTCTTATGGAATTAAGATATTTTTCGTTTTTCTACTAAGATATGGATTTCCGCCAAGTTACGCTTGATTCTATCAAATAAGTTGTATATCTTTACCGATCTACACCAAATTTCCTGCAGCTTTCTTTCAACGTAAACCTGAATCCCTAACAAATTATTCCGAGCCACAATTTTCCCGGGTATTGAGAACCATTGACCAAGGCCTTACGGGTAAGTTATTAGGTTGTTAAATTTTAATATCATCATCATAGCAGCCAGACGACCCAAACTGCTGGGTTTACTGCAAGGATTCCACGACGATCGGTCTTGAGCTGCCCGCAAGGGCCTACCCTCGGAGCGTCGTCCTCTGGATAGCTTTATTATATCCGTGAGAATTGTCTTTATTTCCTGACAGCTACTATGTTCTTTTCCTTCTTATAATGTATATCTTTACCAAACCACACTTCCTTTCAACGTTTACCTAAAAATGATTAACGTTATCTACCAAATCCTGGGCTAATTATTCAGCGCAACAAAATTCCCGGGTGTTGGGAACCATTGACCAAGGACTTACGCCGTAAGTTATTAGGTTAATAAATCTTAATATACGCGCCGGGCATGCTAATGGCGCCTAATGTCATGGGGGGAGTAGGGATGGACTGTGATCGAGTAGCGGTTATTGTGGTTGCAGATAAAAAAAAGACAACTTTGATTGTTTTGAGTATTGACATTAATCTTTATTGATGTAAATCGGGTTTTAAACGAAATCGTGAAAAAACAGCTGTTCTGAAAAGTACAAACTTCGAACAAAATGTATGGATTAGCTGTTTTTTTTCGGGTTTTCGTTGTTGGCTCCATTGTAATGATTGTTCATGGTCATACAACGACACCTAAAAGTTTTCTTGTAATTAAAAATACGGTTTATAGTTATGACTTCAGAATGGTTTAATGTCTTCTCTCATAGTTTGGCTGATCTTTTAGGGTTTCACATCAGAGCCATATGGTACTCCAGATCTTCAACGATCTTAGTTTTGATAATTATTCTTTAATATGGTCACTAAACTTTAGCTTTGTGCCAAATTTCAGCTCTCTAGGTATAGTGGAAGTACTAGATCTTTTTGATGATCGGTAAATCAATGACAAAATTGCTAATCTCTTATTGGCTATGGCTCCTAAAATATATGTACAAATGATATGAAATTAAGGTGTATAGATACTTTTTGTATCTACTTTTTGTAAAAAAAAATTCAGGCCTCTAGCTTAATCGAAACGGAAGTTAGAGGGGGGTCAAAATAGTCCTGAGTGGCTTCGAGAAAAGAATGGTACTGCTACCTTTTTTGCTCGACTTGGCGGGGGCACTGCCTCACCCCCAAATATGCATAAGATGATTGCTCCGAGAAAGTTAAAAAAAAACGAAAACGACCACTTGCGATAATCACATTCATAATACAATTACCTTAAATTGTTTATGATATTCTCGTCTCTGTCGTAGATATTCTCGCACTAAAAGAAACAAAAATAATAACCGAATAATTGATAACACGAACGTTCTATTCTATTCTATTCTATTCTATTCTAAGATTTCCCTTGTAAACGTTCGTCCAGTCCGACCTTTTCAGTTGTCTAATCGTCGGGACTCGAGCCCGATTTATTTTTATCGATATCAGTATATGCACGTGTGACATCACTACCCAATGCATCTTTTTAATAATGAAAGGATTTGGTAAACAAAATCATGACTGCGGGGGACATTATCTTTATTGAGCTTGTTTCATTTCGCGCTTGTTTAATTTTTAATGTAGTGGTTGTATGATGGGGTGTGATGCGGTAGAATTTATTCAGATACTTTTAATTGTAGCGTACCTTTCATCTGAAAATAACACTATAGTCGGATTTTTTGATTTGACCGGTTGTCAATGTCACTTTGTAAAAATAATGCTGCCTTAAAATGTAGCTCTTAGAGTTTCGTAATAACACGTGTTGTGAGGCTCCATTTTAAACTCAATCTACCGTACAATTTCTGTATAATAAAAAATATATTTACTAGACATTGGGAAAATTCGCGTATTTAACGCAAGCACGCCATTAATTAAGAAAGAAGAAGAAATGTAGCTATAATGATAATATTGAATTGTGTGCGTGAATGGAATCAATACTTACTGAACTGGAACTGGATCTGTGCAAATCATTACGAAAAACAGTTAGCAGTATTATTTTTACCACATTTTTACAAATTGACATTGGCACCTGTCAAATTACTGTACAAGATTAAAATCCTAGCAATACTTCAAGTTGAGAGATATATACAAAAGTTTATTGGTGATATTGGACTAGGCGCTCTATTTTTGATTCACTCGTCTCGAGGATTCTACTGATTTTCGTGCGACGTTTGAGTTTCCGTATTCCGTAAAAGTGACCTTGCCCGTATATACATAGCTTCGCTTTTAGCCAGTAGTACCGCCTCTTAACGCGAGTGCGTGAGACAAAGCGAAAAGCGTGCTACGTCTACGCATGCAAGGTCGCCCCCTCGTTCGCCTAGCCACTCGCGCGTCGACTCATTCAAAAATAGAGGTCTAGGAATGAAAGAAGAACATGAAATGCCTCAGCTGCAACTTTTTGCTGCAGATAGTAGCCTACCTATTGATGGCCTATTGATGGCGACCTACGCGCATATTCCATTGTAGGCGCGATGGGGTGACAACTCGTGACTTTCTTTTGTTTCCGGACTTCGTCATCGACCCAACTAATGCTAGGTGCGCCATCTCGTTGAGGCGTCGCTATTAATATTTTTTACTGCACCTTTGATGCTTAGTAAAGTAACTATTTAGTGATCTGTGGTGACAGTATGTAAGTAACCACCTCTGTGGTCTAGTGGTAACAACCACCGGTATCAGACCCAGGGGTCCCGGGTTCGATTCCTAGCGGGGTTGTATTCGGTTTGTTTAGTACTTTTGGTTAGGACTTGTTGTAAGTCCGTGTGGCTATCTACCGCCATCTTATCTAAGCCTGACGCCATAAAGACAATGTTTTCAGCATTGTTGTGTTCCGGCAGTTAGAGATAAGACAGCCAGTTCCTCAGTGGTTGAGGATTCCGGGAGAGGCTCGCTTCCATCTTCGGCCTTATCAATACTTAACATCAGGTATGATGAAGGCTAAGAGTCTCCCCGTTGTTCTTAAAAAAAGTATTATTCGTAGGTACCAGTACATATGTATATACCACAACCAGCTGTTTCACCCGCGTGGTTCCCGTTCCCGTAGGAATATCGGGATGAAAAGTATCCTATATTTTAATCCAGACAAAATTTAATCTCTGTGCTTAATTTCATAAAAATCCGTTCAGTAGTTTTATCGTGAAAGAGTAACAAACAAACAAACTGACATACTTTCGCAATTATAATATTATTAGGATAACACTAATACAGACGGACAATACTAACAATCGCAGAGCAAGATTTGTTTCTAAATATAGGTATACCAATGTAGTTCCAAACAACTAATAGTCCCAGACTATCCCTTACTTAAGTTCCCCCACACTGAACAGATTGAAGCCAGTTCAATTACCGCTTTAATTAAACTATTTGGCCGTGGGCGGACACAACCTCTATATAAGAACATAGACAATTGTCTGCGTCTAGACAGACATGTATCTGTATTTAGTACACACAATACGACACTCGCTTCTCGATTACGTGTCACTGTCTCAACATCATGCGCGACATCAAAGAGGAACTAATTTGTTTATTTCACAGACCATACCGAGATAGACGGTAAAAGCGTACCTACCTTGCGTGTCAAAAGTTTGATCCACGGCCAAAGTTTTTCGACCTACGTCAGTCCGCTTGAGACCATTGCCATGAAAGTACGCGTCACTCAGAAACGAAAATGGTTAATTGTGCAGTACTTTCTTGCAAGAGCTCTTCAATAACATTTCCACACCACTAAATCTCGCTCGTGACGTCATCGTAGGTACGAAAAACTGACTCCAAAAGGATTATTTTTTGCTTTTTAGTTTTTGGTGTTGGTTTTTTAACGCGTTTTAAATTTTTCACTTTTTAATTTCTGTAATAGGTTGTTTTGCAAACTGCAGTATGATTTTTCTAGATTCGATTAAGTTTCATGAACATTATAAACAAAGTCACATGGAAATTGCATCTTCCAAGTTAACAAAAATACACAATTAAAAAACAAAAAACAAATCAAATTTTTATGGGAACAAATGGCAAAAATTACGCATCGATAAAAAATTACGTAAATCGGAAAAATCTTGGCGTAATCGGTGTACATATATAAAATAACATTAAAAAAAACATACCAACCGAATTGAGAACCTCCTTCTCTTTGGAAGTCGGTTAAAAAGCAATAAATAAGGTTTAATTAATAAATTATTATTTGTAATATAAACTTTTTCTATGAAGACTTTATGAAAGAACGCTCCCTAAAAATCTACTAGATTTTCCTCGAGATTGTACGTAAATAAAGAGGTTTTCTTCGAGCAACTGTCAATCTAAATATTCGGCCTATTGTACTCCTGTGTTCCGATTACTTAATCATTTTATTGAACTCATATTCACATCGTGTATCCGTTCGTGAATGGCGGCAGCACAAAAGAACTTTGCCCTAATAATTTTATGGGCACGCTAAAATGCACACAAAGCCGCGATGTGGGAGATCTCAGATATTCAAATATTATAAGTTTTTATGCACTGTTACCAGCGATAACGGATATCGAAAGAGTTTTGGCCAAACGTTATAATATTTTGCGGTTTGACAAAGAAGACTTAAGGTTATCGGATGACGATGCGACTTGCGATTAGTTTTAGGTCTAAACGTTTAACAACGCAACTTTCGCATTGTTCTGTCACTGGATGGGTGACCAAAGTTTGCCATATCGAGCTCCTTTCTGTATGAAACTCATACGTGAAGGCACGTTTAATAGGGTTGCAATAGCAGTCGTCAATACCCACCAATCAAATAAAGATTTACCTCTCAGACCTAATGGTAACTACCTAATGGTAGGACTTGTTTTAAGTCCGCCTGCCTAGCTACCACCATCTTATATAAGTCTGACGCCATAACAACAATGTTTTCATTGTTGTGTTCCGGCAGTTAAAGATAAGATACCCAGTTCCTCAGTGATTGATGCTTCCGTGCTTGCATCTTCAGCCTTATCAATACTTAACATCAGGTATGATGAAGGCTAAGAGTCACCCCGTCGTTCATAATAAAAAGACCCCGGCTATGAGACACAATAGATTCCATTGTTCTCTGGACACAGGTGTCCTGCTAGCAAATGAGGAATTAAAGATATTGTCTTCTTAAGTTGGATTTTGAGTTCTCTCGTCGTTTGAGCACAATTTGTGCACCATCGCAGGATTGCAGATCTTCAACAAATGAAAAACTAAGAAATTATCAAAGATGTTGGTTCATGGCTTCTCAAAACAACGGGTTGCACTCCGCGAGTGCCGGCAAAAGTAAAAACCGCTTAAACGAAACAGCAGGAGCAGGCATACATTTTCACCACGCGGTAGAAAGAAAAGGGGGATTCTTCCACTACTACGCCGCGTCGGCGGGCGCTCTACTCTCCCTTCGTCTTATGAATTTTCTATCAGGGTCACGTGTCCTGACGCGACTTTAAAATTTTTTACTCATCCCAAAAATTAAATCTCTGATCTGCACAACGCTGCTAAAGCAGTTTTCACTTCAAAAAATAAAATAAAAACCTCCATATATATTCCGAAGCACATTTTCTCGACAAGAAGCAATATTTGCTCAACCACGCTGTTTACTTAGCTTATAAGTTACCTTTGCTTGAGCGCAAACATAGTAGGGTTAAATACGCGGCAGTTCTTCAGAAGTATTATAAATATTGGTTGAAACATAATGATATTATTTATCGTGAACTTCAATCGTGACTTTTGGCAGTTTGAGTTTAACTGACAAGTTTATCCAGCTACAGGTAAAGTTAATTTTAAAAATAAATAGACGTTTGTTTGCTTGGTATCGTCAGCCATTTTAATGTTGCATATAAAAAGTAAATAATTCAATAGATTGCGACTGATGTTTTGAATAACGTTCAACCGTAAAGGAAATTTAATATCAGTTTGGGAAAGTTGATAGACATCAAATCATTCAAAGTGCCCGTGTGATTTCGGCAAAGTAATACATTATTAATGCACGTTTAAATATATATATTTTTTTAATTATTGACAAAAATAATAACAAATGAGATGTTGTAGATCCAACTTTACCGTGTACTGGAGTCCTCTAATTCTAGATCTTAAGAAAGAATAATTAGTGATAAAACTATACTTAATCAAATGACATATAATGTCAAAAATCAAAGTGATAATGACATAATAAAAAGGCACTTGGTTCAACATCCTCACTGTTGTTTCCTTTTACTCTTCTCTTAAAATATTTCAAACTTTAAATTACTTTTTTTTACTTTTTAATTGTGCATCTTACAATGCTATTTTCGTTCCGTCGTCCGGGCGACATGAGACATGATTGTTTAAATTACTTGCCTAAGAAGAATAACTCTCAACTTTATTTAACCACACATAGCTAATAGTTTTTGTTTTTTACTGGGGTACTCTATTTTATGAACAACGGGGAGGCTCGTAGCCTTCATCATACCTGATGTAAGTATTGATAAGACTGTAGGTGGAAGCGAGCCTCTCCCGGAATCCTCAACAACTGAGGATCTGGCTATCTTATCTCTAACTGCCGGAACAATTCTGTTATGGCGTCAGACTTAGATATAAAGTGGTGGTAGCTAGCCAGGTGGACTTACAACAAGTCTCACCACCAACCAGATTAATCAAATTAACTTCCGGCTCTTCAGTCGATAGGACCTAGATTTGTATTTCTCTTTTCTGACATTTTAATTTTTTTTCAAGTGCAGTAACCCTGGTACCAATTTGGCAAACAATTTTTTATTTGTTATCGAAACTATAGCTCTCTCTTCTTCATATCCATAGACTGCTTTACTGATAGCAGTTTATTCGAACATTTTCGATAACGTTGATAGTTAATGTCAACCGGATTACAAAGGGCACTGCCGGCCTACCATGATCTATTAGAAACCATCATGTCATATGTTTTGTTTGAGTTTTGTTTTATTGAAGTTGCCGCGTTTTGAAACGCTTCACACTTTGGAGTCGATGACTGAGCGAAGACGTCACAAAACTTCTGTCAAAACCATGCTATTTCGTGCTACGAATCTCTTAAAGTAAAGAGATTCGTAGCACGAAATAGCATGGTAAGATTGAAACAATACTGTGCTAAGTGATGGCTGTAGGCCCCTTGATTACAAGGGGCAATGGTGTGTGTAAATTTTTATAGGCAAAATTGATTTCATCATCGTCATCCTTTTTTACACAGGGACAGGCATTCTTTTGCGTTTGATAAAACGCCTCAAAAAAAGTAGTTTAAAGTAGTTTCTCTGTGTTTAATATGTCTAACACAAAGCCATTATTGTTCTACCATCCGTACCCTGTAAACCAACAGTAGCCACCCGGACCAGCCACGGACGGACAAACAAACGTACATTTTGTTCCTTTTGCCTCATATCTGCCCTCACTTCGCGCCACACCGCGAGATTCTTTGCGCAAGATTTTTTCCAACGCCTCTCTTCAATCTTCATTTTTTTTTTACTCGTTATATTTACTTCGTCGACTATTTTTGGTCGCCTCTATTTTACTTGGAATCTGTTTGTTTTGGCAGGTGAGGGTTTGATTTTTAGAAATCTTTATAAAGAATAATAATAAATAGTCTTTAGGCTTCACACAACAATGGCAAAACGTATTTTTTCCAAATAATAATCAGCTAGATTAGCTAAGATATTATCAACAGTAAGTAAAAGTGTCAAGAAGAAGAAATTGATATTCAAAACATTACTAATAATTTTAAAAAAATCTTAACCTTGATCAACGTCGACTACTAACCATGGCATTATTTCATAACTTACAGAAGACGCACAAACTAAGGTGTAAATGTCCTCCAAAATTTTTTTAATAAAGTATCATTTAATTCCATTCAGTATTGTATAATATTATTTACGTGCAGTGCAATGCTTCCCACCCACTACGTCCAGTCAGTGCGAATTCTAAGAATCCATGACAACTTTTCCATAACGTCAGTTGTATTTAAGTTAAAAAACCACGTCTACAATAGTAACAAACGACAAATGGTAGGACAATATTAGGTAAACTAAGAACGGGTAAAATACGCGGCAGCAATACTTATTCTTAGTAAAGTTAAATTAATAAAAATAAAGTAAGCCAAAGATATCTCTTTTGCAACGACAGTATTAACGCATTGCCGTTGGATATAACAAAGCCTTACGAAGTTACGTTATTCAAAAATAAATACATATAACTAAATTAGGGAATATTTAAAATAAGGTGACAAAGTGAGAGGTGAACATTGTCAAAATCATGTTATTACAACAAAGAAAACGGATTATAGATCTCAACAAAGTTGTATTTAATGTCGGAACGATATCGGGCGTTAGGTGTTTATTTCCGTGTGAAATGGTCAATAATCATATTGCACAGTAGCTTAGCTTCACGATCTATCGGTAATTTTCACGGATTACATTATAGATTCCATGGTTGTGACATACTGCTGTAGAGAAACGCGAGCAAGTCTATCAACGAGCGATCAACTATGACAAGAGTTGCATATTTTGCTCGCAAAACTAAGAAACTTGTTACATACTGTTATAGTATTGCTTTGCAATGTATTTACAAATTTCGGTTTCTGTAACTTGTATCTCATTGTTGTGCCCACTAAGATTCTGGATAAAATTATCAAATCTATCATAGCGTAAAGTAAGATCTGTTACATTCCGTAATTATGAGATTCGTAAGTCATCTCATTATTAACTCCTAAAATTATCACGTTATCAACAAAATAGCTTTTTGACTTAAAACAAATTATTAATCTGTCTTTCTATTTTTTTGTAATGCTCTACATCCCACACGGTAGTAAGTCACGAGTGTTAACGAAATACAAATATTAGTGAACACACGACACAAATTAAGACTAACGTCTAATGTAAAGTACTATTTAACTTGAAACTAAGTGCTTGGACAAAGTAGCTGTTAGCAGATTACTGTTCAACTTGTTTATCCTATTGAATTAGACAATTTACGATCGACTAAAAGTTGTTTACTGAGTATGGCTCAACAAGTTGTCTTACGCAAATGTTTATGACACCCAAATTAACCGTTAGTCCCTCACAGATATTTGAAATTATGATTAAAACCTACAGAATTACCTGTTCAAGGTTATTTCGCAATATAAAAAAGCGTTTGACATAAATAACGCTAAAACAAAATTTACCAGATAAAGTTTGAGAACTTTGGTAATATTATCGCGGTTCCTAAAGCAACAATTACAATATTACTGAACATTCGAAAATCTAAGTGAAATAAAAAGCACAAGTCACATATCCCCTACCTTTATTACAAGTGCGAAACAAACGTTCAATAGATAACTCTCATAAAAAGACCATAACTCTAGAACTTATGTCGCAATGAAACTGACTAAGACCTTCGGCAATATCAGCCACCCATTCACGAGGCTTTTAAAGTGTCATTACTCAAACGTAAATGTGTTTTATATGTGCAACACGAAGATTGAATCAGGTAGAAGGTCCTGTGAAATGTGTCGATATAGTGCAACTTTTGTATGGAACGTGCGAAGAGGGTGTCTCGCAAGGTGGCACGCTGGGACCGTTTTTTAACACGTTCTATATTTTATTGAGATATCGCGTAATACATCGAAACTTTAGTAAATGTAGATCACTTTCTTTTATCTTAGAATAACACTTTTCTTTTTTTTTCTGCTATAACTTTTTTACGTATTTTCGGTTATACTTTTGTATGTTTCTGTAGTTTTTTGGATATATTTTGTTACCGCAGAATAAAGTATTTTGGCAAAGAATTCAAAGTTAATTTATTACCGAAAACAACATGCTGAGGAGAAGATGTCTTTGAAAAACTATTACAATAAAAGACGACACTATAGTCAAGATTACTATAAAGTGTTTGTATCAAGATAACAGGTATAACTTTTTTGAACGAACTTATAAAATCGATCATACTAAGTTCTTTGCGTAAAGAGGTGTTCCTCGAAAGAACCATGTACAGACACACGCAATTATGTTTTTTTCCTGTGATTTGACATCATTTAATATAATAATATTAAATGGCGTCACATAAAAAATACAATTAATTAGCTAAATAGACTAACCTGAACTCGACTTTCCGTAAGGCCGATTCTCATGGCGATCTCTTCTCTCATGAAGATGTCAGGATAGTGTGTCTTGGAAAAACATCGCTCCAACTCGTTTAGTTGTGCCGGTGTAAACCTAGAGACAGAGAAATTGTTATAAAACGCTTTTTCGTCGCGATTGTCTAACAACCAGAATACGGCTGCTGTACAGAATAGGGACACTATAAGTGTTGTATGCTCCACCTCTGATGACGGCAACACGTAACATTGCATCCCCAGTCAGCCTGTGACCACGGCCAAACCAACTTGGCCCAAAAATTGTGAAATTTAGGTTGGTCAAATATATCACTTATGGTTCTACGCGTTTAATACCCGTTTGAATTTCAATATTTAAAATGCAACGCAAAAGTTTAAAATTGAAAAGATACTACACTGGTCATCACAAAAATCGACCAACCCTGTTTTTGCAATATTGCTCTTTATACTTTCAAAGATAAGCGTTTAGAAGTTAGAGTCGGGGAAGATGTTTGACATTAGTAAACAATATGATTATAATAGAATTTCTTTTGTTCAAATTAGTTTAAAATTTAGGAGGGCCGACTTTTGTAATGACTAGTGTGTTTAGGTGATAGATATTCAACATTTTCCTTTGGATACATAACTTTCAGTTACGAGTATTACCTCTATAGCACAGTCTAAACATAAACAGTCTGTGCACTCGGCACAAAGTAACTATTTATTAATCTGTGACTCGGCCGATATGACGCGCTTACACACACACACGCGCGCTGCTCGCTATCGTTACACGGCCTCTTGATGGTTTTCAATGGTAAAACAATTGCAATGCGTCATTTCGACCGCTTGTGGGCAGTGCAACGACTGTTTAAACTGAGCCGCTGACCATAATTAGCCCCAAAGAGCAGCTGAATACTTTAGAACTTTGTCGCACCAGCTACAAAGCTCGTTTGCTTTATACAGAGCTGAATGTGCGCAATGATTGATGTGACATACACAGTACGACAGTGTTCACGTAATTATGAAGCTGTCCGTATAACAAAAAATATATAGTTATTGTTCTAGTACATGACACTCACAATTTATATGGTTATTGTAGAAGTACAATACTTGTATGTATCATAGAGAAAACAAATTTTGAAAATTTCGTAACCACGAATGAGATTAACGTAGTTTGAGCAAGGAAACGCTAAGTGCCTAAGGGTCCTGATTCAGGAGAAAATAAGGGTGCAGTCACCTAGTCCGATGCCTCTTCTGCTTGGCGGGTTTTTTCAACTGTCCGAGGCCGAGGAAGACATGCTGATGGGCACCGTGGCCTTGTCCCCCCACATTGCTATGTTTAAGCCCAATCAGAGTTAATCGGGATTAGTGACAATTGGTGAAAAAATTCTCTAATGTCCGATTTCACTATCACCACTAACATAAGGAGTTTCTTAAACACTAAGTAATCAAAGGTATGAAAATGACTACATAATGTTTAACAGCCACCAGTAAGGGGGCTTGGTGAAATCGTGTATCGTACAATGAAGAGCTCGTGGCGGCGCTTGATAGACTGATGGTATTCCATTACGTTTTGTTAAGCAACGATCGGTCCGGTCAGTTGTCGGATGGGTGACCGTAAAGAGGCATTACAACTGAACGCTACCGTGCTTTGGAGGGCGATCCGGGCGATCCGGGCTGTTTTTATCTGATAACAGTCGTTAAGCCAAGTCTGAGGCCTTATAGGCGGCTAGATAAACTCTGACGCCAGAGGTGATCATTAATCCTCATACGATAAGAAGAAGAAGAAGTTTAGCCACCTAGTGACCTCTTCTGCTTAGTTGGCCTGTCGCTGTCCGAGGCCCAGGAAGACATGCTGACGGGCACCGTGGCCATGTGCCCCCCACTGTTCTGCTGGTGGATGCTACCTGATGGAGAAATAGCTAAGGGTACAGTCACCTAGTCCGATGCCTCTTCTGTTTGGCGGGCTTGTCGCTGTCCGAGGCCGAGGAAGACATGCTGACGGGCACCGTGGCCATGTGCCCCCCACTGTGCTGCTGGTGGATGCCACCTGATAGAGGAATAAAGGTTTAATGACGTAGACAAAGATAAAATGTGGAAAAAGATCAAACAATCGCAACAATCTAGCCAAAGCTAACTTTCATAATACTTTTGATATATTTTTAATAGAAAAATATTGAAAAACATTTCGTCCACAAGTTGTTCTCAGACAGGACTCGAACCTTCAACCTTTAGGTACTTTTGGGGAGCTGTGTCATGCCATCAGGTGTTCCAGACCTTCGATTTTTATAAGTCATTTAAAAATACTCATCACGCTAAACAATTTATCCCAAGGTGCTATATTCGTATTTTTTATAGTTTAGCTTGGCTGCTAGGGTTCCACATCAGGTGTACCAGACCTTCGATATTTGTACGTCAATAGAAAATGCTCATTAGGCTCAACAACTTTTCCTAAGTTTTATATTTCTCATAGTTTGGCTGGACTGCTATGGTTCCACATCAGGGAAATTCGACCTCCATTTTTTTTTCACAAGAACCATCTCCTGACCATATTAAACACAACAAGTACGACGTACGTACAACGCGTAATTCAATGACCAAGGGAAATAGGGGTTCATTTTTATATATATACTAGCTTTCGCCCGCGGTTTCACAACCGATGCATGAGACTCTAACACATGCATGAAACTCAAGCATATACATGCAACATATCTTGTAAGTGATCGCCCCTAATATTGTGCGCGATGTGAAGTCGCGCCCCGAGCGCATGGTGCGAACGCTCTATGATCGGCTCGATCTCATGTTGCTTACTCTCATCAAAGCATAAGTAGTGTACTTAACATTTACATGAGACTCGAATTCATGCATGAGACTCTAAATCATGCATGAAACTCAAACACATGCATGAGATTCTAACTCATGCATGAGACTCTAACTCATGCATGAGACTCTAACACATGCATGAAACTCAAGCATATGCATGCAACGTACCTTGTAAGTGATCGCCTCTGATATTGTGCGCGATATGCAGTCGCGCCCCGAGCGCATGATGCGACCGCTCTATGTTCGGCTTGATCTCGTGTTGTTTACTCTCATCGGAGCATGAGTCTTTGTGACCTGTGGCAAACAAATGAAAAGAATAAATGTAATTTAGTTTATGGCATACGACAAGTAATAAAATGTAGAGAAATGACAAAAGCTAGTAAATATACAAATTACAACAGGTGATCTGATTGTTATATAACAATATTTGTACCATATCGTGTTTTTTTTTTGTGAAAGAGAGTAAAAAATATTATAATAGGAAAAGGGGAGCCAAAATTAAATTACGGAACAACTGTATATAAAATAGAAAATAACCTCCTTCGTTTTTAATTTATATAATAAGTAAATATACCTAAATTAGGTAAAAGTAAAAGAAAATTTTTTACTTGACCGCCAAAAGCTCTTAGTTTGAGCCTTTGTGATACCCTCCGGTAGGTAGTGTATTTTACAGCTGAATTTTGCAGAAAGGAACAGTAAAAAAATATTATCAGGCACCAAATTTGAGACATTTTAAAGAAAGACTAGGACAAAGTGTTAGAATCGGCGAGCATGTAAGATATGTCTAGGGATCCCTGGACCCTTTACGTAGAAGGCAGGAAGGCTTTACAAGAAGTGAAAAGTGTTTCTGTCGTTTGTAAGACTGTGCATCCCTTGTCAAAATTGGAATTTGCGAAACCAAAGTTCCAGTAAATGCGCATGCGTAAACTAAAATAGTACACAAATAAAGTTGATACTTTGGTTATATTTTAACGTTTTGGACGTTTTTGCATTATTTCAATAGACATCCATACTAATATTACATAGTTATGTAAAAATAACTCTGTCTGTAACTTTTTCCACGTCTGAACCGTAAGTTTATGCAGTTTTGTGTGGAGATTAGAGTTAATTTTTAAACAAGTAAATATACTACAAAAAAGCAACTTGTCTCATGTCGCCCTGACGGGACTCGAACATCCTTGGGAATCCGGCCCAATGCACTGACCAATTATGCTACAGAGACCTATGAGAACACGTTGAAATTCTCTAGTATATTCACCTTTTCTACGGTGTTGGCCATCACATAAAATAGTGCTTTGACAGCTATTTAAATATATAGGCTAAAGTTATTTGATAGATTACGCATGGGCAATATTAATAAATAACCTAAACGAAATAGATAAACTATATCATTAAGTATTGTAATAGTTTAAAGCCCTCTAGTCTAGTGGTATTGCTATGCCCTTGCAGGGCGTCACATGTTTACTAAAATATTACTGTATCATCTCGTTGTGTACTGTGACTTGCAATAAATATATTATGAATTATGAATTTTTACCCCAAAGAAATTACATTGATGAATTTAGTAGCAATATGGTTAACTTACTTTCAAAGCGTAAATAGCGATTATTATGTTTTTGTTGGCATATTTCAATGTTATCTTTTAAGATAAATTTTAATAGAAAAATATTATAAAAAAAGGACTAATCAAAAGTTGCTCGTAGGCGCTATTTTTGAAAAATATCATGTCTGTTCCCGGCTAAGGAACGGGGAACAGAATGATCAGATTCAAAATTATATGAAATTAAACTAAAAGATTGATGATATCGTATAAAGCTATGTATATGTAAAAATAAAAACCAACCTTATTAAAATATATTATAATTTAACTTTAGACAGAAGTAAACTAGTAGAAACATTTATGGTAAGTAGGTATTTAACATTGAAAATTGTTGGGAAAATTGATTGATGAAATTGATTGAACTTCAAAAGTCCAAAAGTCTGTTTCGTGCGGAACGCTCATTTTAAGTTTCACGAAAACCAAAAAAAATACCGGCTAAGTGCGAGTCGGACTCACGCACCGAGGGTTCCGTTTAAAATTTTCAAAAATATTTTTTATTAAATGGTGTAACTAAAAATTTACGGTTTTCGCAATGTTTCCTTTATCTGTACTATAAGACGTTATTTCGTACCAAATTTCAAGATTCTAACATAACGGGAAGTACCCTGTAGGTTTCGATTCCCGTGCGAGTTTCGAAAATTTGCGGCATCTTTTGATTGCTTTGGCTTAGAAGTTTGATTTTTTCACAGCTCCAAGGGACAGTAGACTTGAGTATTAGATATAAGTTTCAGTTTGATACCTCCACGCGTTCCTGAGAAAAACGGTCTTGACAGACGGACGGACGGACAACGTAGTGATCCTATAAGGGTTCCATTTTTTCCTTTTGAGGTACGGAACCCTAAAAATATAGAATAAGTAAAACCCCGTAAATTCCGTCTTTAAATAAACTTTTTGTAGTTGATGCCAGCCAGGACATAAAAAAACTAAAGAGCAATGTAGAATGCACTATCGGTGCCTTGGCTGGAATGGTATGGCAATGATTCCAAAAAGTATATTTTGAAGACGGTTTTTCGATACGGGATTTATTTACTTGCAATTTTTCTGGTTTTCGTTTGATTTTTATTTTTTGAAGTCGATTTTTAAGGGCTGGGCTAATATAGAGGCTGGCCTCGTCTCAGTCCGCTGTGTATTATCGTGAGACGTCATTTTGAAAAGTGTTTAAAATGAAGAGAACAAAGATGCTGTTTTTTGCATTAAACAGGTGACATTTCAGAGTTGGTTTCTAATCATGTTTTACAGCTGTAAGTTCCAGAGGGCGCTGCAGTAGTCTGCTGCAAGTTCTACAAAAAGATAAATAAAAAACAAATTTTAAAAAACAAACCACGTCTCATGTAGGAAACGTCATAGACAAAAATAAAAAGAGTTAAATAATTTTACGAAAATCCCCCGACTAAAAGTGATGTAGCCTACATCACTTTTAGTCGGGGGATGCAACTACTAGGGATGGGATGCTACTAGTGCAAGTCGAACTCGCACATGAAGGGTTTCGTCTCACACCCAAGGTTGCCTGGAAGAGATTGCTACGTAGCAATATGGACGCCTATTGTGTGTTCCTCTTTTTTGGCATTTTCTCTGTATGCGTTTGTTTTTGTATCGTGTGCAATAAAGTTTCTATTATTATTATTAACAAAATGCCACTAAATTTTTTCGCCTGCAAAAATAACTTTGTTTTTCATAGTGTTTGTATGAATGACAAAGTTATTTTTGCGTTTTTAAAGTTTTGGAAAATGTGCTATACCTCTGAAACTACTAAATATATTTCGTTCAAACCAATTTTCTTTGAAAGTTTTTATAAAGATCTACATCATATATACAGGAAGGTCCAAAAAGTGACGTCAAAATTTTTTTTAGATTCATCACACCTGGGTGTATCCGAAAATACCCCGATTTTAAGTAGTTTAGAAGTTATGATTTTTCAAATGTGTATTTGCACATATAAGTTGCTCTGGTAGAAATACCAGAGCAACTTAAAAAAATCACAACTTGTTTAATTTTTTGATTTTTTGATTTTTTTTTTGCAACATGATCGTCTTGAATTTCTCTTTCATACGTTTAATCTACTACACAACATTCTTCATTACAAGTTACCGAAAAAAGAGTCGAAAGAGAAAATTTTAGGTTTGAGTTCGACGGAGTAAAATTTAAAAATTCTCTTAATAATACAAAATGGATGTTTCATAGGTTCAAACTAATTTTAAAAACTTCAGCAATTTATCAGCTTGCTAAATAATTATAAAAAAGTTGTTCTTAATAGGCGATTTTACGAAGAAATCGGCTTCTAAACTTAGTAAGGTGAAAAAGCGCTAAGAAAAAATAGTCCTAAAAAATTGTTTTAGCTATTTTTTTCATCCTTATGACTGACATAAGTCCTCAAAAGCATTCAAAGATATAAAACAACTTTTACGGATATCAAACGCGCTATATTTTCACGAACTAAGTTGTAATTGTCCGTATTTTTAGGTTTTTTAGGGGTTTTTTGATTTTCCCGACGTTTCGGCACCTTTACAGCTGCCGTGGTCACGGGATGACTCATTCCGTCAGTCATCCCGTATCCGTAAAAGTTGTTTTATTTCAATGAACAGTGCGCGCCAAAACATAAGATGTACGTATGCATTCAAAGATACTTTCAAACGGTTGACTTTGAGAAAAAACTGTTTTGAAAGCCTCGATGTAATTTTTAAAGATCTATCAAATGATATCCCACACGTATAGGTATGATGAAAAAAAAACTCAGTAACAGTTCCATGTAAGAATACATCTACCGACCAAGTTTCAACTGTGTAATCCTCATAGTTTTGGAATAAAGTGGCTGTGACATTTTACCACTTTGGAAGTGTATATCTTTCAAACGGTTGAGAAAAAACACTGTAATAAAACTGTAATAGGAACTTCAATGTAATTTTTAAAGATCTATCTATAGATACGCCTCAAGTATGGGTTTGATAAAAAAAATAAAAAAAATGTTTCAAATCCCTTCGGGAAAAATGCTATATTTCAAAAACTGACAACCATATTTCGTTCAAACCAATTTTCGTTGAAAGTTTTTATTAAGATCTACAGCAATTTTTTTTTTAATTTTTCACTCTCTTATTTCAAAAGTTAGAGGGGGGGGGCACATTTTACCACTTTGGAAGTGTACATCTTTCAAACGGTTGACTTTGAGAAAAAATCTTTTTAGAAACCTCAATGTAATTTTTAAAGACCTATCTATAGATACCACACACGTATAGGTTTGATGAAAAAAAAAATTCAGTGTCAGTTCCATGTATGCCCAATGTGTAATCCTCATAGTTTTGGAATAAAGTGGCTGTGACATACATCGATTTGGACGAATCTATAAGGGTTTCGTTTTCTATCTATTGATAAAAAAAAATCAGTGTCAGTTCCATGTATGGGGACCCCCCCTTAATTCATATATTTTTGTATATAAACCGTGAAGCGGTTTACAGAATACATCTACCTACCAAGTTTCAACTGTGTTATCCTCATTGTTTTGGAATAAAGTGGCTGTGACATACATCGGATTGGCCGAATCTATAAGGGTTTCGTCTTTTGCCTTTAGGCTACGAAACCCTAAAAATTAAAAGTTTCATAATTTTTTATTTTGTTTTTACGAAAACCATTTTGATTGTCATTAAAAATAATATTTTTCTGCAAAAAGCGTACAAACGACTTGCCACCGCGATCTCAGATATTTTGGAAAATGTGGATAAAAGAGCCACTGGACGATAATTATTCAGATTCTTTTATCGCCCTTTTTTTGTAGCGGTTTAATTAGGGCTAGTTTGAGCAAATCTGTTACAACTCTTTCAGCAAAAGGTTGAATAAGATAGAGGAGTCTTATATTATAAGAAGTTAGAGAAGGGGCAAACTTTTCTGCACTTTTTTGAATTAGGACTGGAGGAAGCTCATCGAAGCCAAAACTCCTGTTATTTTTCAAATTTCTGATGATTTTTTCAACTTATTTTACAGTAACATGGCTAAGATAAGAAACATTGAATTCTCAGATCAGTTCGGTGTATCTTTTGTATTTCCTACATTGATGAAAAATTTGTTATAATTATTTGCATTGCAATACTAGTCGGATCTTTTACTAGATGATTGTTAATTGTTGATAATTAAATTGTATATTTTGTGATTTTCGAAATCAAATGCACAAGTTACTAAAGAAAACACCAATATTAATATTGGTGTTCCTATAATATTTAATGAGTCTAAGGGTGCACTACGAAAGGATTTTTGAAATTCTATCCCTAAAGGGGTGAAATAGGGGATGAAAGTTTGTATGAAAGTCCGTCAGTTTTGAACTTATGATCCTCAAATTTTGTATTTCGGTTAACAATTGACAATAAATATTTACCTGTCGCTGCGTTTTTGTTTTTTTTTCCCAAAAGTGTGAAAAGGGGGGGATGAAGTTGTGTAAGAAAAGTCCTTTCTTTTCAAATTAAGAGTGTTATGATCTTCAAATTTCGTATTAAGGTTGATAATTACAAATAAACATTTACCTTGCTCGGTGTCTTTGAAAATTCCACTCCCGTAAGGGGTGAAAAGGGGATTGAAATTGTGTAAGAAAACTCCTTTATGTTCAAAGTAAAAGTGTCAGGATCATCAAATTTTCGATTTAGGCTGATAATTAAAAATAAACATTCATTTGTCTCGGCGTTTTCTTTTTTATTTCAACCCCACAGGGGTGAAAAGGGGGATGAAGTTGAGTAAGAATAGTAGATTATTAACCAAGGGGATAAAGCAGTGTCTTCTGTCGCGGGTGACGATTTAAATCGCGAGCGTAACGAAGGACTCGAGGTTTACTCACGAGCGAAGCGAGGGTGTTAAAAACTTAAATCACGAGCGAAGCGAGGGATTTAAGACGAGTCCTGAGTGTAGCGAGGGATTTAAGTTCACCCAAGACTACGACAGCTTTATCACCTAGGAAAATACTCTACTTTTCGTACCATTTGCGAAAAAATTAACACAATAATAATATGAGATGTATTTGAAGAAAACAAAAACGCGGCAAATTCCTAGACTAATATTTTTTTGTCAGAAAAGCAAAGGCATCAAGCTCATACGGCCTCGTCGGTTTTCGTAATTTTATTTAATAATCATAACTGCATAATAAATGCGTATTCCTTTTTCTAAAAGATGTGTAATGCTTTATATACAAACTCAATGGTGTAAACATAGATGTAGTTCAGTATAAATTTCGGTAAGTATTCCAAATTTAAATCACATTCTCCCTCTAGAGGATGAATGAAATTCAGTACAATTTTCTTTCCCTGTTTTTAACAGATTAAAAATGACTATTGTTATGTTCGCTTTTTGTGGCATAGAATGTCACTTTTTTGAGCAAGTACGAAAAAGTCCTTTATTTTCAAAGTTAAATTCAATATTGTTTTATGAGGATTATGGTTGGAAATTAAATATAATTAAATAAACCTAAATATTGTGATTTATGGAAATCACCCCTAAGGGGGTAAATAATGTTAAAATCATTCTAAGTCCTCCTAATTCCTCGCCGATATAACGGCATTAAAGTCCGTCATTCGTTGCATTTGTACAATAAATAATTAATCCTATCCTATCCTACTAATATTATAAATGTGGAAGTTTGTAATGATGTTTGGATGGATGGATGTTTGTAAGTCTTTCACGCAAAAACTACTAAACCGATTTCGATGAAATTTGGCACACAGATAGAAGATAGCCCGTATTTTGTTTTGAAAATTCTTTATTTTATAACGTTGATTACAATGTATAACTTAAAAAATAAAAGTATACAGTAACATAAATAAAAATACACTTTTGCAGGCTGGAAACACCTATGTAAGCTTAAAAGAATACTATTTGAATAACTATTTAGACCTTAAATTTTAAAAGTAATAGTATAGCTACACAATACAAAATAATTTTTTTTTTAATAACGCGATTCGATCGTAGCCGATTCGCTTAACTCATAAAAGTGGGTAAGATAAAATGCAAATGCATTAGGCATTAGCCACTAAACAATGAAGTGTACACTGACACGACCAGCGTACAACGAGTGGCGAGAGCTACCGCTCCCCCCGCCGCCGTACTAAGTATGGACGACAGAGGGGAAATTAATGCGGCCGCTGAGTGTCACTAGCTTTGTCATGCGCGTGCTCATCGCTACTGATAACGTCACAGGCAAAACCGGTTGGTGGGAACAAGACGTAGTGATGCGGTAAACGGAACGTGCCGTATCTGTCGATATACTCAATGTCAGCTATTTGGGTAATGCAAATGTTTGATATTAATGGATTAGAACTGTTTTTATTTTTATTATAAAAATTACGTGTCAGTTTTAATATAAAAGAAATAAGTAATGGATAAGAAATATTTTTATGTAAATTTACTAAGTTAGTTTTTAAAGGCGTATTGTACGCAATTTTTAGTGCTTTATTTTGAATAACCTGCAAAATTTGGTGATTTGTTAAACACGTATTACTCCATACGGGGCAAGCGTAAGTAATACAAGGCCTGACCAGCGCCGAGTACAGTCTAAGTTTTGTAGTAGAACTAATTTTACTTTTGCGGTTTAATATGGGGCTCAAGGCTCCGAGTGCTTGAGCTCCCTGTATGCGTAGTTGAGCTATATGTTTAGACCAATTCAGTTTACTGTCCAACGTTACACCCAAGTATCGTACAGAGTTGTTCCAAGATATGCTATGGCCACCTATTTGAAGTCTCCTTGTGGGCAAGGTGCGATGACGGGTGAACATAATGGCTTCAGTTTTCGACTTATTGAGCTTAAGTTTCCATTTGGTAAAGTAGCTGTACAACAAGTCGATAGAGAGTTGCAAGCGACCCACAATGAGGTCCAAATCTTGGGAAGAAGTATAAGAGGCAGTATCATCTGCAAAACAAGCAAGTTGAGTACGCGGTTGGATAGGCATATCATTCAGATATAGCAGAAACAGGTACGGTCCTAAAATTGATCCCTGGGGTACACCGGCCGGCACACTCTGGACACTGGACTTAACATTACCTATATGAACCATAAATTTACGGTCAGCTAGATACGACTGGATAAGCTTGACTATGGAACATGGTAAGCCAAGTTTTACGAGCTTATGGAGAAGGCCTTCATGCCAGACCGTGTCGAATGCCTTCTCAATATCTAAAAGAAACATACCCGTTGATTCTTTTAAATTAAGATGATGAGAAATATGTTCGGTCACCCTAGCAAGCTGTTGTGTTGTGGAATGAGATGGGCGAAACCCGAATTGCTCATTGATAAGAAGGTTGCTAGATATGTTTTGTAGTCGCGTATAAATTAGTTTTTCGAATAACTTTCCCGGACATGGAAGCAGACTGATTGGTCGATAGTTGGATGGTAACAGAGGATCCTTACCAGGCTTCCTTAGTGCAATGACTTTAGCCGTTTTCCACGCTGAGGGGAAATAACCTAGATGCAGACAGGCATTAAAAATTTTGGTTAGGTAGACGATAGCTTTTTGGGAGAGGTTTTTTAGCAAGATGTTACCGATACCATCCTCCCCTGCAGATTTACGAGTTTTAAGGGAAATAAGAGTTTCCCGAATCTCTGACGGCCTAATAGGGTGTTTAAAATCTGTAATTTGATGCTCATTGATCTTATACAAAGATGCTTGAATATCGGAATTCAAAACCTCACTGCTCCAATCACGAGTAAGACACATATTTTCATGAAACGCATAGGCCAGGGCATCGCACTGCTGATCAACAGTTGTTGTAAGGGAACCGTCAGAGCACTTAAGAGGAGGTATTGATATGTTTTTTGGCTTAAGGGATTTGGACAGCTTCCATATATCAGAACTAGGATTATCCACACGTGCTAGTTTCTTATTCCATAGGTGATCTAGGTGTTGCCTAGTGCGAGATTTAATTAGATCATTAAGGCTATTTATTTTTTGCCGAATAAGCCTCTTATGGAGGCCTTGAGACAACCCCTGATCAATTTTACGGAGATTATTTTTATATTTAATTAGTTTTTTTATGAAGTGCGGGAGACGAGATACGCCATCGGTGGGTGTACCGGTAGGCACGGAAAAGTCTCTAGCCTTGCAGATTATGGTGTGAAGGTCATCAACGGCTACATCAATTTCTTTAATAGATTTAAATGTAAGTGAGGTAAGACAGATATTTTCATCAAGAGATGATCGATAATTATTCCAATTGGTATGTTGATATAGAAAATGTTTCTCTTTAGCAACGCGATCGAACAAACCATCAATAGTAAAATATAAAGGGTAGTGGTTAGATGAAAGTGCTACATAGGCCTCGGGATCGCTTATATGGTGGATGTTCGAACATAAGACTAAATCAGGGTTAGTTGATTTTTTGTTGGATGAGTAATTAACCTGTGTTGGAATATTAGAAGCATTAATTGTATAGTCATGATTTAACATGTGTCGGAAAAGAGTTCTCCCACGAGTATTGGTGTAACTACTGTACCAGTAACTATGATTTGCATTAAAGTCACCGGCAATTAGAACCCGAGGAGCACACTTCAGCATCATATCAAGGTCAGATTGCAGCAGTGGTAAGTTAGGAGACTGGTATACAGAAATGATAACGTGTTCAATCCCTTTTAGAAAGATTCGAATACCTACGGTTTCAAAGTTAGTAGTTTTTGGTAACGAAATCAAAGCATGTTTAATTTCTTTTCTTACGAGCAGAGCAACACCCTGACCTTTACCATTTGGTTGCTTGTCTTGGCGGTAACAAAAGAAGCCAGGCGTAGATAGAGTAACAGCGTTAGTGAGACGGGTTTCGCACAAAGCAATAATATCAACAGATACTACACGGGTCGCAAAATCAAGCAATTCATGTATCTTACCTCGAACGCCATCAGCATTCCAAGATAACAGGCTTAGTTTAGCGGGATCATACATACTGACCAAGATGACTGAGCACGAGCATGACTTTTTCTATCGGGGAAGTACACGATAGGAATTGATTTTTTAAACTTTTAATAGCAGAAAGGATATCGAGCATTTCCTTAATTGCGGAATCTTCGTTTATAGGAGGAGAAACATTCGCTGGAAAGTTTATATTACCAATATTGTCGATTAGAGGAGCAAAAGCGGTTGCTGCTGCATAGGATCTGGTTTTGGCGGTTGAAGCGGACTTAGGTAAAGCCGACTTACTGGGTACTATGGCTATTGGAGCAGGAATCTTGCGTTCTGCATTTCTTTTTGAGTGCAAACGTTCCAAGTAGGCGATTCTTGCACTGCATTTACTGTAGTTGGCTGGATGATCCTGTTCACAGTTGCAGCAGCGCGGCACCTCGCTGCGATCCTTTCTAGTACACTCTGCTGTCGAATGAGGTTCGGCGCATTTCACACAACGTGGTGGCATATTACAGTTTTTAGATGAATGGCCAAAATCCTGACATCTGAAGCATTGTGTGCCCAGCGAAAAGTTAGGTTTATACTTTTGCATTGTAACAACACAGTTGAGTATATATTTGACTTTACGGAACTTTATAATATCAACTCCTGTTGGCAGTTGTATAAGGAAAGGAGGATATGACTGTTCATAGCCTTTCTGCGATTTTAACTTTGTCACCTTCACTTCTTTAAAGCCTATTCTGCTAAGCTCATTTGGTAATTCATTTTCAAGCGCAGCAGGTAATCCTCTCATAACTATCTTCGGAGACTTCTCGTCCTTGCGAGTGTAGGTAAGGAAGGAAATATCTTCATTGCGCAGACCATCTTTTACAGCTTGATGCGCTTGGGGTGTGTAGCATATGATGGCAACTTTATTAGAACTCCGATACTGCAGGTGGTACTGATTGCAATAACGGCCGATGATAGTACGAATAGATTCGTGTGTCCATTCTTTCTTTATATCCAAAAGAATTGGTGGAATATGCCCTGACTTTTTTGGTGCCTGTGTTGCGTCTTGAAGATTTACGTTCTCTGAAGTATCCAATGGGAGGTCTTCAAATTTGTTATGGGTCTGAATATTACGCGAGTCATCATATTGTAGATTTTCCTTATTTCGGGAAGCATAACGCTTTGGAGTACGCCATTCTTCGGCAGTGACTTCGGCAGGTCTTTTGGAATTGAGACTGCTGCTTGATGATGAGCGTACTAAATATCTTTCCATTACGACGGTTCTCCACCTATCGACTGTTTGTGATCGATAAAATGACGTCGCATCACTAGATTGGTAACAAAAACTTTGAAGACCGATAAAACGCACTAGCACACGAGCTCACGGGACGAACGTCGAGCGCTGAATAGCCCGTATTAAAACATGGGATACTTTTTTTATATCCCGGTTGTTTCACGGGAATGTTACTTAATCTCAAAAAACGGCTTAACGGATTTGAATGAAATTCAGGACACAGACACTTTATAACATGAAGAGGAACATATGAATCTTTTTGTCGCGTTAAAATATCTCATTCCTGAGGGAACACATAAAAAAAACAATGTAGGGGAAACACACCACATAATTTTAGAAATCCTACTATCCTACTAATATTATAAATGTAAAAGTATACATTTATACAAGTTTTGATGTTTGTCACTCAATTACGCAAAAGTGGGCGAAAAGGTTTCAATGAAATTCGGGATACAGGTACTTAATAGCCTGGAGAGGAACATTGGATACTTTTTGTCGCGTTTTAATCTCTCATTCCTACGGGAAAGTGAGTACAAAAATCAATACGGGCAAAAATTAATGGCACCACATCTTAGAAAATTTACTACCCTACTTCCTACATATATCATAAAAATTTGAAAGTTTAGAAAGAAGAAAAGAAAAAACGGAACCCTTATAGGATCACTTCGTTGTCCGTTCGTCCGTCCGTCTGTCATGACCATTTTTCTCAGGAACGCGTGGAGGTATCAAACTGAAATTTATATCTAATACTCGGGTCTACTGTCCCTTGAAACTGTGAAAAAATCAAACTTCTAAGCCAAAGCAATCAAAAGATACAGCCGTTTATACCGCAAATTTCTCGCATTACCGCATATTACTCGCACGGGAATCAAAACCTACAGGGTACTTCCCGTGAAATTAGAATCTTGCAATTTGGTACGAAGTAACGTCTTATAGTACAGATATTTTTTTTGTTACATCATATAATAAAAAATATTTTTGAAAATTTTAAACGGAACCCTCGGTGCGCGAGTCCGACTCGCACTTGGCCGGTTTTTTTAAAGATGAATTATGGAATCAGGTTAAAAAAAGAAAGACATTTGTTTCTTTCTTTTACTACATCTTTCTGGACCAAGTTCTATAAGACCACGCGGATGAAGTCGCAGGCGGAAGCTAGTAGTCAAATAAGTCAATCTTTTGTGATTTTCGTAAGCGGTTTTTCATATAAAATCATTTTATTTTCAAAATTAGGCTTTTTCAAATAACTGAAGCAAAATATCTGTTTTTGCTAACTTGACGCGGATTTTTGAAAAGTTCTATGTAAAGTTTGACTTATATTTAAAAAAAATATGAATAAAATTGAAATTCTACTTCCTACATGCACTTTATTAGGATACTTTGCCTCTAAATTAGTAGTTTTTATACCAAAAAACATTAAATAGTAACAATTATCTCCTCAGAAAAATCACAAATCGACGGTTTTAGGACGAATGGGTTGCGCCCTTGTTAAACGATGATTTAAAAATCCTGCTTTAGGTATGATCCTGATTATTTCAAAATTCAAATGTAAAATCTTATGATCCTCAATATCGAAAAGTAATAACGTAGCAACTTTTAAGGCCATAACGACTTAATTGTCATAGCGACAGTGGCCATCTTCGAAGACCCGATAGAAATCGAATGGCTAATAAAAGAGTTTAGAGCTGACGAGTTTTATCGGTGGGGAGAGAAACTTTGCCAATTTGACTGTGACAAAAATCTAATATTATAGAACATTGTATTTACTAAAAGGTAACAACTTATATTTTTATGTGATAAGTATTAAACAAGGAAATATACTAGAAAAAAGTAATTAGTCTCATGTCGCCCTGACGGGATGAGACATGGGACTAGTTGTTTTTTTCTAGTATATTTCCTTCATAAAAATAGCATTGTAAAATGCAAAATTAAAAAGTTATAACTTATATTTTTTTATCTTCTACGGCAATCTACGGGAAACACATTAAGCAGTTAAATATCGATGCCTTATCTGGCAGTTAATTTGTCATATATAATAGTCTCTGTCATATTCCATCATCAGCCTGTAGACGTCCACTGCTGGACATGGGGTTCTCTTAGCTCACTCCTGTTGTGGCGTTCATAGGAGGTTATTAGCCTACTGCTACTACGCTGGACAGACGGGTTGGTAGAGGGTTTGTTTCAAGTTTTCCTTCTCTCGCACAGGTTTTCAATGCGTCTTTCGAGCCTCTTAGTCGACTCATACGACATCCCAGGCGTGTAAGGGAGTGGTGACACTTGTATTCTTAGGCCGTTACCACACGGCACATCATTATCTTATGTCATATTATCTTCCAGATAAGACAGCCAGAACTTATCCGTCGGTGGTGACACGCTCTTAGCCTTCATCATACCTGATGTTAAGTAATGAAACGACTGAAGTTGGAATCTCGCTTCTCCTGGCATTCTAAACCTTTGACGGACTGGCAATCTTATCTTTAACTTCCAAAATACAACAATGCTCAAAATATTGTTGTTATGGCGACTGGCGTATAATTAATTAAAATGATGATTGCTAGCCAGGCGGACTTATGTCCCGGGTACTACTTTTTTTTTGTTGTAAATGTAACTAAGTTTTATTCTTAGTTTCGCCTTGTCCGTCTGTCTATACCTGGCTTAGCTCAAAGGCACTTACTCCTAGAAAGCTGTAATTTTACATGTATGTGTATAGCTATATAGTAAAATCTTAAAAAAAACAATAATTTCTTATTCATATCATGGGGGGGTAAATAATCCCCCCATGATATGAATAAGAAATCTCTACTGGTCAATCGGGAAGTTCGCCGAGTGTATGTTGTTAGGGTCCACCTAAATATTAATATTATCTATACAGATGTGCAGCATTCTAAAATGTCAGTGCGCTGAGTTCCTGATCCTTTGTTCATGGATATGAACAGGCAATCTACTTTCTGTGTACCAAATTTCATCCGAATCCGTTCAGTAGTTTCGGAGCCTATTCAATGCTTTCCTCTTTATTTTAATATATTTTAATTATTATATTAATTATATATATATATATATAGACCGTGTGTGGCTGTGTGTCACCACTCCCTTACATGCCTGGAATGTCGTAAGAGTCGACTAAGAGGCTCGACGCATTGAACACCTGTGCTAGAGAAGGAAAACTTGAAACAAACCCTCTACCAACCTATGAGCCTAATAGCCTCCTATGAACGCCACAACAGGCGTGAGCTAGGAGAGGCCTATGTTCAGTAGTGGACGTCCACAGGCTGATGATGATGACGATGATGATATGTACTGGGACTTGCTCATGGATGTATAAGGGAGACAGGCAGAGAGGGACCATGCGGGTCCAGTTTGGATTGGTGGGTAGAAACTAATGTAAATTCAGTCGAGATCGACGTCTTATCGTGTCTTCGGAAATGCACAGGATTGAGGAGCTCAACATAGTTTTTTTTTGGCACACATCCCGATTATAGTAGAAGTTTCTTAACCGCTACAGTAGCAGGTTGAACTGCGCCATCGACTAACTGTCCTTTGCGTATTATAATTACTTCGGCTAGGTTTATAAGTTCTATAGTGCGTGTACATTGATAAATACGTTTCGTTAATAAATATGATAAGTTCGTGAAAGCCACTTTTCGAAATATTAAACTTTAAAGAGCAAAATTTTGTTTTAGTGGTGCGCCCCAATTTTTGTTTGAGTACCGGGCCCATTTAGATGCGGTTTTTTTGCATTCGAAAGGTGTAATTTCAGTGCAGGTTCTTAGACATGTTTCATGGTGATAGACCACCAAGGGGCACTGCCACAATCAGAAAACAGATGAAAATGCGTGTTTCTGCATTCAATAGGTATCATTTCAGGCTAGATTTTAAGAGGAGTTAGTTTGTACAGGATAGCTGCAGGTCACCAGGCACTGCAGCAGCCAGGATGCTTGGAGTTGTATAAAACAATGTTATGTTAGTTACACCATTTATAATTCAAGAACGGCTGGACCGATATTTATGATTTTTGTGTGTTTAGATTAGCCTTCAACCGGAGTAGGTTAAAAAGTTAAAAAAATAAAAATATTAATTAAAAAAACCATCAGTCAAAATATCAGTTTAGCCGGTAATTTGTTATAAATGGTGTAACAAACCGCAACTGATGACAGACGTATTATTATTGTAAAAATCTCTAACTGCTCACGTAATGTTGTCAATGGTTTGTATTGAAAATAACCCAAAACGTGTGCGGTCCCTGATGAACTACATTGTTAAACAATGCGTCTTTCCCCAAAGATCTCCATACTCGATGCTAGATGTATTCAATCGAATGGCAAAATTATTATTTGGTTCGAAAGAATTCCACTACACCAAATAGATGATCGGGAATCTCGGCACCTACAATAAGTGCCGAGATACCCGATCACGAAGCCGGTCCAGACCTACATGATGTAGTAAATACAAATATGATTCATAAACCGTGTGTGGCTGTGGCGCTATCAACCCCAAATGTCCATGGTGGACGGCAAATGTTCCATACGATATCCACGGAAATTAACGGCGGAGACCGTCACTGGCAATTATGGTTATCGTCTTTAGCGGCTTCGATCACCCGATAATAACAGTCGAACTGTCACAACGAAAGTAAAAAGAACGGATTTCGTGGTCGACAACAGTTGGATTGTACCATATTCACCACTTATTTCTAAAGCGTTCAAGATATATTGCAATGTTAAATATACCAAATCAGTAAAATCCATCAAATACATTTGTAAATATGTCACGAAAGGGAGCGATATGGCGGATTTTGCCATCCAAACCTCTAATACCAACGATAAGATTGGCGGTTATGCGAACTGCAATGAAGCGATTTGGCGTATATTCTCATTACTTATTCATGAACGTCATCCCACTGCTGTGCATTTGGAGGTGCAGCTGGAGAATGCTCAACAAATTCAACAAATATTTCACCGCTTCTAATGTTGTTCAACGTGCTGAAACACCTCCAGCGACAACATTGACCAGTTTCTTTGCGATCTGCCAAAGCGATCCGTTTACACGAACGTTGCTTTACTCGGAGATGCTACGTTATTTCACTGGGAATGCTTAATCGAAGAATTTTCAACGGCGGAAGAAAGGAGATGTGGTTCCTGATTATTCGGATTTACGTTCTACTGGTGCTCTTGCTCGTATTTATACAGTTCGTCCAGAGTGATGATTGCTTCTATTTGCAGTTGTTGCTGGTAAATGTGCGTGGGCCAACGTCATTTGAGTCACTACGAAGTGTTAATGACACAATATGCCCAATATTTCGTGCTGCATGTCAAGAACTCAATTTGCTAGAAAACGATACCCATTGTTGGGACACGACAATCGTTGTCAACGCACATTATTTCCTATCTTCATTTCATCAGGCTTCCCATCAAACCCATCTAACCTGTGGCACATATACAAGGATAATAAGTCAGAAGACATTTTAAATCAAATTCGTGGCAGTGCAAGAAATCCCGATCTTGAGATGAATGAGGAAGATAAATAATCGGGCTTTGCTCTTGATCAGAGACATGCGTTACCTTATGTGCGGTAGTTTATTAGCCAGGTTAGGAATGCCAACGCGATATTGTGGAATGAATGGTGCATTTAACCAAAAACATGGATAGAATCGTCATAAAAAAAATAACTTAATATTTTAGTATTATTTTATAATCCTAAATCTCCTCATTTGTTGACTGTTAGGCGGAACGAAGTTTGCCGGGTTAGAAACTATTCAACCGATTCCAATTCGGTTTTTGCATTAAATAGATAACATTTCAGAGGAGGTTTCTAGTCGTGATTTACTGCCGTAAACAACCAGAGGGTGCTGCAGTAGTCTGCTGCGAGATCTCCAAAAAGATAGAAATATAAAACAAAATTAAAAAACCTACGCCGTAAGTAATTAAAAGCGTCACAGATAAATGCAGTTGTGATTAATTAAAAGAATAATTAAAAGATGGCAAAATGGCAGCACCCGACGAATTTTTCTTGCGTTTTTAATTTATGAATAAATATTACTTCCTCTTCTACGCCGCCGGCGCTCTACTCTCCTTCCGTCTTACGAATTTTTGATCAGGTCACGTGTACTGACGCGACTTTAACATTTTGTACCCATCCCAAAAATTAAAACTCTGATGTGCACAACGCCGCTAAAGAAGTTTTCACTTCAAATATTGATCTACCACCGAGAGTAGCAACATTTTGTCGAAAACGAATTATGAATCAAAACACTATAACATAAAGTAAATCGAGCAAATCCTAGTTTATATCGTCGCACCATTACATCGAAGGGTGCTTCCCTTTACGCGCCTCGATCCCATAAAGGGGTGTTTATGGGTCCGTATAATCCCAACAGTGGGATGTCCCGGTCGCAAGATTTGCCTTAATCTCCGCTAATAACTGTCAACGTTGGGTAAATTAAAAAAAGATTGATGATGGAGATAAATGTTAAAAAGTTTTTAGCGTGTTGGAATACGATGAAAAAGTTGTAAATAAACTTGAAAATGTCTTTAAATTATAACGTTGTGGTAGAGACGGATTGAAAAGAAAGTAGTACGTCCAGTAGCAGTTAAAAATATACCTATTGGTAATAATAAAATTAATAAATCTTAATGGCGAGTGAATGAATAGACATTCATCATAAGTCATTTTTAATGCTCCAACTACTGGCTCACAGACTTTTCTTACGAATGAATGGCCATGACCCACCACATGCGTTTTGGTGGGTATTAACGACAAGCCGGGACCAACGTGTTAACATGTGAGCATTGGACCGGATTTCCAAAGGTCGTGGGTTCGATTTCTATGTGAGAATTCACTTGTGGCCGAGTTATTTTTTTCCTTTTCTATTTAAAATTTATATATATTTTAAATTTATTCATAAGTGTTAACATGGCTTCCGAAGAACGGAGAAGCTCGAGATATTAAGTTTTTGATCACCCATCCCGTGACCATTGCAGATGTTGCTTAGCAAGCCGAGCGGACGAAACACTGCGTCACCGAGCTTCCCAATAGGCAACATATAATTAGTTTTCTAACAGACCTATTTAGTTTAGATCTAGACTAACAGTTTTCAAGCGTAGGGCCTAAGGACCCGGTATCGACGAATATCCCACATATTCGTATTAGAAACGTGATGAGAGTAGATGGAGCAAGAAAGGATCGCAGCCAGTAGAAAAAGTGATCACTGCCTACCCCAGTGGTAGAAAGGTGTGATTATAAGGGTGTTCACTCTAACTTTCCAAATTTTACCGCAACTACTCAAACTAACCAAGATAACCTCCACCTAGTATGATACCATCCTAGTATGATAATGACGAACGGTGGAGAGGATTTTAGAATCATGTAAATTCATCCAATGATTAACTCCAGCTTCAAGAAGATGTTCAGCTACCGCGGATTTACTCATCTGCCGATTTTTAACAGCTACGATATGTTCTTTGACCCGTTCTGCAATTGTCCGCTTTGTTTGTCCAATGTACGAACTAGGTACCACAATACTCAAGTTCTTTGGGCATATCTCCAGAAACGAGGAATCGATGGAGAGGCTCATAGTACAAGGCCACACAGAGGGGAAGAGACCACAAGGCCGCTCACCGATTCGTTGGATCGACCTCCTTAAGAAAACTACGCAGTCGACCGCAGTACAGTGTTTTCGCAACCCTAAAAGTCAACCAAAATGGAGACACATCATGCGTCATGCGGCCGCCCTTGGAGCGAGTGGTGACGATACCGGCGAGCCGCAACCCTGTCCATCAACAGGCACGTCCACTCTGTCAAGTGTGCTCGATTAAGAAGAAGAAGATCTTTTTTTACGTTAATTTACAAGTTTGATTTTTTTTGCAACTTCAACATACTATTGACCTCAATATATGGTTTTACACTTAATACCTTCACGCGTTCCCGAGATAAACGAAGATGGACGGACGGATGGACGGACGGACAGACGGACAACAGAGTGATCCTATAAGGGTTCGGTTTTTTCTTTTGAGGTACGGAACCCTAAAAGCAAAAAATAAGCCCTTTGGAGTCGGTGCCAGCCAGGGAAACAAAAAAAGAATTTATTTATTTTATTTATTTATTTAAGGACAACCAACATAACAAACGAAATTCACATGGATACAGAATAGGAGCGCAAAGAAGCATGCATGGCTGGCACCAACTCCAAAAGTCTTATTTCTTGTTTTTTAACCGACTTCCGAAAAGGAGAAGGTTCCCAAATCGTTTGGTATGTTTTTTTAATTATATTTTTTTGTATGTACGTACACCGATTACGCCTAGATTTCTAATCCGATTTACGTGATTCCGGTTACGGGGTTCGAAGCGGAATACTTGCAATTTGGTCTCTTAATAATTTGATTTAGTTTGGCCCAGTAGTTTTTATTTTATGAGCATTTTTCTTAACTTAGACGATGTAATTTTCACTATACTAAGTCTTGAAAAGTACTAAGGTAGATATAGTTTATTATTCAAATGAAATACCTGTTAATGTTCAATTATTTGTGATTTAATCGTTTTCTATATATCTATTACTTTTTTTAAACAAAGCTCCCTAAAAATATTCTACTGGTCAAACGGGAAATTCCCCGATTTCCCAACGTTTCCGCATATTTCCGGAGCCTAGGGATACCTAGCTCTACTTTAAACTCTACCTTCGATACATTATGACGACCTGTTTGGCGCAGGGGTACTAAACCCGCCTTCTACGCCAGAGGTCCCGGGTTCGATCCCCGGACAAGACAAATATTTGTGTGCATGAACATGTATATTTGTCTTGGTCTGGGTGTTTTCTATGTTTCTTATGTAAGTATTTACAAAAAAGAAAATTATATAAGTATGTTTATCCGTTATCTAGTATCCATAACACAAGTTCTTCATGAAACTTAACGTGGGCTAGATAATTGGTGTGATTGTATGTAATTATTATTATTATTATTTTTAGAATGGTATTATTATATATTCTAGATTTTATCGATTCCGCATATTTACGTGTCCAAGGCAAAGGTAGATATTGACTGTGGTATAACTCTACTTAAACATTATCGACGTTTTTTTTTTATGAACAACGAGGAGACTCTTGGCCTTTATCATACTTGATGTTAAGCATTGATAAGGCTGAAGATGGAAGCGAGCCTCTCCCGGAATCGTCATCACTGAGGAACTGGCTATCTTATCTGTAACTGCCGGAACACAACAATTCTGAAAACATTGTTGTTATGGCGTCTTAGATAAAATGGTGGTAGCTACCCAGATGGACTTACAACAAGTCCTACCACCAACCAAACCGAATACAATATGTAACCCGGGACCCATGGGTCTGATACTGGTGGTTGTACCACTAAACCACAGAGGCGGTTTTTTTATTGATGTTGTGTAATTTTAAGACTATTCTACTTTTCGGAATCTTTCCGTAGCCAAAGAATAACTAATGTATACTTAAAACTCTACCTTCGATTTTTTTTTTGTGAATTTGTGATCCAACGTGAAGTCTTTCAGCGAAAAAGTCATTCTGATAGAGAGGGGAAAACTCTACTTTCGAAAATTTAATATACCTGTTATTTCCTTGGTAGACGATTAGACATTCTATTCTGAAAATTATTATTTTTAATTATGTGTATAGTTTTTTAATTTAAATAATTTATGATTTAATAGAAAACTTGAAAGGTACTCATGATAAATTTTAAATAGAAAAATATTGGAAAAAATTAACTCTGCCACAAGTGTATTCTCAGGTGGGAATCTGAGAAAATCCATCTGAGAATTCACTTGTGGCTGAGTTAATTTTTTTCCAATATTTTTTTATTTAAAATTTATCATGAGTATAAAAATAGCATTAAAAAATGCAATAATTAAAAAATCACAAACTTGAAAGGTCTTATAAGATGAGCTATAAGATCCTAAGCTGGTGGAAAGTCCAACCATCATCTCAATTTTGCATACCAACATTTATTTTTCTTAAATCTGTAGTTTATCAAAACTAATGTAATTATTGTTTAAAACAATTTAGTTTAGATTAGATTGAAATCTGAGAATTCACTTGTGACCGAGTTGATTTTTTCCAATAGGTATTTTTCTATTTAAAATTTAACATAAGATTGAAATGTCGGATAAATCAAAAGATTCATAACATCTAACTAAAAATACGCAATTATAATTTAAATATGACAATAACCATTGCGCATTGTTGTAATTAGTAAAAAGTGTGTTTTTTTTTTAAAGTACCTATCTAAATCTTTGTGACCTTATTTAAATATTTTAACACAGTGGTAATTTTTTTTTAATTGTTGGATTGTTCTTTTTCATAAAACGGCCGTTATTTATTAAATATTTAGGTACTGCAAAACATAAATAACTATAGGTAGGTATAGCAAACAGCGGATTTAATGCCCTAAGGACATTCTCTTATCAATCAAAGAATTTTTTGAATATAAAACTGCTGCCTAAACTGAGCTAAACAATATCCCATCACAGAAATACCTATCATTTCCTATTTGACTGAATAAGAAATAAAGAGAGTAAATGTACTTTTTTAAACTCTCCTGTAAGACAGGAGGTTTAGATCCTCTCCACATTTTTTATCGTAATTGTCAGGTTAATAATAATTATTATAAGTAAATACCTTACCTCCTAAGGCTGTCGCCGTGAGGTTATTAAGCATGGCCTCAAAAGGCCAGCCGTGGCCCACCCCTATACCGGCATTCTCTTCGCCGCACTTCCACAATCCATTTACAATGGTTTTAACACAACAGTACTATAAAACAACACTTTGAACTCCAAACAGTCCAAATTTCATCACTCCAAGCCAATCATTTTTGAAGAAAAAAAGGTGGTTATTAAAAAAGTTTCGATTTTGATTCGACACTCGCGCGCTCCGAAAAGGACGAAATTCCAGCGAAAACGCGCCTTAATACAAAATAATTAGCGTCGTATTATACCCAATTAGTTTTAATTACGACTCCGCTCAAACTTATTTACACACTTAATTTTTGTTATAAAATTAATATAACCCGTTTAGTATCAATTTGTATAAATTTACAGTTTGATTGGTTCGCCCTTAAAATGATCGTTTAATGTGAAAACCGACTGGCGACTGGTACAAAAACAGATAGTGTTCACATTGTTGCCCGCGCTACCGAAACGCCAGCACTCAGCAAAACATATCCGTCTCGTTCACTCATATCAGAAATGATGTAAGGGTCGCAGTCATCCCACTCGGTGCATCAGTAATGGATGCTTACATTTTGTTTACGTTCGATTTGAACAAACGAATAATCTATTATTTCATTCGTGCACGTATTATTGATACGGGCCTTTCGCGTTCATGCAATATTAATGGTCGCTCTTTCCCATACCTGTCCCTTTCACACTTAACGTTTATTCGTATGGCTGGATGGTTTTTTATCTCTATCGCTCGCGCGGTTTGAATATCGAACAAGGTGGTAGCCTCTGGGATTGGACCAATGGCGTTTCAGAGAAATCACTTTGAACGTTCCTAGGGCAGGCTCTGCGTCACAATATTGAAATATTATTGCTACACGGAGCGCGAGGCGTTCCGCTCTTTGTAATGGAAAAAACAAATACGACCAGTATAGTTATAAACGGTATAGACGGTAAATAAGACTACTCGAATGGAAATATTTTAGCTGTAAGCTTTCGATGCCGTCGACTACTGAGTGCGATTTCTTGTAAGCGCCTTTAATTTTCGGACGTAACTGAATAAGGAATGCGGATTTGAATCGTATTCGGACCTTTGTCTGTTTTGTTTTTTAATTCGGACCGTCTATGGGTTTTTGTTAACTCTTCTTTTGACAAGGAACCGCGGTGAAAATAGAACGGGGTCAAATTCGGGATGTGAAATATTAACTTGCAAAAAGCTTCGTTTTTATACTTAACCTTTTTTTGTTTGTCCCTGTGTGTTTTCTACTTGGAACTCAAGAATAGTTGTTGAAATGATTTTAAAATTAAAATATCTGAGTAGTTTCTGACAGTCCTATGTATTAAATTAAAATTTAAAGGCGCTACTTTTTCACAAAGTTTAAAAACTTTTGGTCTATTTACAACCAACATGTAGATCTACTTTAGTAACTTCAATGAATCATTATATCCGTTATTTTAGTTATCTTCTTCTTCTAAAGAATCACAATATCTACCTATTTACATCTATTTTGGTAACACGTAACAAATAGGTACACTTAAATAAAACATTTACAAATAATTAAAAACAAAATGTAGTGTTCTGTAAATAACGTTCATAATTCATTTATTTATTTGCAAAATGTTGAGTTGTGATATCGTCGATGAAGTGACAATACCTCCTAACTATAATTTTTTAGGAAATCTTCTCTCTTCCAAATTACTTTTTTTTAATGTGATAGACGTAAAATTAAATTTGTATAGACCAATGTTTCTACTATCGGGACTTTTAAAAAGCTATTAAAACTCTGGAAATACCTGCTATATGCACAAGAAAGTATTAACATATTCATAATATTCATTCTTATAAAATGGTAGTTAGGAGGTTTTGTCACTTCATCGACGATATACAGTTTTATTCTATAGGTACTAACGGCCGCTCGCGGTTGTACCCGCGTGGTTCCCGTTCCCTTAGGAATCTCGGGATAAAAAGTATCCTATGTTCAAACCAGGCTATCTACAATCTATGTACCAAATTTCATTCTAATCCTAAATTTATTCGTTACAAACAAACAAACAAACAAATAATCAAATCTTTCCTCTTTATAATATTAGGTAGTATAGAAAAAGTAGTTTTTTTTTTGTCATTTTCAATATAAATACATAACATAGGAATAGCACTAAACATCCTACTTGTACTTGTTAAAGTAGCAGTAACTAGTGTATGGAATATTTTCCATTTGTAGAGTCGGTACGTAATTAAAATAGAACAAAAAACTGAATATTGATTCAGTTTTTGAGGTACCTGATTAAAAATTCAAAGCTTTGAATTCTTTGAAATTATGTCATGTAATGAGTAAAAAATCGATACGAAACTCTGTAAGTAAGTAATTAATTTTAAAAACACAAATCGAAATCAATTTCTCATATAAAGGTGATCGGGTAACTTCCCGGTTGATCAGTAGGTAGAGTTTTTTTGAGAAACGATATTTCGGAAAGTATTAAGCTTAAAGAAATAATTTATTTATAAAATGAAATACCTATTAAAGCTCTATTATTTGTGATATAAACGTTTTCTATAAGTCTATTACTTTTGAAAAAACTTTCTTAAAGAAAACTCTACTGATCAACCGGGAAGTTCCCCGATTGTACCTGAATGAAAATTCAAACTTTTGAATTCATTGAAATTGTCATGAAATTAGTAAAAAACGATACGAAACTCTGTTTTTAAAAGTAGGTAAGTAATTTTGGGACAAACCTGTATTTTTTGTATTATTTTTATGTAAGTATAATTATCGTGTTTGTCTCAAATAAATATATTTTTCTTTCTTTTCTAATTAATTTAAAAAACACAAACTGAAATCAATTTCACTTATAAAACCTCCCGTTTGACCAGTAGAGTTTTTTCAAGGAGCTTTATTTAAAATATAATAGATATATATATAAAACGTTTATATCACAAATAATAGAACATTAACAGGTATTTCATTTGAATAATAAATTATTACTATTGCCTTATAATTTTTAGAATAAACGTTTCCCAAAAAACCTCTACTGGTCAACTGGGAAGTTCCCCAATTGTACATACTACCGTATTTAGTAGAGCAGTAAAAGCCCTTTTTTCAGTAGGTACCGAAAATAATGCCGCTTGCCGTGTGGTGACGGCCTAAGAATACAAGTGCCACCCCTCCCTTACTTGCCTGGGATGTCGTAAGAGGCGACTAAGAGACTCGACGCATTGAACACCTGTGCGAGTGAAGGAAAACTTGAAACAAACCCTCTACAAACCCGCCTGGCCAGCGTGGTAGCAGTAGGCTAATAGCCTCCGATGAACGCCACAATAGGCGTAAGCTAGGAGAGGCCTATGTCCAGCAGTGGACGTCCACAGGCTGATGATGATGATGACCTAAAATAATGAGACAGATTGGTTTTTCATCATGTTAAAGCTGTTTCGTGATGTTTAGTAGATAATAATTTATTTATTAAGAATCCGAATATTTTCAGCTATGTTTCATAAAATTGTTGAGTATTTTTTCAACGATAGATAATAATTCATACAATATTTCTTTGGAACTTAAGAAAGGTGTTAAAATATAGTAAGTTGGTACAATCGGGGAACTTCCCGGTTGAGCAGTAGAGTTTTTTTGTTAAACGTTTATTCGAAAAGTAATAAGGTTCAAGAAATAATATATGATTCAAATGAAATACCTAATAATGTAACTTTTTAATTTTGCATTTTACAATGCTATTTTTATGTGATAAATATTAAACAAGAAAATATACCAAAAAAAGCAACCAGTCTCATGACCAGTCTCATAGCGCGTTTGATATCCGTAAAAGTTGTTTTATTTCAGTCTCATGACGTCAGGGCGACATAAGACTGGTTGCTTTTTTCTGGTACATTTTCTTGTTTAATATTTATTACCTAATAATGTTCTTTTATTTGTGATATAAACAGTTTCTATAGCCTATAACTTTTCTTAAATAACGCTTCGTAAAAATCTCTACTGGTCAATCGGCAAGCTGTTGTGTTGTAATTGTAGTGTTGACGTACGTGGTGAAGACTGTACTTATGCGTTGTCTTTGCCATCTTTTTGAGCGATGCTGTCTATACATTTGTAGGACTTTATTTTTTTTAGGTTGTAACCTGTTTCTTTAATTCTTTGAGCAAAACCTTTTTTGTTTTATTTTTTTACTGTAATCTTGCTCATCTAACTTTCCCTTTGGTACACAACAAACTAATTTCATACCACTTACTCCTCAGTTGGGTAAGCCAGAGCCATGAAAATTCAATATGAAATTCTTGACATTTCTAGCTTCCCTGTGGGGGGAGGGGGGAGGAATGTCAAGTGCTCCCGTCACCATGGTTACGGGGCTTATGAAAAAATCCACGGTAGTTGCAGTAGAACGAAGAGCGAAGATTTGATGAGTTCAATTTTTTTATTTTTTTTATGAAAAGGGAACTGTTGGATATGAATTGTTAAGCGATTTTGTGAGCTATACGCAGGGTAAAGCGCCGTCTTTCAATAAAAATTACTTCAATACTATGAAGCAGCATAGGGAATGATTCAACCATGTGCAAGGATTTAATATTCTACTATCTATGTGAAAGGATATATGAAAGGGGAACGTAAAACAAATATCGGGCCATAGGTATCACTTTCCGCGGTTGCTACAACTAGATACCGTCCTCATACATTTAGCTCTAGCTGTTTTAATTTGCTAGAAACGGCACAGTCTACTGTGACAACGGCATACGGCATCAACAATCATCCCTAGCAACCAATGATTGCTATGAAGAAAAACGTCGAAACTTGTGGTCACATTTCTAGTTCTATAGGTATCTAGTTGTAGCAACGCAGAGACCAATGATAAACCATTTATCGGGCTCTGGGAAAAAGTTCATTCATACACACACAGATAATATTTTAATAGGGGGAATTGGCAGTGCGGTGATTGCCGTGCTTGCCCTGCGAGCAACGATAATGGCCTGCGCAGACGACGGACATTGAAGGACTTTTTGTCCGCGACACGACCTTATTACTAAGAACATAAAGTTGAATAAATGACGAGGACTATCGCGTACTTTTCAAGGATATACGCGATCTAAGTTGAATCTTATTTGGTTAACAATAAAGACGTGTCGCGGACAAAAAGTCCTCCGTTATCCGTCGTCTGCGCTAGCTCTTAGGCTTGCGCAATGGACGGTCACAGGATGAATGATCCAAAAGTGTATGATCTAGAGTTCCTTCGTGCTTCAGATGGCACGTTCAGCCCAGGGCCCTTATTCAGTATGTCCACTTTTCGATAATCTCGTACTTGGTTATTTATGACGCTTACAAAATTCGTTTTCTCTATGATACATGACACTCACAAAATTATACAAATTATTTGACAAGTCGTCATGTCGCTGTCTCAGCCACATGACACCCACTGCTGGGTATAGGCCTCCCCCAAGGATCTCCTCGGCGATCGCTCCTGCGCTGCCCGCATCCAGCGGCTTCCCGCGACCTTGCACCAGATCATCGGCCCACGGAACGTCGTCCTGTGCAAGTAGTACTAGCGATATATCGAGTTGGTACTTACTGTACTATTCTTTTCGTGAACGAAGTTAGGAAAAAAAACATTTAATAATAACATTCTCAATAAAAAAAATGTTAATAAAGAGACAATTTTGATCCGTGAAATTTGTTATATTTATTTCTAATATTTATTTATATTAATATAGATATATAATTAAAGAACCCGAAAATCACTTACCAGACACTTAACTGTTGGTTAACTAATCCCACATTACGCCGGTTAGCGAAGAAGAGTCAGATTAAGTTAAATGCGTCTTTCCTGAAAACTAATGCAATTACCGGGAGAAGGACGGGTGTACATGAAAGAGATGGATGAAGGGTAGCCATAACGTTGAGAAAGGAAGGAAAACCAGGAACATAGATGCAACGACAAAAAGGGATGTTAAGGGAAGATTTTTAAAAACATATATTTCAAATCGTTTTTAGAATAAACACAGTGAAAATGAAGTGAAATGAAATGAAATATAATTTTTTTTAATGGAAGACGGGGAGACTCTTAGCCTTCATCATACCTGATGTAAAATATTGATAAGACTGAAGATGGAAGCGAGCCTCTCCCGGAATCTTCAATCACTGAGGAACTGGCTATCTTAGCTCTCTGCCGGAACACAACAATGCTGAAAACATTGTTGTAATGTCGTCAGACTTAGATAAGATGGTGGTAGCTAACCAGGCGGACTTACAACAAGTCCTGCCACCAACCAAACCGAATACAATGTGTACCCCCGCCGGTAATCGAACCCGGGACCCCTAGGTCTGATACCGGTTGTTGTACCACTAGACCACAAGGCGGTTAAAATGGCAAATCAAAGGTTGAGTTCTTACTTTACGATACAAAATAAGCAATGTTTTAAAGGTCTGATGACGCTTTTCAACGGTTAGGTAATGACTTTATTGTGATACTAGCTTTCCCTCGCGGTACCTGCGTGGTTCCCGTTCCCGTGGGAATATCGGGATAAAAAGTAAACTATGTTACTCTCCGTCCGTTCAACTAACTATGCTAAAAATCAAGTCCATTGGTTGCTTAGTCAAGCTCAAAGGTGTTGTCATAAAAGGACAAACAAACACACTTTCGCATTTCATAATATTACTAGCGGATCCTCGCGGTTTTACCCGCGTGGGGCCCGTTCCCGTGGGAATATCGGGATAAAATATAGCCTATGACACTCGGGAAAAATGTAGCTTTCTAATGGTCTAAGAATTTTCTAAATCGGTCCAGTAGTTCCTGAGATTAGCGCGTTCAAACAAACAAACTCTTCAGCTTTATAATATTAGTTTAAATAAGATAGGATGTGGATTGTGGTATGTCTGTAGGTGCTGGTGACAAAACATGGCATTAATTAAGTACTTTGGAAGCGTATCTTTACTGATGAACTTAGTACTTAATAATTACCTTGTTTTAACCGACTTCAAAAAAGGAGGAGGTTCTCAATTCGACTGTTTTTTTTTTATGTATTTTCTACCATAACCACAGAACAGAAAAAACAGTTCCCCAGTTAGTAGTTAACAGATTTTTATAATTCTTTTTTATCTGAAAGAAAATGGTTTATGTGTGGTCCCATATAATTTTTACGAAGATCTGGCTAGTAGTTTTTTCATAATCTTGAAAAATATCAATCACCTTTTGGCAAGTTGTCGTTTACCTAGATGACATTGTTGTGTATGGGCTGATTTTTAGTGTAAGTAACGGCACATGATGTAACTAAAAAATCTGAAATAAAAACATTTTATAAAAAAATTCAAACTGACTTCAAAAAGTAAAAAATAAAACTTTTGGAATCGGTGGTAGCTAGCTAGAAGTGCAATGTAGAATGCCCTGGCTGGCACCGACTCCAAAAGTTTTATTTTTTACTTTTTGAAGTCGTTATGAATTTTTTTAACCGACTTCAAAAAAGGAGGAGGTTCTCAATTCGACTGTTTTTTTTATTTTTTTTTTATGTATGTTCTACCATAACTTCGCCAGTTGTTAACAGATTTTTATAATTCTTTTTTTTTATCTGAAAGAAAATGGTTTATGTGTGGTCCCATATAATTTTTACGAAGATCTGGCTAGTAGTTTTTTCATAATCTTGAAAAATATCAATTACCTTTTGGCAAGTTGTCGTTTACCTAGATGACATTGTTGTGTATGGGCTGATTTTTAGTGTAAGTAACGGCACATGATGTAACTAAAAAATCTGAAATAAAAACATTTTATAAAAAAATTCAAACCGACTTCAAAAAGTAAAAAATAAAACTTATGGAGTCGGTGCTAGCTAGCTAAGGCCAAAAAAATATATAGATAATAGAAGTGCAATGTAGAATGCCCTGGCTGGCACCGACTCCAAAAGTTTTATTTTTTACTTTTTGAAGTCGGTTTGAATTTTTTTTATAAAATGTTTTTTTTTAAATCGACTTGGAAATCTTTGGGAAATTCTATGCTCATGAGGCGCGCTATGGGACATAAAGTAAGGTAAAGTTTTTCTTAAGGTAACCCAAACTTTGACCCTAAAATACGGATTAAATTCTTCCCTCACTTATAATCCTAGTTTACTCTCATATTCATAACCGAACAAGCAATAAAAATAAACAACAAAAACCCTGTTAATATGACTTTGGGGCTAAGCTATGATTTTTAATAAAAAAATATAACCGTGTTTTAATATTGGCTATGCTAAGGGTCCGTCTGACCTTTATATGAAGTAGCCAAAACGATACAACTACTTCGCCAACAACAACTAAATTACAACCTTAACACAAATCACGAAAGCCCAATTTTCCACAAACTTTTCGGTACCATGCAATGATTTCAAATCGAAATATTGCCAACCAAAATTAACACTTATTTCAATAACGTTAAGTATATTTTTCCTTGTGTTAAAGAAAGTAGTTAAGGCTCGTACACACAATCGTGTGGGGTAACGCATCGCGACAGTAAAACCGCGGACAGTTTATTATAAGTTAATACGCACCCGCCTTTACTCGCCGAGCTAGTACTCTGACGAGCAAATAAATGACCAACAATATTTGGTCAGTTTCATATAAAAAAGGCGAATACGCCATGAATTTTCAATCAGGACGTAAATTTTTTGAACTTCAGGCGAAAACTACTCGTCATGATGACATCGCAAAAAAAATACAGCTGTTCCCTAGAAAAGTAGAATATCTTACGATTTTTGATTTTTTGCATTTTGCAATGCTATTTTTAAACTTATGATAAATTTTAAATAGAAAAATATTGGAAAAAATTAACTCGGCCACAAGTGAATTCTCAGATGGGAAACGAACCCATGACCTTTGGAAATCCGGTCCAATGCTCTGAGAATTCACTTGTGGCCGAATTAATTTTTTCCAATATTTTTCTATTTAAAATTTATCATAAGTATAAAAATAGCATTGAAAAATGCAAAATTCAAAAATCATAAAATATTGCATAGCTTTTATCGCGGGCTTTGAGCGCGGCGACCGAATCAAGAAATTCCGTAACGAAAATAAAACCTAACACCCCCCACTCCGTGTCATGGATTTTGGTTACTTAGTTACGATTGTGAATAACAAAATGGTCAATGATGAAAAAAACTGTATGAAAATTTGTGGGAAAATATAATTTCTTTTTAAAATCTGGTACCAGATTTTCGTTGAGAAACAGACTTAAAAAATACTACTTATAATAATAATATCAAACGACTTTTTTTTCACATAAATGGACATGAATTCGTATACGGAATTATTTCCAGTGACCTAAGAATCATGTGATAATATCCACGGTTTTAGTTTAAGGCATTGTATTTTTTTTACAATGTGATTATTTTTATGTTACTATCTAGAATCTAGGTATTAAGATTCTATTCATGTCCGAAACGATTTTAAACAAAATGTTAAAGTGATTTTAGATAACTTTTTATACATAATTAAAAACTGACTTTATTGATCACTAATTTTATTCTTCATGCCACGGCTGGCACCGACTCCTAAAGGATTTTTTTTTGCTTAATTGGAATAATTCCGTAAACATTTCCAAAAACGATAATATTTTTACGATTTCCTAAAAAGGATGAACTTGAACCCAGCCCTGATGTATCAGAATGATGATGGGTTCTGCGGCGGAGGTAGGTGAAGAAAGGGCGCGGACTAGTAGGGATAAATGTACAACACCGCCTCCCGCGAAAAACTTTTAAAACAATGTTACTCGTTTTCTATTTTTTTCTTTTTTTTATGAACAATGTTGAGACTCTTAGCCTTCATCATACCTGATGTTAAGTATTGATAAGGCCGAAGATGGAAGCGAACCTCTCCCGGAATCCTCATCACTGAGGAACTGGCTATCTTATCTCTAACTGCCGGAACACAACAATGTTGAAAACATTGTTGTTATGGCGTCAGGCTTAAACAAGATGGTGGTAGCTAGCCAGACGGACTTACAACAAGTCCTACTCCCAACCAAATCGAATTCAATATGTACCCCCGCTGGGACTCGAACCCGGGACCCCTGGGTCTGATACCGGTGGTTATTTCCGCTAGACTCATTTCTCGATACCAGACGAGTTCTGTTTCATCGAAGAATATTGATCATCGTAATGGAATTAATAGGTACTACGTTCGTAGTATTTATTAATTCCATGATCGTCCCTACGAGGCAAAGACAAAAAACGCCGATTGTCGATGCTAAAAGTAGCGTGTGTGACCAGTCCCTAAATAAGGGGCAAAAACCTTAAAATATCAGCTTATCTTCCATAGCGGTCGCAGCATTTTCCGGCTTTTTTTCAATCTCATCAATAAAGTTCGTCTAGATTTTTTTTAAACTTACCTTATATTTTCCAAAAAATTTACTAGTCCATTTAAATTGCCATCCAGTGCACTTCGCACCCCAACACGGAGATCGTAATAAACTAACACGGTTTTTAACTCCAGCGCCCTCCGGATAGCAGTGCCATAGCCTTTATACTGCTATCTAAACAGATCTTTGTGTTGTTAAACTTTCCTTAAAAAATGATGACAGAATGATAAAGCTTATTATAAAAAGGCTCTGGTACAGTCAACAATAAGTTGATATTATTTATTAATTTTAATTTAAAAAAAATACTAAGAAACATAGCATTATATAATACACAAATCAATATAAATGTAACAAATCAGAATCACTAATACCTGACATTTTGCATGTGTTAGAATATTCAATTTTTTATTTAAATTTATTTGTCAATTACTGCTTATTAAGTAATTAAATTAATATTAGAATACATACTCATTAACATTATTCTTCTCCTTTCCAATTAATTTATCCAAATTCTCATAAAAAATGTGATTTGATTATCTGACAAAGACGACTATTCTTAAGTTGGTTATTTCCTGTTTAGTAGATATTAAATTAATAATTATTATGTAAATTTAGTATTCAATTCATTATATTGTTGAAGCTAAATTTAGTATTCAATTCATTATATTGTTGATATTGGTTTATCAAAATTTTATAATCGATAGTTAATAACAGTAAAATACTAAAAATACTAAAAAGATGATTTGACCAGACGATTGACAAATGGTCAGGTTTCCGTTTACTTCCAGTTATTTTTCTTAATCATTTTTGTAATACAAATATTGAACATGTATTGTACCTTGTTAAATTAAGTTATAAATAATTTTAATAATATTTATATTATAGTTAGTACAAATAGTTTATTTAAAGTATGTTATTTTCATAAAATAATTAATTTAACATGTTGGCGCCACGGTAGCTGGACATCAGGCATTCTGGTCCAAAAAAAATAAAGTGAGCGGCCAGACCCGAGATTAACTTCAATAGATAGTTCCTATTAAGGCCTAAAAAAAATTATATGGACTTAACCCTGTCACCGCATAAGGAGAGTTGCTATTTCAAATCAAAAAAATCTGGACAAAAAAGTGAGCGGCCAGACCCAAGATTATTTTCAATAGATAGTTCAAATATAGACCTAAGAAAAAATATACGGACTTAACCCTGTCACCGCATGAACTGAGTCGCTATTTCGATTTACAAAATCTGTACAAAATAAAAGTGAGCGGCCAGACCCAACATTATTTCTAATAGGTAGTTCATACTAAGGCCTAAAAAAAATTATATGAACTTAACCCTGTTACCGCATGAGGAGAGTTGCTATTTTCAGTTCGTATATTCAGATAGTTCATATATTTTTTTAGGCCTTAGTATGAACCACCTATTAGAAATAATCTTGGGTCTGGCCGCTCACTTTTTTTTTGTCCTGATTTTTGAACTCGAAATAGCAACTCGGTTCATGCGGTGACAGGGTTAAGTCCATATATCTTTTTTTAGGTCTTTATAGGAACTACCTATTGAAAATAATCTTGGGTCTGGCCGCTCACTTTTTATTGTCCAGTTTTTTTGATTTGAAATAGCAACTCTCTTCATGCGGTGACAGGGTTAAGTCCATATATTTTTTTTAGGCCTTAGTATGAACTACCTATTAGAAATAATCTTGGGTCTGGCCGCTCACTTTTATTTTGTCCAGATTTTTTAAATCGAAATAGCGACTCAGTTCATGCGGTGACAGGGTTAAGTCCGTATAATTTTTCTTAGGCCTTTATTTGAACTACCCTATTGAAAATAATCTTGGGTCTGGCCGCTCACTTTTTTTTGTCCAGATTTTTTTGACTTGAAATAGCAACTCTCCTCATGTGGTGACAGGGTTAAGTTCATATATTTTTTTTTAGGCCTTAGTATGAACTACCTATTAGAAATAATCTTGGGTCTGGCCGCTCACTTTTATTTTGTACAGATTTTGTAAATCGAAATAGCGACTCAGTTCATGCGGTGACAGGGTTAAGTCAGTATAATTTTTCTTAGGCCTTTATTTGAACTACCTATTGAAAATAATCTTGGATCTGGCCGCTCACTTTTTTTTGTCCAGATTTTTTGACTTGAAATAGCAACTCTCCTCATGCGGTGACAGGGTTAAGGTTATATAATTTTTTTAGGCCTTAGTATGAACCACCTATTAGAAATAATCTTGGGTCTGGCCGCTCACTTTTTTTTTGTCCTGATTTTTGAACTCGAAATAGCAACTCGGTTCATGCGGTGACAGGGTCAAGTCCATATACCTTTTTTTAGGTCTTTATAGGAACTACCTATTAAAAATAATCCCGGGTCTGTCCGCCTAATGTTACTTGTGTTTTTGCCCAGAATGTCTTATCTTAAATAGCTTCTCAGTTCACGCGGTTACAGGGTTAAGTCTATATTTTTTTTAGGTCCTAATATGAACTACCTATTAGAAACAATCTTGGGTCTGGCCGCTCACTTTTTTTTTTTGGACCAACTTTGTATGGAGATTGCCTGATGTCCTTTATTATTTTCACGGATGAGTTGTTAAAATGGCGGGAGAATCCCCCTCCTCTTTTGGCTCCCTCTGAGCATGAGGACACATTTTGTGAACAGTCTTGAGTGGTGAGTCGAGCAGAGCGGTCTAAAAGCTAAGTACTTTAATACTGTCTAATTCTACTTAAATATTGTTATATTCTATTTTAATTTAATACTGTTTGAACTTGATTCACTTTTATTTTGAGGTCTAGCTAAGTGCTTCCATACTGTTTTATTCTATCCTAATTATTACTGTTTTATTCTCCCGTAATAGTCACTGTTTTATTCTTTTCTAATACTGTGTTATTCTCGATTAATTTTCTTTGAGGTTATACTTGATGCTCTTCTTAAGGGTAAAGATTATGTTAATTAAATGTGTTATGTTTAAAGTTGTGTTTTAAATAATCATTATAATTGAAAGAACAATTTTAAATTGTCTTTTTTATTTAATAAATTCCAGTAATTGTTGAAAGATTTCTTGCAGGTTTTATTTATTTATTCCTCGTATAACAATACTTTAATCTAACTACAATTGAAGCTATTTAACATTTCCAGTAGAATTTTAATTACATATCCATTGATACATGTACTTATGGTCATAATTTCTAACACATACGTAAATTTGGTTCCTACACGCACAGCGCTGCCGAACCACACACGCAGTAATTTGTGACCCCAATTAAAATTGAGGTTTTTGAAGTGAAAAATTCTTTAGCGGTGTTGTGCACATCAGAGTTTTTAATTTTTGGGATGGGTTAAAAATGTTAAAGTCGCGTCAGGACACGTGACCTGATCGAAAATTCGTAAGACGGAGGGAGAGTAGACTGCCGATGCCAGCGCGGAGTAGGAGAGGAAGTAATATCCCCCTCTCTTTGTACCGCGCGGCGAAATTGTAAGCCTGCTCTCCCGGATTTCAAAATTATAAAAACAACGGGAAACTCCGAGAGTGCAACCCGTTGTTTTTTTAAATAAAATCTCCTTACCATGATAAAATACATATAATGTCCTGACTGAAGAATAAAATACCTGGGAAAATGCAATGTTACGATAGTCTTTGTCTGAAGTGGTGGTAACAAATATTTCAAAAGCTTTTCTTTCATAAGATAGGTGGTCTGTGTCTGTGACTGTGAAAAGCAGTAGACAAGTTCAAAAGGCTAATGATGATAATATGGAAATTGAAAATTCCTGAGTCGCTGCAAGCATTGTTTTTTTTATTAGCATTTCTTATAGATGTATCGTTTATCGTATATATGATGCATGCTTAGAACCAATAGCTACCTCCAAATAGAACTTTGTAATTAAACAGCAAGTTGGGTAGACGTCTCTGGAATATTTCATTGCAAAATGAATACTTCTTCCGCCCGCTTAAATCGGTGCCCCGGATAAAGTTCCTTCAAGCCAGTGTTGGGGTAAAACATATCGATACTTAAAATACTAATATCGTAATCAGCCATTTTTAATGACCCACTGCTGGGGCACTGGCATTCCTTATGGAATGGATAAGGAGAATAGGCCACTATAACCACTAACCACATAACCCACCATGCGGCCCAATGCGGATTGATGGGTTTTAACGACTGCATATGCATCCAGGACCAACGACTTAACGTGCCTTCCGAAGCACGGAAGAGCTCGAGATAGTAAACTTGTGGTCACCCATCCCGTGACCGACCATTGTGAAAAGTGCTTAAACGCAACAATTACAAGCGAGCGCGCGAACCACTGCGTCGTGGGCTCCTCAAAACTAATATCATTGAATTAAAACTATCGCAGTGATGCATGATTTTCTCTCGCGCTAATAGTTATAAGATATTTGAAAAATGTATGGTATATGTACGAAGAAAATTTCTACGATACTTTATTTGATTAAGTAATTTAGTTGTATGTTTTAAACGATGAACAATACAGTATCAAAACATCAAATGAATGAAAATTTCATATTAATTTTAGGTTTTTTTTATATTTAGAAGAAAATGCGTTTCTGACAGTAGCTTCTCAGAGGCCGCATTTAATTTCGGTATGACTATGTTTTTACGATCAGCGGAGCAATGCTTAGCAATTAGGTATCATACCTGTTAGGTAAGGGTTAGGCTAAAACAAGAAGGAAAGAACAAGGCGCCTCTCCCGGAAACCTCAACCACTGCTGAAATAGCTATCTCATCTCTAACTGCCGGACCACAACAATGCTGTAAACATTGTTGTATGTTATGGTGTCAGACTTAGATAAGATGGCGGTAACTAGCCAGGCGTACAACAAGTCCTACCAAAAACCAAATGTAGTCAAAAGTTACCTTTTAGAAGTTAAATCATAAACGTTGTATAAATTCATATAATAAAAGAATACGTAATCACTAGCTATTGACACATACACACACACACACATCATACACTCACACATGCATGCACTATATTTTTTGTAATTTACACATAATTGTTGACTCATAAGAAAAGTTACCCATAAAAACTCAATCGTTTGTGGAAGGAAGAGTAGATACTCCTGACACTAGTGTTTTTAAAATACTTAAAAGTAGTGTTCCAATATCTCGTATACAATGTTGACTTTTATCGCGGGCTTTGAACGAATCAAGAAATTCCGTAACGAAAAAAACCTAACACCCCCCACTCCGTGTCATAGATTTTGGTTGCTTAGTTACGATTGTGAATAAGAAAATTGTCAATGATGAAAAAAAACTGTATGAAAATTTGTGTGAAAATATAATTTCTTTTTAAAATCTGGTACCGCATTTTTTCCAGTTGTCGCGGAAAAATTGCGGTACCAGATTTTAAAAAGATTTCGTTATTCACAATCGTAACTAAGCAACCAAAATCTATGATAAAAAATGTTATACAAAAACTTTACCGCGGCAGTCCCCGAGTGCCTCACGTATTTTTTTTAAGTTACACAAATATCGATATCAACAGACTGGGTAACATCCCTACCTCCGCGCGCCGTAAGAGCTAAGCCCTGTTCGCTCTCCCCGGGGAACTAATATATTGTTATTTGTACCAGAAATACCTACTGTGAAACGCGCATCCCTATCTATATGTGTCTAAACACCTTTTTTACCCGCTAAGACTTTATAGGGTAATGGAGAAGGGAAATGAAATAAATTTTTAGGATAAGTTGTACGTTTTAAGATACAAAAACCGGGCAGAGTAATCATATCTGGCGCTACTCTCTGTTTTGATTTCTTTTTCATAACATTTTTTTTTTTATAGAATACAAAAAAGTAGGTTACCTAATTAGTCTTTCGAATACTACAAAGTTTCCGTTACGTATGATTAAATTTACTTTTGAATTTATGAAAAGGCAGGTTGGCTAAATGCCGTAGAAATTCATTGTAAAAGCTATGCTTTTTGCCTTAAATGAGCTTTTCCCCAAAACCGAGGCTCTTAGTATTAGGACTTTTTTTCTTGTCCATCAAGTATAAGTATTAACCGCCGGTATCAGACCCAAAAGTCCCGGGTTCGATTCCCAGCGGGGGTTCATATTGTATTCGGTTTGTTTGGTGGTAGGACTTGTTGTAAGTCTGTCTGGATAGCTACCACTATCTTATCTAAGCGTGACGCCATAACAACAATGTTTTCAGCATTGTTGTGTTCCGGCACTTAGAGATAAGATAGCCAGTTCCCCAATGATGAGGATTCCGGGAGAGGCTCGCTTCCATCTTCGGCCTTATCAATACTTAACATCAGGTATGATGAAGGCCAAGAGTGACCTTGTTGTTTATTAAAAAGAAATATATATTGCCCATACAAATACCGCAAAAAACACGTACCACGCCAAAAACATGGCAAACTCGCGCCATGCCCATCTATTAAACTATGATTATCCTATAAAGCAAGTTTATCCTGAATTTTTCCCGTTTCGCCCCCGTTTTATAAATCAACAGTAATGCCGGTTGAGTTATGACCGGAGTCGTTTATGAGCAGTTTGTATTCCGCGCGATATGGATAGCTTTGAACGCGGCTTAACAAGTTACGTATGGCTATGGTCTTTGGGAAACGTTTTTCCTTTTTTTTATAGTGTATTTTAAAAGAAGATAATGCACTTGACTTGCGTTACAATCGAGGAACGGTCGAGATATTTTTGGGAATTATAGAAAAATAGATCACAAGGTTCTATCCTCTTATATTAAATATGTTTCAAGATTGTAGATTTGTGTTTGGCAACGACATGTTCCTTTGTAAATGTTGTTGCTTCTGTTAAAGCTGATAAGTTTCTTGCGGCCGTTCTTCTTATCAGTTAAAAGATGTCCTGAATGGTAGGAAAAAAAAATTGGACGATTCGAAAGCACTTATCTATAAGTCTATTTGAATAAAAATCTTTGACTTTGACTTTGACGTTATCATTATTTCTTTAACTTTATTACTCTTCGAAAATCGTTTTCCAAAAAACTCTACTGGATTGTACCTGGATATAAGTCAAGAGTCTTGACCATCTACTTAAATTTTCGTGTTCGCCATCACGACTTTTCGTGTTCGCAGTGACTGTTTTCCTATTCGCCATCTTGGTTATCGTATTCAAGTTCATGGTTTTTGTGTTCTGCGCGATATGGATAGCGCGGCTTAAAAAGTTACGTATGGCTATCGTATTTGGGAAACGCTTCAACTTTTATATTGTGTGTTTTAAAAGAAATGTCTTTGGCTTTGGTACAATCGGGGAACTTCCCGGTTGACCAGCAAAGTTTTACTTGGACACGTTTTCTAGGAAAGTACTAAGGTTAAAGCAATAGCGGATCTTATGGTAAATTTTAAATAGAAAAATATTGGAAAAAATTAACTCGGCCACAAGTGAATTCTCAGACGGGAATCGAACCCGCGACCTTTGGAAATCCGGTCCAATGCTCTAACCGCTGAGCTACCGAAAAGGTTCCAAAGGTCGCGGGTTCGATTCCCGTCTGAGAATTCACTTGTGGCCGAGTTATTTTTTCCTATATTTTTTACCGACTTCAACAAAAAGGAGGGAGGTACTCAATTCAACGCGTATTTTTTTTTTTTATTTTTTTTTTGTCTGATGTATGTATAATGATTACTCCGGTGTTGGTGATCCGATTTTAATAATTGTTTTTTTGTTCGATCGGGTACACTGTCAATTTGGTCCCATATAATTTTTACGAAGATCTGGCTAGTAGTTTTTTCATAATCTTGAAAAATATCAATCACCTTTTGGCAAGTAGTCGTTTACCTAGATGACATTGTTGTGTATGGGCTGATTTTTAGTGTAAGTAACGGCACATGATGTAACTAAAAAATCTGAAATAAAAACATTTTATAAAAAAAAATCAAACCGACTTCAAAAAGTAAAAAATAAAACTTTTGGAGTCGGTGCTAGCTAGCTAAGGCCAAAAAAATATATAGTTAATAGAAGTGCAATGTAGAATGCCCTGGCTGGCACCGACTCCAAAAGTTTTATTTTTTACTTTTTGAAGTCGGTTTGATTTTTTTTTATAAAATGTTTTTTCTATTTAAAATTTACCATAAGTATAAAAATAGCATTGAAAAATGCAAAAATTACAAAAATCATAAACAATAGCGGATCGTCGCGGATTTATTTCACGGATGCAATTTTAAAAGACCTATCTATAGATAACCCACACGTATAGGTTTGATGAAAAAAAAATGTTCAGTGTCAGTTCCATGTATGGGGAGCCCCCCCTTATTTCATATATTTTTTTATTTTTGTGTAAAAACCGTAAAGCGGTTTACAGAATACATCTACCTACCAAGTTTCAACTGTGTAATCCTCATAGTTTTGGAATAAAAAGGGTGTGACATACATCGGTTTGGCCGAATCTATAAGGGTTTCGTTTTTTGCCTTTAGGCTACGAAACCCTAAAAAGCACACCGACTCAAATGCTGTACAACTTCACTTTTTGCCAACAACGACACGCTATTTCTAGCTTTTCACCAAAAACGAACGCATTATTCGTGCGAAATATAAGTTCAATATAGTCAATAAGTCCCTCGGGGCCCTAAAAAACTATCCTTTGTTCACTATAATGTGTTTAAATATTTCATCCAAATCTGTTCAGCAGTTTTGCGTGAGTAACTAACATCAAAACTTTTGCATTTAACCACCACAGCAACTACTTTTCCGGATATTTTGCGCACAGTTTATTCACAAATATAAAACTGTGCGCTATATATGCGGGAAAGTTCTTTATATGCCATTAGAGACTATAATGTTTTTAGGGCTCCGTAGCCTAATGGCAAAAAACGGAACTCTTATACATTCGTCATGTCTGTCTGTCTGTACGTCCGTATGTCATAGCCACTTTATTCCATAACTTTGAGTACTACACAGTTGAAAGTTGGTAGGTAGATAGATGTATTCTGTGAAGCGCTTTACGGTTTTTGCACAAAAAAAATATATATGAAGGGAGCCCCCCTTTATATATATTTTTTTTTCCAAACATGGAACTGAAACTGATTTTTATTTTCATCCAACCTCTTTTGATATCGTTGTATCTATAGATAGGTCTTTAAAAATTACATTGACGTTATAAAACGATTTTTTCTCAAAGTCAACCGTTTGAAAGATGTATGTACACTTTCAAAGTGATAAAATGTATGTCGGTAGTCAAGTGAATACCTAATTTAATATAATAATTACAATATTAATAGAAACTTTATTGCACACGATACAAAAACAAGCCCAGAAAATATGTCAAAAATAGGCACACACAATAGGCGGCCTTATTGCTACATAGCAATCTCTTCCAGGCTACCTTAGGTGAGAGACGGAACCCTTCATGTGCGAGTTCGACTCGCACTTGGCCGATTTTTTAAAAAAACTTGTTCTAAAATAAGTACCTATATATAAAAAAAAATACATGCAGCTACGAATTGCCCCGAGGTAACATCAAAAACAGTACAAAGCTTTAATTCCCAGCGCATCCCCAGTGCTTAAGAGGGCGTGTGGACAATTTGACAACTGCCTATATTCGACACGTGGCGGTGACATGTTCAATTGTGCAGGTGAACGGTAATTGTTATGTGTTTTATTAACGTCATGGTATTACTGAGTTATTGCTTTATTTGTATTAGAGGTAGGTCGGTTTGATTCAAATATTTGTGTGTGATCATGTCTGTTTGACTAAGACTGAGTGATTTTTATGATTTTTTTTATTTATTTCATTTAGTAAGTTCAACTTACTGTCGTCTTATTTAAATGATTTGATTAAATGAAAATTATTATACACTTCTAAACTTTTCATTGAAAATTATTGATTTGGATCGACTACAGAAGACTATTTGAGATAATTATTAAGTAACAGAAGTTGTTTTGGAATTAAGATCATTAAAGAAAATTTGTTTAAATAATCACAAAATTTTCATTAACTAGAATCATATTTGCTTTCACCGTAGAATAAACAAAAAGATTGGATGAAGTAAATTCGCTGTCATGCGTCGCTTTCCTTTTGTGCTTGACACAGACGATAGAAGAAGTCCTCATTCACTTTTTGAAGATTTTGATTTTGTTGTCACTATTTTGTCTCTTTCCTAAGAGACATTTATTTCAGTTCTAAATGCCTAATATGTTCCTTCGAAGTTCTCCCTTCTGTTCTTTGATTTCCACCATTCACATTCGTAATTCTAATTTTATAAAAAAAAAACAAAATAATTTATTCGGTCGCCTAGACTGTTACAAGCGTTGATGAACGTCAAAGAAGCTTCACAAACCCTACGGCGGGAGACCTTGTAAGAAACTCGTCAAGGGCTGTTTTTTTCTAACCGTTTTATTTCACACAGAGTGGTCAATTATACTCGTATCTATAAATATATTTATACAGAATTTCGTTTAATTTCAATTCAACTAGTTGTACCTACCCTTCTTTATCAAAGACTTAACTGTCACCATTAATTTTATCACAACTCCAATTTCGTAACAACGGTGATTTGCTACATTTCTCATTACCAACCAACGGATCACATCAAACGCAACAATATTCCTCAATTAACTATGGAATTCTCACGAGAATACATCGATACGAACAGACAGATTGACGAACTGTATACGCATCGAACAACGTTATTTATACACCTACACAGTTTTCGACACAAAGGAGTTTGATCTCTAAAGCTTTGTTTTACAGTTCTTTGTTAAGTTTGTGAAATGTAGAGTTAAGTTGGTGTAGAGAGGTCAGATTGAATATTCCCCCTACTAATAAACATCAATCAAGTTACTATTAAATGCACCTTTGCCGTGCCATATTGTGGTGCGTTCCTCTTGTGTCTGGTTGATTTGAGCTAAACGTTTGGCTGATAGTAAATTATTATTTATAAAGTCATTGTTTTAAGTTGGATGGTTGGTAACAATTTGGGATGACCTGTATACAAAAAAACTGAAAACTATATATTTTTATTTCTTTTTATCTATTTGGCTTACTAAACTGGGTACAATCCAAAAGATCGAAACATTATTGGATTTACTGTTTAAAAGAGTTCATTTTAAATATTGTGTTGTAATAATTTGTAGTTGCAATAATTTTTATTTTTTTTTTCGGCTGAGTACAAATGTCTTTTTTATCATCTTTGAAAACAATGGGGATTAACTACAGGTTCATTCGTCATTAGCCATTTTTAATGTCCTCACTGCTGGGGCACTGGCCTTCCTTATGGATGGATAAGGAGAAAAGTGAAAAGTGCTTCCGAAGCACGGAGGAGCTTGAGACAGTAAATTTCTGGTCACAAATCCCGTGACCGACCTTTGCGATCACAGATGCGCCACGGGCTCCTTATGAATTCAATTGCGAAATTTTAAAAAAGAAGATTGATCTAGTGAGAACAACCCGTGTTCTATTCCCAGTAGGGGTACATAGCTGTTGGTAGTAAGACTTGTTGTAAGTCCGCCTGGCTAGCTACCAGCATCTTATCTAAGCCTGACACCATAACATTAATGTTATCAACATTAGCCCATTCCTCAGTGGTTGAGGATTCCGGGAGAGTCGCGCTTCCACCTTCAACGTTATCATTACTTAAAACACGTATGATGAAAACTGAAAGCAAAGCGTCTTCCCGTGTTCATAAATTTGTTCAAAGACACTATCGTTCATGTTCCTTCAAGGGTCTCCATAGTCAGAAAAAAGCCTTTCTGCCCTGGCAGTGCTAGGCAAAACCGCTCTTATATTTTAAGAAGACAATCTGAGGGTCTTTATTTTTATACATGAAGGCAGATATCATCATCGTTCAAAAATTGATGTGATATCCGGTTAATATGGTATCGTCAATATTGGCGTTTGCACTTGCACTAAAAACGGAAATTCAATAATTGATTAGGTTAGATCATCGGTTAACACCGGTAATCAACACATAAATGCTTTGCCAACTTTCAGACAAACGGTTCAGTTGTTAAAAAGATTTTTTTTATTAGACATTCCCGGGTGACATTTTTATCAATTGACTTGACAAAAGAGGTACTTACAGGCTAATAAAAAACACAAAGCAACGAATCAACTACCCCAAGTGGAACAAACCAAAGCAGCCCATCGTTTGTGCGCACGCGTCACCTGCCTGCCACGCGCGCATATTGCATTGCATTGTTGCCTGCAACAACAATCCCTTTGACCCCGCGTTATATAGTTTCAACTAAACGTTTGACCAAATTAAACAAAAAAGTTAAATTTGCTACGTCAGCGCTTGCACTACACCGGTTTTAAGGTGTTTAGTGGTAAGTAACTAGTTTGAAAAAAAGCAAATAAAATTTGGTCAGTCAACCCGTGACCACGGAAACTGAAAAGGTGCCGAAACGTCGGGAAACCGAAAAACTATAGTACCAAATATATATTTCGGGTAAATAAATCGCACTAAATACTCTGCAAAGGTTGTTTTATTTCAATTATGAGTGCGCGAAGAAACTTAAGATGTAACTAGTTTTATTTAAGACACTTTTAATCGTTAAAATAGTTATGGAAACATTAGATAGATAGATGTAGTAGGTAGACTGTTTTTCCTAAACTCAAACAAGATATAATAATTAGAGACAATTAATAGTCTCTTTACTTTTTCTTAAGTCGGTGTTATTTCATAAATGGGGGAAAAACCTTCGACGTAAGAAAAAAAATCATTTTTCGATAACTATTCAAATATTTCATTATAAAAACAAAGATAATTGTATGATACCTACTTGTACTTACAAAAAAGTCGCAACATATAAAATTCATTTTAAACGTTGTAATAAAGTATGAGTCATTGTAAATTAAAAAAGCATTTCTTACCCTACAATGGCGGTGCCTTCATTAAACTATCAATAAGGGCGCGGCCACACGCGCCGTGCCCTGCTGCGTTAATCAGCTTGCAGACAGAGCGTTATAAATGCAGTTAGTGTGACGAGATTGTTTAGCGAATAGTGGGAAGACGGGTGAGCTAAATTTAATGACTTGCTTCCTTCCGCGACTTCGTCCGCGTGGAAATTGGGAAAATCACTCGGAGACATTTGAATTGTTTTCTTCAAATGTATAAAGCTATTTGTGTGCATTTCAACCAAATCCGTTGAGTGATTAAAAATGAAAACATCCTAACTTTCAAAGACTAATTATAACTTAATGCTCCTTGATGAACTAAAAGTACAAACTAAGTACAATATTGGAAGCTGTCATGTTAGTCGTTGCGTTACACATTACCAAAGTTATTTCGTACCTGTATACCTTTTAAATAGACACAAAAAATTACAGCTTTTTCCTGCAGATGTAAAAAAAGTTCTGATGCAATAATTAAGCATCGATTACATCTGGGTGGGACCTTACCATGAGGTGTTACACTACTTATCAAGTAATTTTATAAACGTGATGGCGCTTAAGCTATTATTGTAGAGGATAGCTTCGTACTCTAATCAACACTAATTCAATATTGTAATAACAGCTGATAAATGAAATCTCACCCGTAAAATGTGCTGCACAGTTCTCATAAAGATAGTTATGCGTATGCGTCATGCTCGTGAACGAGTGCTGCCAGCGGGATGGGTCTGCTCATGTTTGCTTGTGTTGAAATGTGTAGAGATATATGTTGTTTGGATTTTATGTTATTTATGATGTTTTGAGTTAAGATGCGTGGCACTGCTTGATCAGAGTAAATAAAGGTAAATAATGTTTTCAATTATTCCAAATATATAAAAGCTTTTTTTTTTTAACTTTAATTACGATTGAGATTGTGACCCAGCTGATGCGTCTTCTAGTGACATTGTAGGTTGTGTTGTGTCTTACATTAAGGCACTTTTATCTTTCTTTTTTTGCTGTTGGCATTGTATTTTTTTATATTTATACAGCTTAACATAAGTACCTGAAGTACGTCATGCTCACTCAAACGTTTCTTCGGCGGTGTCGTGTGAGGCGGGTCGTTACGTTCCCTTAAATATGGTTATTTAAATATGGTTGAGCGAAGCGATGGCTGGTTCATGCGTCATGCTCGTGAACGGGTGCCGCCAGCGGAAATGGGTCTACCTCAGTCTGCTTATCTTAATAAAATATTTTTATCTAAAATAAATTGATACTGACCTGTATGTACCTCACAACATGCAGTACTTGTAATGCGAGAAATGTTGTAATGTATGATAGACAAGTCTTTCTTCGCCAGTTAAAAATTGTTTACGGTTACAATAACCATAAAATGTAATATTTTAATTAGTATTTTCTATTTGTGATGGAAATTGACCTTACTGATATGTTAAGGTCACTTTTCAATTTGACGACTCTGTATGAAATAAAACAGGGAGCACAAAACAGCCCTTGACGAGTTTCTTGCCGGTTCTTCTCGTTACAAGGTCTCCCGCCGTAGGGTTTGTGAACCGATGGCGTAGCTTCTTTGAACTTCTTGTGCTTTTAACAGCCTAGACTAAATAAATTATATTGACTTTGACTTTGACTTTATGAAAGAAATAGAAATATAAAAATCGTATATTCAGCAAAAATCACAACCAGAACATACATACAATTTTTTTTTTTCTCTAACGGCCTCGTCTCAGCTAATGCCACAGCTAAGACTGCGGCGTTGGTTTTCTGATGCAGCCGTTCAGTCAGATATCGCTGTTTTAACAAATAAGTAGGTAGCTAGGTATATTTATTGTAATACTAATACCTACGGTAATATGATAATCTATAACTTTGGTAAAACTAAAATAAGGTTAAACTATGCACTCTTTAAAATATGCTTGTCTATCTCATTTAAGTAAATATATTTCTAACCCTAAAGATGACTCGACAGCAGAAGCCCGAATAAGGGCGCGGCCACACGTGGCGCCCCGCCGCGGTAATGACCTTGCAAACAACGCGCAATAATAAATAGATATTAGGCGATTAACGTTTGCCAGGATTACGGGGGTTATGCGTAGTGTAGGGATGACAGTATTTTAAAACCCTAAGTAATATTAAAAGGCGAAAGTGTGTTTGTCTGTCCTTCCTTCACGCCCTAACTAAGTAACCAATCAACTTGATTTTTGGCATAGAGTTAGTTGAAAGGACGGAGAGTACCCAACATATGCTATACTTTCTCGATACTTACTCGCAAGTTTTTCCTGCTAGGCCTACTGAGGTCGGCATCAGCAGCTGTTTTCAGTATTTCCCTGCGACTTTTTTTATGAACGACGGAGACTCTTTTTTTTTAACAATAAATTTACATTTTTATTTCTTATGCTATGTAGTGTAACAGAAACCAGAAAGGTTTATTCGTACACTATCATCATCACTACATACTCGATTAACATAATTTTAAAAAGCCTATGTACTAACAAAATTATTTTATTACAACATATTTATATTTTACAACAAATCAAGTGCCTACGTATGTTTAAAAAAACGAACAAAATTACTAACCATAGTGAAATATTAATACTACTATTTGATTCTATAGTAAAGACAAAGACAGCAGATGGCGGACCGTGCCGATAGCGCATTTTTTGTTGTTGTTGTTGCAGTAAGCGTGAATACAGAATGATCCATTTAGCAAAGCAAAAACTTATTTATTATTTTAATTCTTTATGATTAAGTTGTTTTCTGATTTTATCAATAAAATAGCTTATAAGTGTAGCCGTACTTAGCCGTCTTCATAACAAAAAACATGGTTTACCCCAGTCTCCGGCCCCCTTGATCCAGTGTCCGACCACTTCGGCACCCCGACCGCCTAACGGTAGCTTGTGCTATCGCTTTAGCTATTAAACTTCAAACTCTCATAAAACCCTTCAATGATAGGTCTTTTGCAGCCATTTTCATCATCATCTCAGCCACATGACACCCTCTGCTGGGTATAGGTCTCCCCCCAAGGATCTCCACGACGATCGGTACTGCGCTGCCCGCATCCAGCGGCTACCCGCGACCGCGCTCCAGATCGATGTTCCCCCTTGTTAGAGGCCTACCCACGTGCGTGGCCACTATTCCAGAACCTTTCCATTTGTATGAGAACCTGTAGTTCTGCTACTGCCCACTAGAGGCATTGTATTGTACAGCATACAAAATGTCTCCCGTTTACAGCAAGAAAAACTCATGGTAAGCCCACAGGACTGCACGGGATACCGTTTTCCTGGCCACACGCTCCGTCTTAATTGCGCAAACCGGTTTGTGCAGGCATGCTTTCAGGTATGTCGTTGCGTGTAGCCGGTACATAAGATTTAAATAATACATACCTACATACTATATTGTTAATTGTCCTTAAATAAATGCAAAAATAATACAACTGAATCCTAAGTACCAAATGGTTAGGTAAAGACTATAAAAAAGTAATAAAGTTTTTAGGTAAATAAAATATAACTGCTATTTTACTACACAGTGACCTACTACACCATTTACACTGTACTTAGTCACGTGGCGGGCACGCGGCGGTAGTTACAGAGTGTGTACAGGGCTTTATGGATTTAGTTTTTATTAGCAAAGGTAACTTTGACTGATATGGACTGTTATTAAAATATTTGCTTAAAAGGTAAATGTGGGAACATTATTCAATGAGTTTAAGAAAAATTCGTTGTTATTGTTTTTTATTGTTTGATAGAATCAGGGCTTACTTGGCAGAAATCTATACCACCTATATCGAGATAGACGGTACATTTGTACCTACCTTACGTGTCAAAAGTTTGATCCAAGGTCAAAGTTTTCCGACCTAAGTCAGTCCGCTTGAGACCATTGCCATGAAAACACTCGAATGGTTAATTGTGCAGCGCTTTCTTGCAAGAGCTCGGCAATAATTTTTCCACATCACTAAATCTCGCTCGTGACGTCATCGTAGGTACGAAAAGTTCGACACGCTAGGTTCTCATACAGTTTGAAGCGCTCTTTTCGTCTATCTCGATATAGGCCTGTGTCTATACCTATACAATGTTATTTAATGTTTACTCAAAACCTCAAAACCATTTGTAGAATTGGTAATCACGAACAATTTTTTGTATAGAAGCAACCCTGACATCACGAAAAAATATCAGATGTTTCATAGAAAATTTTATTTGAACTCTGATGTATGAAACAGCTGATTTTTTTTCGCGATTTCAGAGCTTCTTCCGTAGAGAAAGTTCGTAACGATGAGTTTTACAAATGGTTTTGAAGTTTTTACTAGTTTTATAAAATAAGGTTGTATAAAATTGAAACTAAAAATATCTAGCTTATTCTAACTAAAAAAATAAAAACTACAAATGCAAAACGTGACACATTTACACCTGCACCGACTACTCTACACGAGTTTCGAGTTTTTTTTTTTTTTATGAACGACTTGGAGACTCTTAGCCTTCATCATACCTGATGTTAAGTATTGATAAGGCTGAAGATGGAAGCGAGCCTCTCCCGGAATCCTCAGCCACTGATGAGGAACTGGCTATCTTATCTCTAACTGCCGGAACACAACAATGCTGAAAACATTGTTGTTATGGCGTCAGACTTAGATAAGATGGTGGTATCTAGCCAGGCGGACTTACAACAAGTCCTACCACCAACCAGTTTTGATTGTGAAACAAGCTACGACCCCTGAACTGACGACTACGACCGCTTTGCCAAGAGTGTGACGACTAACAAGAAGCACCTTACCCCGTTAGTCTTCAAACCCATAAAGTTAGCGGTCTGGTTTAGTTTATTAAGTTAAAGCAGTGGTCTAAAACACAAAAGATATTTAAAACTTTTCTTTAATTGTGTGAAAAACTGTATTTTTCGAAAACGACGTTTATAAAAAGAAATATAAAACTCGCCCTTTCAATCTCCTTGTGTGTTTTCTTAACACATATATTTATTGTACCTACTAAAAAAACAATAATGCAACAGTCAGTTATATTTTTCCATATTTTGAACCTTATTCTATTGCAATAAAACTCCCCTAAAATCCATTTCCTTTTAATAGTCATACAAAACTCAAACTTTATGGTTGTGTTGTATGTATCGGACTATGATTCGACCTCCCACGCTTGAGGTACGAATTTAAAAATAACATCGGTCAAGCGTGAGACGCTTTCGAATACTTTAAATCCCGTACAATCCAATCAGTGCATAAATTATTTTTTTCCCATAATTGTATAATGTAATCTAATAAGTAAGGTAATCACTGTATATGTTAATTTATTTTTACCGTAATTGTATAATCTTATGTTATTTGATTAATGCAAATTCTACTGCATTTATAGGTAATTTATTGTCAATGTTTATTGTTGTTGTTTTTTTTCCTTATGATTTCGCATCGCATGAATTTCTGTGTATTTGGATGTCAGTTTTGTTCGAAACTTGCGTTGCTCCATTTTATGTTGTTATTGACTGTCATCTGTTGCGTATACCATAAATAAATTTTATTTTATTTATTTTACACATCGACAGTATCTAACATAAAATTTTAAATAGAAAAATATTGGAAAAAAAAACAACTCGGCCATATGTAAATTCTCAGATGGGACTCGAACCCACGACCTTTGGAAATCCGGTCCAATGCTCTTCTTCGGAATTCACTTGTGGCCGAGTTGATGATTTTTTCCATTATTTTTCTATCTAAAATTTATCATGAGTATAAAAATAGCATTAAAAAATTCAAAACTCCTAAAATAACTTTGTAAGCTGAAAACAATAAGTGAATGAGATTTCGTTAATATTTTAAGTGATTAGTTATTTATACACGTAGTATCATATAATACTAAAAATTTTTACTAAGTAGTGTTGGATCAATACGTCTTCATCATTAAACAAAAAAAGAGAAATGTCACTGTATCGACCTTCTCGTTTCTTTGACGACCTTGGGAGAGTGGTACTGGTACGGTACAAGGTATCGCCTACTCTGAGGTCCTGGGTTCGAATCCCGGTAGGGGCAAATGTTTGTATGATGAATACGAGGATTTATACTTGAGTCATGGACGTGTATATATATATATTTCTACACATAAATACTTATAAATGTATGATTAGCTATATGTATTTATGTCCGTTACCCTAGTATCTCATAACACAAGCCTACAGTGCTTACTTTGGTAAGAGTGTGCTTACGTGTGAGGGTAAGAAATATTGTTTATTACTATTATCAAAAAAAAAAATGAAAAATATTTCAAAGTATTAAAATAAAATATTCCAATTCCCATCAACCAAAATTCGTTTGGGAACTCCAAAATAGGTAAGAGCGCAGCACCGCGATGGCGGCCGGAAGCTGCGCGCGCACGGTAGCACAGAACTGATACGCTAATTAGCGGGCAAACGCCAGAATTCCATGTGAACTACGCCATTGTGTAAATGGTGCTCACATTTTCCATTCGAGTACCTACTACAATCTTTTAATATTTATTCTTTAAAATTACACAACTTACCTCTTGTAGTCTAACATCATTCGTAATTAGAATGGTCCAGCTGCTGAGGCAGAGGTCTTTTATTTGACCCATCACGCGGGCCCAATGCGGGTTAGTGTAAAATTAATTACTGGTCAACCATCTCCTGACATTCGCCTATACTTATTTAGCTCGCTAATGTTCAACACATATTATTTAGTTACTATAGTTCAATTTATTGATTTTTATTTTAGAAGTAGAGAGAAAATAAAAACAAATTCGTTGCTCAAAGTAAGCCACGAATTTGCGGTATTCTCGGTATCAATGTCATGCGGATCTGAGCTGGGCGGCGTTTTCGTAGTATTCTTTATTTAATTCATTTGCATTTATTGATCAAATTACATAACTTACATTTTTTTATTCTTACATCATCACATCAGTAACGAGGTATTTATTGCGTTATTTTTATACTATAAAAATGGTCCCTGGGGCATAAGCCATCGTTAGAGATGTATGTAGATGTAACCGGCATGACCCATCATGCTTTCCCAATGTTGGTTGGTAAAATTAATATCTGGTCACCCATCCCTTGGTCACCAATAGCAAGCTACCGCTACCGAGCTGTAGCGCAGCAGTATTCCTTTGTTGCTGTATTCTTACGAATAATCAAATTATTTAAAAAAATATTTCCAATAATCTCAAGCTCGCTAACTTTCAACTATCTTTTAAGTAACAATTTATTTTTACAAAATACAAAAGTATTAATCTTTTTTTTCATGCAACATCCTGTATCTAATCCTAGGCGTGTAAAACAATCGCTTGTGTACGGTAGCGGTGATGCTGCGAACGAACTGGGCACGCCGTCTGTAACTGGTTTATTGCCATCCGCCACTATTTATTTGGAAACACCTAAAACACCTCATCTTATGAAAAATCGATACAGTTACATTCATAACGGCTGAATTTCATAAGCTATAAAGTAAAAATGTCAAGCTTGAGGTAGTGCAGTCATAAGTACGTCAGGTATACTTCCAGTACGATAACTGCCTTTATTATGAGCGAAATAATGATGCTCTCAATGTGAAAGTTTGAAGTGTGAGTTCCTGTTAAGAGGCCTGCGACCGGTCTGCTCCCCATACTAACGTAATACCAAAATGATTTGCAATTAGAGCATTATTTACTGTACTTGTGATATCATTCAGCTTAAGGTATATTTTTAGGTCGTTTTCTATATGACGACCTAAAAATATATCGATGTATAGATAAAGTTAAAGATCACCAATTACTCCAAGAAGACCTTGACAGATTCTGCAACTATTGTTCTAAAAGTAAATTGTAGCTCAACTTAAAAAAATGTAATCTTGACTTTTACGAAAAAGGCTAGAAGTAACTTTATTTATAAACTTAATTATACAGATGTTACAAGGTTTAGCAGTATAAGAGATCTGGGAATCACGCTCGACAGAGCTTTGCATTTCGAAATCCATGTACAAAACATAATTAGTAAAGTATTCAAAATGTATAGCTTTGTTATGCGGTCATCTAAAGAGTTCAAGAATCCCCTTACCCTTATAAATCTATTTAAGTCTTAAGTAAGGGCGCAATTAGAGTATGGGGTATCAATATGGAATCCGTACTATGAAAAATATAACAAGTCTATAGAAATTGTCCAGAAAAAGTACTTACGACGAGTTGAATACAAATTCTATCGCAGACAGCTCCTAACTAAATAGAAACTACTGGACCTCAGTGCCTGAATTGCGTAAGGTAATCGTATTCATTTGACAGTTCATATCGTATTCAATCGGCTGCAATTTGTATGGAATGACATTTAATATAATACAATATGATCTGTCAAATGAATACGATTGACTTTACGCAATCGCCTAGCAGATCTCGACGTTCTCAACTAGATGCCATGTTACTATTTGATCTGTGTAATAATAAATATGATTGGATAAGTATCATTTACCTCATCAAATACTCTGTTCCAACTCAATTGTGTAAACGTTCATCTCGTCTGAAAACCATGTTTGCTGTACCTAGATGTCGGACTAACGCAGGACTTCGATCCCCTATGTATCGTATGCTAGACACATATAACAGGAAATTTACTACTTTAGATATAATTGCAGGTCTAGAGGTTACAAGAGGCAAGTGGTTGACATTTTACTTAACAACTGACGTATATGTCAACGTCCGTAATGAAATTAATCTAACTTAAGAATATTGTATAATTTAGTTATTAGTTATTATATAGGCATTATATAGTTTAATTATTGCACCCAGTTAGTCAAATGCTTTTTTTGTATAGGTTTTTCTTATTATATATTTTTTTGTGTTGTATTTATTACTTATCTTTGTGTTATAAATACAACACAAAAGAATATATAATACTGTCATTTTGTGCTTTAGTCTTTTAATTAAGATGTGGCCATTGGTGTAGGGTTTACTTTTAATATTGATTCTAATTATTCATGTGTTAAATTTAAGTTTTATTGTATTCCTGTTTGTGGTCCTAAAAATAAATAAATAAAAAAAAACGACAGTATTTAAGATCTAGGTCACTATTAAAAATATAATCCTAAATACTTGTACAAATTAAAATAAACGCGAATTGCAGTTTCGTGAGAAAAAAGGTATGTTAGATTTTTTTTTCATAGACCTAAATAAATACTGTTTTAATCCAAATAACACCACAAGTCAATAATGCTCAAATTTTAAATTATTTTATTATTACGTTTGTATAGGAGACTGACGTGTCGCGGGCCTCTTAACTGTACAATAATAGCGGGCTTAGTCCCGTATGTTTTTACTATTTAAAAAAGAAGGTTACCAAAAAAATTATTTTATTTGTGGTCCAACGGAAATAAACCGAACAATTTTCACACACCATTGGATCTATGGAAAAATTCGTTGTTCTCTCTGTGTCTAATAACAAAGCAATAAAACTCAGTCATTAAAAGAGATCCTTTACAAATAAACCGAATAAATAATAGGTCTATACCAATCAAATTGCCGATTTTTTTCTTACACTTTTCGAGAACCTTACAACTTTTATGATCAAAAGGCACATCAATTGCTTGACTTTTTATATAATAAGGATCATAGCGGTTAAGAATTAGGAGCTCTATTTTTAATTCACTCGTCTCGAGGATTCTACTGATTTTCGTAAGACGTTTGAGTTTCCGTATTCCGTAAAAGCGACCTTGCCTGTATATACATAGCTTCGGTTTTCGCCTGTAGCCTTCCGCCTTCCAACGCGAGCGCGCGAGGGGCAAAGAGAAAAGCTATGTCTACGCAAGCAAGGTCGCTAATCGCCTGACCGCCTCCTCATTCGCCGTACGCACGACTAGTGTTTCAAAAATAGAGGTACAGTAATCATAAGATTATTATTATTGTTTCTTATACGATAATAAATACACCAAATGGTACTCTTTTTTCGTTAGCAAAAATGACTACAATATTTACTCATATAACTAATACTTTCTCGTATAAGATACTCTTTATCTATAAGTACTAATATTATAAAGCTGAAGAGTTTGTTTGTTTGAACGCTCTAATCTCAAGAACTACTGGACCGATTTAGAAAATTCTTAGACCATTAGAAAGCTACATTTCTCCCGAGTGTCATAGGCTATATTTTATCCCGATATTCCCACGGGAACGGGCACCACGCGGGTAAAACCGCGAGGATCCGCTAGTTATTAAAATAAAAATATAGCATTAGATTGCTTAGTCTTCATACAATGCTTGTACATAAAAAAAAATAGGCAATCACACTTGCGGTAGTAACTATAACATACCAATATATTGTTAGTATGGAAAACGGCTTTTCTTTGAAATTCTTTATACAAATCGGCAATTTCATAGGTAAAGATTATTGAAGACCGCATACAGTCCGCGATGTCTAAACTGAGCTTTGCATTTGTGTGAGTGTACATAGATAGTTTGTAAGTATCGTGTAAAAAAAACAAAAAAGCAACAGTTGTTGCTTCTAGTTCATCTATGTGCACTCACACAAATGCAAAGGTCAGCTTAGACATCGCGGACTGTACCTTCTTACATAAAATAATAAAACAAAATCTATAATGCTAATCGTAATATTAAGTACTCCCATCATCTTCTGACTACAAGCTCAGCAAAGTGCTGGAACATCTGGAGAACCAAATATACATAAACATTTATATTATATAATAATATCATATTTTACGGTAAACAACATTTTAATCTGTTGAATGTTGGGACAATTCACGATACTTTGTTTATAATCATGAAATCTAATAAATCCTACTGTAGTTTAATTAAAGACACTAAAAAGTAAAAAATAAAAAAACTACAAAAAAACGATTTCAAAAACTAAAAAACCGGTCAAGAGCGAGTCGGACTCGCGCACCGAGGGTTCCGAACCATCATAGTGTCCCTCCCCATACATCTACATACCAAACCAAAAGCAAATAAGTATAAATCATATGGTGTAGCGGGATATATCAAGAACTACTTATGCTATCAACTTGAAATTTGGCCAACAATTTTGCAAATAATGTGAGTTTTTTTTTTTTTTTGCAACCGGGACTGAAAACGATGTCACCAAATAGCATAGGGTAATTTGGACCAATTTTTTTCATCCCATTTTACACATAGGTAGTATTTTTTGGTTTCTACAAAAGTTCATGGTTAAAAAAAATTCATGAATAAATTTTTTAGTCGGCATTTATTCAGTATTAATCAACATGATTCTTATATCAACTCAATCCCACAAATCAACAAAATATGAGATCAGTGCTTTGATCCAATTTAGCCAACTAGTGTTGTGATTTGGACCACAGGGTTGCTAAATTGGCGCAATTTGTGGAGCCCGTGGCGCAGTGGTTCACGCGCTCGGCCTGCGATTGTTGAGGTAAAGCAACTTTCGCAATGGTCGGTCACGGGATGGGTGACCAAAAATTCTCGAGCTCCTCCGTGCTTCGGAAGGCACGTTAAGCCGTTGGTCCCGGCTGCATTTGCAGTAGTTAAAACCCACCAATCCGCATTGGGCCCGCGTGGTGGGTCATGGCCCGTTCTCCTTATCCATCCATAAGGAAGGCCAGTGCCTCAGCAGTGGCAGTGGGGACATTAAAAATGGCTGAAGACGACGATGTTTCAAGCTAAAAAAAATGTTTTGTCATACGGTATAAACTTGAAAATTACATGGAAGCTTTAGTTTTTAATCACACGCACACATAAGACAATCGACAACAAATGTCAGCATTTCTCAAGTTTCATGATTCCAATCATGGCAACTACTTTGGGCTACTTTGGGTATACAAACATCATTGATTCTTAAACCATACATAATTATGCCGATCTTAATTTTTTTTTTTTTTTTTTATGATTTTGTAATTTTGCATTTTTCAATGCTATTTTTATACTTATGGTAAATTTTAAATAGAAAAATATTGGAAAAAAATTAACTCGGCCACAAGTGAATTCTCAGGCTGGAATCGAACCAGCGACCTTTGGAAATCCGGTCCAATGCTCTTGGACTCAGCATTGGACCGGATTTCCAAAGGTCGCTGGTTCGATTCCAGCCTGAGAATTCACTTGTGGCCGAGTTAATTTTTTCCAATATTTTTCTATTTAAAATTTACCATAAGTATTATTTATTTATTTGTCGTTTATGGATAGCTAACAGCTTATAATCATACAGATAACAACAAACATATAAAACTAAAAGCTATTGACAATCTACCACATGTAGTATTCAAAAGAATTTGATCTTAAAGTAAACGTAGCCCAGAAGGGACAGGTGCGCAACAATATTAAACTAAACAACTAGAATACTAGAATACTTTAGGTACTAGAATTTCTTCAAAGTCATTAACGTAGTCAGTCTTCCCTTTTGATAATAATATCTATGGACTCACTTGTATCACCTTTATCTAAATGACTTTTCAAAGTAGCTTTAGGTGTTATTTTCCTCTTATATTAAATATATTTCAAAATTGTAAATTTGTGCATGGCAACAACATGTTCCATTGTAAATGTTGTTGTTTCTGTTAAAGCTGATAAGTTTCTTGCGGCCGTTCTTCTTATCAGTTAAAAGATGTCCTGAATGGCTGGTAGGAAAAAAAATTTGGACTATTCGAAAGTACTTATCTATAAGTCTATTTGAATAAAAATCTTTGACTTTGACTTTGATTATGTAGTTTTGCTCATTTAAGACCAAAACCTTATTGTAGTCTATGCATTACAATTTTTTTTTATTTTGCTAGTGTCCATCCATAATATGATTAACAGTCATATATAAGGTGTAAAAACGGGTGCGGTAAATTAGACCAGTCCATTTTACCCAACTTGATATTGTTCAATATGTACTTACAAAAAAACCGTAAAAAAATTATCCCATAAATATAAACGTTTCAAGTAATTATAATGCACACTAATTTACGCATCTAAATAATAAATTAGAAACATCCTATGCTTAACTTAACAATACTACACACAGCATAATTGTCAAAAGTTACATAAAAACAACGAAAAAAATAATTTTCAAAACAAAACACAAACGTTGAACGTCACGGCAAATACAATATGGCCGTTATCCAATGAAGTTAGTTGTGTATCGGTGTGTTGTCATACATAAATTTAAAAAATATTTTACGAAATCCGAAGGTGGTCCAATTTAGTTGCCGGTTCAATATACCTACTTTCCCCTTATTTTTCAGAAATCTTATAAAAATTTATTTGATACTTTTTTGCTTTTGGTTTGACATGTTGATGTATGAAGACAATATATGATGGTACGGAACCCTCGGTGAGCAAGCCCGACTCACTCTTGACCTTTTTTTTTCGTTTTACGTCATAAATCCCTTGCGGGGTCGTCAGGGCGTCAAAGGTGCAGGTTCAGAGTGAAATGTATGAACATCACTGGTATGATCAACTCTTAGCCATACCACAACGACATTTGGCATCTAAGATGTTGTCCGGAAACAAAAGAACAAAAGTTTAGATGACCTCCGTGGTAGAGTGGTACGTACACTGGTTTCAAGGTGTATTTACTTACCTATATATGTATAATTATATGTATTTATATTCGTTACCCTAGTATCCCATAACACAAGCCTAATGGTGCTTACTTTGGGGCTAGGTTAATTTGTGTAAGTGTAAGGAATATTTATATAATTTTATATAAATTATATAAATGTGACAGATTGCAAGCCTATCGCCTATTTCGAATATACCCTGTCCGTAACCGTGTAGTACTATACTAACCCCTCTCATCCCGTGGGTGTCATATAAGGCAACTAAGGGAGCACAGCCCAGGAGACGGACAGCGTCTCCTATAAAATTTGGGCTCCCTGCGATCGCCAACCCGCACGCCAAGCGTAGCGATTATGGCAAACGCCCATTTATAAGACAGGCAGATCTTTGGGGGAGGCCTTTACGCAACAACGGGTGTTGCTTCGAACACCCGTTACTGTACCCTTCTGTAGTCGGAGATTGTGCTATTGAGTTACATGAGCTTATATCGCTAGCGTTTTACCACCGACAGTCCAGACGTACTGCAGGTATCATCCCTATCTGGTTGATATTCCATATCTGCGTACAAAGCGCATAAACTTATCATCTATTATGAGCACAACCAGGGACTGAAATGCGCCTGCGTCTATATTTCCGGTACCATATAACTCTGATATAATTAAAGCTAAAGTGAATAGGCTTTTTCTAGTTAGACTCTCATCATCTGCGGCAGAGTAAGCCAATTAAATGTAAAAATTGGTGTCGTGCGTCTGATATGATGATAACGGTGATGTTACCCTGCCCATTGATAGGCTCCATCTGCTCTGGAAAGCTAGCAGCTGGTACTTTCTATGTGACTACCAGGCCAGCTAGGGCCCGGGATGTGGGTCCAGACCTCATCATATAAGTCAAGCTAAGCCAAGTTTAACATAACAAATCGGCGAGGGTGGCACCCTCGCGATAAATCAGCGCGCCGTGATTTAATATTAATGATGTTTTAACCTTAGTGATTTATTTGGTGTGGTACAAGAGAGAAGTGGTTAGAGGTTTATTTTGTTTAGAAAATCACACAATCACAGTTGAACTTAAAAAAATGCATTAAAAAACCGACTTCAAAAACAAAAAAGCAAATATAAGCCGTTTGGAGTCGGTGCCAAATATAAGTAGAATAGTTCAAAGTAGAATGCCTTAGCTGGCACCGACTCCAAAAGGCTTATTTTACCCGACTGCGCCAGAAGTAGGGTTATGTTTTTCGAGAATATATATGCATGTATGAGTATGTATGTATATACGTACATCTTATGTTTTTGCGCGCACTGTTCATTGAAATAAAACAACTTTTACGGATATCAAACGCGCTATATTTCCACGAACTAAGTTGTAATTGTCCGTAATTTTTAGGTTTTTTAGGGATTTTTTGATTTTCCCGACGTTTAGACATTTACTATGGCACAAACCGTATCCGAACGAAAATAAATTAACTTTTCGAGGGTAGACTTATAAGTAGCCAGTCATCCCGTGACCACGGCAGCTGTAAAGGTGCCGAAACGTCGGGAAAATCAAAAAACCCCTAAAAAACCTAAAAATTACGGACAATTACAACTTAGTTCGTGGAAATATAGCGCGTTTGATATCCGTAAAAGTTGTTTTATTTCTATGTATGTATAGTTGTTTGGCACGCTCGGCGGCATGAACAGCTCCATAGATTTTAGAGGTGTCGTTAGATTCGTATTTACTTTGAGAGTGACACTGGGAATAATATCAAAATAATAAAAAAACAATATGGCTGATTTTTGGCGCCAAATTCAAATGTTTGGCACGGACCGCAACCTGAACGGATCTATAGGTATCAAAGTACAGGGCTGATCTTTAGGATTTCCAAAAGATATATCATGACCAATAAATAACTAACCGCATACCGCCTCTGTGGTGTAGTGGTAACAACCACCGGTATCAGACCCAGGGGTCCCGGGTTCGATTCCCAGCGGGGGTACAATTTGTATTCGGTTTGGTTGGTGGTAGGACATGTTGTAAGTCCGCCTGGCTAGCTTCCACCATCTTATCTAAGTCTGACGCCGTAATAACAATGTTTTCAGCATTGTTGTGTTCCGGCAGTTAGAGATCTCAGTGGTTGAGGATTCCAGTAGAGGTTTGCTTCAATCTTCAGTCTTATCAATACTTAACATAAGGCTAAGAAACACCCCGCCGTTAATAAAAAAAAATAGATATAAAATAAAAAAATAGAAATTTAAAAAACCCGCCTGCTTTAAAAACAAGCCAACTGAAAAGTTGGAAGCAAGATTAAATATACAAAAAAATTGTTCAACGTAATAAAATAAAAACAATGAAGAATACCTATGTCAAAAGTACGAGTAAATAAGAAATAAATGAGTTAAATTAGAATATTAATTGGTAATAATATCAAATTACGTAAGCAAGTATTAAGACAGTATTTATCTAATTCGCTATTAAAAAAATTGTCCAAAATATCTACCCAATAAAAAATAGTGTCAATTGGATTTATTCATACAAAATGCAATTTGCATTTATTTTTGATTTAGGATTATTTTTTTGTGGCGACCTAGATACCTAAATACTGTCATGATCCGAATAACACCCCAAGTACAGCAAATCATGCTCTAACTGCAAATAATTTTGGTGTTACGTACGTTAGAATAGTAAAAATGTTTATTTTCACTCGCCGGTCTCCCTAAACTTGGGCCGCAGTACAAGCTAGAGTCATGCCCCCGGTTTTGTTTATTGCTAATAAGGTGCCAGATTGCGTGTCTTGCCTTGCAGGGTTTTTTAAGATTGCCAGCTTGAATAAACGGTGTCTTGGTTATTCATATTAAAGGCTTTTCATAAAGATGACTAGTAAAAGTTTGAGAGTTTTTTTTTTATTTACACCTTTATGTTATATTTTATTTTAAACTAGTAACCGCTCGCAGTTTCAGAAAAATATTTAAAAAAAACAACTCGGCCACAAGTGAATTCTCAGATGGGACTCGAACCCACGACATTTGGAAATCCGGTCCAATGCTCTAACCACTGAGCTACCGAGACCTTTCCAAAGGTCGTGGGCTCGAGTCCCATCTGAGAATTCACTTGTGGCCGAGTTGATATTTTCCAATATTTTTCCATTAAAAATTTATCAGAAGAATAAAAATAGCATTGAAAAATGCAAAAATTAAAAAATTATAAAATAAAATACTCTTCTCGGAATCAAACCTTTACCCCCATATTCTAAGTCGTTCCTCCAAAACTTTTTACACTCCACTCAACCTCGTCGTGGGTAAAAATGGTAGTGTGCGCTAGGCCTAACACGGAGTGGCTACGTACTCTTTGGCTCCTCCAGGTCCTTACGGAGTTATGACTTAGAATACGGATTTCGAGGAGTCAAAGTCAAAGTCAAAGTCAAAGATTTTTATTCAAATAGACTTATAGATAAGTACTTTCGAATAGTCCAACATTTTTTTCCTGAAGAACGGCCGCAAGAAACTTATCAGCCTTAGCAGAAACAAGTATTTAGAGAGTAGAGAGAGAGAAGTATTTAGAGTATTTTGAAGAGGTTTTCAATGAGGTTTCGTAAGGTCGAGGACGAGTAAGTTTTGGAGGAACGACTTAGAATATGGGTGTAAGACTACATTTCCAAAAAATAATACTATTTTCAACTATGTAAAATTCAAAAAGCGAATGACGAAACCTCTTGCACTTCCAGATCATGTCACACGCGTGTACGCATCCTATTAGTCGCGATCTCGCTGCGTCCATTGTCGGCTTTTAGCACCGACCGCAAGGTGCGAACCGACCCGCAAACAGAACGAATAGGAGCACCGGAAACAAAGGCCATAGCAGTAGGACACGTTGTCTCAGCAGGACCAACCACTTGGTGTTACAACTTTTCGTATACTAGTACCTACTCGTATTACTGCAGCTAACTGAGAAACTTAAATAGCACGATTCATGTTTAGCAACGACCACGAGGTGCGAACTGCGAACCTACCCGCAAACAAATGAATAGGAGCACTGAAAAGGGTTTTTTTTAATGAAGTACGGGGACTCTTAGCCTTCATCATACCTGATGTTAAGTATTGATAAGGCTGAAGATGGAAGCGAGCCTCTCCCGGAATCCCCAATCACTGAGGAACTGGCTATCTTATTTTTAACTGCCGGAACACAACAATTCTGAAAACATTGTAGTTATGGCGTCAGACTTAGATAAGATGGTGGTAGCTAGCCAGGCGGACTTACAACAAGTCCTACCACCAATCAGGGTGGAGCGCCGGTACCGGAAAGAGCAACCAAAACAGCAGGGCTATTGTTTTTCTGACTTCTACTTTAGACTATTGCTATCCTGGACTTAGCAAGACCCAATGAAGAAGTTTTGTTTAGGTGAACCACGTCTCAGAACGGGTTCTTAGCACCGGCTGCGAGGTGTAAACCGACCCGCACAGAAAGAATAGGAGCACCGGAAACCGGCTGTATTGACGTATGTGTGACGTCAAGTTTGAGCGTCGTGTTCTTACAATCGTATTTAAGATCCGGCATTTCATCGCTATTCAACAATTTCACTCATGTAGCGATGTGAAGGTGAAGCTAAGCTAGCCACGTATTGGTTTACTGGTTCTATGAATATAGCATTCCCCCAAAGGGGGAAGGGGTTCCGACTGAACATCTGTCGACCTTCATGAAGGAAGATTTTTGGCCGAAGGGTGTCCTGTTCCGGCGGTTTCGGGGTCGGCTATCGGACACCGCAATGCGCAACACGTCGCCGCCGTCTTTACGTGTAAAATAATTAAATTACATAATGTTGTTATTTTATATATTATGTATGTCTAGTTTTAAGGTATATATCTATGGGCCATTGTAGCCTGATGACAAATAAATAAATAAAAAAAAAATAAAAAAAAAATGGCTGCGCTTGGAAAGAGACGCTGCTGCCCGTCTCCTGAAGGCTGATTCCCTTAGTCGCCTTTTACGACCCCCACGGGATGAGAGGGGGTAGTGCTATTCTAAGCCGGCACTACACAGCTCTTTGATGTATCTAGTGTAGAATATTATATTTTGTTAAATAGTTTAAAATTTATGAAGTTTGCTTTTACAATGCTATTTTTAGTTTTATAGTAAAAATTTGTTTAAATACAATAAAAAATAACAGTAATATATATTTAAAAAACTGTGTTGCATGCACTTTGTGATTTACCTAAACAGTTTGCCAATATTTGTTCCTCGAGAAACAATCGTGTCAATTCCAAGAAAGCCTACTGACCATTTTACAGTAGTTCGTAACGTATAAACATCTATATAAATATCTAGTTGAAGACAGTACTGTTACATGTTCCATTTTCATATAACTTGGAACCTATACCTAAATATAAGTTCCAAGTTATAGGTTCCAAGTTTAACCGTCTCTGTGGTCTAGTGGTACAACCACCGGTATGAGACCCAGGGGTCCCCAGTTCGATTCCCAGCAGGGGTACATATTGTATTCGGTTTGGTTGATGGAAGGACTCGTTGTAGGTAAGTCCGCCTGGCTAGCTACTACCATCTTATCTAAGTCTGACGCCATAACAACAATGTTTTCATCATTGTCGTGTTCCGGCAGTTACAGATAAGATAGCCCGTACCTCAGTGATTGAGGATTCCGGGAGAGGCTCGCTTCCATCTTCAGCCTTATTCATACTTAACATCAGGTATGATGAAGGCCAAGAGTCTCCCCGTCGTTCATAAAATATATATATATATATATATATATATATATATATATATATATATATATATATAATTGAAAATCAACGCTTAGAAATCTGAGTGTTTAGTGTAAGTTTCCTCACTTGACTCGCTTACGCCGAAGTTTGCGAAAAGAGTACTTATAATGGACATTTTCAAACCTCTGATGTAATGTACCCACTATTAAAAACACCACCATAGGTTTTCAGTAAGTATTACGTATGTACTTTGAAATTGCCGATTTTTTATAACATAAAAACATTTTATAAAAAAAATCAAACCGGCTACAAAAAGTAAAAAATAAAACTTTTGGGGTCGGTGCCAGCCAAGGCATTCTACTTTGCACTTTTATTAACTATTTATTTTTTTGGCCTTAGCTAGCTAGCACCGACTCCAAAAGTTTAATTTTTTACTTTTTTTACATCATCTGCCGTTACTTACACTAAAAATCAGCCCATACACAACAATGATGTCATCTAGGTAAACGACTACTTGCCAAAAGGTGATTGATACTTTTCAGGATTATGAAAAAAATACTAGCCAGATCTTCGTAAAAATTATATGGAACCACACATAAACCATTTTCTTTCAGATAAAAAAATAATTATAAAAATCTGTTAACAACTGGCGAAGTTATGGTAAAACATACATAAAAAAAATAAAAAATAAAAAAATACCGTCGACTTGAGAACCTCCTCCTTTTTTGAAGTCGGTTAATAAATGTAAAAGACTGAGAAGTTATTTTTCATCTTTCACATTTTCACTTTAACGCAGTTTTGTTTATTATTAGACCTGGGTATTTATTTCCTTTTTTCTATTTCCAGAATTTTGCACTCAATTCTTTATAACGTAGGCAAAACTTTGAATTTTCTGCAAACAATTGTGTCAATAATTAGATAAGTATTGATAGATTCCTACACAAAAACTCCATAGTTATAGATATAATTATAATTTATTTAGTATATGCAATAAAATTCTTAAAAAATTCACCATACAAATATTCTAAAATTCTTAGGTTATTAGATATATAGGTCATATATCAAAATAGTGTGCTTTTTTTGTAGGGTCTTTTTAAAATATGGGATCAAGTAAATAAGTAACGTAAACTTTCGATTTTAGAGATCCTTTTTTAACCGACTTCCAAAAAGGAGGAGGCTCTCAATTCGGTTGGCATGTATTTTTTATGTATATACACCGATTACGCTGAGATTTCTAATCTAATTTACGTAATACTGTTTTGTTCGATGCGGAATTGTTGCCATTTGACTCAAAGAAAATTATACCTAGTCTTATGGTTTTTTTTTGCCAAAGAATACTAGAAAAATCGAATCATCTTACAAGTTGCTCAGACGGTAAGTATACTTTGTGAGACGAGATGACATAAAATAACATTTAAAATACGAAGAAAAATGAGTTTTTTATGAGTTTTTTTTAAGTCCACTGCTCTCATCAAGTCCGTCAATTCCATACCTATTAGATTCCAATTCAAATTCCATATCCACCATATTTGAACGGAAAACCCCGACCATTTGTAGTCCGAGTTAGTTCAATCCTCTATTTAAACAATTGTAGAGTACTCTCTAATACTGAAAGGCTTTTTAAAGTATATATGTCCAAATGTGCTCACGCGCACCCATTAGAACCAAAGACAAACAGAAAACTGAAATGTCACAAAAGAATGATAATTGATTTCTAAACGCATATATGGTTGTTAGAGACAGTATATTTGCTTTTATAAAGAGGTTTGAACCTTTTGGCCTCGTCACCGGATCGTCATTTTGAAAAATTTTCAAACTCGCGCCGTACGATAATACCTATATAAATTGATAGGGAACGTAAAGATGAACGAAAAATATTATGCAACATAATACCCTAAAGTGTCAGTAAGTGACATAATTAGAGTTAAAGATACAATGGTTTTACTTTGTGCCGGCGTTATTCATTTTAACTCTAATTATCTGGATAACGTGAACAGTTTAGGGCATTATATATCACAGCATATTTTGTACCTCTGTGTGTTCATTTCTAAAGGTATTACCGCGTGCGACGTCATTTTGAAAAATTTACAAAATGGCGTTTTAACAAGAAAAATGCCACATTTATTGAATTTTAACGAAAGTAATACTCAGCTTTGTTCTTCCATTTACATAAACGGAATCTAAAAAAAAAGTTACTACGAAGAAATTACATATTTTGATGAAAACCAAAAACTAACAAGGCATCGATGGTGCATTCTACATTCATTGCACCTCTATTCGTTTTTTTTTTTTTTTTGTTTTTGCCGGCACAGAATCAAGAATACATAAATATTTTTACCTTTTCAAAAGGGTAAAAATTACGGATATTGGTGCTTCACCCATTTGCACTAAACTTAAGAATATAATAAGGCTATTCTTAACTATCTTAATCTCATGTCAATTATAAAAATAAAATAAAAGATTAACTATCTTAATCTCATGACGCTCTGACAGGATCATGTCGCGCCCGTCAGAGCGACATGAGACAAGTTGATTTTTTCTAGGATATTTTCTTGTTCAATATTTATCACATAAAAATAGCATTGTAAAATGTAACATTAAAAAGTTATCTTAATCTTAACAAAAATTGCTTTGCACAATTGCCACTTTCTAATAAGTTACCGACTTTGGGTCAGAAACTTAATAGAAAGTAATTCCTCTTGAGAATTTTCAAGAAGAAACTTTGAACTTCTACGTTTTTGTTTATGCGACAAATCCTCAAATGTTATCCTACAAAGAGGTCTATTTGTTGCAGAATTTGAAGACGAAGCTTTTGTTTCAATTTTCAATCTAAGTTGTTACATCGATATTTTGTTCTACATCCGATTCAATAAAATCTCTTTGAAATACTAAGCAAAGATCAATTAGGATTGCCATCTTAATTGATCTTTGCGGTGTCATGATATCTCTGATTGCAACTTTTTGGTTTCGACGAAGTTATTTTCGAAAGAAGATCGAAATCGAAATCGAAGATCGAAATTTCGTCTATTCCATATAAAATTGTTTTAAACATGAGCAGTTTCGATAAAATGCTCATGCAAAATTTATGTGTTTGTTATTAACATTTTTTTTTAACTAGTAACTGGGCAGGCATTTGACCACCATCGTGCTTAGTAAACAGGATGCGGTCTAAGGTGTAACATGCTTGCCCAGATCATTGGTTAGCTCCGGTAATCAAGCAAAAACCAATTTGCAAACATACAGTTTAGTTCTGTACCTACGTTACTATAACAATTTTGTTGTCGAAAACTGTCGAAAAGTATTTTGCATTTTGCAAATACAAAATATGCCCGAAGAAGTATTACAAATAAGATACAAAATGCTTTTCTAAAAAAAGCATTTTAATACAAAATGGAAATAGATATTTTGTATTTAATATTTTGCATTTTAAAAAGAAGTTTTTTCAAAATGTCACATCTCTGTGTAAGTATTTTAGTTAATTATAAGTTTAAATCTAGCATTCCGGACAAACCCCCGTGGTTTTTGGTTTGCTATGATGAAAAATATTGTATGCTAAATAAATAAATTAAATAATAGAAATGCCTATTCACTCTCGCTTTGAAGAGACCAAGGTTCTAGGAATCGGGGAACACATGAGCAGGCAGCGCATTCCATACTTTAGCGGTTCGCATTAGAAATGTGTCAGCATAAAGCGCTTGGTACGGATCGCTCGAATGTCAACGACGTCAACACGCAGGTTAGCTGCGTCTGATACACCCTTGAAAGTCAGAGACAGTTGGATGGGCATGTGTTTTAGTGGCATTCAAACTGACAAGATTGGCGTTGCCCCAATCGGAGACAGCCCGAAGTGTCCGATTCATATGCTCGACTCGACTGGATTTTATCACTGGTAGCCTTTGCAGTTGAGAGATATTTGCTGGTTAAGGTGGTCGGGGGTAGTATTCCATACCCCGAGGTCTCGGCAACAGCGTCAGCGCACTTCGACGGATCCTCTGAAGAAAAACAGCATTACCGCCACGGGAAAGATGCAAAGAAGTGACGCATCACAGTCTGCCGACTTGTATCGTCACGTGGGGAGTAGAAGGATACAGACTTCACCACACAGTGATCGGATGACCCCGAAGGGAATCATACCGATATAGAATGTCTGTCTGGATCAGTCGTCAGCAGAAGGTCTAAGCAGTTCGGACCGCACGAAGTTGGTGGCCCAAGTAACGGGTTAGCCACCCGTGAAATGCTGCCCCGCCACCTCGCGAAAAGTCCCAGGATGCTCCACCTTGCCGGTTGGCGACTGCCTTTCCCCTTTTCACTCCCTTTCCCCTCTATATTAACATGGTACGAATAAAAGGAAAAAGTATAAACAGCGGTTGCACTCCCTCCCTCTCAAAGTGCACCTCACAAATATCAGAGGCTCGTACTTTTCACGTTTTTCGCGATTTCTGACGTTTCTAGTACTCAACCTCAGTTTGTGTCTTAGAGTATTTTGATCCTCGTGCGAAACAGGATCAATATGCATAAAAAAATATTTTTGAATACTGTCAGTTTAAAATTTCTCAGAAATTAAGGATGGTTTCCTCAGAACGTTTTCATGTTTCTACAACGGTTAATGTACGTGCCCTTCATCATGACCCATCTTAACTTTCCACCTTGTATATAAAAAAATACTGTTATTGTGTTTTTAAACCTGCCCTTAACACATCTTTATTTTGCCTACGCCTCCGATTTCAGTTCCGATTTCGATAAAGCAAAACTAAAAGCTCCGATTTCGGATTTTGGTTCCGATATAAACACATCCGTAACATCCCTATATATAAACTATCCTAATAAAATTCATGAGACTCCGTAATCAAAATATCATGTTCGTTTTGAAGCATCTAAACCAGTGGGCGGTCGTGCGTCATCGTCGTTCGTCGGAGCCGACCCTGTGCGAGCAGAAGAACTAACAGTCGTTGTGGTGCATTTGCGAATACCAATGCAAATACCAAAAATTATGAATGATTATATCTGCAATTACTTTATGATATTTTGTAACTTGATAATATAAGCTGTGTTCCTTATTAAAGTTACAATAATAATTAATAAGTTTTTAATACAGAATTTGTCGATGGAAAATACGTCGTTTACGTCCTAAAAATTTACGAAATACAATTCCATATATTTTTTTCGTAGGTGAATATTTTGAAATCAATTTTTCAACATGAACCTAGATAAATACAGTCTTCATCTGAATAGCATCATTTTTGTATATAAATATTCTCAACCTTAAAATATTTCGGTATAACATTTGTATGGGAAATAGACGGGTCCGCCCCGCCCAGTCTTAAAACACTCCATTCTAGTATATAAAGTTACAAAGTTATAAAGTTTAACCAGACTTAATTCTCAGGAAACCGTACGACTTCACAAGTTTTCATTACTCGTTTCGCATTTATAATATATCAACTCAACATATTTACTATTGTAATTACTGGCGTAATTACATGGTGCAAGTAAACGGTTTCAAAAGGTCCCATTCCCGAAAAATCCCATTTCCAAAATCTACCTTTTCCAAAATGTCCCTTTCCCAAAATGTCCCTTTCGCAAAATGTGAAGACGTTCTTAAATCAACTGAGGCAATTCTTAACTAACGGCCCCAATATCAAGCGCCTAAGGCTTGCTACGTTTATTATGAATGTCTTAATATATTTAATGGCTGCTAGACACCAAAACAAAACATCATATTGCTACTGTCTGCGCCTAGATCGAACCCGCTATTGTCTAGTCCCATTAATCCCAGAATTTTGCGCCATTAATGGGACCACGAGGGAGAACTGTTTCTCGTAGTCCTGTTGTGGAGAGTGGTGGAAATGACTAATACTTATTTCCTCCACAGAAACACTTTTTTCGAATGTAGACACAGTCTAGTGAAGTTTTCAATGTTATTAATACCTGATAAATATTAAACAAGAAAATATACTAGAAAAAAGCAACCAGTCTCACGTCGCCCTGACGGGACTGAGACTGGTTGCTTTTTTCTAGTATATTTTCTTGTTTAATATTTATCACATAAAAATAGCATTGTAAAATGCAAAAATAAAAAGTTATAATTATTAATACCTGCCTGATATTACTGAACCTACTATCCCAAGCTCAGTAGTTTGAACAATCGGGTTAGTAACAGCACTCAATATCCTAGCTATAATAATAATAGATAGTCTAATGAAATTTCCGTGTATCACAGACAGACGGGCGGCTACAAATGAAGTGGCGTCCTCTAGGGACGAGGCCGAGGGGCGTTTGACTGATGTGCACTATGCCCAACTATAGATGTGCACTATAGCCAACTATAGCTGGAAATTCCTAAATTTCAGTCTATTGGTCCTTTTTTTATATGGCTATGCTAATGAAATGAAAAATGAAAAAAAAAAATCTTTGGTTTGAAGTGACGTTTGACAATTTCGAAAATCATGATTTTTCTGGGATGTTTATTTTTATTTGAGTTTTTAGGCATTTTTAACCACATAAAACTACGAATGTTATAGTATATCTTAAAATGGTTAAAATATTCATAAATCAAATACAGTTTACAGATTGAAAAGGTAACTAATTGTGTAAGGTAACTTATTTTTGAATAAGTTTAGTGGGATGGTTTTATTAGCATGACGTTAGGTATGGTCCGCGGGGTCTCACTGATTAAAAAAAGTTTTAGGTCTAGCCTAATAGGTTATTTAGTCTTTTAGGCTGTTAAAAATCTAAATTACGATAATAGCCATAAAAAGGCTATAAGCTTATAGGCCTCGGGAACACCGTAACTGGAGAGTTGAAGGATTTCATTGACAATACATATATTCGTAGGATTGAGCATTATTAAGTCTTTAGTAATGCTCAATTCTTCTAAAATTAAAAGTTATGATGTTGAGATGTTTTTGAATGTTTGTTAGGTAGTTTTTATCCTGCGTTAAAACATAGGTTAGGACTTTTTATCCCGATGTTCCCATGAAACGGAACCACGTGGGTATAACTGCGGATAGTCACTAGCTAATAAATTGAACACAACTTGTAAATAATTTCACTTGACCTCTAACTTAGCCTAAGCTATAGGTAATTGTGGCAACAAAATGCTTTTTGTTTTTTTTTATCAACAATTATAGCTACCACATACCTAGCACAGAATACTAAATAGTACAAGTTTCATTAGCTTTCTAATATCATTTTTTTTTTATTTTTTTAATACAGTGAGATTCTTAGCCTTCATCATACCTGGCCCCTTACTCTTGACGCGATCACAATGAGATCGAGATTGTATTAATGTCAAACGTCAGTAATTATGACTAAAAATAAGTAATTAAACTAATCATTAATACTTGAAATTAGTAAATAAAGTAACTTTGTACTCTATTAATCGATTTTAGCGGCACTTAAAATCGAATCAAAGTCGAAAATCAGTAATCATTATTGACATTCAATCTCGATCTCAACGCGATCCCGTCAAGAGTAACCCCCCTGATGTTAAGTACTGATAAGGCTGAGGATGTAAGCGAGCCTCTCCCGGAATTCCCAACCACTGAGGAACTGGCTATCAATTATTCATATTTTATTTTTATGCGGAGCAGCTGTACCAGTTACGCTTAGTTGACCACAGAACCCGTGCAGGAAGATGCTGATGCTTAAAGGTTTGTAGTTAGTTGCTGGCTTGAAGTTAAGTGGTTCCGTAATGGAGATAAGGGGAATGATATCCGTCACTATTTACTTTTATTTACGTAGAAGTTGGTTAAATATAAGTTTAGTTTTAGTATAAAAAAGATGGGTCTTTCCTCGACCATAGCCGATTATAATCTCCGAAAATTATATATTACCTATAATTAAAAGGTAAATTAAATAAATAATTGCATACAATCGCACCATTTATCTAGCCCACGTTAAGTTTCACGGAGAACTTGTGTTATGGATACTAGATAACGGATAAACATACTTTTATATTTTTTTGTTGTAAATACATACATAATACACATATCAAACACCCAGACCAAGACAAATAGACATGTTCATGCACACAAATATTTGTCTTGCCCGGGGATTTAAAGTTGCTGACGCGCGACCTAAATTAAACGTGTGGTGGTAAAAATGTGCGGTATAAGGCCGTACAATAGCCTCAATAGTAGTCATAGACAAGCCACTTTCCATAGTGAAAAGAAAGAAAGAAAGAAAGAACCACATTTATTGACACACACACACATACGATACAGACAATAAAAATAGAAAGTATAAAAAAAAAATAAAAAAATATAACTAATAGGAAGAATTGTGTGGGGTCAATAAAACCCTATCTCAGCGTTTTGAATAAACGCTGAGATTTAAAAGAAATACTTGTATTGATTAAATATTTCTCAACGAAGATTTGACAAGTATTTCTAACTGGTCTAATTACCACGGCCTTGTGTTAAACCCAAGTAAATCTAAATTCTTGGTTTTAGGCTCCAAACGAAATCTAATGATCTAAGTTTTCCTGCTATCAAATTGGGCAGTGACAATTTGCAACTGGTAAAAGAGGTGCGTAACCTAGGACTATTATTAGACTCTGAATATTTTTTTTTTGTAAAGTTCACCTTGCTACTCTTTTAATTTGGTGTTATGAAATATTGCAAGGCTTCCTATGTATATAATAAACTAACATATAATTTACCTAATACGAGTTTTTCTTTCCGTTTATTAACGGGAGACATTTTGAATGAGAATCTGTAGTTCTGCTACTGCCCACTAGAGGCGCTGTATGCAAAATCAATCTATACAAATTGTCTCCAAGAAGAACTCATGGTAGTCCCAATGGTGTTCTAGCGTCCGGTCATCTCTGTTTGTTGTTCCCTCTCATAACACAACGCTTACAAAGTATGTTTTAATTACACTGCCACAAAAATATGGAACACAACCCCTCCACCCCATCCTCTTCTAGCATCCGTTTATAGGTATATAGAAATATATATATATATATTTTTTTTAAAGTGAGGGGAATGCTTTTACTCATACCAAACAGGTTATGCTGGGCTCACCTGATACCTCGCGGCCCCCCATCCGGCCCAAGAAGGCTCGATGGAAGGCCGGGAGGAGGTACTACCAGCTAAACCCCTAACTATTTGCTCTCTCACCGCCGTAGGGTCCTGGGGGACCGTGGTGTCAATCGCCCCTTTGAGGTATATAGATATTAGAAATAGGTATAATAAATAGTATATAAAAATAGGTATAAGAAAATATACTAGAAAATCGGCCAAGTACGAGTCGAACTCGCACATGAAGGGTTCCGTCTCTCACCCACGGTTGCTTGGAAGACATTGTAATAAGGCCGCCTATAGTGTGACTTTCTTTTTTTTTGTCATTTTCTCTGTATGTGTTTGTTTTGTATCGTGTGCAATATAAATGTCTATTAATATAATTATTATTATATTAAATTAGGTATTCTCTTGACTATAATTAATACACCACTATAATTTTTCATCTGCATAAATTATTTTGTTTTCATAGTGTTTGTATAAATGACAAAATTATAATTGCGGTTTTGGAAAATATGCTATAGCTCTGAAACTGCTAAATATCTCTTTCTTTTTGTACAAGTACAGTATAACTATGTATGAAATAGTTTTTCGCGATTTCTGACTTTCCTAGTGCTCATACCTGAGTTGATGTCAAAGAGTGTTTTGATCCCCATGAGAAACAGGATCGATAGCCATAAAAAAAATCACTTTTCTGCTCATTATAATTTTTTTTTCAAAATCGGTGAATGAGAATCAAAATTTTTCAAAAAATTAAGGATGGTTTCCTAATAACGGTTTCATGGAGCTACAACGGTTAAGATACCTCCCCTTCGTGCCCCGTTTTAAATTTCCACCCTGTATTATATCTGGACCTGAGAAGCATTTTAAATTTCCACCCTGTATTATATCTGGACCTATAAGCACTTAAGTGCCATAAGCATAATTTTACTCTGGAGACGATTTTGTGATAAAATTGATGGTGTATTGATTATCACTGAATAACAATTAAAACCAAAGGTTTTATTATCAATATTTTTTATTTACATAATATATGAAGAATTTACAAATTAAGAGATCAACTTTTTTTGTTTTCCTTACTTAAATTTGAAGTAAGGAAAACAACAGTGTTATGCTTCGGCAATTTATTACTACCAATCGTAGTAACTGCCATAAGCATATGGAAAATATTATATTACCTTAAAAACTTAAGAAAGTAGGAATAATCGTTTTTAAAATAAAATGCCGCGTTGTAATTCTAGATAATAAACAATAAAATACATCTTATATTTTTCTGAGAATTTTACTGTATCATTTGCAATAATATGCATCAAAGCCGTGACTGTTTGTTACATTTTTTATACAACTATAAAAATCAGTGTCCTGGCTGATATTTCGAACTTACAGTGTTTGGCTGGATGGAGGACCGAAAATTATATATTAAAGGTAGTTATTTATTAGAGGTAGTAAAATTATATGTATATATATAGTCTTAAAAAATGAAAACGCTAAAAAACGGATTACAGTGTTATGCTTCTCAGGTCCAGATATATAGTTTCAACTGTGTAATCCTCGCATCGCCCTTCTCCCGTCTCATGTCGCCATGACATGAGACTAGTTTGCTTTTTCTAATATATTTTCTTGTTTAATATTTATCACATAAAAATAGCATTTTAAAATGCAAAATTAATAAGATAAAATCCGTATATTTATAGCTTCAAACAAACGATAAATAGCTTACTTTTTAAATATTCAACTCGGCAGTGTCAATGACTATGTCTAAACTCTATCAGTTGTAATTTGAATGGAGGAGTGTGTAAGTATATTTTATTGTATAATTGTATTAACTTTTTAAATGTTGGCTAATGTAGTATCACCAAACCTACTTATTTGTTAATATTGCGCGAATGAACTGCTGCACTGCACTGCATCAGAAAACCAGCGCCGTAGTTTAGCTGTGGCATTAGCTGAGATGAGGGCGTTTCAGCAGAAAAAAATTGTTTGTTTTCTCTTTTCTATGTATGTTCTTTTTTTTGCTGAATAAAGGAATTTTCTATTTCTATTTTTATCAGACATAAACCTGAATGCCTGTTAGCGCCATCTATTATATAAGTAAATAATGACTACAGTTCCTTTTAATTTCAAAAGCAATAAAATAAGCAAAGCGTTCATTAATGCTGCTACTCTCACGTAGATGGCGTTGTTTGACAATGATGCCTTTTGCAAGCTTTACTTCTGCTTTCTTGGTTAATGTAGCATGTCTAGATGGCGCTAGTAGCATCAAAAATCATTTGCTGAATAAAAGAACAAGACTGGTGATTCCAATAAAATTTCAATGTAGGTTCTTAGTCAATATCAACTAAGATTGTATGTTATTATTATAAAGCCACATTGCTCTATGTTATAAATAACATATTGACTAAGAACCTACATTGAAATTTTATTGGAATCACCAGTCTTGTTCTTTTATTCTACAAAAGGGTAGGTAGTAAAAAAAAGACCGTGGACAAAAGTAGTTTTTAAAGATATTATACTTATGTACTTGTACTAATAAGTATTCTGTGCTTATGTACAGTCAAAAGCCGTGTGGTGACGGCCTAAGAATACAAGTGTCACCACTCCTTTACATGCCTGGGATGTCGTAAGAGTCAACTAAGAGGCTCGACGTATTGAAAACCTGTGAGAGAGAAGGAAAACTTGAAACAAACCCCCTAACAACCCGTCTGACCAGCGTGGTAGCAGTAGGCTAATAGGCCTCCTATGAACGTCACAATTAGCGTGAGCTAGGAGAGGCCTATGTCCATACGTGGACGTCCACAGGCTGATGATGGATGGATGGACAGTTAACAGCAGCAACGGCTTTACACTTTGACCTTGGAAGAGCCCTTACGTCGCTCGTAATAGCGGCGGATTTCGTAGTGCAAATGTAAAGCTGTAGCTGCTGTTGCCTGAACCTACAACTAGATGGCGCTGCTGTTTTGTGGACGTTTCCTGAATCGCGATGTAGTGACTTGACATCACTACGTCGCGTAAGTAGTGTAAGTTAAGAAGACGTGTTGCAATATTATCCAGTTATAATCAGCCGTAGGAATCACCCCTACAACAAGGTGGTTTGTAGTTAAAAAAAAAAATGCTTAACAAGTCAAAACTCCATGTTGAGGTAGCCGTTTTCGAACCACAGACTACCGGGCCGCGCAATTTGACAGCTCTTACTAATACTCTTAAAATTATCATATTTTCTCATTATTCTGTGAACGTTTAACGAGTAACGACTTTCACGAGAATAAATCTAATACCTAATCTGTGGAATAAATTATCCACAACAATTGGTAGCATTTTATGTTTGTGAAGGAACTACCCCTGCTGCTACATTGAAAAACATTATAACAGTAAGTTTAAATTAGTAGCTTGATGATCTGCCAACTCTGCAAAGGATTTACGGAGTGAGAGTTTATGTTTAATAACCTATATTGTCGCATTTGCTCCCATCTGTCACCACTAGATGGCGTTGTGCCCTCTTGCATGGCGCTATAGAGTTATTTATGTAGTAATATAATACCTATACCTATATCAATAAAATTGTCTCCGTTCTATGAGATATGACTTTAATTTCATTCTCACGGGTTTTTGGGAATTTGTACCAATCTTGTACAAGGTCCTAACGAGCCGAAGGGCGGTTTTTGAAGAAAACTCATATAAGTAAATTCAAGTAGTAGTAAATGTGAAAATCAGTGTACATTGAAGAAAATGTTTGGTTTGCTCGGATCGCAACTCGTCTCTGTGAAGCAATGAATTGACATCAAAAAAATATTCAGTTTCCAGTACAGTGAAGTATAAAGTGGCAAAACTGTAAGTACAATCCTTGATAAGTAGTCAGTGTCTAGTAAAAAAAAGAAAAAGTGGACTTGTAAAATATTAGAGAGAATTTAGGACTTAGAATAGTTCTTCGAATTTGGTTGATACGGGGAATCCATGCCAAATTTTGGATCGACTGACATTTCCCTTCAAACACTTGGAAAATTTTCATCCACTATTTTCATTGACACTGACGACGTTCAGACAGCAGACGTCATAACAACAAGAAGTTGACACTTGACTGGAAGACTGATTGTTTGTGGTTACCATGGAGGCAAGTCTACGAGTTTTGGTTGATATAAAAAACCAAATCGAAAAAGGTTTCATTAATTTTAAGAAATCACCAAAAGAGCGGCTAACTGTCAATTATTTAAATGCAAGATTAGAAATTCTGGAAAAACAATATAACAACTTTGTGGAAAAACATGAAAAGTTAATGAGCGACTACACTTCAGATGTTTTGGATAAGACAAACTATATGAAAACAGAGTCATTTGAAGCAGTGTTCGACACGTTTATTAGTTATAAGGTTGAACTTCAGAATGCATTACCAACAACTAGTACAGCTTGCAATGTCTCAACCGACAGCGATACTTCTAAAAGAGAATCGATTTTAAAACTACCTAAAATTAAGTTGCCGACCTTTAGCGGAAAGTATATTGAATGGACTTCGTTCCGCGACTTATTTGTTTCGCTTGTGCATGACAATAGGTCGCTGGACGATGTACAAAAACTCCATTACCTAAAATCGCAACTGTCTGGCGAAGCAGAGCAACTAATTAGGCATTTGCCTGTAACCAAAAATAATTATGAAAAGTGTTGGAATGTGTTAACAACTAGGTACAATAATAAGAAGTTCATATCAAATTGTATTTTCAAACGTTTATTCGGTTTGCGTAATATGTTACAGGAGTCTTCTAGCGCTTTAAAGGATCTGCTCGATACTACAACTGATTGTTTACATGAATTGTCGAATCTGGGCATCGACGTCAGTTCCTGGGACGTCATTGTAATATATGTCGTAAGTTTGAAGTTGGACGTTGAGTCACGGAAGCAGTGGGAATTGCAGGTCAGTAATAGTACTGATGATTTACCATCTTTTAAACAATTCCAGATTTTTTTAACTGCTCGTTTCCACGCTTTAGAATTTGTCGAACCCAAATATAAACCTAGATTTTCGCATCCTAATGTTTCTAATCCTAAAGTTTTGCATACTACTACTCCTATTACGTGCCCACACTGTTCGGAAGAACACAAGTTGTATAATTGCAAAAAGTTTGCACAAGAGGATGTTGATCAGCGTCGTAGCATTGTCCATACTTTAGGACTGTGTTTCAACTGCCTCGGATACAACCATTCAAACAAAGTTTGTCGCGTTTTCTCAAAGTGCCGTGTATGTAAACGAAAGCACCATTCTTTATTGCATCCCAAGACCCAAACTGACACAGTAGTTGCCGCAACAGTTGCAACTTCAGATACCAAAACTGAGTCTGTGTCAGTGGACGAGACCACAAATATAGCCACCCATTTTTCGAAAGGTTCAGCTAGCCGCCAAGTGTTGTTAGCCACAGCCCTTATAAAGGCTGAGTCGAAAGATGGGTCGAAACAAGTATTGAGGGCGCTGCTCGATCAGGGCTCTCAAGCTTCGTTTATCTCTGAGGCTGCTGTTCAATTGCTGCGGCTTCAAAAAATAGCAACCACTAGCGCCATATCTGGCCTAGGTGGGGGGAAAGGTGGCATTACCTCGAGATATACGGTAACGCTTAAAATTCAGTCACTTTTCGACCCCTCATTTTCCATTCAAGTTAAAGCCCATGTGCTTGGGACATTGACGTCGGTGTTGCCTAAAAGGCATTTCACACTAGTCGATTGGCCTGACGTAAGTACGTTAAATTTAGCTGATCCTCATTTTAATTCCCCTAACAAAATTGACGTTTTGTTAGGAGCTGACATTTACTGTCATATTGTGAAAGAGGGTCTCATGAAAGGTCCACAAGGTACCCCAATTGCTCAAGATACGAACCTTGGGTGGATCCTTTCTGGAGAAATTGAAGCTAAGAGTCATAACTGTCACGACGTACTTATAAGTATGCATGCAAGGGTGGATGAAGACGACCTACTTAAAAGATTATGGGAACTTGAGCCTGAGCCGTATTCGCTCAAGAAACGCTTGACTCAAGAAGAGCAAGCATGTGAAGAATATTTTGCTGCTACTACTCGTCGAGATGATACTGGTCGATATGTCGTGAGTCTTCCATTTCGATATGACGATCCTCCGTGTAAGTATGGCAATTCAAAAGGCATTGCAATCAAGAGGCTTCAAGGTCTTGAAAGGAAGTTTTCTGCTAATCCTGAAATCAAAAAAAGAGGTACTCAGATGTCATTAATGAATACTTGAGCCTTGGACATATGGAAAAGATATCCAACAAAAAAGAAAAAGAAAATCCACATGCCGTATATCTACCCCACCACGCGGTGATTAAGGAGGAGAGAACCACTACCAAATTGAGGGTGGTATTTGATGCATCGTGCAAAGGACAAAACGGAGTTTCTTTAAACGATACCTTAATGATAGGACCCAAATTGCAAGCAGATTTACGGCACGTTGTCTTAAAATGGCGTTTACATCCTATTTGTTTAGGCGCTGACATCGTCAAGATGTATAGACAGATAAGAGTAACAGAAGTGCATGCGGATTTTCAAAGAATAGTGTGGAGGGAAAATCCTCGTGACGAAATTCAAGATTATAAGTTATCGACAGTAACTTTTGGAACCTCTAGTGCTCCTTATTTGGCAGTCAAAGCTTTACAGCAAATAGCTGACGACGATGGTCATGAATATCCTTTAGCTGCCAATATAGTGAAACATGACTTTTATATAGATGATTGCATGACGGGTTGTCAGACGGTAGATGAAGCAATTATAGTCTACAAGCAGTTAAATACGCTGCTAGAAAAAGCAGGTTTTAAGTTACAAAAATGGACAAGCAATTCGGACATGTTATTAGAAATATTTAAGGAACATTCAGGAAGGGATGTGGAAATAAAGGTAGATGAAGTAACAAAAGTTTTAGGACTTACCTGGAACCGATCCAAGGATCAATTCAACTACTCGGTTAAGCTTCCACCGCCACCGCCGCTGTCGTCGCCTTCTGCACCTGAAACAAAAAGAACGGTAATATCCGAAGTAACAAAGCTTTATGACCCACTAGGGTGGATAACACCGTGCATAATTACCTTCAAGGTCTTCATTCAAAGGCTCTGGATAGCTGGCATCGGATGGGACGAGGAACTGCCTCTGGAACTCTTAAAACAGTGGAAAGGTTATCGTAACGAATTGGAAACATTAAATAATTTTCAAATTCCGAGGTGGCTTAACACGACTCTAGATGACATGAGAGTGGAATTGCACGGTTTTAGTGACGCCTCCAACGTTGCTTACGCCGCTGTTGTCTATATTCGCGTTATCGATTCGCTGGGTAATGTACGGACAAACCTTGTAGCTGCTAAATCGAAAGTGGCTCCTATAAAGCAAATTTCCATTCCCCGACTCGAGCTGTGTGGCGCGGTCCTTCTTAGCAACCTATTGAGGGAAATTTCTGAAGTTTTAAACATTCCAAAATCTAACTTACATGCGTGGACAGACTCTACTGTCGTGTTGTCTTGGCTGAGTGACCATCCAAGCCGGTGGAAAACGTTCGTGGCCAATCGCACTTCCGAAATCTTCACTCTGTTAGACGGCACTCAATGGTTCCATGTTCAATCGAAGGATAATCCCGCGGATATCGCTTCCCGGGGAGTGACGCCGTCTGAGTTTTTACAGAGTTATCTGTGGTTGCAAGGACCAGCATGGTTATCTAACGACGTCATAGTATACACTAAGCCAAGTTCCATTCAAAAACGCGAAGAAGAAAGGACTATAAAGTCACATGTCGCAGCAATATCTAGCGAAGATGAAGATAGATGGCTGTGGGACAAATATTCTTCTTTAAGAAGATTAGTAAGAGTGATAGCATTTTGTAGAAGATTTATAATAATGAAAAAAATACGTGAATTGAATACCCCACTACTGCCTTATCTAACAGTGTCTGAACTAAAGGACTCCTTACAAATATGCATTAAAAGATGTCAAAACGCTTGGTTTGGTGAAGAAATCAAAGCTCTACGATCTAATGAGCAGGTTAATAAGAATAGCTCCCTTATTTCCTTATCACCTTTTCTCGACGATGATGGAATCCTACGAGTAGGTGGCAGAATTCGTCATTCGAAACTATCATACGACAGCAAACATCCAATCGTTGTACCTCACGATTCAACATTGGCTAAGTTATTAGTAGCTGATGCTCATGAGAAAACTTTCCATGGAGGACAACAACTGATGCTGCGTTCCTTACAAACGCGTTATTGGATCATAAGAGCCAAAACATTAATTAGATCTCACATTCACAACTGCGTCCATTGTGTTCGTTATGCGGGTGTGACACGAAATCCATTAATGGGAGATTTGCCATTTTGTAGAGTTACTCCCAGCAAGCCGTTTTTAAACTCTGGTGTGGACTACGCAGGCCCTATTAACATACGGGTATCAAAGGGTCGTGGACACAAATCGTACAAAGGGTACATTTGTTTATTTATATGCATGTCGACACGAGCCGTACATATCGAGGCCGTTTCAGATTTGACTTCTGAAGGCTTTCTAGCTGCATTCAAACGATTCGTTGCCCGACGTGGTCATTGCAGTCACATCTGGAGTGATAACGGCACAAACTTTGTTGGTGCAGCTCGGGATCTGCAACGGTCGTTCCTTAACGAAAGATCTCAAGTCGTTGTCGAGATCGCACGCACCTTAGCCAGTAACCAAACCGAATGGCATTTTATTCCCCCTCACGCTCCTAATTTTGGCGGGTTGTGGGAGGCAGGTGTAAAGAGTGTTAAACACCATTTAAAGCGTGTGATTGGCAACTCTACACTCACCTATGAAGAGCTTTCTACGGTTCTTATACAAATAGAGGCTTGCCTCAATTCGAGGCCTTTGTCGCAAGCTAGTTCAAATCCAAGTGATACTGCACCTCTCACCCCTGGACATTTTCTTGTTGGTGAAACTTTAGTTCTAGCTCCGGACTATAACTATGAACAACACGTTCATATTAGCACTTTACGGCGTTGGCAATTAACACAAAGAATGGTACAAAGCTTTTGGCAACGTTGGTCTTCAGAATACCTGACGAACTTTTTCCAAAGACGAAAATGGTCTATTCGAACTCCAGACTTCAAGATTGGAGATGTCGTGCTCATCAAAGAGGACAATTTACCTCCAGCTAAATGGCTATATGGCCGCATTGAAACATTGCACCCTGGTAAGGACAATGTTATACGTGTTGTCTCAGTTCGTTGCAAGGATTCTTTGATTAAACGTCCAACTTCAAAGTTATGTTTTTTGCCGGTACATGATGCTGTATGGTGATTTGTTTAATTTGATTTTAATTTAAATAGAATGTCATATTTGTTTCATTATCTTCAATTGTCTAAAGGAATCGACTTGTTTCGATTGTTATTTGTTTAATTTTTCATTTAGGCAATGTAATGAACTAATATTAATTTTAAAGTGATCTAATTCAAAGTTTATTTAACAGTTTAGCCATTTCTTTTTAAAAGTGTAGCTATTATTATTATATCACTATGTCCTAATATGTAGGTTATATTGTAGAAATTAGATATTATCGTTGTTACTAAAATTGTTGTTAACCACCATCTAGTCTTGTATGTACTTTCATGGTGGGCGGATTTTAAGGACTATGTCCTTGGTGGGCGGTATGTCGCATTTGCTCCCATCTGTCACCACTAGATGGCGTTGTGCCCTCTTGCATGGCGCTATAGAGTTATTTATGTAGTAATATAATACCTATACCTATATCAATAAAATTGTCTCCGTTCTATGAGATATGACTTTAATTTCATTCTCACGGGTTTTTGGGAATTTGTACCAATCTTGTACATATATAAAAAAACTTGTATCTGTGTTTTCAGGAAGTTGTGAAGGCTTTAAAACAAACAGGTCCCTCCTATGGCGATAATTTGTGTGCGCTTGGTGTCTGCTTGAAAAGATTTCAAATATAATCCAGAAATAAATAAATAAATAAATAATTGCATACAATCACACCAATTATCTAGCCCACGTTAAGTTTCATGAAGAACTTGTGTTATGGATACTAGATAACGGATAAACATACATATATACTTTTTTTTTTAAATACATACTTAATATACATCCAGACCAAGACAAATAGACATGTTCATGCACACAAATATTTGTCTTGTCCGGGGATCGAACCATGGACCTCTGGCGCAGAAGGCGGGCTTAGCACCCCTGCGCCAAACAGGTCGTCAGAAATATTAGGTAGTATCATTTCTGGAATCTTAAGAACACAATTACGTTATGCGCTGTTATGGCAAAGTCTATTTTGGGTAAGTACTAACACTAAGCAATCACCAAATGACCTAAACCTAGATTACTAAATTTGCTATCCAAATAAGGTGTGATCACACGACCCCATTAGTGCGAATATCCTTCGAACTATTTCTTCGCGTATTTCTTCATAACAGCAGTAATGTTTAGTGTCATGGTTAGTACCTGTTTACACTGTTGGATTCATTGTTGGAATTACAAATACTTAGTTTTACGACATGTTTGTGTGTACCAGGGCAGTTTGTTTAAGGAATTTTACTTTATTTTAAATAATAATAGATTTATAGAAAACGACAGACAGACCATTTATACATTAATCATTTGAATAATAAATCTTTTTTTGGTACATACTTAACTTCCGAAAAGCGTTTTCCAAATAAAAACCTATTTACTGTTCGATCGTGGTCTAGGTGACAGAAATGTATCATTTAACGATTGAATTATCAATGTTATATTAAAATAATAATAAGAAATAAATTCATTTCCATCTGAGAGTTCACTTGTGGCCGAGTTGACTTTTGAGTCTCGGTAGCTCAGTGATTAGAGCATTGGACCAGATTTCCAAAGGTCGTAGGTTCGAGTCCCATTCAGTTCACTTGTGGCCGAGTTGATTGTTTCCAATATTTTTCTATTAAAAATTTATCATAAGTATAAAAATAGCATTGAAAAATGCAAAAATTCAAATAAAAAAATAAATTCATTTATTCAAAGATTACATTGATCCAATACTTGTTAGTAACAAATGGAAAAAAAAAACAAACCGACTTCAAAAAGCAAAAAAATAAAACTTTTGGAGTCGATGCCAGTCAAGGCATTCTACATTGCACTTTGATTAACTATATATTTTTTTGGCTAGCTAGCACCGACTCCAAAAAATTTATTTTTTACTTTTTGAAGTCAGTTTGTTTTTTTTTTTATAAAATGTTTTATTTCAGATTTTTTAGTTTCATCATGTGGACCACACATAAACCATTTTCTTTCAGATAAAAAAAGAATTATAAAAATCTGTTAACAACTGGCGAAGTTATGGTTAAACATACATAAAAAAATAAATAAAAAAACTTTCGACTTGAGAACCTCCTTCTTTTTTTGAAGTCGGTTAATAAAATAACAATAATTGTAAAAATGTCGAAATTTCCTTTTCACCTAACAAATGTAGGTGTACGACGATGTCGACGATGTACATTACAGGCAAAATCGTACTTTGCTAAACACCGTTTTTTAACATTAATAATTTCTTCACCCATTCGAAAAAAGGAGCTAACTGTGAAATAAGTTGAAGAATATACTTACGGTTTTCCGAAGGGCACCTCGTCATCGTCATCAGCCATATTTAATGTCCCCACTGCTGGGGCACTGGCCTTCCTTATGGATGGATAAGGAGTTCGGGCCATGACCCACCACGCGGGCCCAATGCGGATTGGTGGGTTTTAACGACTGCAAATGCAGCCGGGACCAACGGCTTAACGTGCCTTCCGAAGCACGGAGGAGCTCGAGATAGTAAATTGTTGACCTACTACTTATTTATTTATATATTTTGCACAATGTACATTTAGGTATACCACTATCATGAAAAAAAAAGGAATAGGTGATCATCGGTTTGCATGAAATTGTAACTTAAACCGCCTCTGTCTCTGTCTAGTGGTACAACCACCGGTATCAGACCCAGGGGTCCCAGGTTCGATTGTCACTTGTTCTGTGTCAACCTGCCAGCGTAGCATGCGCACGGCGACTCGCTGTCGACGCTTATCTCACGATGCTCATATCGGTACGATGTGAGCGGGACAGACAATACACTCGCGCGAGAAATATGTCGAGAAAGCTTTGTCGAGGGCCGGGAAAAATTAATAACCTATCTCTAGGCATAGATTCTTCTTCTTCTTCTTATCGAGTGAGGTTTAGTGGCCACCTCTGGTGTCAGAGTTTATCAAGCCGCCTATACCACACACCACTGACTTGGCTTAACGACTGTAATCTAATGAAAATAGCCGGGAATGACGGTTTAACGTGCCCTTCGAAGCACGGAAGCGCTCAGTTATAATGCCACTTTACGGTCACCCATCCGACACCTGACTGGGCCGAACTTTGCTTAACAAATGTGATCGCATACGATTAGTCCGGCAAGCGCGGCCATGAGCGCTTAGGCATAAATAAGGCTATGTGAGATAACTAACGATCTTTAATCCTATCTTTGTCTATAGATCGTACTTGGTAACGACATTTCCAAATTTGTTTTCTCAATGACCCTTACAAATTATTAAGTTATTGTTCTCCTATAATATCTATATCCTTTTGTGTCTCATGTACTGTACAATATCTTTACAATATGTGAGTATCATAGAGAAAACTAATTTAAAAAATGTCAGACATAGACGTGGTTTGAGCAAGGAATCGCCAAATAATCATAGTAAATAAGGGCCAAGGTATGATGAAGGCTAAGAGTCTCCAGGTTGTTCATAAAAAAAAACTAGTACAGACATGTAATAATAGATTGTGTTTAATTTGTCACACAACACAACTGACTAATACAATTTAGTTACAACCTAATTCAAAGGAAAGCTGCGCCGGATGTTATTAGATAATACCGCAGTTACATGATACTTAAGCATGAACATATTTAATAGAATATTACAAAGTTATTTTAAACGAGTTTCGTTGGTGTAAACATTATAGTCGGATATGTTATGTCGCAGGGAAATATACCTGGAATTCCGCGTAATATGTAAGGATGCATCGAAATCGCGGATGATGTGGAATATATTCGTTTATTATTACGCCTTCTTACTGAAAATTTTTAGTGATAGTCATTTCACGAAACTAAAGAAATGTCAAAAAAGGTAAATATTCAACGCTAATGTTGATTGTTCAATTCGTATGATTAGGTATTGACTATTTTTTTCTAACTTACTTTTAGTAAAAGTAATGATAAAAAAATGAAAACCGACTTCGCCTTAGCTGGCACCGACTCCAAAAGGTTTATTTTTGCTTTTTAGTTTTTTGAAGTCGGTTTTTTTTACGTTTTTATTGCACAATTTTTAAAGGAAGTAGAGGTCCCGTGCCTACGCTAATAACCTAATGTCAACTCCTCATCACCTTTTACGAAATGCTATTTTTCCCAGTGCAGGGACGTTACTTATTAAGGAGTTCTCCGATTACTTCATCATCAGCTCCACTTTATTACTTGCATTGAGTCGAGCAAAAATTGCTTATAAACCACATTACAGTAATTGTATCGCTTCCGTGAAATGCTAAGTGTTTAATAGTTCCGATGACCATTTGTGGTCTTCATCATCAGTACCACTTCACTAAATGGTGCTTTCCGGAAGCACAGAAAACACCGAAATCAGTATAGGAGTGCCTATAATATTTAAAGAGTTCCTGGATTTCTCCAGGATCCCATCATCAGATCCTGACATGATGACAACATGGGAAGTATACCCTTTCGAACAAAAAGAATTACTCAAATCGGTTCAGCCGACTTCGAGTAATCGAGTAACATACATAAAAAAAAAAGATTCTGTCGAATTGAGAACCACCTCCTTTTTTTAAGTCGGTCAAAAAACTTCTAGCTTGCTTATCCTAGCTCGATATTCTAGCTTGAAAAACTAGTCACTTTTTTTCTGAGCATTATTCAGTACATTGCCTAACCGGCCAGACATTATCAATATCAAACATTGCAAACGTGCGATCTTCGATTTTTTACATGTTGTTAGGTCCCCGAGAGTAGTTTATACAAAAAATTGCAACCCTTAAAATCCTGTGCTGCTACCATGGTACTCGAAAACCTGCATGCCTGCGTTTTTAATGTCCCTTAAGGAAACGTTTTTCAGGCATATTTTTGACAAGCTAAATCTAAATTTGTCGGTAGGGTTGTTTGTCAAGACTTGTTCTAGAGAAAATCCATGCGAAAGGAATTTATAGAAAATTTATAGAGGATTTCGGATAAATAATGAGAACATTCTACTAAATAGCGTTGGTGCCTGTGTATTCCTTAAAAAAAAACGTGCCACAATGTGAATTTGACTCTTTACATGTAACATGGCTTCAAATTGAAATGCACTTAACAAATAAACATAGCAAAATCTTACTCCAAAATACTAAATAAAACACAAAGACTAAGCTTAGAATTTCGCCCTTTTGGCCAAGGCTCCAACCGCAAAAGACTTGTGCGGTTGGGGCCTTGGTGTCGTCGGCATCGACATCGACTTTATTAGCTGTATCTCTGCAGCTAACAGAACAGAATCGAATTGGACTCAAATTGTAACAAAGTCAGTTTCCTTGACAAAAGTATTTAACAAATATACCTGATAAACGCTTCTTTAAGGAGCTTTAAAAAAACTGAAACTAGAGTCATAATTTTTCAGTGTTTTGAGCACCATACAAACTACTCTCAGGAGACCTAACAACATATAAAAAAAACGTACAAACATGCGCGTTTGCGTACGATTACTTTTCTAAAAGACATTTCTTTAAAAAAATCTACTTGTCGACCGGGAAGTTCCGCGATCATACATACAAGTATACATTAGGAACCCGGCGAAAGTTCGGAAACACCCAATGCAATTATCTAACGAGTGTTCTCATTACTGTAAATAATAGCAATAAGTACGATCATTACGAAATCTCATTCCTGAGTATTATGTATTGCGTCAGAATGGTAGCACAGGTGGAGTTGAAATGAGGCTGCGATGATAGCGGTTTTGAAAGATTTTAGTCTCATAGAGCAAAAAATTCTCTATTTAACAACTCTCTATCTCCTCCTTTTTTAGGAAGTCGTATAAAAATAGCAAATTTTTTTGTAACATCTTAGGGCTAAATCTTGTTTATTCTAAGTAAATTTTTAAGTCGAAAGTAGTTTATAAGACATTTTTATTATATAGGGATATTATTATTGTAACTAAAGAATAAAGTTTATACACTATTAATAGATGTAGAATATAAAATAATAAATAAATATAAAAGAATCCTGTTCCGAAATTAAATAACTTTCATATCAATTGGAAAACTAGACCACGATATCGGCTTTTCCATGTGTTTTTTTAGTAAGTATGTTAAAGTATACTGCTCCTTATAAGTCAGCACTTGAACTACAGCAGAACACAATTATAGCCCGTTCTGTCGTTCACTATTATGTGCTAATAATATTCAGTACTTACGAAAGATTTTATATAATGCACTTTTTCAAGAGTTTCAGCATAACAGCGGAAACGCTAAGCTTATCATCCGCCCCGCTGTTATTAGAACCACAGAAGATTTTGAAGCGATAGCTTTCTTCCCCGCAGGCATCGATGAAAGTAAAACCAGCCTCGAATTTTGGTCGGAATGTGATACGAAGAATTTAAGCGTAGGCGATGCTGGGCTATTTTAGACCTTATTGTAAATGTAATAAGTACAGCTAAGTGTGGGAACGAAAGTGATATAATTGATACATTTTGCTAACTAATTCGTTTATCGGATCTATTGATATAGATCACGCTTTGGAGGTAAAACTGCGTTTTAGACCGTTTTTTCAGATTTTTGTGAATTGCCACAGGCTTTCACATAAATATTATACTGTCTCAAACTGATGACGGCGAACTCGAATATCCTTTTTTTAAACAAGATCATTGGCTGGCAAGATCTGAATGGATACTCCGATTTAGAATTGGACATTTCACCCCTGCAGAAGGACAAAACAAGAGTGGGTCAATCATGAAATAAGCTTTTTTTTTAGTTGATAAAAATATAATTTATTTGCAATACAAAATAAAAATTCACAATGTGATTTGTGATGATTGTGTAATTAAAACAAATAGTAAAATAAAACTAAAATTCACTCAGAAGAAAAAAACGGAACCCTTATACAGAATCACTTTGTTGTCCGTATGTCCGTCCATCTAACTCCATTTATCTTGGGAACGCGTGGATATTTCGAGTTAAAATTAAAACAATATATTTAGGTCAATAGTCTCTTGAAGCTGTGAAAAATCAAACTTGTAAAATAAAAAAAAAGGTAGTCCATTTAGGCCGCAAAAAACCTATATTCCGACACTCTCTTGTGTATCAAAATTCACAGGGTACTTCCTGCTGACCCAGAACTATGAAATTTGGAAAGTAATATCGTCTTTTACTACAAATACAGAGAAAAATCTGAAAACTATACATTGGTAATTAAATCATAAAAAATATAGTCTTTAGTTTTGAAAATCAGGAAATAATCAGGATCACGTGGTGGTATCGAATTGAAATTAAAACCATATATACAAGTCCACAATCTATTTGACCCGTAAAAAAGTTAGTAAATTAGCGTGAAAAAATATAGGGGCGTTTATTCCACAAAAAACGTTGATCATTTCGACACTCAAGTGAATCATTTATAGGGTATACCCTATAATAGATTCCGTTGACCTAGATCAAAAGGCAAGTAATATCGTCTTTTACTACAAGTACAGGAAAAAATCTGAAAGCTATACATATGTAATAAAAAATATAGTCTGTAGTTTTGGAAATTGAATTTAGTATTAAAAAAATATTAATAGGTGTGCGGAACCCTCGGTGGGCGAGTCCGACTCGCACTTTTTTTATGAAGATACTATTCATCGCAGCTTTATATACGTAAGTTTATAAAAGTGCGTGGTCAACGAGCATAATAATATGTGGTCATTCATGGTCACGTGTGGTAATGCGCGTAGCTTTCATCGGATTCTGAGGATGTGTGAATGGACCCAGATGGTGTTTACGCAACCGAGGGCGTGCCGAAGAAAGCTCATGCATGTACAGTTCGAAACATAAGTTTTTGTTAACGATCTATTGGCGTAACGGGTACCTGACATCTACGCAGAGGTCCCGGGTTCGATTTCGCACAACCCAAATATTTGTGTACATGAACATGTCTTGGTCTGGATGTTTAATATGTATATTGTGTTAATACACAAGTGTGTAAGTATGTTTATCCGTTACGTGTATCCATAACACAAGTTCTTATGAAACTTACGTCGAGTTAATTGGATTAATTGTTTTATTCATTCATTTAATAACAAGCATATTAATGAATAAAAATATTTATTTTTTTACTAGAGTATAAATAAAAATAAATGTTTTCAACCGACTTCGTCGCGTATTTGTAGTAAAATAGAGAAACTTCTGGATCGGTCGACCAATAGTGTTTTGTTCGGGAAACGTGTTTTGGAAAAGTAAAAAGGTTAAAAAGAAGAATCATCAATTTTAATAATGTTCCATTGTTTGTGTTTATGATTGGACAACATGAACTCAACATAGTATAAACTTTTTTATTTAATCCGTTACTTTTTTAAACAACGCTGGCCATAAAAAGCTCTAGTGTTCGACCGGGAAGATTCTCGATTGTGCACTGATTAGCTGATTACTCAAAGACGGCTGAAGCGATTGAAATTATTTAAACGATATTTAACCCACGTTAGTCGCATTTTATGAAATTTTGAAATCTGTCAGTAATTTTTAAGAAATCTTGAAAAAACTGTCATTTTCGTTACGGTTATGCAGTTAACTGCGATTGCTAAAGAACAAACAAAAGTGTTTGAAAGAGGATGTCAAAGATTATTTTTAACCGACTTAAAGAAATGTGCAAGAAAGTATTAACTTCGAAAATTGTGAAAAAAAAAATTACAATACTAATAGGTAGTGATGGATGATTTATTCGAATATTTTTTTCGCTTTCTGTTAAATTTTGTGATTTGTGCTTTTATGGTAGGTTCTTATCTTTTGTTATCTGATGTGTGTTAAAATGCTTGTCGCTGGGTGTGTCGCTTATACTTATTTTCTTTCTTTACTTCTCAATGCTTTCAGATAAAATTATAGAGATAAAAATATTCCGTAGGGGCGACATGAGGCAAGTTGCTTTTTTGTAGTACATTTTCTTGTTTAATATTTATTACATAAAAATAGTAACATGCAAAATTAAAAAGTTATAATAAGGTCAAAATATGCTATAATTAATCATATTTTATGAATATACTTGAAGAAGATATGTCATACGAGCTCGCATTGTAAAAATTGTTAAGACTAAATAAAGGGTCCAATATTGTTCTATGCTCATGTTTGTTGTTATGCAAGGCTGAAAAGTTGGTTATTTAGCGGCGAGTTGCCTCTATTGAAATCTGAGCAAGTGAAGGATTCTAGGATTGAATCCTGAGCGAAGCCAGGATTTCAAAGGTACAAGACGCTAAAAACTTTTCTGCTGAACGCAACACACATTTTTTCACCTCACAACAGCGAGGAACATTTTATGGTTGTTTCCGCGGTCAACTTCCGGTAAAAAAATATTTAAACATAAAGTTTAATCTAAATATACCATATTCTCGTTGTTTTAATGATATAAAAAACTAAAATAATAAAAAAGGGAGTATAATAGCTAATTCAAAGTTATTTAAAGTAGGAATATATTGTTACTTTTTTTTTTTTTTAGTTTTGGCTTCTTATTAATAAGAATAAAAACGATTCCGTAAATGTTGACACTGACATGAGGTACAAGACAAACACAATTTAAAAATAAAGATTTGTGTCACAGTCCGAAATCCAATTACAGGTTGTGAAATCTCACCCAGCCTAATATAAAATTCTTATAACAAATAGTTTAATCTTATTATTATTGTTTTTATGATTCAATGAACTAAAATAATATAATAAAACCAAAACGGAGTATTATAATTAATTTAAAGCTATTTAAAATAAGAATCAAATATAACAAAAAAGACAATAGTGCGAGTCGGAACGCATTATGACATATTTTTAGGTACTAATTAAAAAAAAGTACTTTGCCGCGCTAGGCCGCAAAAAGCTATTTTCTACACCTAAACTGATTGACAAAACCTCCTTTTCAGAGCGTGTGAGGTGAAAAATATATTTTAAATTGGAATAAGTGATTTGGTCACAGATTTCAACGCAACTGTGAAAGTAACTATCTATGTATATAATATCATTGGCTATCATAGTATTATAACACTGGAGTTATATATTCTGCTTGACTGGAGTGTTAACAGTTTCGTTCGCAAGAGTACTGACATGCCTTTATCGGCATCTTACGTCAACGACATACTTACTTGTTAAAACGTAGGCTCTCATAAAAGGTTTGCCAGAATAAATACTACTACGAATGATATAAAATTTATATTATCTATAATTATAATAAGAATCAAAGTTCAGCGTGTCTGTACATTGCTTGGATTTGCAAAAAAACTCGGACTCAGAAAAAGCAGCAGAACCAATTTATATCATTTTTAGAATATTTATCTGTCCGTCTGTCTGTATGCCTGTGTGTTTGAAGGAGCATCACACCAAAATCACTGATCTGAGTCATATGTTTAAAGTGCGTAACTCAAGTTACCGTAAAGGCTTTATTTCATCAAAATCGCTCAACTCTATTAAACGTAATTATATTTTATAACATATTTGCTCGTAAAGGGTCTCTTATTACACCAATTTCAATATCGTATTGTCTCATTACATACTTGTGCGTTATTGTAATGTAAAACGCACGGTTTATCAAGATGCTCCGTCTAAAACGAACTGTACTTTTTTAAATCTTAAAGAGTTTTTATGGCAGAAAAGAGGTCAACATTTTATGAATATAATTAACTTTGGGAGATAAAATATAATAAAGAAACATTTAATTCTTTAATTTAATTAGTTTTCACAATAAATTACAACTATTTATCTGTAACAAAATCACAAAAAAAAAAAAAAAAAAAAAGTCCGAGGTTTATTTATTTCTTCACAAATATTTTATAAAACGTCGTATGACATACGTGCGCTTTGATAATTACAGCCTCTGATTTCTTGTATCGCCTCGGCTGTAATTTTCAACTTACTGCACTTATATCATAATGTACTAACGGGCGGAGAAATTTATAGTGTGACGCACGTATGCAGAAGACAGAGTTGGAGTTTACGCGTCGTTCAGGTTTTGGTTGCTTAGGGCCTGCGCAGACGACGGACATTGGAGGACTTTTTGTCCGCGACACGACCTTATTACTAAGAACATAAAATTGAATACATAACGAGGACTATCGCGTACTTTTCATGGATATACGCGATCTAAGTTCAATCTTATTTGGTTAACAATAAAGACGTGTCGCGGACAAAAAGTCCTCCGTTATCCGTCGTCTGCGCTAGCTCTTAACAACATTTGTGAATTTAAATCTTGAAAAATATATTTTGATGTAACTAAATACATCCTTTTTGCTGCTTTTTATAACTTATGGCGTGCATGAAAAGTGGCGTTGTATGTATATTGTGTCGTTATTTCTAAAAGTTTTAGTTCTTTTATACATTTTTAAGCGACTTAAGAAAGAAGGAGTTTATCAATGTGTTGCGACACATTGGTTAAAATGACCGCCTTACCACAGAATACTTAATAGTACAAGTACCTTACCAACAATTTAGTCGGGATGGATTGCAAACGATGTTCCGGTTCTCACGCGAACGAAGTTGCGGGTACAGCTAGTCTTTTAATAAAAACTTAAAATCCAATATTAAGAAACAACCCAAAAAGACTGCTATTTCATACAAACTTTTATTTCAACTCTACGAAACTGCAGATATTTCGCGATTTCCATCTATCCAGTAGTTTTGGTATGTAGAAGTAACAAATATTTATAGTGACAAACTTTTCTCTATTATAATTAAAATAATAATGTTAGTAGAAAATGTATGTTGGTTATAAGGTTACAAGCATAATTAAAAATATCGAAACTTAACATCATGACAGGTTACAGGTATATATGATGATATTAAATATTTTTTTAACTCCATGAAGAAATCAACTTTTTATGTTAACCCTAAAAAGGTAAAAAAATACCTAAAACGTCCCAAGAGGAGGAAACAAAAAAGATTTAAACGGTACAAATGACGCATAAAAAATCAACCCTCCACCAACACCGTGAGAAATAATTGTAGCAGAAGTAAGGAATCGCCCCGGTTCGAGTAAAAAACGGTTATGTTTGGAAAAAGTCTCTAAATTACGACGATGACTTCGGTGTAGTGGTTCCACCTTTGAGGTGTCTGATTTCCGATCACGTCGATCATGATAGGACACAATTATTATACATATAAACATAAAATATTCGTGTTAGTCTAGTTAATCATTAAAAGGCTTTGCTGATGGCCCTTACTGATAGAAAATGAATAACAACGCCTTTCCTTTAGTAACTTACACTTACATTTTAAAAATGTGTAAGTGTATTTTAGTTTGCTCACTTTCCCTACGTTTCTACACCAGCAAAGTAAAAGTATATAACACTAAATCTTAATTTGTGATAATGAATGAAACGCGTGGTAATTCGGAAATGTTTTTTCATTCCATTAAATGGTACGTGCGAAAATGTTACAAGTGATTATGTGGCCAATTCATATGACATAATGTTAAACTGAATTCTTATTTGATTTATATTCTTAAATGCTGTCAAGGATCAACAAAATGTTCAAACATTGAAGTAATATACTGCTATTATTATTAGCTCAATGCGTTATACATTCTGTTAATAATTCATAACAAACAATTTTTGCTATAGGTAAAAGCAGAAGATTACGAGACCGTGTTGAATAGGATGGTCTATTCTATTCCTTTTTTTGGAATTTTCTGTAACAGGAAGCATTATTTATCGTAATGCTAAATATTGTATATGACAAATCAATTAACAAATAACAAAGTGATTCAACCAATTAATAAAGTGACGTTAATTATAACTGCAAAGAAATAATTAAACAATTATCGTTGCATACCATCTAGTGATTCTAGTGACATATTAGAAATTTTAATCACCAATATAGCGAAATTTCTCCAATGACAAAAATCACATAATTAAGCTCTTTAAAATTCCTAAAGATGGCCGACAAATATTGCATAGCATTAACGAAAACCAGCGTTTAAGTGATGGTTAAGTTTACTGTCGGCTTTACTTGCCTCGTGGATTCAGTTAGATCGCGGCGCTTGAAGTGAAAGCACGCAGCGTAGGGTTAACTAATATACGGGATAAGTGTTATGATGAACCATTTTTGGCAAAAGGAAAATGTGATTCAGTCGACGAGAGTCGCGTAGTTTTTTTGTTAATTAAAATTTTTGAGTTTTTTTTGTTCGTTTTTGGATTTTTTGTGCTTGAACTGTTGAGAAAGGTGATTGGAATTAAGTGCGGCGTTTACATTTGAAAGGTGAGTTTTTTTTACTAGTTTATTTTTAAACTAAGTATATTATTATCTGTTTTACAACGAAAAAATACATAAAATACTAAATTTGTAATAAATTGTTTTTTTTTATCGACTTAGGTTTATTTCATTTGGAGACTGGGATCATAAAATGTATCAGTATTTTTAATTATGATGTACGTAACTTGTATAAACTTATGAAATAAAATTTGAAATAGTACTATAACAAAAAAATTGTATCCTTGTCAAGAATTTATTTAAAAAAAGGCCTTACTGTATTAAATTTTGTTATAAAATATTGGAAGAAATAATATGTATTTAGGTGAGGTAAAATTTGAACTGGCATTTTCACACAACTGTTGAAATGCGCATGAAAAACATTTATTTATGTTTGGGTTCTTTTTACCCAGTTTTTTAATTTGAAAAGTACATAAAAATCCCTTATACTAAAAGACCGCACTTGCTGCACGAATATTCGCCTCGCATTGTAGAGATAAAACTTTGAGTCGATACATCGAACTATATTAGCTAATTAAAAATGAGTCTTGCCATTGTTCGAGATTTAATATTGCGAAGGGCATTCATGTTTCACCTGACTGATTTGTAATGAAACTTGGTCAGACAACACAAACCTACGGTATGCGAGGCGCATCATACAATTCTTCGACGCATAGCGATCGTTTGGCTGTAATAGGGACATAAAATTACGCTTTGCTTACTTCAGGCAGCGATCACCTTTTAACCGACTTCCAAAAAGGAGGAGGTTCTCGATTCGACTGGTGTTTTTTTTTATGATTGTTTTTTAAGTATGTACACCGTTACGCCGTGATTTCTGATCCGATTTACGTGATTATTTTTTGTTAGATGCGGAATAGTTGCCATTTGGGCCAATAAAAATTAGATTCAGTTTGGTCTAGTAGTTTTTATTTTATGAGCATATTTGTTAACTTGAACGATCTATTTTTCACGATAAGTTTGTTTATAAAGTACATTATACCTAATCTAATCTAGAGAAAACTAGCTGTAGTTTACAAAACAACATATTACAGCCACTAAAAAGTAAAAAAAAACTGCTTAAGAAAACTGACTTCGAAAACTAAAAAGCCAAATATAAAATAACTTTTGGAGTCGGTGCCAGGCAAGGCAAGAAAAATAAAATTAGAATAGTTCAAACTATAATGTCTTGGCTGGCACCGACTCCAAAAGCTTTTTAGTTTTTGAAGTCGGTTTTTTTAACACAGTTTTTTTATTTTTTGCTTTTTATTTTTTTTCCTAATGCATTACCGCAATGTCGCACCCATATTTGATTGGTTTTATCTTTGATATATTATTTAAGAGTATTGTAAGAACAATAGGTATCGATGTAATAACAGAGACAGCAATGAATTTTATTGGTATTCGAATAAAAAAAGTTTCTTAAAGAAATAATGAAAGCTGAAACGACCGGAACATCGCTGAAACACTAGCGATGGCGGAGAAAAATGACATAAATTGCCATTTTATGTCACTTTTCTCCGCCATCGCTAGTGATTTCACTCGGTTTTCTTCGCAGTTCCACTCAGATGGTGATTCGTTACGACACTTTAGCGTCGTCTTCATAAATCTTCCGTACCATATCACATTACCAGGTTAGGGTCATCACACTTTGTCCGAATACATCCGAACTTTGAAATCGTAATTTAATTCGATATTCGCATGCAAATCCAGTATATTTTATAGGATCATAGACTCCAAGGCTTATGGATTTATTTTTGGGAACAATAACTTAAATAGTTTTTCCATCCACCATCCGTTTCTACACCAAGACCAAACCAAATATATCTACATAAATAGTTACACATTGCTCACTTGTTTAATAGTTTAGGCGCGCAAAATAGCAGGTTTATTTATGCATTATTGTTATATTGAATTCACCTTCTCCAAGGCCAGTGCCCCAGCAGTGGGGACATTAAAAATGGGTGATGACGATTATATTGAAAAAAATATATACATATGTATCATATATATAATATAAAAAAATCTTCCAATGGTTTCTGTTACATTAGTAGCATGGTATTAATATCCCGACCTAAATTTTTGTAGCATTTTTTTTTCTTGTTTTGACGTGACAACCCTAACAGTTGCGGTGATTATAATTCGCTTTCACTACAGTTCAAGGGCAGAGTAATACCTGTTCGCGGTAACACAAAAAATAATATGTTTCTGTAGAAAGTAAAATTAGTTCGAAAATACTGTGATGTACTCACACTAGGCACTTGTTTCTTTACCTACAATACTTTCTGTTTCTATTTTATGTTGTGGTTTGTCAAGTTTCTGGTAGTTCTTGTTATTTGACGTGTGGTTTTGTGTGAAAGTTAATAAATCTTATTTCTTTCTATTTCTTTTCTTTTAAAATGACATGATCTGATGAGCAGCTCTGTAGCGCAGTGGTTAGCGTGTTCAATCTGTGATTGTAGCGGTTAAGTAACTGACACAATGGTCGGTTACAGGATGGGTGGTCAAAAGTGTATTACTATTTTGAGTTAATCTGTGCTTTAGAAGGCACGTTAAAGTCTCAGCTGCATTTGCAGTCGATTACATCTGCCAATCCGCATTGGACCCGCGTGCTGGGTCATGCCATGGTCCAACCTAGTGGTAACATACTCTGAGTCAAAAAAGGTATGTAAGTACCTATGTTTTATCAAATCCGCCTTTTTGTTTTTATTCTTTTAGAAATCAAAAGGGTTTTTCGTGTCCAGCAGCAAATAGCTATCCAAACATTCCACCAGTTTATTTCGATTCGGATTCTTACACATTGTTTCGCAATCCAAAACTTTCTATAGCAGAAGGCTATTATTAAGTTTATACTAATGACAACGGGCGACCGGAGACGATCCGTATATGACCACTTTCGACTTCGCACGAATTTGTTATCGAATATTTTCGCGATCCAATTGAAGTTATTTTTAATTTCGATGTGTAAAGTCTTTATACCCTTGTCTAGATTTGTAAAGTATCAGAAACACGATTTTATTATTTTGCCTCGACACTTTTTTCTGTTCAAAAAGACCCCTAAAAAATACGACAATATTATTCTCAAATGGGGTTACATATACTATTAGAAATTGGTTATTAGTGGAAATTATTAGTTAGACGCGTGTAGTTTCATTTATCTTTTGATCACTATAGTTATTTCCTTAGCACTAATAATTTCGTGTTTTTTATTCGCCTAATCTGTAAAATCATTTCTCTTTCTTTTCTCGTAATTATCTGCCTTCAATGGTACAGCGCCTTAATTTAGATCAACATCACCAGCCATTTAATGTTTCCACAAATAAATATAATTTAGCACAAAACTAATTAATATTTTTTATATCCTTAACCATTGCCATTTTGTAACTATAACTTTATTAATCGCTCTGTTAATCATGTAATCGGTGTGTCCAATTGAAATATCTTTTACGCGCGAAGTAATATTTTAACTAATAGTTAGGTTAACTGTAGTAATAAAAATTCGCAAACATTGCAATATTTCGCGAAAACCTGGTCAATAACTTACGTGAGTTATTAAGAAATATTTGTTAACAATTGTTACCGAACTTCGAATGTAACAAGTGTTTATTTAAAGGTAATGATTTTTACGCATATAACTTCTGTTGTTATATGTAGTTAGTTCTGAGTATTCTAAACACCGGTAAATTAAGGAATTTTTATATAACAAAGGATTATTTGGACGTACTTTTTACTGTCTGAAGTGAAGCTAGATCGAAGATAGACGGCCTTGAAAAACAGGCAAACAGACACTTTAAAGTTATTTTAAAAACTTTATTTTATTATTCTTTTCATTTCGTACCTGGAAAATGTACTATGACTTAATTTTTCTGTCTATTTCATATTTGAGTTTATAAGTGACGGTCGAAGATGGAAGCGAGCCTCTCCCGGAACCCTCAACCACTGAGGGACTGGCTATCTAATCTCTAACATAACGATGCTGAAAACATTGTTGTTATAATGTCAGACTTAGATAAGATGGTGGTAGCTAGCCAGGCGTACCATAAATCATCAGCCTGTGGACGTCCACTGCTGGACATAGGCCTCTCTTAGCTCACGCCTATTGCGGCGTTCATAGGAGGCTATTAGCCTACTGCTACCACGCTGGCCAGACGGGTTGGTAGAGGGTTTGTTTCAAGTTTTCCTTCTCTCGCACAGGTTTTCAATGCGTCGAGCCTCTTAGTCAACTCTTACGATATCCCAGGCATGTAAGGGAGTGGTGACACTTGTATTCTTAGGCCGACACCACATGGTCCTACCATCAACCAAACCGAATACATTATGTTCACCCGCTGGGAATCAAACCCGGGACCCCTGATCTGATACCGGTAATTGTTACCACTAGACCACAGAGGCGGTTGAAAACTTTTCCAAGATTGTATTTATTATAATAACCATCACTTTCCACCGCAGTTAAGGCTGCAGCCACATTCTACGGGGACATAAAGGCTTAGTCGCACGTGGCTATTTACTAACTGCTCATCGCTAACCGGTCTGACTAGACGACAATGACCAACGATGTTTAGGGTTGAACAATTTAATAAAATATAATATTTAGAAAAAAGAATAAAGAATATGACCCAAATAATGTAATTACTCCTGTTCTGAAAAACTCATTAGTTTATTCGATTCGTCAGTGTAATCTATACTTAATATTATAAAGCTGAAGAGTTTGTTTGTTTGATCGCGCTAATCTCTGGAACTACTGGACCGATTTAGAAAATTCTTAGACCATTAGAAAGCTACATTTCTCCCAAGTGACATAAGCTATATTTTATTCCGATATTCTCACGGGAACGGGCACCACGCGGGTAAAACCGCGAGGATCCGCTAGTAGTATAATATATCAAAAGCTTTCTCCCTATATAATTCAAACTTGAGGCCATTAACAAACAGCTATAAGAACTTTTTTTTTTTAATTTCGAATGGGAGCTTTTACTAATAGAAATTCTTAACTAAGGTCATCTGATTTGTTTCTTTTAAAAAACATAAGAAATGCTTTTAAATTAAAACAACAATTTAGTATTTTCCCTCCATTTTTGTTAAATGCGAAAAAACATGTTGTAAAAATCGAATTGGTAGAATGCTTTTAAATCGCAATTCTAAAGCCAATGAAATAAAATTCTACTAAGCCTACTAATTACATTTCTTTATTACTCTTAAGGGAGTCTCTAGTAGGGAGTTCAAGTAAAGGACTAAGCTACTTTTTATCCAGATATTCCCACGGGAACGGAAACCACGCGGGTGATACCGCGGGCGGCCGCTAGTCAACAATAAATCATGGAGAGAGAGAAAGAGAGACGGTTTTCTTAAAATTTGGAAACCCGAATTTAATTTCATAAAATAACAAAAATCTCCAAGCTGGCAACCCTGATCGCTCTTACATATATCACTTGTCTACTTTCGCCCGATGATGAAAGATGACGGAGGAAAGTTGTCAACTAACTCAATTATGGCCGGCACAGACGGAACCGGTGAAAACCGGAACAGATACGCGAAAATTATTTCGTCACTAAAATAAATATATCTAACCTTTTATAACAATAGATAATTTGATGATCATAACTTTTCTCTTTAATTATTGTTTACTTAAATGAGAATAATAGCAACAAAAGAGTAAAAAGTAAGTAACATTGTCTTACAAATCATTTCTTATTCTGAAGTTTATGCGAATAAAGCTTTTTTCAGCTAGTACTTTAGTTCAGAAAGTTAAGTCTTCAAAATTAGTTTCTGATATATTATCTCAATAATTATAGTTTACTCGATTCTGAAAGTGGCGGAGGAAAATTGTCAACTGCCTAACTCAATTATGGCCGACGCAGACGGAACCGGTGAGAACCGGATTGAAAATTATAAAATGAAATATAATTAAAGTCCTCTTTAGCAACAGTATTCATGGTTCTAAAATTTTATCTATTTCTGATAAAACATAAAATCTTTAACGCCTATAAATGTCCAATAAAAAAGTAAACCGCGAACCCTCTATTGCAAGTAATAAAATAAAACTGTTCAAGTAAAACACCAATCCAATAAAGAACAAACTATTAAAATGTCGTAATAAATACGCAATGGGCATTGTGGCTGACATAATAATTGTTGTTTTATTGAATAAACAAAATAAAACATAATAGTTAAGATGAAGTTGTCACGTTAAAATTAATAGAGCGAACGGATTCAGAGATCGAGTCTTGTAAAAAAAGTTTTGTTTTATAATATTACGAATTGAAGAAAAGTTAGTTCTATTAAGATTCAAAAAAAGTTACATTACAGGTTGTAATAATGTGAATAAAAAGTAAAACTTTGGCGTAGATAAATAGGTAGATTTTAAAAATACAATTTTATTGAAAAGCTATTCTCAATTTGAATAAAGCTATTGATTGAGTTTGACTGAAACCACGTTGTTAACCAAGGTTTTTTTAGATTATTAAGTTTAGAGTAAAAAGTTATGATCTTGACGACCTCCGTGGTAGAGCGGTACGTGCACCGGTTTCAAAGTGTCGCCTACTCTGAGGTCCCGGGTTTGAATCCCGGTAGGGGCAAATGTTTATATGATGAATACGAGCATTTGTACCTGAGTCATGGACATTTATATATATATAATTATATGTATTTATATCCGTTACCCTAGTATCCCATAACACAAGCCTTACAGTGCTTACTCTGGGGCTAGGTTAATTGGTGTGGGTGTAAGAAATATATATTTTAAATATAAATTTATCTTTAAACTACAAACAATAAGTCCTTTTTAACACAAAGAATTGTCCGGCAATAGTTTTAACTTTCCTTTATTTGTGCGTTAGGTTCTTTAAAACCCACCTGCGCCAAGCTATGTTAACATTTAACCCAGAGTTAGTGCATACAAAAGTAGCACTAACTCTGGGTTAAATACGTTAACCCAGCTTGGCGCAAGTGAGCCTCAAAATGGTCTCAAAGGCCACAAATCACGTTACAAAATGAAACAGCTACTTTTTTCGCGATTTCACGTTTGGTTCCATAGAAACAGTTGTTTGTAATTATGATTTCTACAATTATGGTTTTTGTCAAAATAACATTGTAACCAAAACGGTCCGAGTCAGGACCGCTTTGGTACAAGCCTTGAACTTTTTACTGTGTGTTTTTATCCGGATGTGTCGTGTTAGTTGTTCCTTTCTTTCTTTTCGTCTTTCTTTCTTTTATAAAACCCCAGTTGAGGCCATCGTTCCGCGTTTGCTGCAATCGGGTCTGCGCGCGCTCTGAACGCAGTGAACGACTCGCATCGCGTGCGACGCGCTCGCGGCTATCTGGTTCAGTGGGGCGGCAGTGTCCATTGTTAACCGGTACGGTGATTAAATCGCCGTAGTCCGTTTTAATAGAATGTTACATTTTTGTGAATGTGAAATTAATAATAAGTAAATGTGAATTAAATAATGTCATAAAAAAAGGATTGCTTATACCGCTGCTCTGCTAGACCCGAATGCAAGGTGACACCCCATCTAAATAAGTAATTGTAGACATTTACATCCGAATTCTCAAAAGTATTAAGGCTTCCTCAACCTGTCTCATTACGTAAATATCAAAATTCAAAGGTATGAATGAATCAGGCGTCATGATGTTTAAAGAAACGATTCTGGCAATATGAGTACATCCTGACTAGGCCATTTTTACGGAGCTTCAAATATGCTTTTATATTGGACTAACGGATCCTCGCGGTTTTACCCGCGTGGTGCCCGTTCCCGTGGGAATATCGGAATAATATATATATATATATATATATATATATATATATATATAGCCTTTGTCACTCGGGAGAAATGTAGCTTTCTAATGGTCTAAGAATTTTCTAAATCGGTCCAGTAGTTCCTGAGATTAGCGCGTTCAAACAAACAAACTCTTCAGCTTTATAATATTATAAGTATAGATTACTCTCCTTGTATATCCATTAAATAAATAAATAAATAAATAAATAAATATTTCCATACAATCACACTAATTATCTAGCCCACATTAAGTATCGTGAAGAACTTGTGTTATGGATACTAGATAACGGAAAACATACTTGTATACTTTTTTTTTGTAAATACATACATAATATACATATTAAACACCCAGACCAAGACAAATAGACATGTTCATGCACACAAATATTTGTCTTGTCCGGGGATCGAACCCGGGACCCCTGGCGCAGAAGGCGGCGTTAGTACCTCTACCTTACATTATCTTCATCAATCGCCGTGTGCGAATGGAAACAGCCCTAAAATTCCGCGAGTGCGTCGACTGTTGGTTCTACGGAGATAGTTTCACTGAACGAGCCGAGAAGAATTCGGACCGCATTATTAATGTACCTATTCATATACAAGGAAAGCCGAATACAGTTCCGGTTACGAAATTGTGTTCATTGATTTGTTTGACTAGTGATTTTATTTGGTGAAATGCTATTTTGTGACTTGTGACGTGTTGTGACAAAACCGAACATCATTAATTTCTGATGGAATTAATGTAATGATCGTTTTTTTTGCAGAAATAGTAAGCAAAATAATGTAAACGGTCATCTTTTTTAATGATTTATTCTCTTTCTCTGACACAAAATAAATCAAACCAATGTTAAAGATGTAGAAATTATCTCCCATTTTTCTTTTGTCTGCCAGGTACTTGTTGAACCTCTAAACTAAGACCAATTGGCATTAAATACCCTCTTTATACTTTTTTATAAAATTCTATTTATCTAATTAAATTTTCTGTCTTTCAAAATGTTTTTCTAAATCGCTCTTCACTTTGCTCTTTTCTTCTTATCTTCTTCTTAAAGAGATAAGAAGAAGACTGCTGTTTTAATCTTTACGTTTTCTTACTGAAAAAACTGGTAGTCAAAATTTATAAAAGAAATAAATGTCTTCTCCTATCCCTAGAGCTATGGCGTATTTCATTATATAATCACTTTCTTACATTTCTCTGTTTATTTGACATGGTTGCATAAATTACAAAGTATTATGACTGACTGAATAGCAAAGTCGATAAACACTTGTTACCAACTTGTTTGCACCTGTTTAATTGATCTAATTAAGCTACTTGAGTGCAACACTTACATACATACTTACATTCATTATTGTTTGTGACTACAAAGGTTCATTGACCCTATTGCATTCGATCTAGTACCCACTCGACCCTCAAGATTCGACCCTAAGGAAAAAGTACCCATTGGACCTCATTTTCAGGTCCCATTCGACCTACCTAAAATATAATATTCAAGGTGCGCATTCGACCTCTTGATTGGTTATGCTGCCCTGGTACTTTTGGTTTGATTTCCGTACAAAATAGATGCGCCATGAATTTGGTAATCTCCTTATTTTATTGAAGTCGGTTGAAAATGAGGTCCAATGGGACATGTTTTGATAGAGGGTCGAATAGATACTATGATTTTGATGAGGTCTAATGTTGAGGGTCCAGTGGGTACGTACTAGATCTTGCATTCAAAACAATAGGTAGTTTAGATTTGAAGCCTTTTTACTTCTCACACATTATAAATTAATTATAAACAAATTTAATAATTAAAGTTGTTACAATGACGAGTTGATGGCACGGTGGTACTAGTACTAATCTTGCCTACATTCGATTCTCAGTTAACAAAACATGAACAGCTGTGCTTTTACTGTGTCAGGGTGGAATATATCTAGTCCAAATATTTATATTGTTTTATAAAGCTTGGTGCTTAGAACAGTACCAAAAGTATTTTAAAATAAACAAGACAGCAATGGACTTGCTACTCAACAAAAACACTTCGAACAAGGCTTTACCGCGAACCCAAGTTGTTCAGTACTCATAACTTTCCCCAATACTACTTTCATCGTTACGTGTTTCTTGCTGTACTCTTTGTTTTTCGTCACACTAATTATCTTGCGCAACAATCTGACGCAATGGCCGAAAACATTTTTGTGGACTAATTGTCGTTTGTCATTTGTTTTTTGTTTGTCTGTGATCCGTTACAACCGGCTTAATTTGAAAATGGAACGCAGATGGAATGGAAATGAGTTTGTGCTCTGTGAGTTGACAAAAGAGGTTAAAGTTATGTTATTTTTTTGTTCTGTGGCCTTTGCTTATATGTTTCTCTCAAGGGCCCCATATACGAACTGATCCATCATGACACCGATCGTTTGCGATTGGTCGCTACGATCGGTCTGTTGCGTCGGATCGTACCGTATATGGAACCCTTTAAGTCCACTCGCACTAAGCTAAGTGGACTTCTCGGGCCTCGAGTTACGATTACGAGACACAAAATGTAGATATTATTGTTCTCTTCACACCGATGTCCTGCTAGCAAATGATGAATTAACACATTTAACTACTTTTGCATGTATCTAACTCTGAAATGTTAGCCTAGCTCATCGAAAGGGGCCTTGTTGCTTCTTCCCTACTATTGAAAAATGCAAAGGGATATGCGTCATACAGCCTTAAGCCTTGTAGACAAGTAGGTAATAATTCCTTAAATGAAAAAATATTGTTTATTATTACCAGAGTTACATCGATTGTGTTATTACTATTATTAATTACTAGCGGCCGCTCGGGGTTTCACCCGCGTAGTTCCTGTTCCCGTAGGAATATCGGGATAAAAAGTATCCTGTGTTCATAATCTAGCTATCTACTATCTGTGTACCAAATCTCATCGAAATCTGTTTAGTAGTTCTTGAGTTTATTCGTTACAAACAAACAAACAATAAATTTTTTTCACTCTATAATATTAGTATAAAGTATAGATATAGATTTACACTAATATTGTATTTCATCAAAGTCACAGATACTAAATATTTAGTGATACTTTTTTTATAAAGCCACATTTCATCTCGCATCACGCCAGTTAACCAACTTAATGACTTAATATGCGTATTATCTTAATTGAAATCAGTTTTCAAATTGTAACTAAAATTAGAAGTAGAGTATAAAATGAATAATATTTTATTCATTATTTAAATTATGCAATAGTAAGTGGGTTTGAATCTTGAATTACTACTAGGTTCTTATACAAACATCAACTTTCTATCGCACTGTAATAGTAGTTTTAGACTTGAGACACAAATACATGAAAAATGTAGACCCCGTCTTTAAAAACACCGATATAACAATATTATAATTTATTGACAATCATGTTAATATAAACATTGTGTTATTATATTATAAAAATGTAATTAACCAAAGAAAAGTTTTTAAAAAAGCTTGCATATGGACTCAATTATTTTTTATTTTTTACCACCAAGTCCAGAGGTATCAGATCAGAGGTTCCTTGTTCATACATCGGGTTGTACTCTGGGAGTGCCGGCAGAAGTGAAAACCGCTTAAATGAAAATAACGATCAAAATCCACTACATCTTGACCACAACTTGCCGCCTCCGTGGTCTAGTGGTACAACCACCGGTATCAGACCCAGGGGTCCCGGGTTCGATTCCCAGCGGGGGTACATATTGTATTCGGTTTGGTTGGTGGTGGGACTTGTTGTAAGTCCGCCTGGCTAGCTACCACCATCTTATCTAAGTCTGACGCCATAACAACAATGTTTTCAGCATTGTTGTGTTCCGGCAGTTATAGATAAGATAGCCAGTTCCTCAGTGATTGGGGATTCCGGGAGAGGCTCGCTTCCATCTTCAGCCTTATCAATACTTAACATCAGGTATGATGAAGGCTAAGAGGCTCCCCGTACTTCATAAAAAAAAAAAAAAAAAAACTTTATAAAGAGTTGATGAAAACGGAGACCAACTTGATTTGGCAGGTAAATCCATTAAAACTGACCTGGCATCAATATGATAGTTGGTAGTTATAAGAGATCTTTATATAATGGTTGTTATTAACTAATATACGTTTATCTTTCAAGTGTGAAACTTTATGTAATTTGAAATAGGTCAACGGTAAATGGTCTTACGAATTTTCGTACAGGGTCACGTGTCCTGACGCGACTATAACATATTATACTGATCCCGAACTCTCTCTATGATATGCACAACGCCGCTAAAGAAGTTTTCACTTAAAAAAAACACATCGAATCGACTGCCCAGTTTATTTTTCATTAATAGAAACACTATAGGTAGTAGAGTTATATAGAGATCTGGATGCATTTGACAATCATCTAATATTATTACGGGTTGAATAAGATTAATCGTTTTAAAATTCCATTCCCTTCAATATACCTTCAGTTCAGATCTCATTGTTATAGTGATTTTGCTATCGTACAATAGTTCGCCTTCACGGTGTATACTATATCTACATACAATTGGTGTGGGTTGCATCGGATGCATTTAGGAGGCGATATTGCGCAACCGATAGTTTATATGTCTGTTTCATTGTTTATCAAGGATAGGAAGTCTTGGCAAAACAAATAAAAAAAAACCCAGATAAACATCTTCCGTAACAAGTACCCCAATTCACAAACGCATTTTCTATCCACCCGGAGGAACTAAAAGCTCTAGATTTTAGCAAGATTCTAAACTTTCTGGAAGCCACGTCAGGACTAAAAAAGTTACTGTAAATAGGAGATGAGTTACAATAGATCTCTCAGGTACTACCACGGAAAAACTTTCAGTTCTCAATTGAACTGCTCATGAACTCAATGGACTCAAATTCTCTCAAACATGTTATAGGTTGACCCTTTTCTTTTAAGTAAAGTTTAAGGCGGTACCCTGACCGAAAGTGGCGCCGCCGCTGAATTTTATTTAATATCGTAATTCTAATTCACAATTTTAATAAAACTAAACGTGGAATGTTTAGACCCCATAGTCTAGTATTTTTAGACGGTATCATTACATTCCCTCGTAGTCACTGCTAGAAGTAGATAGCGAAACTGCTAAAAGTGGCCGTTTTTGACACATTTGCTATCTACTTCTACGAATGACTATGACGAGATGTAGCGATACCTTCTAAAAATACAAGACAATGGGCTCTAAAAATTCCACGTTAAGTTTTATTAAAATTGTGAATTAGAATTACGATATTAAATAAAATTCAACGCGGCGCCACTTTCGGTGGGGGTACCACCTTAAGAAGAAGACTTGACATTTGCAATTCAGAAACTGAGCAATAACATGTCTTAAAACTAAACTATCTGGCTGATCTCAGAATAACTAGTATGGACTCACATATTATTGAAACATTTTTACTTACATACGATAATTGGAAAAATCTGAGTGTCGAGATAACTTTATTGAGAAATGCCACTCAACATTTATGTTGCTGAAGCAATGTACTTTATTCACTTAGTGCATGTGCAAGAAACATATTGGTGCAATCATCATGATGATGGCTATCAATTTGCCGGGCCCCGGTTTATTTCGTGTTTTTTTTCAGACTTATAAGTAGCCAATCAACCCGTGACCTCGGCAGCTGAAAACGTTACGAAACTTCGGAAAACCAAAAAACGCAATTAAACTGAAAAACTATAGTATCAAATACATATCTCGGGTAAATAAATCGCACTAAATACTCCGCAAAAGTCGTTTTATTTTAATTATGAGTGCGAGAAGATACTTAAGGTCGGCTGTTTATCACATAATACAAGAGAAATAAAAACAACAAAAAAACGAAATAAAAGGTACCAAGCTATTTAAATGCTTAGTAAATTGTTAGCTATAATTTTTCTTTGTAAGAGGTGACGGATGTCATAAATAGGAGAAATCTCGAAGTTAGTCTTTCACTGACATATATACTTTCGATTCGATGAATATTCACGCATTCAGAAAATACAAGATAAAATGTTTAATTTCTATTTTGTATTTACGACTCACTTTGGCTCTAGTACTAAGATTATAGTAAAATCTTGAGTTAGTTGAGTGTCAAGATACTTTAAAATAATTCTCAAAGTTGTAAGCTTTTAAGTATTCAATGGTAACTTGTAAATAAATTGGAAGGAAAACATAGTTATATCAATTATACACTTTACTCATACCTAACCAATATAAATACAGAGGCATAATAATGTTTATAACATATTTGCTCGTAAAGGGTCTCTTATTACACCAATTTCAATATCGTATTGTATCTCATTACGTACTTGTGCGTTATTGTAATGTAAACTGCACGGTTTTTCAAGATGCTCCGTCTAAAACGAACGGTACTTTTTTAAATCTTAGCAAAGAGTTTTAATGTCAGTAAAGAGGTCAACATTTTATGAATAAAAATAACTTTGGGAGATAATAATAATAACTTGTCAAAATTATAAAATCCAACTGGCAACGTAATAATAAATTTTACAAATTGTTCAAATTTTTATAACTGCTTTAACAACTGAATAAAAATTTATTGTATTTAGTTATAAAACGTCGTATGACATACGTGCGCTTTGATAATTACAGCCTCTGCTTTCTTGTATCGCCTCGGCTGTAATTTTCAACGTACCACACTTATATCTTATTGTACTATTGTAAAACTCTGCTATTTACATCGGAATTTAAACGAAAATCAAAAGGAAAGGGTTCGGTCCAATTAGTCAATTAACTTAGTTACAAAACTAGAGGATGCTAATAGGTCATTCTCGCAATATCCTGCACTCAAATAAAGGAAAATGAGTTTCACTGGGTACGGAATTATTTTGTATTTAGTGCAATTTTTATTACGAATTTGATAGTTCGAGCGCGAATCATGAAATATGTATTAGTGATTTTACATTGTTTACCGGTTAACAATGTATATTCATTTTATGATTTGTCATAAATTATATGGCAGTTGAATCGTAATCGATCGTTTAACATTTGAAAAAATATTTCTTTCGAATGCAAGGATATTTCTCTCATTGATATAACGACGCTGGCCTACAGCGTATTAAAAATGTAAAAAGGATTGGAAAATTTCGACGGTTGGTCGCAAGACTCGGTAGCTCAGTAGTTAGAGCCGGATTCCCAAAGGTCGCAGGTTCGAGTCCTGTCTGAGAATAACTTGTGGCCGAGTCGATTTTGTCCAATATTTTTTATTAAAATTTATCATAAATAAATCAATTAATTTAATTTATGATGTTATGAACATTTTGCATTTATAATGCCATTTTACCTGATCTTACCTTGGGCTAGATAATGGGTGTGGTTGTATAAAATTTATTAAATAATTATTATTTATTTTAGGTTATAAATTTTAACAAACAAAAATAATTAAGGATAGCACCCGTCCGGACAACTGTAACTTGTGAGAGGGGTCGAGTTTTTCTAACAACCATTAAATGTAAGTTAAATTGTGTTATTGAAACTAACAACAATAATTGATGGGTTATGTCAATAAAATTTAGTATATACCAACTTCCGCAGCATTCGAAACATTTGACGGTGATAAAATAGTAGAGTATACACTAAGGGGAGAAAGCAGTGTCTCATGTCACGGGCAGCATATTGAATCCTGAGCGAAATGGAGGATTCTGTAGTTAATTCCCGAACGTAGTGAGGCAATTAATATATTAACTCCCGAGGGAAAGCGAGGGAATTATAATAAGAATCCTGAATTAAGCGAAGGAATCAAGTCTGCTCAAGGCTTACACCCATATTCTAAGTCGTTCCTCCAAAACTTACTCGTCCTCGACTTAACGAAACCTCATTGAAAACCTCTGCGAAATACTCATCGAAATCGGTATTCTAAGTCATAGTAGCCACTCCGTGTTAGGCCTAGCGCACACTACCATTTTTACCCACGACGAGGTTGAGTGGAGTGTAAAAAGTTTTGGAGGAACGACTTAGAATATGGGGGTTAGACACTTTTATCCCCGACGAGCATACTCTTTGTTGACATTTTAGTGTTCCAAATTAAAATGTTATCATAGTTACCCAAGGGAAGTTCCATACAACATTATAGCTTACTTTCCTATTGAGAATACTTGATATTAAATACGTGCTACAGATGCAGGTGGTGTATACAAAATATTTTACTTTAATCCAAGTTATAAATATATACTATCTATGAGCTAATCATACAAATCTAATACGCTTTTGCGTGGTACATGTAAATATCCAATCTGTCACATTAAAAAAGTAAGTAGGATACATGTTAATGTTACATTTCAAACAAAATTCCGATTTAATTTAATACTTTTGAGAAAACAAACAATATTTCTTGTAGTCATTTCTAAGATTACCGCGAACTACCAAAGTCTGTTACTTTGACTTTGAGGGAACTTTGACAGTTTTGGGGCTACAATGCACAGCACGTTTTTTTTACCTAAGATAAAGTAGTCGATGGCCCAAAATGTATGGAACAATAACCCAAAATCGCCATTTGTTCCAAATGTTAAAGTCAAAAGTTCTATTGGTGTGATAAGATATTGCAAGTTTGAATCAACGTCAAACTTTGTGGTAAAAGCAAGAAAAACCTATTAAAATATGTTTAAGTATCCCCAGTTAAATTCTATTTAATTGATCTGACATTTTCATCAATTCCGTTAGTTATGACCTTCATTTCAAGATCTATATCTTTCCAATAAAGCAATCAATATGACATTATAAAACATAATTTGAATAAGTTACAATATGAATTAAAAGGATTATTAAAATATCTCTATGCAATTTTGTTATTGAAATTGTCTTATTATCTGGAGATAATTAATAAATTACTAATATTATTATGAATCATTGACTTCCTGTTAGTAATTAAGTCACTTCCGAAGTAATTAGATAATGCATTATGCAAAAATGCAACGTAGGTGTCAAAATTTAGTAATTATTATTAAAAGACACTTAACAAGACAAGACAGGACTTTAGTAAGTGTCTTTTTATAATAAGTTTGAGTAAAATATCTTATACTAATAAAACAATACCGTGACTGACTGACAGACAACGCACAGCCCAAACGGCTGAACCGATTTAGCTGAAATTTTGCATACAGGATCCTTTAACTATGTGGGCGAGCACTAAGAAAGGATTGTTTGATATACCCACGGAAACGGGACCAATGAGGGTGAAACCGTGGGCGGCTGCTAGGTTTTTTTAATAAAAATTATTACTTAATTATCGGTTTTTTTATTTTATTATTAGATAGGTAAAACGCTTGACCGCTGTCTTGCCTGATGGAAAGCGAAGATGCGATCTAGGATGTAACGCGCTTGCCTAGAAAATACGAAAATACTTACATCAAATATCTATTATATATCCAACTTGTAAACAGGTCAAAACTACTATTATATATTTGTTCATACAAAAGACTTAAACGCGTTACGTCATATTACTAGTGTTATAAATGCGAAAGTAACTGACTGTTTCCACACCTAAACCACTGCACCAATTTTGATGAAATTTGGCATAGACATAGATAGACATTTGAGAAGGTCATAAAATACGATTTGTTACAATAAGAAGTGATCCCTTGTGTGTGCTATAGAACCAAATTTCACGCGACTAAAGGCAAGTGAACTTGCTACTGAATCATAATCATCAACAATTTCAACGTCCTTACTGCTGGCACAGACCTTCCTGATGGACAAGAAGAGAATGGGCCATGACCCACCACGCGGGCCCAATGCGGAATAAGTACTGGACATTACACAAAGATTGTGGTTAAGTTCGTCATGAGCGTGAGTTTTGCTAATCAATTGGCGATGGTGAATAACTATGAGCTTGCCCTTCTAAACTTCAAAGGCCGTTTGCTATAAATAAATAGGGCTGTGTAGATTTTTCCACAGAACGATATTTAAATATCCATCAGAGGCAGACTTAGATAAGATGGTGGTAGCTAGCCAGGCGGACTTACAACAAGTACTACCACCAACCAACTCGAATACAATATGTACCCCCGCTGGGAATCGAACCCGGGACCCCTGGGTCTGATACCGGTGGTTGTGTCACTATACCACAGAAGCGATGAATAGATAATAGATTGCTTTAACGGCAGTGTATTGTAGGTATCTAATGGTTTTGAAAAACTTAAAATTAGTATCACTTATTATTTCGTCAAGATTTAGGCGCGTGTCCAGATAGTGAAACTTAAATTAAATCAATGTTGTTTTTTGTCAACTGGATAAACACAGTTTTTTTTGTTTGCAAATATGGGTACAGTCAAGTTAATAATCGCCTCGTTAATTGAATTATTGAACGAGGGGATTTCATGCTGTCTCGCTTTTTTGCTTGAAATACCTGATAGTGAATGTCAGTTCGTAATAGGGGTACAGTACAGAACCCTTTGTATTATAATTACTATTGTTTCTTTTGATATCCCACTTATTCTTAATTAAGAAAATAAAATGTCAGTATAGCTTTATCGCTGACTACAACTTAAGAGACCCTTCTCTATTAAATAAAAGTAGTTAAAGCTTTTATATTGAATAGCAATACAGCCGCCTACTTATTAAGCTGCCAGTACAACAGACTCTCTGTAGGCAAGTAATAGCACTTGACACACTTCAAGTACAGTCAACGGCACGTCACTTTGACAACACCCTTTTTTCGCTCATAATGGCGGCAGTTTTTGTGAAGCAAATGTAAAGATCTAGTACCCACTGCACTCTCAAGATTCGACCTCATCTACATAAAAGTACCCACCCGACCCTCTATCAAAAACATGACCCATTAGACCTCAATATAACCGACTTCAAAAAAAAGAAGAAAGCGATCAATTTATGGAGCATCAATTTTGTATTGAAATCGAACCAAAAGTACCAGGACAGCATAACCAACCAAGGGGTCGAATGGCCTAATATTTTTAGGAAGGTCCAATCCAATGGGTACTTTTTCATTAAGGTCGAGTGCGTACTAGATCGCCTAGCTTGATGTTGACTGTACAATCAGCATAACAAACAAATCCCAAGGTTGAGCTTTCCACCTACACTGTACACCATACACTATATAATTAGCACTAAAGGTCAATTTACCATACATTACCATTGCCTTTGTCTTTGAAAAGTCATCTGTCAAAACTTTTTTTTAATAAGGCAGATTAAACTCTAGATTATTTTGGCCATCCATCTATTGCGCATTTGCTTAATCGATTGTATCTTAAAAATAATAATATGATGCTTTTATCACCACAAAATGTTTTGCCTAAATGGTTTCCAATCGAAGGCCGGCATAGTACTCCTGCGCCAAACTGGTCGTCAACTGGTTAAATCTTCGTATCTTACCAAGCATTCTCTGAAAGCATGAAAAAAGTAAATAAAGCATTTATTTCATAACAGTTGCGAGTACGCATCGGTACCTCACTGCAGGTTCTACTACTGGTACCAAATTTGGTATCTGGGATGCCAAGAACCAGTTTATGCCATTTCATAATTGCAACCGTTGCGAAACTGAATTTATAGAGCGTGCATGTGCATAAGATGTTGCGATTTGGTCTGATCCTGTCTTTGAACCCAATGAAATGTATGAAAACTAGATAATGTAGTTACTAGTTACATAGAATACATATATACTCGTATTACTATGAAGCAATAAATTCATTGCGTAGTTGGGAGTGCATCAAATGTGTCGTTTGGCAGCGAAATAATAAATAAATTAATATTTCTTATACTCACACCAATTAAGCTAGCCCCAAAGTAAGCACTGTAAGACTTGTGTTATGGGATACTAGGGTAACGGATATATATACATATGTAGAAATATATTTAAACGTCCATCACTCAGGTACAAATGCTCGTATTCATCATACAAACATTTGCACCTACCGGGATTCGAACCCAGGTCCTCAGTAGCCGACACCTTGAAATCGGTGTACGTACCATTCTACCTCAAAGCCACACCTCAAAGTACGCCACATATTGCGGTTAACTGATTGGTATAATCTTAAGGTATCTTTTGGAGCCCGATATTATTTATCGGGCTCCAAAAGATACCTTAAGTAAAATAAGAGCCAATTTTTTTTTATACGTGTTACGAGATCAATGAATTTTGTTAAAACATCAACAAACATCTAAGTGACAAATGAGTAAACGCCATTTAACAAAATTAAATACATTCAACTTCTTATTTATTTTATTTAAAAAACAGCATATTGTAATACCTACCTATCGTCACAATCGCTCCCGCTACAGCTCATGCTTCTAAAACTGGGCCTATTCGTCGTTACCTGAATAATTTACCGGCTATTCAGTAATTGGTACAGTACCACATAAGATATACCATGTTCTAGCAGATTTATACGAAGACCTAGATAATTCTAGACTATGAGTCATGTTCTAAATTACCATGTTAAAGTTGTACTAAGAATACATACCAGTGGCAAAGGGTCCTTATAAACCGATTCCCATCGGTTTTTTTAAAAATCCCACTCCACCGAACTGCCATATAGTTAAGTGAATGTATGGAGAAGTTTTGGGTCCGAATTAAATTCGCCATATTTCCACTCCTCCCCACTGATACATACCTACTTATATAATTCAAATTATGAACATGTAATAAAATAGTAACGAAGTCTTTCATTAAATTAGATTTGAAACTACTGTTGTTATACGTAGGTATTGTAAACATATTGTAAAAAAAGTTCTTTGTCAGCATTCTTGACACGCAAAAACTTCAGGGCCCTTATTCGCTATGACCACTTAGCGATTCCTTGCTCAAACCACGCCAATATAGCACTTGGTTTTGACATTTTCAAAATTCGTTTTCTCCATGATATTCACAAATTATACAGTTATTGTACAAGTACATGACAGAGAGAATTTTTATAGTTATTAAACAAGTAAAAAGACTTTATAATTTGTAAGTGTCATAGGGAAAACGAATTTTAAAAATGTCGAAACCAAATACGACATTGCACATTGGCGTGGTTTGAGCAAGGAATCGGTAAGTGGTCATAGTGAATACTTAGCAACCTTGTCACATCACAATTTGAATGAACAATGTGGACAGAGAAAGCCTTGTTTCCATGGGTGTGAATGCGATAAGGTTGTATATAATTATTGCTCGTGACCGTACTTACAGATAAATGGTTTTGGGATCAATCAGTTTCTATAGTAAAATCCAACGGAAAAGTTGCGCGCAGCCCTGAGCCCTTCAAATTTTATTAAATCGTTTAACTCTAGAGTCGGATTTTTTATTCAGAGAGTAATTTCACAGGTGCCAAAGTAATTTTGTAAAAATAATGCTGCCTTATAATGTAGCTATAATGATATTATTGAATTTATGTACGTGAATGGAATTACTTACTAAACTTGAACTGGATCTGAGCAAATCATTCCAAAAACAGTTTAAAGCAGGATTATTTTTACAAAGTAACATGGCCACCTGTCAAATTACACTACTGACTTAAAAATCCAACTATAGTAACAAGATACAATAAACTAAGTAATTGTTTTATAACATTAGTTAATGATCAACTGATTTACGTACTCTATGGCGCGCACTATTCATTAAAATAAAACAACTTTTATACGGATATCAAACGCGCTTTAATTCACGAACTAAGTTGTAATTGTCCGTATTTTTAGGTACTTTAGGGGTTTTTGATTTTTCCGACGTTTCGGCACCTTTTCAGCTGCCGTGGTCACGGGATGACTTACCACGATGATGCCGTGGCCACGGCAGCTGAAAAGCCGTAAAAGTTGTTTCATTTCAATGATCAACTGATTTGTTTTTATTTATTTAAACTGTATGCTTTAATGTTATAATATTATTAAACCAACTTTATTATCTTTTTTCAGGTATGTGTGTTCATTATTTGGATTTACATCTGTGACAACAAACCCACAACAAGTAAGTTTTATTATAATGCCAAATGTCCAGTCGTATTATCGAAACAGCGTCTTGTTAGCAAAGTAATTTGGAAGAAACTTAAGTTCGTTCGAAATCTTCGAACAATGTCCAATCATACCTTGTTTAGTGTTATGTTTGGTGTAGGCGAAAATTACAACGGTTGAGCTTTGACCGAGTAAAGAGGTTTTAAGAATCGGTCACACTGACCGATTCAAACTGTTACATAAAATTACATTTAAATTATTTTTATTTAAATTATTTTTTACAAGTAACTGGGCAGGCATTGGACCACCATCGTGCTTAGTAAACAGGATGTGGTCTAAGGTGTAACATGCTTGCCCAGGAAATGCCTATTCACTCTCGCCTTGAAAAGACCAAGGTTGTAGGAATCGGGGAACACATGAGCAGGCAGCGCATTCCATTCTTTAGCGGTTCGCATTAGAACCGCTAAAGAATGGAATGGAACGGAATGAAATGGAACTTATTTTTGATTGAAAGTAAACTTACCTTTAAATACTTTCCAATCGTCCAATACATTTCCTACCAGTATGCAGAATTTTTTTTACTGATAGAAGAACGTATCTCGACAAATTGTTAGGAAAAAATTGTTTTAATGACAGAGCACAATTACTGTTCTTTTTTAATAAATAACCTTGTATGCTAGCAACTACAACTAAAGTTATTAAAACGTCAATTAAAATCGTCTATTTCTACATCATAGTTTGCATTGAACAATTAAAAGTTATTACTCAAAATTACTAATTCGAGTAAAACTCCCAAGTTTTGAGTAATCGCAGTTTTACCTTCGCCCACGGTTTTTTTCTCACAATAACGATTTACTATTAGGTTAATACTCATTACGAGCTTGCGTAGGCGCACGGTTAGTGGGTATTGAATAATGTACGCGTTGCATTGTGTAGCTTGCATACTAAAGCGTTGTACACAACCTTAGTTTGTGCTTAAATGGAATTAGTTTTGTGTGTAATTCAACAGGCCTTAGAATTCATAGAAAGTCAGTTGTAACGCCACTAAATATGAATATTTATTTAAACAGAGCCCTGATTCGAGAGTTTGGCTTTCCTAATCAATAACGGCCCTACTAAACTGTCTAATTTCAAAATCTATCACAATTCCTTTCAAAGGTATTGTGATTATGATAGTGATTTATGGAATAATGTTTGAAATGACACTTCATTTGACGCTTCTCCATACATTTGAAAGATATTTTCGAGTGTCACTTTGCTTAGACAGTTCAATTTCGTTCATTACCTTTCAAAACGCGTCCCGATCACAATCCCTATCAAATATCAAATAGTGACACAGCCTGAAGTATGTAAATATCTTTCAAATGACGAATTTGAAAGGCCTGGTCGGTCACGGGAAGGGTGACCAAGAATTTATTTTCTCGCACTGATTCATGTAAACCTGGCTGCATTTGTAGTCGTTACTACTAGTTAATATCCATATTCAGAAGTTTTTGGGCGACTTGTGAAAGACAAAGTCAATTAAGCATATTACAGGCATTTATGAATTCTCAGTTTTGCCCTACATTTTAGACTCTTTTAGGTAACAAAAAGAAATGAGCGCAAAAAAACTTACTAGCTTTTTCAAATGTCAGTAATTATATTTACAATCAATATACTGTTAGTAAATGTACAGCCAAAGGGATTATTTGATTTGACTGGTAAGTAACATTTGTATTGTGATTGTGACCAATATAAAATAATTTCAGTAACTAACGTTTTGATGTTGCTTATTTATCTTGTAGGTACAGTTTGAGCTTCATTTACATTTTATTATGCGCAAAAATTATTCTACTTTTTAGAACTAATACTCACATCATATGACTTTAAATTAAAGTAACTTAAACGCACCATCACCGTAACTTATGACAATGAAACTTTGTTTGTTACACCATTAAGTAAAAGTAGAAACTCGGTAAAAGAACTAGTGACACCTAAACGGTTCGTCGGACAGGTTCAAAGGGTCAAAGAAAGCCGCCGTGATTATTGGGGTAAGACAAATGAACTATCAAATACTAGAGGCGTCCGCGCTGGAATAATTTACCAAGTTAAGTACTGTCAACTACATAAACCACCACTATTCCGAGCGACGTAAGGGCGCTCTGCTGTTAACTGTACAATACAAATTGTATTCACATACAAGATATGCTCTAATATTTCTTTTTAAAAAAATCTTCGCAATACTACTAACTATAAAAAGGGTAAGTTTAAAGTTTCAAATAACAAAAAAGTAACTGGCAAGCTAACTTTTCAGCTTTTTCGTATTAGCATAATTATACTTAGACTAGCGGATCCTCGCGGTTTTACTCGCATGGTACCCGTTCCCGTGGGAATATCGGGATAAAATATAGCCTGTGTCACTCGGGAGATATGCAGCTTTCTAATGGTGTAAGAATTTTCTTAATCTGTCCAGTAGTTCCTGAGATTAGCGCGTTCAAACAAACAAACTCTTCAGCTTTATACTTAATTAATATTAGTATAGATGTAAACAATATAATAATCATTCATACCAAATACTATAAAAATAATTTCGGTATAGTATTTTTTCATACTGAATTTATAGTTTAATTTACGTTCATGAATATATTGGTATATAACAATAGTCTGCCTAACTACAATTATTTGTAACATACAGAAAACATACAAAAAAAATTGCCATAAGTACAATAAAAATCAATAAGTAAAACTTCAACGGAAAAAAATGTATTTCCCATGCCACTTCAACAAAGGCGCTTAATTGATTCAAAACACTTTCATCCAATCATTGTGTAAGTGTAAAAGAAAAAAAGTTAAAAGTTATTTAATTTAAAAGTTAAAAGGTTATCAATCTGCGCAAGCGCCGACATTGACAATGAAAGTGAGAGTGCCTCGTAACTCCTCGTAACCAAAGAGACCAAAGGTTGGCTTTTTGCATTCGAATACAGACAGTTTAATTAGGGCTGTGTTTGCCATTATTATCAATTTGCTGTTTTTTAGGGTTACGTAGTCTAATGGCAAAAAACGAAACCCGTCATGTCCGATGTATGATACAGCCACTTTATTCCAAAATTATGAGGATTACACAGTTGAAACTTGGTAGGCAGATGTATCCTGTAAACCGCTTTATGATTATTACACAAAAATAAAAAAATATATATATTAAGGGGGGCTCCCCATACATGGAACTGAAGCTGAAGCTTTTTTTCGTCAAAACCTATACGTGCGGTAATGTAATTTTTAAATAACCCAATGTTATTTAAAAATTACATTGAGGTTTCTAAAACTATTTTTTTTTTCAAAGTCAACCGTTTGAAAGGTGTACACTTCCAAAGTCGCAAAATGTGTGTCCTCCCCCTCTAACTTTTGAAACAAGAGAGTGAAAAATTTAAAAAATATAAATACTGTAGATCTGAATACAAACTTTCAACGAAAATTGGTTTGAACGAAATATAGTTGGCAGTTTTAGAAATATAGCACATTTCCCAAAGTGAAATGAAAAAATTTTTTTTGCTTGAACCACTGCTATGCTACGTTATGCGTTACACGATAAAATGTTAACATCCAGTAAGGTACCTATACGAACTGTTTATCCCTTTTTGTGTTTTGATGTTAATATAGATTTTAATTATTTATTATTTATAATATTAGTAGGATATTATGTTCTGCGTGGTGGTGGAAGTCTTATCCTTTCACTTACAGTGTTAAAATAAAAAATATAAAATATAATACCCCAATATCGCCTCTAACAAATCGGTGTAGGCTCCGATATCCGCCATTGCATTTTTTTTAATTAAAAAAATAGTAAATCTAAACACTTGTGATGTGCATTGTTTGTGCATGTTGTGCATGTGCATTGATTAATGATATTTAGATTATTAGTTTGAATATTCTTGTTTAAAAAGGATTTGTGAGATTCTTTAATCAATTTTTTTTTATAAGCATTGTTCGCGCTAAGAGTTAAAAACAAAAACTTTTTTTTATAAACACATTTCAACTTGTTTTCAGAACCAAATGAACTCTGAACTTTTATTTCGCAAACATTTACATTATAGATGCAGCTATAATTAAAAAAAAAAACAATTTTTAATGCAATTATTCGTACATTATTTATATGTATTTCAAAAATAGTTCAATGTCCCTCCAAGCTTTCGTCATTATTCCACTTGCATCATTTCCAACGCGTTATAAAAACATTTGAAAATCGTTATGACGTAACTAGAAAGCATAATTATGACGTAAGCAAGTACGCCCCGTGGGATTGTCTTTTGTTTTCAAGGTTATGAGTGCATTGACCTTTGACATGAAGGTCTTCAGGTTAATTACTTTAGTGTTAATTCACAAGATTGTCGGATTTTCTGTGACGCTTTTTGTGTTATGTTTTAGTTTTTTTTTATGTACGACTGGGATACCCTTAGCCTTCATCATACCTGCTGTTAAGTATTGATAAGGCTGAAGATGGAAGCGAGCCTCTCCCGGAATCCTCAATCATTGAGGAACTGGCTATCTTATCTCTTACTGCCGGAACACAAAAATGCTGAAAACATTGATGTTATGGCGACAGACTTAGATAAGATGGTGGTAGCTAGCCAGGCGGACTTACAACAAGTTCTACCACCAACCAAACCGAACACAATATGTACCCCCGCTGGGAATCGAACCCTCGTTTATTAATTTTATAATCATAGAAAAGCATAGCACGACAAGCTTCCCGCGAGACGTCCATTGTTGCAAACAAAAGAATAATCTTTAAACATAAATAAAATAAAAAACTACATATAGGTGGCCAGTGATTTTCACAAAGGAGGTTTGTCTTGAAATTAGCCGTCTATTCAAAATAGTTTCATGAAAGAAGAGGTTGTATTTATTCTTGGCTATCAATTTTCGAAACAACCTAGGTACTTAGTTTGTGTTGTACCCATAAAAGTTCTTAAGTACTTAGTCACAGCAAGACGCTACTTAAGCTAACTATACCCAGTCACGGCGTACCTAATGCTTATTATCTAATTCTAGGCTTAGCTTTCTAAGTCACAGCTGGCAACCATTAGGACTCTGATGATTTACATGCACTTTATGCCACCACTTTGTGATGAGAATAAACGTTTAGTTCCTTCTGCTTTATGTAATTTGTAAATAAGTTGAATCTATGACACTGCTGTTAGTCGTCTGCAATGGATGCATAAGCTATTGATGTGGTAATTTTTTATTTTTTTTATTTATTGTAATAGGGAAACATACAGCTTTATATTACACTCATTAACAAAAAAAATATTAAGTTTGTACATAGGCTAACACAGTTTCCACTAAAGTAAATACACAAAAGTTGAGTATACACTTTCTTCAACAAAACCATAGTAACAATTTAGATACAAAAACTTAACAATTATAAATGTTTTAGTTAAACAATATCATAACAATGACGATATGCATTCAACGGTTACAAATACACTTTTTAAACTTATATAAACAAAGTGAAAATATATAAACTTGGAAAATGTCCTAGACATTGACAGAAAATATTGTAGAATAAAGAGGAAACCAGGGAAACCATTTTAAAATCTATCCCAATCCCTTTCAATTCGACATTTGAAAGATATTTACATACTTCAGACCGTCACTATTTGACATTTGATAGGGATTGCGATCGGGACGCGTTTTGATAGGTATTGAATGAACAAAATTGAACTGTCTAAGCAAACTGACACTCGAAACTATCTTTCAAATTTATGGAGAAGTGTCAAATGAAGTGTCATTTAAAACGTCATTCGTTCCGAAAGGGATTGCGACTATAAGTTATACAATTCCATAAATCACTATCAGATAAATATTGAAAATTGAAACGGGTATTAAACGCGTAGAAACGTGATAGAGTCAGCCATGACCACGGCCGATGTAACTTGGCCGAAACGTCGGGAAAATTAGGTAGGTGAAATATCTATTACGTTTCTACGCGTTTAATACCCGTTTCAATGTTCAATATTTATAATGCAACGCGAAAGTTTAAAAGTGTAATCACTATCACAATCACAATACCTTTCAAAGGGATTGTGATAGATTTTAAAATTAGACAATTAGGGGGCTGATTGTATTTCCTACTACTTATTCGGTCGGTATTGATCATAAGTGCAAGGTATTTTAGTCCGTTTAGTCAAACCCATTAGGAATCAGATTTCCCTATTTGACATTCACAAGTGATTGTAAAAGCCTAGCCTAAACGGTCTAAAATACCTTACACTTGCGAGTGCAAACTTATGATCAATACCGACCGAATAAGTAGTAGGAAATACAATCTGGGGGCCTACCGCCATCTCTTAACGCAATATTGTTTAATGTCAGTTTATATCGGCGCAATGTTGTTATATGTCATATCGTACCGCGAACCTCTTAAAAGAAGCTTGTCTTATGACGGAAGTTTTCTGGCGTCATCGCTCAATCATTCACTCAAACAAGATTTTTATCAATCAAACCTACTACGACGTCTTAGGTGAAATAAAGTCAAGTTTGCAATTTAAACAGTATTAAAACAAAAGGAAAACAAAACGTTCTTACGACATGACGGTTTCTAAAAGATGGCGGTAGGCCTGCTTCTCGTTATTCTACAATATTTTCTGTCAATTTCTAGGGCGTTTACCAAGTTTACAACATCAATAGCTTATGCACCTAACTGGACCAAATATTTAACCCTGTAAAATAGTTGTTAGGTAATCTAAACTCTTTTTCTAAAGCTTATATAAAAAGTTATTTTTCTTCAATCAAAAACCAAAAGACCTGGACACCGACCGCCTAACGGTATAGCTAGTGCTATCGCTATAGCTTTCTATTTTTAAAACCCCCTACAAGGACTCTCGCTGACGCTATCACTTTCATACTAAAAATGCAATAGTGAATCCAATAGATGAATAGAAATATGTAGGAATTAGTCAAAAACCCTATCGTTTAAGAGTTTTATGAGAGTTTGAAGTTTGATAGCTATAGCGACAGCACTAGCTATACCGATAGGCGGTCGGGCCGCTGGATAGTACTACGCCTTTACCTACAAATTATATAAGAACTTTCATTGCCAAATCTCCAACTTTTCACAAACACTTTTATGGTCATGTAATAAATAAACAACAGTTCCATCGAAAAAAGATGACAAAATACAATGCCAATAACATCATTGTATTATTCAACCTGTACAATATGTTATGGTGAAGTAAACTCTATACCTTTGAGATAAGGATGAAGATGTACTTTGTTTAATCGTGACCGCGAATGACGGAGAAAGTTCGGCGGTAATATGTTGGTAATGTAGTATAACGAACTGACTTGATACTTGAGATATGTCCGTAACGATTATTAATTTATAATGCGATTTTATTTCTCTTCGTAGTAGAAATTTAAGGACTATTGTAGTACACTTTCTATGATACAAGCTTTAGCCCGCTACTCTGTCTGCGCGATTCCTCTTGGACTTTACTGTAGTTGAGTTTATATAAAATGGTTGAAATTTGATAAGTCTTCGTGTTTCTATTTTTTGTCTCAACTTAACTGCTAGCTGCTAATATTCCAGTGCAGATAGTAAAAGCTTTCCGATAGTAAAAAACTAATATAGACGATGAACTGGAAACCTACTCTTGTTTCCGGACAACATCTTTTAGAGTCTAAACTTTGGTATTGGTTGGGGTCTAAATTTTAGACCAAATGTGGTGTCTTTTGTGGAGGTGTGGCTACGAGAGTGATGTTTATACATTTCACTCTCAAGCTGCAACTTTGATGCCAACGCCGCAAGGGATTTATGGCGTGAGCGTATGCATGTATGTCTCTTGAATAAAGTTGATTTACTCGTATGGTCTAAGAGCTAGCTACGGAAATTGTTAGTGTGCCATAGTATCACTATTAATGAATCCGGGCGCCTTAAAGCGCTTTTCAAACTTCGCTATAACATAATAGCATAAAGCTTATAGCACGACGATATCGCTCACCATACATTTACTTAGAACTCGTTCACACTTAGCTATAATATATATTATTGGCTTACTATACGCTATCTAAGTAAATGTATGGTGAGCGATATCGTTGTGCTATGAGCTATAAGCTATATGCTATTATATTATAGCGTAGTCTGAAAAGCGCTTAATAGTGATGCTACGGCACACTAATTAGAGGGCTTATGTCGCTCTATAAATTGCAAAGGTACTTCCATAGCTAGCTCTCAGGCTATTATGAAAGAGACCGCATAGCGTTTAAGAAGCTCTCAAAATTAAGGGTCTTTTGATTACTGCTGTCGTTACTCAATTGTTTAACCAGTATACCATTAGCAGTGCGATGGATCGACGAGATCGTGAAGAGTATTAGGTTTCCCCCATTAGAAATCTAGGACTCCTGTATTTGCAAGTCACCACGTTTCACTCCGGCGGTCATTACAACAACTGATTTATCTTAGCCGGACGGGGACGGACTTGGATGGAAATTATGCTTTTAATAGCTACTTAAACATTTTATATTTTATATCTTCTAGCTTCTTTATTAATTTTAAGTTAGCTGCTTTACCTTACAGAGGATGTCACGGAAAAAATTGTTTTAGATGGCAATTGTCTATTATTATTTAAGTACTCGACGTTACAACTGCAACATATTATATCATATCACAAAGGAATCCAGCCCCCCTAACATGACCGCCGAAACGCGATATGATATAGCGTTTTATCCACACTCAAACGTCAAAACCCATTGTCTTTTGACGGTTAAACGTGTTAAAGCGCTGTATCATATCGCGCTTTGTTGGTCATGCTAGGCTAGCAGACGTATATATTTATTTATTTTATTTATTAATTCTTTATTGCATACAACTGCAAAAGGCGGACTTTATGCCCTTAGACATTCTCTACAGTCAACCGGAAAGGGTGTAAAGGATGTTAGTTTGTTTGTTTGTTTGTTCCTCTTTCACGCAAAAACTACGGATTTGGATAAAATTTGGTATGAAAGGACTTCAAGTAGTGTACTAACACATAGGCTACTTTTTATCCCGATATTCCCACGGGAACAGGAACCGCGCGGGTGAAACCGCGGGCTGCCGCTAGTAATATCTAACTCCAGCCCTGTGTGCAGCGGTGTTGTGTTTGACGTAAATAATGTACTAACTTCATTCATAAATTGTTAGCAAACTATTTGAAAGGACGCCGTTTACCGCGTTTACTATACAAACTGTTAGGCAGTTACTGTTCAGAAAGCAAATAACTTTGCCGGTTTAAAGTGATCCGAGTTCTATAATTCACAAAGCGGTTCCAATTTCTAAGATGCTATGAAGTAATGGCTAGTCCGAAATCATCAGATCATCATCTGGCATACCTTATACTACTGTAATTTTTTTTTGCATTCCTTCTCTAACAGGATATCCTCCTCCTGGAATATTTAACTACTGACTATCTTATCACTAACTGCCGCAACACAATAATGCTAATAACACTGACTATGGAAGCAGATTTACTAGCCAGGACTTAGACCAATAATTCATTGTTAGGATACGATAGGACTGGATCTTTATTATGATAAAAGTCCTTTAAATTTAGATAAAAAAAAAGTCTTGTGATAAATATTAAACAAGAAAATATACTAGAAAAAAGCAACTAGTCTCATGTCGCCCTCCCGTTTAATATTTATCACATAAATATAGCATTGTAAAATGCAATACTAAAAAGTTATAATTAGATGGCTGTTTCATCTTAATCGATAGTCAAACATTTGTAAAAATGTTTCTTTCGAATGCGAGGATATTTCTCTCATTGATGAAACGACGACGGTGGCCAACACTGTAGAAAGGTGAATGTGTCCTCATAGGTCTCTATAGCATAATTGGTTAGTGCATTGGGCCGGATTCCCAAGGATGCGGGTTCGTATCCCGTCAGGGCGACAAAAGACTAGTTGCTTTTTTCTAGTATATTTTCTTTTTTAATATTTATCACATAAAAATAGCATTGTTAAATGCAAAATTAAAAAGTTATAAAAATAGTCTTGTTCTAAGTCCTAATATTAACCAAACCAGTGCTCCCACGGGGAATCGAAACATGTAGTGTTACCACTACACCACAGAGGCGGTCAATTGAAAATTCAACTGCATTCGTTTCTCATTCACTTGAAATCTTTCAAAGACCATTTTCTTTGATTTGTTGCTGAGTCCCTAGAAATCCTTCAAACGACATATTCACATAGCTCCAATAACAGCCAACATGCAATGCTATGAAGACATTCGTATTGGCAATCTATGCTACCGACAAACGGACAGAATGACAAATGCATCCTCAGTAATTTCGTGTCGAAACCGACTTGTTAGACCGTGACTTCAATACTGTTAGTGTAGATGTGTATCATTTATCGAGATTATAGTTAACTAAACCTAACTAAAAGTAGAAATTTAAAAAGGATTGCATGGTTATTATTACAATTTGGAAGAATGTATTTGGGATTTTTTTATCAATTCAACCTGTGAGTTAGATATTTTAAAAACATCAAATTGATTTTATAAATATTAATACATTGTCTAAATATAAAAAATTGCGATTTTATTATTTAATTCACTCACCTAGAGTCGCCTAACAATATGAAAGCGTGGATGAAATAATGGATTTTTTGTTTTATTGTTTTTAATTTTTAAATAGGTATAATTTTGCATTTTATTGGTCTACTACCTATCTTAATTTTTTAGGCGCTTTAGTTGTTTTCAATGACATACTTACATACTTTAATTCGTCATTTGCAAGCAGGACGCCGGTGTCCAGAGGACAATGGAATATCCATTATGTATCATAACTCGGGGCCTGAGAGGTTAATTGACATTAGAAAACTAGATTTTCACCATGACTAAACTTGTTAACTTAGACAAAGTGCGAAACAACAACTGATTTATCTTAGCTGGACGCGGAGGGACTTGGATGGAAATTATGCTTTTAATAGCTACTTAAACATTTTATATTTTATATCTTCTAGCTTCATTATTAATTTAAAGTTTGCTGCTTTACCTTACAGATGAGATGATGGCAAAAAATATGTTTTAGGTGGCAATTGCCTATTATAATTTTTATTCTAGGTATTATTATTTAAGTACTCGACGTTGAGAATTCGATAGTAAACTAAACATAGCAAGGAATTAGATTTTTCATAAGACAGACAAACAGACTTAAATGCCATTTTATTGTCTCTGTTCTTTCTGTTATCCTCAAATTAAGAGGCAGTTTTATCGCTCCCGTTTACTTTAACCGTTCCTTTAGAACCCAAGATCAAGATAATGGTTATTTATTGAGGGATTATACTTTTTGTACTTACCAGTTATTTTGTTTTCTATGATAAAATTGAAAAGGTATGCAATACAAATATCTAGATCTAGCAGACGCCGCAAAAGTTATAGAGTGATTTTATTTTGTCTAGTCTACCAGTTTCACTTATCAAAATAAAAGAATTTTACGCAATAATAACCTCAGCAAGGTGTACAAAACTTCGTTAAATTTTGTTAAGTAGTGTTTGCGTGAAAGGCGAACAAGGAAAAACATTTCATTTATTTAATTATAAACGTTGATCGTTTTATATTCCATACCATATGTTGTCGTTTGAATACTACGCATATAATTATGAAATTCGCCAAAACCCCCCCGTTGTTACGTAAATCTGAAAGTTATTCGACCAGTTTTGTCGAGACCGAAAGTCCAACATCGATCATTTTCTAGAGAAAGCTTCACACGAGCTTTATATATATTTCCAAGAATAAAGGTTATTCGAATTTAATTATTCCAAAAAGGTTTTATTCTTTTGAATATTGAACAAAAATTATTGTTGGTGAACGCAACTAAAATGAAATGTGAACTCTGATTTTTGATTCGATGGTATTCTGAGACTTCTGAAGTGTGGCCATTAAAAGAACGATCCCGCCAAAACCGGAAAGCATTTGAACGAATTTTGGTGAAATAAAAAAAAATGTACATATTGATTTTAAGGTTTCAATTAGAAAAACTAAAACTTAAAATTGATGATTTTAAAATAGTAATCAGATTGTTTAATATCAAATTATCGAAGTTTCAACAATCAATAAGGAAAATGTTTTCCTTTCACTGGAATCCCTGACCACTAGATTACACCGATGCATAAGTTACAAATCTTTGGTACGAAATTCATATAAAAATATTTGTTGTTTGTCATAAATAAACAGTAAATATTATATGGTTTTTGTTGGTGTAAGTATTTTTTTTTTAAATCATTTGCACTTTGCGTAACTGGTAAATTAGTAAGAAGCCAGACCTTAAATAAAAAATTGATAATTATATGTATTTGATATTAAAATTGTATTCTTTTACTAATACTAAATAATGTCAAAAGCATAGATTTATGATTGGTCTCCGCTTTTTATTAAATGAGAGGCAAATTGCCAATAACTGAAAAAAAAAACAAAGTTGCCAGAGAAGCACACTTTATTTTCATCACGATCCCAATAATAATAAGAAGAGAAAAAATTTAACGTATCTGAACGCAACAAAATAGTCAAATTAATTGTTCGCACTACAGTTTTTCTAAGTCTATGTTATATAGGTGGTTCATGCAGACTTTATATTTGGACAGAATACCTTTAATATTTACTTACTGTTTTTTTTTTTATAATTAAACTTGCACGTTCGAAAGTAACATGCATTTTACAATTTCCTGTGAAGTCGACGAATTCATTAATTTTACGTGCAACCACGTTAAATGGCGAGAGAGCTACTAAAATACTTTATTAATTGTCACAAGCAAGGTTATGTTTCATTCGTTTAATTTCCGTATAAAAAGTTTTTAATGAAAACTTAATAATAAAACAAACAGTTTATGTATTACAGTGTTTTTAATGCAGTATTGAGTTACTTAGATATGCTTCCTCTATAAATATTGGAAAGCCCATTCAAGAAACCTTACTTATTTTAAAAAGTCCTTCTTTATATATTTTATGCCCGTCATCATTATCAGCCTTTATAGTGTACCCACTGCTCAGGCTGATTCCGAAATAAAAATTAAAAACAAACAAAAACTTATATTTCTTTAATAAACACTTTTTAAATGTAGGTTTGAAAACAAATAAAACCTCCTGTCAAAATAGTTTTAGCTCTTATTTATAGTAAGTTTCAAACCTTTTAAAAAGTTTAAGCTCTATTGATCTACTCTCTTTATCGTTCCGCTCCAGTTTACGTAACCATAGAGTGATCTTGAGGAATGCTGTGACCTTTGTTGATGCATCGTTTGAGGTCGTTGACACGTAGCGCGCTTAATGTTGTATCCGTGAAATAAAAAAAATATTACTTATTTTGTAAAGAAGTTTAAGGTCGAGTGTCAAGGTGAAAGTTTTCTTTAAATACTGAATTACAATGATATTTTAAAGTAATAATCATGGTTCTCGTTCCCGTGGGTATATCAGGATACAAAAAAGCCTTTGATCCAGGCTATCTTCTATATGTGTGTCAAATTTCATCCAAATAAGCTTAGTAGCTTTTGGGTGGAAGAGTAACAAACAAACTGACATACTTTCACATTTTATAAGTAGGATTATTAGATGTTAGTAACCCTTCGCAACTTAATTTCGAATTGGCGAAACATCGAAAAAAAATTACTAGGTAATTTAGTAATATTGAAATAAGAAGACTAGATAATTTTTCAGGCCACATTCCCCTACGGGTTTTAAGTATAAACATATTTTTCCACTTCAAAGTTATTGCGCACTGATACTTAACAAAACGCTCAGGAGCTCTTTTTTTGATTCACTCGTCCCGAGGTTTCTACTAATTTTCGTGCGACATTTGAGTTTCCGTATTTCCGTAACAGCGACTTTGCCTCATATATATAGCATCGCTTTTCGCCTGAAAATACCGCCTTCCAACACGAGCGTGCGAGGGGCAAAGCGAAAAGCGAGCTATGTCTACACATGCAAGGTCGCTATCCGCCTGATCTCCTCCCCGTTCGCTTGCCACTCTCAAAACGAGTGAATCAAAAATAGTGCTCCTACTGTACGTACATGCAATATCAAACCGTCACACCTATAATAAGGAAACTGCGTTATACCAAAGAATACTGGTTATACTAAACTTAACATATCACTATGACATAATACGATAAACGTTTCCCTAGAAAGTGAAACAACATGACACATACGGCAGTCAAGTAGCTTTAGGTGTCGTGTCGTACTAAGTTCCGTCACTTCTCCGTATAAGAGCTTTCAACATGGCTTTTTTTTTGTTAAAAAGATTTTTGGATATGACCAGGGGGCCTACCGCCATCTCTTTGCGCAGTATTGTTTCAATCTTACCATACTATTTCGTACTACGAATCTCTTAAAGTAAGCTTGTTTTTGACGGAAGTTTGTGACGACTTCGCTCAATTATTGCCTCCAGTGTGAAGTGTGCCATGATGGTTTCTAATCACAGACCTATATCGAGATAGACGAAAAGAGTGTCGAATCGTCGTACCTACGATGATGTCACGAGCGAGATCTAGTAATGCGGAAATGTTATTGACGAGCTCTTGCAAGAAAGCACTGCACAATTAACCATTTTCGTTTCTGAGTGACGCGTGTTTTCATGGCAATGGTCTCAAGCGGACTGACTAGGGTCGAAAAACTTTGACCGTGGATCAAACTTTTGAGTAGTGTCGGAGGTACACTTTTACCGTCTATCTCGATATAGGTCTGTGTTTCTAATAGATGTAGGTAGGCCCACAGGGGTACTTCCATATTGCAGTTACAGTTACCAGTAAAGTTAGTTACTGATTTTGTAACTCCAAAAACGATAACAATCGTTATCAGTTTCTTATAGTGTTGACGACCCGGCTGTGGCCACTTTCGTTTTAACCCCCGACGCAAAAAGAGGGGTGTTATGTGTGTGTGTGTGTGTGTGTGTGTGTATCTGTCTGTCTAAGGCCATGTGGCTCCTAAACGACGGGACCGATTTTGATGCAGTTTTTTTTTTCAGTATTGAGCGCCTGATAATTTCAGTATAGTCTGTGAATTAATAGTTTCACAGTCCCGACGGACGCCGAATGTGGGCAAACCAGACAAACTGACATGCCTACATAAGTAAACATCCACTCTCGCACTCTCGTTTCCGGTAAAAGTGGTAGCGACTAGATTAGATACAAATATACAGATTTAACCTAAAAAGATAAGATGGCGTGAGATATTACTAGAAATAGCTTAATTAATTAAAACTTTGTGTGTATATAATTATATATCTACATTCAGGGAGTTATTATAGGATGCTTAAGCAATACCAAGCTTTTGATGGGTTTATCTTAATATATTTATATAATAATTTAAACTAGGCTCTCCAATAACGCACCCACTTATTTTTGGCTCTCTAAAGTTTACTTGGCATTTTTATTTATTTAGATTTTAATTAATTTCACTTTCTAATGACAAACGTTGATATCATGACTTTATCATCAATAAAGTCATAACTTAATTTGATATTATCTTAACTGAAGAATATTAAATAAGAAAAATACTATAAAAAGCAACAAGTCTCTTGTCGTCGACATGAGACTAGTTGCTTCTTTAGGGTTCCGTAGTTCTAGTATTTTTCTTGTATGTTTATCACATAAAAATAGCATTGTAAGATGCAAAATTAAAAAGTTATAATTACCTGAAGAAGTCAAGAAACAAAGACAAAAATACGTTTGAAGCCACAGGCATGCCCTTTTCTTCCGACTCTCTACCCTCAATATATGCAAAGATTCATCAATAGATTCTTCTTAAAATTGCTGCTACTATATTAACAATAAACAATTAAAAAAACCGCATCCTGATCCGATTAGACGACCACCTCGACGAGGATTAAATCTACGCATATATCACTATTCATTCTCACAAAAAGTCATATAAATACCTCCATGGTTACGGAAATGAATATGTTATATGACGGAGAGTTATTATCTCTGCTCTTAATGCATAATTCAATTTACAGAACCACTAACCACTGCCCCACGCCTCTACTAAATCAAACCGGTTTCGAAGTCACCAGCAAACCAGATGGACCACTCTTCCTATCGTTTCACTATCTGTAATAGAAGTTCCACGACAGCTTTTTACACATCCGCTTTTCGAGAAATATAGCCTTTACTTCCATTTTTGTAAGATTTTATTTAGTTTGCCGCAAAATGATGTTTGGTGACTTATGACGTTTTGCTTCGAGATGGCGCTTTGATTTTTTCTTTGATGCGTGGAGATAATAAATTAGTGATAAACTTTCGTATATTTATTTGAATAACTATATCTTTAGTTCAATTTAAAGTTTCACGTTTTAATTTAATTAATTAGTTTTCTTAATCGAAACTGTTAATCGAAAATTATTATTTTAATTAAGTACACTTTATCATTCCTTCCTACTGTTAAAAGTTATTAGTTTTATGTAGGATTCAAAAAGGTTTATCCTCATATTGCACATACCAAATATTATGTGTACCTACCTACTTACTTTCGTGACAAAAATGTAGAGCAGTTCTTGTAATCATAAACATACATTTTTATGCTCCAATTTCCTCGAAAGATCGAAATCTAGAAATCCGGTTTTTCATGAAACAACATGATTTTTATCAAAACTAGTTTATTTATATAACGAACATTTTGATAGAAAATACAAGAACACACATTTTCATTACATTACTGCATATATCCATATTAAAACAATAACGCTTGCTTTTTAAATTAAATAATATTTTTTTATTATTCCAATGACTCACCCGGCTTTGTTTGGACATAATTCAGTTCAGATTATGAAGACCTGTTTAATCGAGGTTTTTCAAAGATATTCATAGTCCAAATTATTCAATCATGTCAATATTTTTTGACAATTTTATCATGAAGACAACGTAAAAGAAATCGACTGGAAATTACGAATAGCTTATGACAGTTTTATCTGAATATGGAATCAAGGCCTAATGACTGTGGTTTAATGAGATTCATTGCAATCTAATCAATCTAAATCATATGATATAGAGCAGTATATTTTATAGTACAGTACTTGCAACCAGTCGAGACTATGTTATCTCCATTTTCTTGTTACTTGAAAAAACATATGGGTACTTAGTATTTTTATCTATTATGCATGACAAATAAAGGCCCTCCCTCTTTTCTTGAAGTTATATGAAAAGTAGGTAAATGAAAATATATGAAAAGTAGGTTGATGAAAATATATAAGAAATAGGTAAATGAAATGCAAATGAGCGGATGTCCGCCGGCTATCGATATATTCGTATAAGGCGACATTAATTATTGAAATCCGTTGGCGTCGGATGCAATCTTTCTATGTGTTTTAATGGCAGATAAACGAGAAATAGTACTTGTTTATCGTTTACTTTCAATCCATGTACCTAAATGTGAAAATGTTATCTATTCAGGGTGTTTTGACATATCTTTCAATTACACAAAGATTTTCCTAATAAAAAATCTGTTTTCTTTCTTTGTTATAAAAATCACATGTTGGCCTCAACCGCATATTAATACACATATCGCACATCCTCCGAAAAACTATCGTAACACAAAAAAAAATAGTATTGAGATATTATGAGATATTATGAGAGAATGAGAATGAGAATGAGATTTGAGGGGCCCGTTTTTGCTCAGTGAAAAACTGTCACTTGCGACATCTCTTGACACCTATTCCAACGAATTTTATAACTGTTTATTGATAGGTAGAGAAGAAAAACTTAATCAAACTGAATATTTATCTTAAATTGAGCTGTTTTGTGTTATGACAGTTTTTCAGAAGATTTGCGATATACCTCCTTTATTATGTTGTTTGATTTATTTCAGAAGTTCAAAAATTATGACATTTAATAATGTGTAATTTATTATATTATTAACTCCTGTATTTTACATTTGGACACTGTACTTTAAATAACATATTTGTATGCTATCTTGGTATATATATGACTGTTTGATGCCAAAATAAATGAAAAGAAAAAAAAACTAAGTGGTAAACAGTTCTATTTCTGAAGATTAGATAAGTTTTATACTCGAAGTAAGCAATTTGTCTCTGAGAAACTTTCATCTTACCCTTGGAATTATTTATTATTATTATAATTCGTCCAAGATCTTACCCCATCGAGTTATTTTTTTCTAGTACTACAAATAACTGTTTTTGCTAATTTAGGCTCACTTCGATAAGCTTGCAATTTTTCCAACCTGCAATAAGAATGTTTGTTGATGTAATAAAGCATAATAAGCCCTGATTGACGAGTGGCACCTACCCAACGCTTGATCGGTTGGTTTCGGTTCGATGCCCGGCCGATATGATTGAACGAATTGATTGGTTTTTAATTGGTATTTGTTTTTCTTTTCAGGTAATCGAGTTTTTGGGTACAAGGTGGCTTCGGTTGTATGGTTAGTTTTTTGTGAGATTTATTAAGGATTGCGTTATTGCAGAAACTACGTACATTCAATAGCACGTATGGCTTTACATTTGCACTACGAAATCCGCCGCTATTCCGAGCGACGTATAGGCGCTCTCAAACTTATTGTTTTATTAAGCGAATTTCAGAGACTACATTTGACTGAACATTGGAATTTTTCACTATTGCTTTTGATACATTTTTATTGAAAAATACAATTATAGATCTAAATTTTATTCTAAATTAAGTTCGCCATCGTCTCAGAGCCGTCTATCACCTTGCAATAACTATGAAAATTGACAATGTGAATAATGTGAAGTTGCAATAGCAATGAAAATTGACTACGTGATTTATCGCAGCCTATATTATTCCATACATTTTATTATTCTCTAACTTCGCTATCATTTTTTTATTGTTACTTTGTCTCAGCCCCGGGGGAGGTTAAAAAATCCACTTTGTTAAATATAATATTGATATTATCAAGCTTTTTTTTAAATACGACGGAAGTGTACATATATTTCATCAATATATGATTAATTATATTAAAATAAGTACCTATACTTATTAAATCTCTTCCGTCCATATCTAACGTGGGTGGACATCTAAAGTATTAAGTCTAATAGATAATATCATGTCATTATTATCTATTACTCAAACCTGAGGCCTGAAGTTAATTATAATAATAAAAACACTTTATTGCACACAAAGGCAAACATTAAAGAAATATGCTTTTTAACTTGATCGCGAAAAGATGCCAAAGTACGAGCTTTCCTAATACCTTCTGGAAGAGAATTCCAAACAAACAGTTTTTAAATGAAGTTTTTAAATGTCCAAATTTTACTAATCATATTTAAATTAAGATTTAAAATTTTGGGACTTATTTTTATATTAGTAAGGTCTACTATTCATAGATTAACAAGCTTATATTCAAGCTGCTATTATTTTATCGTAACCTTGATTTAACTACTACTGTGACATTTAACCATAGATTAAAGATACCGTACTAGATCAAGTAGCATTTAGTACAGATTACATAATTTATTTAGACCACAGCTTGCTGCATGACATTATTATAACTAGACTTTTTTGTAAGTTACCCAAGAATTTACGAGTATATCTCATAAGTAGGTTCGTAAGTACATAATTCAAAATTTAAACTAAAATCGATTTTTCAGGCGCAAGAAGCAAAAGCAGCATACTTATGCTACTTGTCGAAAAGCCATAAAAAAACAAAAAACTTTAAACATTATTCTGTTCAGGGAAACGAGCTAGTACTGAGACAATTTCCTCGCTTGTGATTGGCTGAAGAATAGGCACATTGCCTATGTACCTTAATTTCAGCCAATCATGGCGAAGGGGATTTTTTGACTTCATAGCTCCTGTCCTGAATAGAGTATTTCTCTATAGTTTAGTTCCCTTTACGATTTTGGAACTTGGATTTTGGAACATAAACTTGCAAAGATGCGATAAATATTAAACAAGAAAATATACTAGAAAAAAGCAACTAGTCTCATCTCATGATCCAGTCAGGGCGACATGAGACTAGTTGCTTTTTTTTATATATATTTTCTTGTTTAATATTTATCACATAAAAATAGCATTGTAAAATGCAAAATTAAAAAAGTTATAACTTGCAAAGATGTTGCCATGATTTTCAGTGCAAAATGTGTAACATGCCCTTATTTTTGATTCCTTTTTCTTGAGTTTGGCTACATACAACATTTTGGTTTTGAATCTAAGAAGATATCTTTTCCTCTGCCAGTTATGCAAAGACAGGCAGTGTCATGTGTGGACAGACACCTAACACGACACTTCCCTGTCACAATCTCACAATGCGCCACCGGACACCGACAAACAGACAGGACAAAACAAACATCTCGATGTATGTATTGAAAGTTGTGGCGCGGCTTTCTTCAATTTGCTGGTTAATATTTGATTTTAATACGTTAGTTTTGTTTACTGATAAATGTAGGAAGGTTCTTGTTTATCTTAAGACGGTACCCAGACCGAAAGTGGCGCCGCGTTGAATTTTATTTAATATCGTAATTCAAGACAATGGGCTCTAAAAATTCACGTAAAGTTTTATTAAAATTGTGTATTAGAATTACGATATTAAATAAAATTCAACGCGGCGCCACTTTCGGTCTGGGTACCGCCAAAACTAAAAGGGGTAAATACAATGATATCATATTATGTGTATGTACTTGAAGCAGATTTAACAACGCGAGCTCGTATGACATATCGCTCGCGTTGTGAAAATTGGGAAGACCCTATATGGACTCTCATTCAAATTTGCTTCCTTTCATTTTCAAGCTTTTTTGTGTCTTTAGTCCTACTTGTCAAATTGTGTATGTGTGCAGTCTTGTCACAGATTTCATCGCAAATTACTATGAATGTAACATATTTATGTATACAATATCTTTATACGTATACAATATGTCTTTTTAACTCTTGTGTCAGGAAAATGTTGACTACTGTAATTAAATAATAGTAACAAAAAACTTCCTGCAAATTTACGGCCAATTTGAGACAAGCTTATCATCGTCATCATATTCCTTCTACTAGGGCATTGGCCTTCCTTATGGATGAATAAGGACCATTGGCTATGATCCACCACGCAGGACTGTTCCTCGTTCGCTTCGTTCCACTTAAAAAATCTCGATTCGCCTTAAAAACTATGCCTCCTTCGCCCCAAAACATAAATTATTAAAAATGTTATTATTTTATTCCTGATTTGCCCCATTTCATTTTACCTCTACGCCCCGCATGTTATTATACTGCCAACTTTTTCGTAGGTATAATCAGCAAAAAACTTATTTGTATCTTCAATTTGCCTTGGTCTGGGTGTTTAATACTGTATGTATATTTACAAAAAAAGTGTATAAGTATGTTTACCCGTTATCTAGTAAGCATAACACAAGTTCTTCATGACTTAACGTGGGCTAGATTCTGCAAATATTGATTTAAAAAAATATATATATTCTTGTTTGAAAGTACCAGGGTCGCAAAGCTTACCAAGATGTTATTTTATTTTAGATGTTTTGAGAAGTTCTGAGTTTTAAATATAACGACTCCTGGGGGTCAATTCTGCAAATTTTTTGTCAAAATCGTCTCTCAGTGGTGTTTCAATAGTAGTGATTATTTACACTGTTGTAACAAGAACTGTGTAAAACAGGACTACCATTGAAACACCATTGGAATACGATTGTGACTAAGCATTAGCAGAATTGGGCCCCTGGTTGGTTATGCTGCCCTTGTACTTTTGGTTCATTTTTTTTACCTTTTGTTCGTAGGTTGAAAACAGAATTTTAAAAACTAATTCTTTACTTTATCCCAAGTATAGACTTGATTTATTTGTTGGCAGTACTTTTTAGTTTACATTGATGTGGGGCGAACCAGGACAACTTTGGAATGTGGGGCGAACCTTTGGGGCGAACGAGGAACAAATCACCACGCGAGCATAATGCGGACACGTGATAGCATGAGATAATACATTTTTGGTCACCCATCCTGTGACCGACCATCGTGAAAAACGCTGGCCAAGGGCGCGAAAGCCTATGCCACCGGGCTCCTCAAGGGACAAGTTTATAACATTATATATTTTAATTTTGCAATATCATCTTGAAAATGCGAAAAACTTTCAATGTATAGACGACACTTGCCGAGCCACCGAACGAATGTAGAGTAGAAGATAGCTCTGTAAGATTTCTAAGATATAAATAACATACATTAACACACACTTCATTATCACATCACATTCCTTTTTTCCCATCACATTCCTCATAGGTACCTTAGACATGTTCATCAATATTAAGTAACATGCTCTGAAAAGGCCAATACAAAATGAACTTTCACTACAGCCAATTATTCAAACAAAGAACCAAGTAATTGTCTTATTGTTAGTACCACTTAGTACCTTAACTATACCAAGACTTTACTCAATGTCGTAATGCTGGCTGTACGACTAAACATCCCTTTGCCTATTCCCACGCTTAGAGAAACGTATTTCCTTCCTGGTCTTCTCTTTTTCTTTTTTTTTATATTTTTTCTATTTTCAACATTGCGTAAAACCGAACGCTAACTAGTTGATTGTTTATTGGATCGCGGTCCGTTTCACGCAACCGAATGCCCGAGATACGCAGCCGCGCATGTTGGCATCGCAAAGCGCGGTCTTTGCCGGTTTAATAATTATAAAAAGGCACGCAAAAAATATCTGAGCAAATTATCGATTTTTTTTTCCTGTAACTTTTACATCACACAAGTTTTTGTAAGTAACACATTCACTATCCAATTTCAAATCGATTCAAATCGTTAATCGATATGCTGACAGATTATGTAACCTGTATCTGCTTACAGTGCAATGACTTACACATGTCTTCACTCGATTATAATTACGTTTATACAGTAGACTTGCAACAATTAATTAAAGATTATTAAAAAAAAAACGTAGACGTAATTTTTGTTGCTGTCTTAGATTATAGGGGGTGGTAGTATAAAATTACCTACTCTTAGAAACTCTAGCGTAAATCTAGTAAGTATCCATAAATAGAATCGCAAGAAAAAACAGTTCTTCTATAGTTTTCAATGGAGTCGATGAATTTTTTTCGTGATTTTGTTGATAGCTTCGTTTATATTGATGTATAAAACTTCTATTTCTTATAACTAAAAAGTAATGGTATGTATACTGATGATTTTGTCAATAACGTTGAGAGATGACGAGTGGTAGAATAAAAATGTTTAAATGTAAAAGAATATGAATTCTTCATTCAAACATAATATAGCCCCATTGGAAACGAAGCTAAACGATAACTATGAAACTTGGATTTATTGTTCTGAAAACTTACAGCTCGCTGTGTGAAGCCGCTTAAAATAGCTTTGTCGATATTAGGGAAAAAATTATATTGTATTGCAATATGGTCTTGGATCAGCAGTGTGTGGAGTAATATCGCGTGTGCTGATCAGGCATCCAGATAAAAAGCGCTGCTTTGATAATGATGGAGAGATCAATGATTATCGACTCCCTCGCCAAGCTTGATACAATTTCTGAGTAAGGAAAAATAACTAAATTATCCATATACTCCTTATTCTTTTATTAACCAGAAAAACTTTAGGGATCGCAGTCTCCATCAATACAAACAATTAGTTATAATCAGCTGTTCCAAAGAAAAGTACAATTTATCTACGCGATCAAAATTTTCAAGATATCGTTGTTGATTCAATAGTATTTTCCTAAAGGAAAAAATAATGTTAAACATCTAAGATTTTTACACACAGCAACTACTAGCAACTTCTTCCTCATTTTTACGTCCTTGGGCGTTAAATTTTCAATAATTTATCATAACGCCATTATCTATCTACACACATCAAAATTGTGTAAGGATCAAGTTAGTTTTAGAGTATCGCCGCTATAGAGAATTATTATTTTAACCTTTTTGGCTCGGTAATGATTCTTTTTTGTAAATTTCACTACTTCAATAAGGAAAAGATTAAAATAAGAAGCTTGTCTAAAAGACTATGTGGCATATGTGTTTATGGTGGTGGCAAACCAAACCATATGTGTGGCAACACCAAGGCCATGCTTCCGGAGTTTGCTGTCCTGAAAATACACATGTACTTAGTATAAGTTAAGAATAAACGCTGGTTCAATTACTTGATTGATGTTTTATTAATTAAATTAGTACAATCTCAACTATTACAACTTCTTAAAAATGGTGGGCATGTTCTGTGTATTTTCAAGTCCGCAAACACTGGAAGCATGGCCTTGGTGTTGCCACACATTTGGTGATACCATCATAAACGTGATAAACACATGTCACAGACTACATCTGATATTTATAGTCAAATAAAGTAGGTATATGATCCCTAGACACTTTTGATGTGTATATATACCAAACATCTTATGATTAAGTACTTAGTTATCCCCCACGCCCCTCTGTATTGGATTAGAAGGCTTACTTAGCAACTAAAGGCGCAAAAGTATATTAAGTATAAAAAGTATACAAAGTATACTCTCGTGTTACTCCTTGAATTCCTAGTAAACCGGCGGATGCATTTTTGTTTAGTCGTATTAATTATTCTTTATATTAGAGCAGAATTGTTCAGACCTCCGAATCGGTCGGACGTATTTTCACTTAGTTTTAGAGCTTTAAAATCGGCTATAGTTTCAGTGCCTCAATATCGTATAAGCTTTTGTTTTTGCTCTCAAAACTTGACTATTTGAACTTTTGTGTAACTACTATTTATTTATTTATTCAAGCATCGTATACAGTTTCACTTTCACATAAAAAAATATGTAAATAACAAGATGAAGTGAAGGACTGAATACAACTCCGGCAGGGTGTTGCTCGTTTAAACTGTCAGTTTGGTTATGTCAAAACGTCAATACGTTGGTGTTGCCAGACTAAAAATATATGGTTTTTAGTAGGAATTGTGTGGGTGGTACAATATAAACGACCGGTACAAATTATCATATCTTCCCCTACTTATATTTATTTAGCTAATAGGTACCTGATTATTTCGTAATATGCGAAGAAAGTTACTTGAATGTATTTACCAATGCAATGTCATAACACCGAAGTGGTTTTTATATTAACCATAATAATATTAATATTAAAACAAATAATCTAATATGAACCTAAAAGTTTATGACATAAGAGCGTTTTGTAAGCAAAGTTATTTCTATACTTGTAGCAAATGCAGCTACCAAGACTTTTCCTTTCTGAAGTGGTGAAAACGTCATTTTACTGATGCACTTTCTCCATGGATAAATCAATATGAACAAAATAACTATCATTAGGCCGTTATTGCGGTGACAATCTAGCGGAAGTAAGTTTGGTATACAACGAAGGCTTAGCATAAATTAATACAATATACCTAGGCAACAAAACTATAATAATAAATCCTACTTATATTACAAGTGCGATAGTATGACAGTTTATTTGTTCCTCTTTTACGCAAAAACTACTGAACGGATTATACGGCTATACTTTTTATCCCGATATCCCCTCGGAAACAGGAGGTCACTCTCTAAGCACGAAACTCGTAGTTTCGGCCTAAGTTACGGACGTTTCCTACTCTGTATCACCTACGGACAGCTTATTAGTTCGGAGACCCGAACTAAGAATTAATCAGAATATACGTTTTGACATTGTCCCTACTCCCAATGTGTTCGTACCGTTTGTTCAAAATCAATAGAGAGTATTTTTTTTGTCCGTTACATGCAAAGAAGATACGAAAACCGTTCAATAAATTATGATTTTTTCCGAAAAACAATCCAAAAGCTGACCCCCTATGGAATTGTGTAACTTATACCCGCAATCCCTTTCGGAACGAATGATGTTTTAAATGAAACTTCTCCATACATCTTAAAGATATTTTCTCTGTCATTAACATTATGCTTAGACAGTTCAATTTCGTTCATTCAATACCTTTCAAAACGCGTCCCAATCACAATCCCTATCAAATGCCAATAGTGACGGCCTGAAGTATGTAAATATCTTTCAAATGACAAATTGAAAGGGATTGCGATAGATTTTAAAATTAAACAATAATTAGCCCCCTGCTCTATCTATATCGCCAAACCATACTTACAACATAACACAAACAATTCTACTTTCACAAGCTAAATTACTTGAAGAAAGTAACATACACCAATTAGTACTAAAAACATTGTACACTGAAGATGGAGCATCAAGTGTAACATGTTGACCTTGATCGCCCTTACTGCCTTCAGAATTAGAGTTATTTTCGTAAAAGTGTAATGCACTAGCTTACTTTTAGTGCAATAGTGGCATAAAAGCAATATTACTTAGGCTTTTCGGGGCGGAACGAGATTGAACAAGCATAACTGGAATAAAATCGTTGTGCTTTTTTCAGTAGTGGTTTATTGTTGTAATTATCTTTTCTCAAACATGCATGGAAATGTTGTCATTATTTTCGAAAAAAGAACACGCGAAGTATCGAATTTACGGACAAAGACAATCAAATCCATTGCAGGAGCGTTTTTTGAATTTGGAACATTACAAAGAGTATTTATCATCTTCAGCGCTGTAATGTTCCAAATTCAAAAAGACGCTCCTGCAATGAATTTGATTTTCTTTTAGTAATTATTAAAGGTATAATATAAAAAGTATGTTTTATTTCCCTACATTCTTTTGAGAAAAGCACTATATATGCCTCGGCGGAAATGGCAATTGCCTGTCTCGTATTACTCATACTCGACCTGCAATTGCCTATTTCACGGCCTTTGCAATAATGTACTATTTAATTCTATCTATGTTACGATTAGTTCAAGGAAAATTAAAAATAGCAATAGCTAGCATAAATTCCAGTGGTATAAAAGCAATATTTAGGTTTCGTTATATTATAACACAATTTACACAAAACTATTAGGGAATTGTCAAAACGTCATTACTTAAGTTTTTCTTTGCCAAACTCTTTTCAACAAATCTACCGTTAGTTTATTAAAGAATTTAACTGCGATAACATGTGAAACAGTTAAGTACCATAAACAAACAAATATAAAAAACCGTAATATCTTATGTTGGCTTATCTACATCTCAAAACTTGCTCAACTCAACTTTAAGACACTGTTGCATATAAAATTACCATAACAAATTCTTAAAAAGCAACAGTGGCATAAGGCTTAAATAAGGGCGCTTACAAAACCCGGAAACGATATTACCATAGACAAGAATGATTGCATAAATGTGTGAATCTTCACACGTGAGGAAAAATGGGTGAAAAAGTTGCGACTGCAAGAAAAGCGGCAAGAAAAGCAAAAAGCGGAAATAAGCTTTTGCTTTTGATTTTCTTTTGCTTTTTTTAATAGTGAAATACGTTCAGTAACAAAATTGGGCGGGCAAATATTCTATTGCGCGTTAAAAACCGGAAAAGTTGTTTATAATCAATTCACCTTTCATAAACAATAAGGAATGCTCAAAAATCAAATTAAATAATTTCACACAACAACGCATTTTGTACTACAATATCGCAACGATGACGTTGACGATGACGATTCTAGGATTGAATCCTGAGCGTAGCGAGGGTTTTCAAAGTTAGGAGACGCTTAAAACTTTTCTGCCTTGCGCAACACACAAATTTTCACCTCACGACAGCTAGGATTTTTTTTATGTCAACTTCCGGTAAAAAATTCTTTTAAGTTTTACAAAAAGTTTAATCTAAATATACCCTATAAAAACTAAAATAATAAAAAGGGAGTAGGTATTATAATTAATTCAAAGTTATTCAAATTAAGAATAAATTGTTACATGTAATAACAATAAAAACGATTCGGTAAACGTTGACATTGACATGAGGTACAAGACAAAGACAATTTAAAAATAAAAGTGTATGTCACTTCCGAAATACAATCATAGGTAGGTTGTGAAATCTCACTCAGCTTGAATATAAAATTATATAATAGTTAATAGTTTAATCTTATTGTGTTTGTTTTTATGATTCAAGGAACTAAATTAATATACTAAAACCAAAACGGAGTAGTTATTATAATTAATTCAAAGACATTTAAAATAAGAATAAAATGTATCGCAAATAGTCAATTAAGGACATATTATTAGGTTTTAAATAAAAACAAGTACTTAACCGCGCTAGGCTGCAAAATTTTCCACCGCATATATTGAATGACAAACGAAAGGTTTTTTGGGTTTTTCGACATTTCGACAAGCAGAGTTCACTATTTTTTTTTCTTTTGTAATCCACTTCTGTAGGCTGCTAAAGAACAATTTTGCAACATTAGTAACACAGTAACTGAGACCCTCGCTAGTTTTGCAACCACTACCAATGAAACTTTTATGGTGCGATTCTGCCTATGATTACAAATGATGTGGTGTCCTTCAAATTTAACTGTTTTGTACCCAGTAAATGTCGTCAGTACGTATGGTAAAGTGTTTTTATTAGTCTTTAAATTCTGACCCCTAAATGCAAATTTTAGGCGATGTTTCACCAAGGAACTTAAAGTTTATTACCACAATATCATAGATTAGTAAGCCCAAAAAACCATATAACAACAAGAAACTTCAAAGTTATTTGTTAGAACTGAAATACAGCGCGGTAATTAATCCAAAAAAGTTGTTTTATTGAGAATTTTATTTGACACCGTTTTGTCAAATAAAATTCTCAATAAAACAACTGCATATCCTACACATTTTCCGAATTTTAAACTAAAAGCTTCCGCTAAAATAAGATGGTTTTTACTTTACTTACCTACTGATTACCTACAATCCAACCTCAGACACACAAGAACATGGTTTAATTTCTTTATGTGAAATTAAAACAATTTTCTGTATAATATATTCATTTAGTCAGTTCCGCGATAAATCCGCGTCTATTAATAATCCACAGTAGTCTCTTTATAATAATCCGATAGCGTTAGTACGCTTGCGCGTTGATAGATGTCACTGTGCTGTTTACAGCTTTTCCTCAACGGCGGTGTTAAGATTTTTACCAATTTCATGACCTTCTTCGTATTTCATTCCTACGGTATCGCTTCTCGGCCTTTTGGCTAAGATCAAAGTGTAGTATCTGTTCTTTTCAGCTTAATATCTGAAAGTTCCCTCACTGAGGGACCAGTATATTAAACTGATTTTTGTAATCCGACGGGATGTTCGGGGCTCGCTCCACTCCCGTCACGGGTCGGCCCGGCATTGCAGTGCCGCCGGGATCGGCCCACTTAATCATGAAAATAATTAAGTTATTATGTAAATATTATTGCAAAGGTTTATTTATATTTTATTATTTTTGATGGAAGTTTATTTCGTAACTAACGTTAAGTCAGAGTACACGGACGGAATAATTACGGATTTGTTTACTTACATAAACATTGTAATTGTAAACCAGCTACTCGTATCTGTTCGAAAAAATGTGAAGTGAAACATACTCATCCTCACCGTGTCACCGTAGGTACAGTCAACAGCAGCTACAGCTTTACAGTTTGACCTAGAGAGCGCCCTTACGTCGCTCGTAATAGCGGCGGTTTTCGTAGTGCAAATGTAAAGCCGTAGCTGCTGTTGACTCTACCTACACTTTTAACCGACTTCAAAAAAAGAAGGTGGTTGGTTATACCACAATACGATGTCGTGTAGGTATATTTTTTATGTTTGTTCGCCGATTTCTTGACCGATTGAAATCATTCAAGAGTTCTCAAGTTGGTCCCATTTTTTTAAATTGGTTCAATAGTTTTCAATAAATCTTGAAATGTCGTATTAAATTTATTGTTGCTTGCGATCAAACCTACGGCGGCGTCATCAAGCTATTAACATATTTTATTATATTGAGTTTCAAGGTGTCGCTTACTCTGAGGTCCCGGGTTTGAACCCCGGGAGAGGCTCGCTTCCATCTTCAGCCTTATCAATACTTAACATCAGGTATGATGAAGGCTAAGTCTCCCCGTCGTTAATAAAGAAATGTATGATGAATACGAGCATTTCTACCTGAGTCATGGACGTTTACGTTTATATATATTTCTACTCATAAATACTTATATATGTATAATTATATGTATTCATATGTCCGTTACGCTAATATCCCATCATAACACAAGCCTTATAGTGCTTACTTTGGGGCTAGGTTAATTGGTGTATTGTAGAAAGAAAAAAAAATTACGCGACAATCCCAAAGTAAACCATAAAACACTTCATTATGCAATTTGTTACGTCAAAAATGCTCTAGAATACTTTTTCTCATGTGCATTCTAATAATATAGAGGCATTGTTTGACAATCTTCTAATCGCATAGAATAACATGGGAAGCTTTATCTTTTCTGAAATCTTCTTTTAAAAACAATTCTAAATTAACGGATGTAAACTATTTCATGAAGGCATTGTTTAACCGATTCAAATTAGAAATGACGGAAGTGGGTCAACATAATGAATAAATAAGAAAAATTTATAAGTTGACCGATTTTTGCTTTTTTTCATACCTTTATCTAAATTTGTAAAGTTTGAGAAACACGACCTTACAGTTTTTCTTTTCGAAAAGACCCCTTTAAAATACGACAATTTAAGATTATGTATTCTCAAATGAAATGGGTTCAATTAGTGGACTAGACTACCAATAATATTTAGAATCGTGAAGTTTTATTTCTCTATTAATCGCTATAGTTATTATTAAGTACGAGGTGATTTCGTGGTTTTTCCGCCAAATCTGCAAAATCGGTCTCGCTCCCGCGCGCGTCCTTTTCTCTTTGCTATCTCACTTCAGACGTATAGCAGTTTAATACTATGTAATAGCTATAGCGTATTATTATTTAATTTGACCCAAGAAATAGCCGAACACCCGTGTACTTTGTCGTACAAACCGCTTAGGTATGGCAATTAAATACTAATACGTAATGCATAACGTCGTCGTGCCAAATGGATGTCTAAAGTGATCAGCTACCTCCCAGTTCGAATTTACCATAATATACCTAAATCAATATATTTTGAAAAATTTTAACATACTTTTTTTTTATTTATTTACAGATGGCGCACAGAACCGTGCAGCTGGCTTGCCTCGTTGCACTCCTGGCTTCGGCGAGCACGGAGAAGGAGCAATCAAGATGGTCACGCCAAATTAGCTCTTACACCGCAGACATAAGTGACTGGGTCCCACTCACCGCTCCCGTAGAACGAGAACCCGTAAACCCTCAATCATTACCTCCAATCAAAAGACAAGCTGTAGCAGAACCGAGGATACTGACCGAACCTTTCCCAGGATTCACAAGGCCAACTGGATTCAACCAAGATGCTTTCCCACAAAGAGCCTTCTTTAACTCTCCAGCGAACAGGCAACTGTATCTCCAGTCCGTGCCCTCAGCTCCTCAGAACTACCTTTCCGACCAAGGCTTCGGACAAAGCATCCGATTTGGACTTTCACAACCAAATTTCCCACTGAGCCAAGGCTTCATCACTCCTCAGTTTACGTTTAATAATGTTCCCGCTGCCCCATCTTTGAAACCAAGACCTCAACCACAACTACCCCCAAATCAAGTTAAATTCGAAACTTACCCGAAACAAGGCCTACCATCACCACAGACAAAACCATTCCTCACTCAGAAAGCGAAACCGGAACCGCCAAAGTTCATTGACGGATACCACGCAGAAAACATCAGCAATGATTTTTACAACCAAAAGAAGAAAGTTCAGTCCTTGCAAAAAATCAAGTTCGAAAATGTCGACAAACATCCAAAAATAGAAGCGATACCTTCCAAACCGAAGGTAGAGAGAGAAGAAGTCCAACTACTTTATGTACCGATCGAATCACTGAACAGAGGCCAGTACAACTTCAGGAACCCAGTGGGCCAGCCTCAGCATATCAATTCAGATCTATATTCTCAAGGCTTACCAAAACCGAATCCCCTGAAACAAGCATTTTCCAGTGAAATCCAAAAGCCTGTAGCTAAGCCTCTTGATACTTTTGGTTCAAGCCAAGACTACTTCCCCAACTATGAAGCTGCCAAAGATGATCAATTAAAATTCTCGACGATTTCCTCTCCTTTCCCTACGGCTCCACCGGTAACACCAAAACCGAAAAAACTGAAACCTCATCAGCCTCCGTTAGCCATTTTTATGACCCAAGATACTCGCAAAAGGAATCAACTAAAAGTAGGCGATGTGCTATCATCGTTGAAAAATGCCAATACCATTGCTGTTCTGGATTCCGTCAACCCACTTAACGCACCTAAGGTGTTTATTGGACCATCTACATTAAACCCTCCAGAAAACTTCGTTAAATTCGAACTACCTTATCTATCGAACATAGAAAATAGCGACAAGAAATTGCGACAACTGCCTTTCTTTGTAGCGCCACTGAGCTATAACACCCCGAATGGTTTTGCGAAGATACCTTTCCCTTCTCCTCACGTTGGTTCAGTTGTTATCAACTCTCAAATTAAAGATACTGCTTCTCAACCAAACTTAGCGTACTCAACACGTTCTACGCCAGCTGCCAACGTTATACCGAATTCATATACAGCAACCCCACAACATCAGAAATTTGCTACACAAAAACCACAATTCTCCTACTACAGTACTGCAGCCCCTAACACAAATGTACCAACCAACCAACGCCAGCCGTCTAATTACTACACTCTTGAACAGCAGACAGTAACAGCTATCCCACCCCGCAAACAACCTGAAGATCACCAAAACACGCCACCGAAGCAGCCAGGCTCATATTTCTTGACTGATGTCGGAAATCAATATAACCCCCCTAAGTATGTTAGCTACCCAACTCAAAATCAACAAGAACCGATGAATCAATACAATTTCGTAAAACCAGCAACGTCAAGTACTCCCAGAACCACAGTGACGACAACAACCACAAAGCCGCCTTCCACATACTCCAGTCAGTTGTTGGAAACTCACAATCCATATTCCATAAACCAAGCTTTCCACTTCAGCACACCTTTGGACTATCACAGTTACTACGATGACTTTAAGGATCCGTTGGCAAACCAAGGTGTAGGTCAAGCGCCGAAAGCCTCGCCAACACCAGCGACACTACCGTCCAGCGTTCCACCAAAAGAAGAAATTGTCACTGAAAAGCAAACCTATCAACAGTCCTCGCCGAACTACTTACAGAATTATTCGCCTGAAATACACTATGAATCTGAAGTAACAAATTCAAGATACCCCGTATACAACACGAACGATTATACAACTAAAACTGAAGTCCCATCAGAGAATTACCAATTTGTTAATGAACAGAATGCTGAAACAGCTCGACCGGTTCAAGAACCCGTTTACACTACTAATCAGCAGATAAGTTCACATGAAATTACCGAATATAGCCCTCCTACTTTAGAAAACTTAAATGAAACCACTAATAACAAAAATAACGCTCCTGTCGAAGACAATGCATCACAGCAACAATTTGATCAATATTCAAACTACCAGTCTGAAACGGACCAATATTCTAGCACAACAACGAGCTCGACTACAACTACAACGACAAGAAGAACGCCCCCGCTCAGAACCAGAGGACGTCCAAGGTACACCACTACTGTAAGAACTGAATCCGGAGAATCGAACACTACACGCGCCCCTGTAACTCGACGGCCTCTAAGAGAAAGACGACCACTACCATCGCGTACCAAATACGAACCAAACAAGATAACAACTGAAAAAGCCACCAGGAAACCATTTGAATCTGGAGAGAGTACTACCAAGTCATCGAGAACAAGAACGAGAGGGAGAGTCCAATACAAACCCTCTGAAACCGAAGATTACTTTAGCAAGAAAAACAAAGGCCATGGCTCCAAGGAGGCAGACCTAGCCTATCAACGAGACGTTTTACATCAGAACTATCCAGTTACATTAATGGAAAGAATGAGTACTGTAGACATAGAAGCAATGACCGAACCTACGCCCAATCAGTTGTTACCTAGAACAGAAAATGGTGCCGAAGTTTATGATACTGAAAATGCGTATGCACATCAATCAGCATCTATAAGTTACCCTCAAAATGCAGAATCAAATCAAAATTCACCAGCATACAATTCGGAAATAGAATACCAAACTGAAGCAGCTTATGTTTCAAAATACCCATCGACACGTAACGACGAGTACATCTATCAAACCAGGAGCAGCTCTGCCCCTATCCAAGCAAGTGTTTCAAATGAGGATAATCAGGAAAAACAAGAAGACAAATCTAATCCTATAACGCCAGAAGTAGTATCGTATGCTACAGAAAGAACAAGCTCAACAGCTGAACAGAGCCTGCCAAATTATTCTATTAATAATGAATTTTCCACTAACAACCAAGATGAACAACAAACAATCAAAGATGAAGCTGTCTCTAAGGTTGTAAGTCAAGAAACTCATGAAACAGAAACTGAGGAAAATGTAGTACAAACAACACCATCGTACAACAGAGTCAGAGTTCGTCCTGGAGTTATACGGCAGTACCATCAGGCGTCCTCTACTGAGAGCTCGAGAACCAAAGCTGACAGAAAGAGAGGGCAAGCTATTACATATAGACCTGCTTTCGATAGGCGAAGAACTACTATGCGTATTGAAGAAATCGAGGCTGACTTAAAAACAAAGCAGGTGCATTCGCGCAATGAGTTCCAAGACTATAAGCACCCTGTCTACAGACCAGAGCCTATCACAGAACCAGCCGTAACAACTGCAACTTCTTCAGACAGCACTACAAAGAGAGGACAATTCCGCAGAAGGCGACCATCTTACAGCACAACATCCACTGAAGCAAGCAGTACAAAAAAGAACACCTATGAAACTAAAAATAGGTTTAGAGGAAGAAGACCAACAGAAAAGCCGACTGAAAAACATGAAATAAAATCTGAAACAACCACAACAACCATTCGAAACACGCCTCATCAAAGATACAGTCACCGACCGAGACTTTCGGAGAGATATAACAAAAAGCCAGAAAATACAGCTGAAGACTCAGAAGACCAGGAATCAAACTACTCCATTAATAGACCAAAATATGTTGCGCCCGAGAGCGATCAATGGTCTCCAAAGTTTTCCGTAGACTCTTTTAAACCATACAATCCTAATGATATTGTTGAAGATGCAAAGACAGCAAATACTGAACACACGAATGATAACGCTGAACTAGATATTATAACGGCAAGAAATGATTATGATGACATTCTTATTTCCGTTACACCAGCTACGAATACAAGGGCGGTCAAAAAAATACCGGACATTCCGCCTACTCTTGAAGCATTGGTAGAACAGACGAAGACAACTAAAATGGAATCAAGTGAATCAATGTCAACTTTCGAAACTATGTTAGAGGAGGTAATGAAAAACTTGGAAGAACAAGATGAAGATGAATATACCAGTAAGGTTATGAAACACAAGGGTGGTGAAATTGGTGAGATTCCTCCTGAAAGAATAATCACATCGGGTGATGAAAATACTCAAAAAGCGACAGCTACAGAACAAGAAACCACGACTGGCGTTCCTGTGGATGACGAGACAACCAATATTGATAAGGTAGAGTAGTTTATGTTCACATTTATCACTGACGTTCCTCTTCAATTCCTTTATTGCACGGTACCTGATGAATGAAGGTTCTATCATAGCGAGTGCCTTCCTTTCTATGCCATTAAGACCATTATTGATGTTCTCTAATTTATCTAAATACAACAGAGTTTTTTCTTTTTGTTTTTATTTTCTATGAATGTTTCAACTTAATATAAAGAGTGGCATGATTCATGTACCTATAAACCTATTAACTTCAATGTTTCATTTACTTTTCAGGAGCAATCTGACAAGGGCCGGCGTCGTGGCTATTGGAAGAAAGTCAAAGTCCGTCCAGTGAGCACGGAAACTATCGAAACAGCTGAATCTCAGTATTACGCCAATACTGTAAACCGTCTGGGTGACCCGATCACATCATCTAAAAGAGGTCACGAAAAAGGGAGCAGTAAAGACAAACCGAGAGTATCTGTGACGACATACAAGCCATCAAACTTCCAATTTATCAAGGACTTCTTTGAAACTGATGAAGAATTTCCCGAGGAAGTTATTCCAACCGTCGATATACCAAAAATAGAAAAACAACCGATTGCAACTAAAAATGATCACGAAGAAAACTTAAATGAAGATATAAAAATAACGACTGAGAAACAAGTGAGTACTGGTGAAGTAGATTTAGGTACAGGATCTCCTGATCCGACAATAATGGACAGTATGTACTTTAGCACTCCTACGGAACCCACATCCACTGAAGGCGTTCTGTCTCTACTAGATCGTTCGGACACTTTTAGCTTAATGGATTACTTCTTCGGTACTACATCAACGGGTACTGAAAAAGAAAACAAAAAAAATAAAACCGCAATTGTTGAGAAAATGACAACAAAGACAGACATTGAAATAACAACGGAACCGATAAAATCGAAAATAGCAACCACTGAAACAAACTACATACCAGAAGAAATCACATCAGTCGCTTCTGAAGACATCATAGAAACTGTTACAGATTTCACAGACATTCAGAGAAACAATAATGATAAAGTAGAGGCTACAGAACCTTTGAATGTCGAAACTTCTTCAGAATCTAGTTTCATGAACCCCGCTAACGTAGTCAGTACATCGATGTCTACAGAAATTTCACACGAAACCGAAATATGCTTCAGAGGGAAATGTATCAAAACTAACAAAGACATCTTATAAAAGGAGGATTAATAAATTAATATGGTGCTAAAGACTTGTGTTCAAAATAGTGAAAATGATAGTGAAGTGCGAACTTTTTTACTCGAGGGCTGATAGATAGTAAGCCAACATTCCATAGCAAGCGGAGATAGAATAGGATAATCTGCCAAACTTTGTTCTCTTGTTTTCTTCAAAGATAACTGAAAGGTTGTAAATGTCGTAAATACTAAGAACTTCGCTTGCAGTAGGAGTTTTTAGATTATAACCATTATTAGGAGTATTTATTGTTAAATTATCGTAAGGAATCTTTGGTGAAATCTTGTAAATAGATAAAATCTCTTTACTTGATTCCACCTCTTATTATTATCTACTAATCACAAACTTTTAGAAAGTGGCCACGACTAAAAGTTTTACCCAATGTAATATATTAATACTTACGTTTTGCATAGTACCTTTTTTAATAATAGTGCACATTATTAAGATTTTTTAGTTTTGTAATATAGTTATTTTTGACTGAGCATATTTTTGTAACCGAACTTACTGATAAGTATATTCTACGTTTTAAATCTATTTATTTCTTAGTATACTTTTTTACAATTTTCTATACAATGAGGGCATTCTAATTTTCTAATTATTATTCAACAAAAAATAGTTTTTGCTGATACTCATTTACCCCACCCAAAGTTAAATGATTTTTATTTTTCTTTATAATCTTGTGAGAATCTTTCGCTTACTATAACAATGTGTTTACCTGTTAATATTAAATGACCCTTATAAATGTCTTTTATTTGTAATATAATAAATAAATAATTAAAAATATGCAATGATTTTTTTATTCTCCCTTAGTAGTAGTTGGACACCCACTTGAAATTCAGAAAATTTAATAGTACGCATGTGAAAAAGAAGCGCATTGTCATTTTCCAAGGTCCAATTTAGGTCTTGTATTTTATTTAAAAAATATTCAGCGTGTCAGGTATTATTAATAAGACAAAATTATCATATTCAGAAAAAAGTACATCTTATAGCTTATGCTTAGCAGACTATTGATCACATGAATATTTGTCCTGGACGGACTTCGAACCCAGGAACTGCCATGCCGCAGCAGTAAACCTATGTAATAATAAAAGGTTGTACAATCGGAAAACTTCCAGGTTCATCCGGTTTTTTGGGAAACGTTTTCCGGAAAGTACTAAAGTTAAAGAAATAATTTAGTATTCAAATTAAATACCTATAAATGTTCTATTAGTTGTGAACATCTGATATAACGTTTTCTATATATCTAATTTTTTTTTGGCGCCATCGGGCCTGTCATTCGGGAGGTAAATTAGAACAAACTCTGTCATTTACAATAATAACAATAAAATAAATAAATACAATAAACCGTAACCAACAGCACTGCCATGCCGTGACGACAATTTTATGGAGTTGTACTTTGCGTACTTAGTAGCAGGGCGATCACTCGATGGCTAAAAAAAATCGCTAGTGATATTAATCGTTATTGAGCAGTCCATTCCAAATCCTTAAAGTAATAGCAGTAACTGTAAATATTGTGAAGTTATATGTATAGGTGGACTGGAGCTAGCTAGCACTCCCCTTCCTCCTTGCGAAAATTAACACGAAAGAAAGAGAATTCTCTAGAGAGTATAAATTTTTGCCTCATTTTAAATAAAGGCGTTTAATCAATAATTCATAGATAATATTCACCGTTTTAATTTATCTTCTATTTTGGGAGTTAATATTGTTTAAAACTTTTGAAGCCGAAACGGATGCAGTCGTACGAAACAAAACGCTTTTGGCAGTTGAATGACAGTTACAGTGACGGTTGAACTCATTTTTGGCTGTCAATAGTGTCAATGTCACGTCATTTAACATGACATTATACTTTTTTAAGTGCCGAAGTATTATTACATATTAAAATTATTTACGTTTCACCTATTTACTTCGGTTTTTAACCCCCGACGCAAAAAGAAGGTCTGTCTGTCTGTCTGTCTGTGGCATCATAGCTCCCGAACGAAGGTTTTTGAGAAATGTATGTTGCAAAGATTATCAGCGTTTTGCGAAAAATATAATATAATAACAAACGAGCAGAATGGCTTTCAAAAAAACAAATCGACAACTACTGCTATTTTCTCACTCATAAAGTCAATTCTTAAGAGTATAAATAAAAGACAGGCTACAACAACACTGTTCTTTGATCTAAGTAAGGCATTTGATTTCGTTGATCATGAAAGTCTTTTATATAAGCTTGAATCAATAGGGATAAGAGGTATTCCTTTAAATTGGATCCGTTCTTACCTCAAAGATCGGCAACAGTGTGTAATGATCTCAAAGTTAAATAGCAAAAACGAAGTCGTCTCATTTGTCTCAGAATATTTAACTAACAAATGCGGTGTACCACAGGGTAGTGTATTAGGACCTTTCCTATTTTTAATATACATTAACACTATTCCAGAAGTCACGAAACATAATTGTGTCTTGTTTGCTGATGACATCTCTGTGACAATTAGTTCAAAAAGGAAAATTGCTGACATTGACTTAAAAGAACATGAAAGTGACATTAATAATACAATACACGCTGTAGGAAAGTGGTTAGAAAATAATAATTTACAAATGAATTTGACTAAAACTAATTACATTAATTTTAATAATAATACAAATATGACATTTAATATTAATTATAAAGATTCAAATATAAACGAAATCAATAAAACAAAATTTCTCGGCTTGACTATTGAAAAAGATTTAAACTGGAGCACACATATTGAACATGTTTGTCTAAGAATAAATAAATTTGATTTGCGCTAAAACGTCTCAGAAACATTACCGATATGAAAACAGTATTGTCTGTATATCATGCACACGTTGTGTCTGTACTTCGTTATGGTCTTATAGTATGGGGTAATGGTTCCGCATTAGAAAGAGCGTTTATTGCACAAAAGAAGTGCATTAGAGCTATAACAGGCAAATCGCCACGTGAATCTTGTAAACCGCTATTTAAAGAGCTTGGTTTGTTGCCACTACCATCTTTATACATTTATGAAGTTTGTGTTTTTGTAAAACAAAATCCTCATTTCTTTGTTAAAGCAAGCGAATTGTATCCACGAACTAGTAGAAATGTTAATAGACTTGTCTTAGATGAAATTCCCAAAACAGAAAAGTATAACAGGAGTTGTCTGTGTATGTGTGTAAGATTATTTAATAAATTACCAAATGACATTAAAATATTTAATTTAAAATTATTTAAGACAAAGTTATATAAATGGCTCAATGAACACAATTTTTACAGTGTGAAACAGTTTCTTGACATGTAAAATAATATGATTATGTAATGTTTTTCAATTACTATTATTATTCAATGATTTTTTGACAATTATTATTAAATTATTATTTTTCAATGTAATAAATTAATTTCTTAACTATTTATTAAACATATCTTTTGCATGCCGCCTCACTGGCAAAACACGCTGTTCTTTTTATACAATGTAATGACCTTAAATACCGTGTTTTAAAGCAAATAAATAATTTCTATTCTATTCTATTCTATTCTATTCTATTCTATTCTATTCTATTCTATTCTATTCTATTCTATTCTATTCTATTCTATTCTATTCTATTCTATTCTATTCTATTCTATTCTATTCTATTCTATTCTATTCGAATGAACCGATTTCAATTAAGTTTTTTTTTCTATTAAAAGTAAACCTATGTATTTACAACTTAACCAGAGATATTAAAAGTATGTTTACCTTTGAAAAGTATAAAATAAAAAATTTGATTAAAAATTTAAAAACCCCCGACACAAAAAACATAAGCTACCTTTAAAAAGTAAAACATAATAAAAGAAAATTAATCCAGTACCATTATGTATAAGTATGTATTAATATTTTTAAAAAAAATCGCGTTGGGGGACCGCTCCAAAACTAAATTACTAACTATTAAACAAAATTAAAAATTTCTAATCTAAGCAACAAACATGAATTTAATATAAACAGAAATACGCACTCCGCGCCGCCGCCGCTGCCACCCGCATATTGTACAAAATAATAATAAGTCTAGATAAAAGATGAGATAAGTAAGCATGTGACACTAATTAATTAGGAGCGGTCCCCCAACGCGAATTTTTTTATAATATAAAATAAATTATTTTGTAAATTTTTTATTTACAAAATAATTTAAGCAGTTAAAAAATAAACTTACTATTGTTTTATGATTCTCATTATAGCAGAATTATATTTATACACTTTTGGGCCTAATATGCCTGATGTCCTTTCCACTTCGGAGACGAAAAATAAATTCTCAATAAAACAAAACTTCATTTGTGTAGGCACTATGGTCTAATAACCCTAGCCTGTTCAAGAGTGAATTAAAATAATCAAAATGTCATTTTGATATTTTCACCAGCGTTGCCGATCTGGGGGGAATTCCCCTTTTTGGGGGGAATTTTGCATATATGAGGGGCAAAAAAGGGTATTGAGAATAAAAGGGGAATTTAGTAAAGAAGCTGCTATTAATTACTTCATTGAAAAATAATATCGATTTGACCACATCGGACAAAGCTGAATGGGCTACGATCCTTCTGCCTGTTCCTTATGTGGATAAAAAATAAACAAAGTACAAACAAAGTTCTTTGGTACAAGTACGCGCATAGTATGAGCCACGAAATATGAGAGGACACTGATTTGACTTGCGCAGTAGACGATTTCTTATATATACAAGAAATCGCTACTGCGCAAGTTGAGCCACGTGATCGTATTGTAGTCTATGGCCACATTTGGCGCTTTGTTGTGATTTTGCGTACGAATATTTTTTCTACTTTTCTGTTCTCTTTCTCCTTATTTTACGAAATACGAATAGGTACAATGGATAAGTTTCTCCTATAAATCATTGAGGCCTGTCTTTGTCAGATTTCCAATATTTTACGATTATTATAATCTGCAAACAGTGGACGATGAATGGCGAGAACACGCTATACTAGACCATGAAAGCTACGACTTGGATCCTTCAGATGACGCTGAAGAGTATTGGCGTAAAGTATTCCTTTTAAAAAATGCCCTCGGCCAAAGTTTGTTTCCAAATTTAAAAGGCATCATAAATGCCTTGTTAATTTTACCTTTCTCGAATGCCTCTGTTGAACGCGTCTTTAGTGACTTTAGTTCACTTAAAAATATTAAAAATGATCATCGAAATAAATTAAAAACTGAAACGATAGTTGCCATCATGCAAACAAAAGATGCCTTAAAAGATTGTGTCAAATTTGAACCAACAAAAAATATGCTCAAGGCAAACTTGTTCAGAAAATAAGTAGATTAGATAAAATACCATCAAAACATAAATGTGAAATAAGAGCCAAGTTCAATGGTCAGTCCTAAAATTAATTTTTAGTGTAACATAAAAATTCTTTATTTCGGGTGTTACCAACCATGGTTCTGTATCGCGTGTTACTTACCAGTACAAAAATTAAATACTTCATATGGATAAAATCGGTGTTTTATTAGACTCTACTCTACTATGTACCTACTACCAAATAATTTGGTATCAAATAAACACATACCTATATGGTTTATTCTCCTATAACATACATTATACAGCTTCTTTCAAAAATCTAGATAAAGTTTCCAATGTAAAGACGTTTTTATAATTTTTCCTACTAACGACCGTCGAGGGGAATTTTATTACAAAAAGGGGAATTTTTCAACATGACGCGGGGAATTCACAAAACTACCTCTGGCAACACTGTTTCACGCATTGTGTCAACATTTGTTGTTTGATTGAGGTTATTTTTATCGGCATTTCTTCGTAAAAAGTGAATTTATCAACATAAACATCTTAATTCGTCGCAATTATGGATATTGAAGCAAAAATCAAAGAAGATATGAAATCTTTGGGCTGCAACTCCGATATGAAGATCGCTCTTGCTTACCACTTGTACATTTATTTAGTGGACAAAAAATTGATGTATGATACAGAATACTGTTACAACAAAGATATAGACACGCTCTACATAGTGGCAAGACCTAGTAAAACTGATAAAATCAATATATACGTTCCAATTTCTACATACGACGATATAAACATGATTTTCATAAATGAAATTCAAGAAAATCTTTGTACTGTGGAGACTGGTCCTTCCATCAATCTTGCCTTTATCGAAGGAGATTCAACAACTGTGATTTACACTTTTACGAAAGGATTGGTTGAAAGGCCACCTCCTGAAAAGATTAGTGAGCTGAAGAAAAAAGAAGATCGCAGAAGCTTTATTAATAACGAACTGAAGAAATACAAAAATAATATCATGAATGATGCATTTAACGGTGGTTTCGTGGATGATGACGACTGCCAAGTGTTAGATTGAAATAAATGTAATGCTACTTGAAGGGGTCCCAATTAATCTTTTGTGATGAAAGATTTGTAATGTTCGCTCAAAGCAGCAAGCATCTCACTTATTGTGTTACAATGGATTCATACACAGCAGTTAAAAGTTAAAGCTAGAGGCTTCCATTTGAAATAAACAGTTGAAAGACTATGTGATCTGTGACAATAATTTATTGTAAATACGTGTGAATGTCAAATAAGATATTTACTTTACTTATTATAAGTTCACAAATCCTACAGCGGGAAGAAACTCATTTACAAATCTTGCTTTGTAGACCTTTGAACCAAGAAAAAGCTGTAAAAAAATGTGTTTTAACAACAGTAGTTTCGATTTTTTTTGTCAAGATTCACAAAACTGCACCAACTGACATGGAAAGATTCTTATATTGTCATTACAATTGAAAAAAATATATATTTCTTACACTCGCATGAATTAACCTAGCCCCATAGTAAGCACTGCAAGGTTTGTGTTATGGGATACTAGGGTAGCGGATATAAATACATAAAATTATACATATATTAGTATTTATGTGTAGAAATATATATAAACATTTGCCCCTACCCGGATTCGAACCCAGGACCTCAGAGTAGGCGACACCATGAAACCGGTGTACGTACCATTCTACCACACAGCTTATAATGAAGCAAACCATAGGTTGGATACGTTTATGAAACCAATATCAAAAAGAAAATTTATTTATCCTCTGTTACAGCAACTATTAGAATGGTGCCTTTCTTCTTCTTCTTCTTCATCCAATACGGGCGGTTTCCGCAACTCGACGACTTTTTGCGCCTATTTTGCGTCCGGAGGGTGTCGGGCCGGATCACTCCAGCCATCCCAGCTCAACCAGGAATGCTCCCAGTGCCTTCACGTCAGAGACGGCTTCCCGGAGACTGCCTGGTGAGCCGAGGTACTTCGCCCGGTAAGGGGCTACTCCGTCACAGTCCAGCAGGACGTGAGCAGCTGTCTCTTCTTCCTCCATGCAACCTCTGCATAGTGGGCTGTCAGTGACACCTAAATTAAAAAGGTGCTTGTTAAAGTTGCCGTGGCCAGTGATGGCCCCTGTTATTAAACGTAACAGCGGTCTGAAAGTGGTGCCTTTATCAAGCATTGCTTTACCTTCAGATGATGAGCATATGGATCTAAAATTGCCAACCATTTCAGACAAACCAGTGGAAATATTATATAGAGATTTAAACCAAATGTAAAAATCTAAGTTCTTATATGAGTTCTAGGCGTTAGTCACTAGTATTATAGAGCTAAAGCTAAGTTGCTAGTGTTATATTTTAATTTTAAAAAATTTGGATTAAGATAACCAAGTACTAGTTGTTATAATTTTTATGCTGCTTAACATAAAGTATTTAGGTACTTCAGTTTTGATTAGTTTTTCACTACCGACATTTAAGTTCCTTTATAGCTTAGCTGGCAAATTATCTGACATATTTTTCATATTATCTGCATAGACACCGGTGTCCGGTTTGGGTTTTGATAAATTCATGTGAAATTAAGTCAATTAACTTTTCTTTCCAAAACAATAATTGTTTCACAATCACAACAAAACACCGTATGTAAAAAAAAATGTATTTTATGTGAATAATTTATATTACATTTGAACTTGTTTTTTGAGCACCAGACCTACTGTCTTGTGCTCTAAACGAATGACAATATTATTGTTGACATAAGCGGACCATACACCACATACTGGAAGAATGTCTATATAATAATAATTACAATTTAATGACATTATTTTATATCCTTGCTGCGATGTTTATAATAATGTCATGCAGCAACTAGCAGTTTTTTAAACCTCTAAATATTGTGCATCAAGTTTGTTACTTACATTATTTTAAGGGTTTCGTAGCCTAATGGCAAAAAACGAAACCCTTATAGATTCGTCATGTCCGATGTCACAGCCCCTTTTTTAGTCTGAATTAAATGTGTATAAGGTTTTTATTACTAAGAACTTGTACCTATAGATTTATTATTCCATTTGTGTAAGTACATAATTACAATAAATATGCTCAAATTTAATAAATACTTATTGTTCTTTTTTTCAATATTAGCATTTATAATAGTATGGAGATCATCAAACAAATGTTAATGGTTGATATAGCACGAAAGTTGTAGGATTTCTTTAAGTCACGGTATACAAGTTTCAAAGATTCGTCAGTTTTCATACCTTTATGTTCTTTTGAAAGTGTAAAGAAACGTGAGTGATCTGAAGCGTTCTTTATGATGCAGTGAGGTAAATAACTTCGAATCATTAGTTTTATCAATATGTATAAAAATTGGCACTTTTGGCATTTCTAGAAATGAAGGAATGTATGAAAATGGCTAATCTTTTAACTTGTATAGGTACCGTGACTTAAAGTAATCCTACAACTTTCGTGCCATATCAACTATTGCTTCAAACGTCCAGAGTGCTTAATGCGAGTTTACTCACCAAACTCGATTACGCCGAAGTTTGCGAAGAGTATAATTCTCAACCTAATTCCAATTGCTATAAGGCTATCTGTCAAAATTTTACTCTCACGCGATGGTAACGTTTAGCAAACTCGCACTAAGCTCTCTGTTCTACCTTAAGGTGGAACGATTAAGTTACAAAAAGCTGAACGGTCGTTAGATGGCGCTACTTTCGCTATTTAGTAGTTTTTATTTATTTGTTAATTGTTCTTTGTATCTTTTTAACTCAAAATACTATAAGCGCATTCTATAAATAAATATTGAATTTTCGAAACCAACATTTATCTTTTTGTAGTACATAAATCATCCAAATATCTCGAGAGAGTGTTTCTGTCTCCCAATTTTACTAATCACTCACACATGCATACCTTATTTCTGAGTATCTTGTAGTAGAATATTTCGACCCAGCTGAAAATGATAAAGTAGCCCAGCGGTCTACGTACTCGGCTTAGATGTCAAAGAGTTAAGGTTCGAGACTTATGATGGTAGATTTTTTTTATTATTTATTTTATATTATTGTTTATTTAAATAACATCACAATATTAATTTTGATGTATAAATTGCAACAAATGCAATTGCAACTTTTTTAAATTGCACAAGTGACAAGAATGTAATTGATACTCTAAATTTTAAGATTTCTTAGTGTGTTTGCCCATTATAATATCTTTTTTTTAAACCACTGCTGAACAGATTTTGATTAAAATTGCAGTGTTTCCTCAATCAAAAAAAAAGTGGTGGTGGTTGTTGGATCATCATGTTACCGTTTTCTATACTTCTATACTATATAATATTACTAGCTTCCCGCCCGCGGCTTCGCCCGCGTGGACTACACGACTTATGCTATTGTGGGTTATCCATAAGAGATAAACATAAACCACCGCGGAGTTTTCTGTAGACATTTTCAAGGTGTACAAATACTTATTACCTTATATTGATAAATCTCGTAGGGTTCAGCCTGCGTTTGCAATGTAAGCGGAAAAAATGTAATCATTTACGACATCACATTAGAAACCTTAAAAATTACAGTATTTCTCTACTATATATTGAAGGTTATTTTACCTTCCTCTTGAATCACTCTATCTATTAAAAAAACCGCATCAAAATCCGTTGCGTAGTTTTAAAGATCTAAGCATACATAGGGACAGACAGCGGGAAGCGACTTTGCTTTATACTATGTAGTGATAAAGAGGAAAGATGTGTATGTATGTATGTAATGAATAAACTCAAAACTACTGGACTGATTTCAAAAATTCTTTTAGGATGCTACACTATCCCTGATTAACATAGGCTATATTTTATCCCGATATTCCCACGGGAACAGGTACCACGCGTGTAAAACCGCGAGGATCCGATAGTACAATACTACAATACTATTATATTAGTTTTATTTAAAATCAATACATTTAGCTCCTTTCGGTATATTGGCGCGTATATAAATTTGCGCAAATGATCATATTTTGTCTACTTGTTTGTTAGTTACAATCTCCATTTTATATTATAATAGTTTTGGAATCAAGCTCGAGACGCCATTTTTATACTTACTCTTTTTGTTTACTTATGTGGTGAAATTTTACATCTTGTAAATCTTGTTCAATTCTACCTTTAAAGCTTTAATTTACTGCGATAATTTATTATGGTGATGTAAAAACTTAGAAGCTTGATTTTTACAGTTCGGGGGAACCATAGACTTTAATCTTTATTAATATCAATTTGATACTTCACGTGTTTCTGAGCATTGAGTCTTTAAAGGCACTTATGTGCATATAACTAATTTCGTGTTTTAATTTATAAAGATACTGATATTATAAAATATTAATACATAAAACATGTAAGTAAGCAAAAATTCCCCAAAAAAAATTACTATTAAGTACTTACCTCAAAATGAAATTGTATTATTCAACAAATACTTAATTCGTAAAGCAGCGCAGCGAACACCGGGGTTGGAAACAATTAAATATCTATTGTGTTTCGTTTTCCGATGCCTGAGAGGTTATAAAATAAAAAGTGCTAACCTCTTGTGTATCTTAAATATGTATTATGTAATGTTAAGTACAATCTAGAAAAAAAAGTGCTGAGATAGTGCTAACATTCATTCATGCGCTATACGGTGAAAATGTTTTTGAAGGCTAACTGACCAATAATTGAGGCAAATTTAATTACATTTCTGCACTATTCGCGCAAATGTTTATTCGAGCAAACGGCTTTTCGTGTAAGAGTCTTTCGCGTTATTAGCTTTTCGCGCAAATGTCCTGATTCATAGTCGAAACAACAATAGTCAAGTGATATGTGACGTCAAATTCATGTTTTGTATTTGGCTTAGTCTATGTTTATCTCTATGCTATCATCATTCTTATGATGTTTTGAATAGCTAAGTGAACATTTAATACGTTAAAATTGTAAAATTAAAAATAAAATAAATCATTAAGATCGTTATTGGAAACTGGTTAAAATCATTAAGCTACGATGAAACTGAGAGTTTACTGAGAAATGCTAAATAAATCTTGCTAACACTCGCACACACGCACACACAAACGCACATACACACAAACACACACACACACACACACACACACTTGTAATTAATTTGTTTTTTAAATTGGTAATTATGTATTGTAAGGTATGGAGGAGCGGATACTCCTGGCACAGGTATAATACATACTTAAAAGGAGTATCCAATTTCTAGCTTAAGATTGTATACCTTTTTAAAGAAATAAAGATTTTGTATTTTTGTATTTTGTATTGTTAAATCATTAAGATTTACGTAAAATAAATCATTTCTAGTCAGAAAATAAATTTCACTCAAAACTGAAATATTTCCACCCGTTTTGAAAGATTTCATAAATTTCGTTTATATTTAATTTTCATTTCAGTGAAATTTTTACTGGACCCATTCCCTAGTCACAATGAAAAAACACTACAAACAAATGACAAATACGGAACGGTGTTGTCAGTACGTAGATGTAATTGCGGACAATTTAATATTTGAAAAGGGACCACATGACATTTGTCTAAATAAAAAAATAAAAAAAATATTAAGTAAGTACGTTACATAATACAAGTAAATTTTATTTGCACGAAGCAGATACAATTTTCGTTTCTTTTTTTTCCTTTATAAAATCTTATTTTCTATTTTTTTACAGTGATGAGAGAAAAAAAGATTTACGCATAAAAAACAAAATATAAGTCGTGTTTAGCATTTTTTTAAATCGGAGTCAAGATAAATCCTACAAATCACAACTTTATATCATAATCCCAAAGTAAATTATTACTGACGAAACTCATCTCTTTTGGGACGCAACGGCAACACAGCTGAAAAATCTAGTAAAGAGAAATTTAAACAATTATTAAATCGAGACAAACGTAAGAGCGGCAACTTCGCGCATTGCGCGTCTTAGCCGCATGGAATGGCAACGTCGCGATTTTTGTATACGTACACGACATTTGTCACATACACAGTCGTAATTTTTGCAATAATTTAGTGTTCATTTATAGGTGATTTCTGAATGAAACAATGTTTGTTTATTAATTAAGCGCAAATGAATACCCGAGAATAAATAGTTGCACATATATTTAAGTATTAATTCTGTTAATCTACCAAGATTATCTCGACTGTTTTTTGTATGAAAATCGTTCCACCTTAAGTACAAATTTTGTTTGGTGGCCGGCACCACAGAACAAAGAAAAGAGGTTTTAATGTTTTTTTTGACACATTTAATGACACTTTTGAAAAAGGTCCCAAAAAGAATGATCTCCATTTGAATAAATTTTTGTCAAGTGAAGTTTTACATTTGCACTAGGTACTAAAACCCGCCGCGAACCGCGATAACAAAGGTCAAAATGTAAAGCCGTAGCTGGTGTTGACTGTACATCCTTAACGTCCTTCCTTAGAGAATTAGAGGTTTTTTTTAAACGTGGGGAGTTTTTAACCGAACCTGGCAACATGAAGGCGCATGCCGCACACTAGCGCTGCCATGGGAAAAACATAATTTAACGCTTCTTTGCAGTGCTAAAGAAGCTTTGTGTTGTGTGTGGGGGTTTCAATCGTTTTTAAGCGAAAAACTATTTACAATATTTTTCGCCTTCGATCATCATGTTTCCTAGCCTGTGGTTAAATGGATTTAAATAAAATAAAACTAAGTATTAGCGGACTACACACTAGAGTCTGTCTAATGAAAGGTGGCACTAAAAAAAGGAAAGGGAAATAAAAAAAAACTGATTATGGCAATAAATTAAAGTACGAGTACATTGATAATTTGAAATAAAACAACTTTGCCGGATATTAAAGTAAGTACTAAACTAGTAGTAAGTACTTGTAAGTAGCCAGACATTCCGTAACTACGGCAGCTGAAAAGGTGCCAAAACGTCGGCAATTTAAAAAAACCTAAAAATACGGACAATTAGATCTTGTATTTCGTGAAATATCCGGAAAGGTTGTTTTATTTCAATGAACAGTGCGCGCCAAAACATAAGATGTACTTAAGTATACTGATAATTTATTGATGGTTGTGGAGCGCACATCCACCACAGATGGGAATGACAATAAACTGATGCGAATGGAATGTCAAGATATTGATAGATTTTCAGCGTTTGGACAATGGCATTGCTGTTCCTGGGCCCATAATCTATTGGGTATAAAGCAGCATGAGGTTAATAAAATGCTAGTATATTAAACTGTTATTTTATTAGATCAAATGAAATACAAACTCTGCTTGTCCGCTATATTTTCACACAAGAGCTTCCATAGAGTATACCAGAGCATAGCATAGATAACCTAGCTGCCGCCCCGCGGTGCGGTTTTAGTGGGTTGGACAACGCAGTTTTCTGTACGAGTTTCTTCTGTACGTATTGACAATACTCGTATTATGATTTCGTGCATGAAATGTTAAAGTCTGCTTGTGCCTAATCATATGATAAATAGTAATAAATGAAATAGGTAAGTACATTAAAACTACTAATTAAAATAACATTTAGGGTAAAATATGCAGTGCTTTATGGCAACATTTAGACGACCAGTTTTTTTTTCATTCGTTTGAACTTGCTGTTTTGCGCATTTTCATTTCAGAATTTCAGGATAATGTAATAAATTACTATTCACTAAGTTTATTATAGTGTAGTAATAAATATTAATATGTGCTTTAGTTAAAAAAATCGAAAATAACGTGAGAATTCAATTTGTGCATTAGTGTGAAAAAGAAATACTAGGTAGTGTTTCAAATTACGACTGTGTTTGACTGTGTCGTGTTTACTGTGTGTATAATGAGTGGCACAAGATGTTTTTATTCGTCGTTTTCTTTTGTCAATACATTATTGGTAAGTTTTTGTAATCAAAGTTTTCAGTTGTCGGAACACTAACTACCTACCTATATAATCTGGCATGAATAACAAAGGTTGAACTCCCTGACCAAATATAAATTTGAATTAAAAAATTTATATTATTATTATAAAAAAAAAAACCAATTGATTGTAGCACAAATTTGATAGTAATGTAAAAGTGGTTTTATTAGCCATAAAATTAAAGCTCAACACCTATACCTATTTACTTGTGACGGCATCTAGCGGCGAGGAGCTGATATGCGCCGCCGTATTTTGTTTGCTTCCGGCGACTGCTTTTAGTTTAAATACAGTACCTGTAGATGTCGCTATAAAATACATATAATCTTTACCACAGAATAATATTCTTTACAGCTTTAAAAATTACATCTATATTGTGTTTATTGTTAAATTACGAATTTAGTAAGACAACCTTTGATTTTTTTCATTATCATTGACTTACGTTTACTTACGTCTTTTAAATATCAGAATAAATACAAATATAAATACTTACGCCTAAATAAGTTAATATGTTTTTTACTGCTATTTTTTTATTTATTACGTTGATGTAACTAGCTTTTACATCGATTAATAAAAATAATATCAATTAGTTTAATAATTAATAACAGATGTTATGGATAGCATAAAACTATTTTATCATATTAAATTATTCATATACTGTTTTGTAACTGTTCACCTATTTCAAACGTTCTTACATCTGTCAGGATGGCCGAGCGGTCTAAGGCGCCAGACTCAAGGTTACCTTGCTCACTGAACGTGAGTCCATGAGCTGTTCTGGTCCTCTCTGAGGGCGTGGGTTCGAATCCCACTTCTGACAATACCTTTTGTTATTTTTTTTGTAAATTTTTGCCTCTTCCGTTTTTCTTTTAATTCCATATCATGTCCTCCTCGCCCTTCGTTCAACCATCTGTATAAATAAATGAAAGTTATTTTAAAATTATGAAAAAGCATTGTAAATGAAAAAAAAAATATCGTAAGTTGAAAAGTGTACTTATCGTGAAATGTACGAATCGTAAGTGGGTTGCATAAATAGTTTCACCTACCTATCACCCTACCAGATTAATTTATTATGTAAAGTCGGTTTACCCATGTCGTAAGTTACCAATCTCATAGGAATATCGGGATAAAATAGTACATTATGATATAAGTGCGGTAATTTATCAAAGCGCACGTAATTCACGTCGTTTTATAATTTGCGAGGAAATAAAGACTTTCTTAAACGATTTTTTTATGTGTTTTTGTTAAATAAATAAATAATAAATAAAAATCTTTATTGACATAAAATAAACAGAACATAGCCAGACATGACACTTAAGTACCTAAACTAGGTCGAACCTGTTCTTATTAAACAATTTTTTGTGTGCGCTATGTGTTTGTGTGTGTGTGTGTTTGTGTATGTATGTGTTAGTATGCATGTGTGTGTGTGTATGAGTGGGTGTCTATATACTATAAAAGTTACTTTCTATGAACAAAGATATTTTTTACAATTGTTATGCCCTGCCTTGCATCACAAAATATTATTTTTGTATTTCGATTAGTGCTTCCGTTGACTGATAATCAAGTGTTAACAACCACGTTTTTAAAGTTTTCTTACAAATGTAATTTGATTGGCCAAGAATATTATTAATTTTTATAATTTTGTTGTACAATATTGGTCCTAGTCTGGTTACAGAAAATGGTTGTAATTTATTGTCAAAATTAGTTAAATTAAAGAATTAAATGATTATTATATTTTATCTCCCAAAGTTCATTTTATTCATAAAATGTTGACCTCTTTTCTGATATAAAAACTCTTTGCTAAGATTTTTAAAAGTACCGTTCGTTTTAGACGGTGCATCTTGATAAACCGTGTGTTTTACATTACAATAAGGCACAAGTACGTAATGAGATACAATACGATATTGAAATTGGTGTAAGTAATTAATAAGAGACCCTTTACGAGCAAATACTTGGACAAAGAGCGAAAATGATATAAAGTACTGAACAATCTGTGTAAGTTTACCTCATTCTTTAAACAGATAGAAAGGTCTATCCCCTGTTTCGATATAGGTATTTAATCGAATCAATCGAGTTCTCAGGGTGTTGAAGGTCCTCCGTATAGTAAATATGGAGTGACAGAACTTAAAATATAATTTTTAATACAGTTGCTCAAAAAGTGGCGTATTGCAGGGACGTATAGCGTTCGGGATGTGGGCTATTAGATACTCGAGCTTTTTCTTTACCTTTTCCAAACTCGTGCGTTCTCTTTCCCAACTGTCAAAATAATGTCTATTAAAAAAAACCAACCACGAAGTTTTTATGATTCTTGCAAATATTTCTAAAAAGTAGCTACTAATTTGATTTAATGATTTGATTCAATGAGTAAGGTTAGGTTTCATTTCATTTCATCTCATTAAATTTCATTTTCATTTCATATCAATAAAAAAAATCTACTGAAGACTTGGCTGTATGGGCATAGTTCCCTTTGCCTACCCAGAATGTGTGAAGAAAACAAAAAAAATCTCTGCTTATATTCTTTTACGGTTCGCGCCATTTTCCAAAAATGTTATTTTTATTAAATTGCCTAATTTTTTCGCAACTGTATTAAAAATAGTTGTTCAGTACCTGATAAAATAGTTGATGAAATAGTTGTTCAGTACCTCACCTTCGGCTGCGCTTCGGCTCGGGTAAACATTTGTCGGAACTCTTTGCAATGACAGGCTTTCCGCACTCGTAATGAAATATACAATTTTCAGCTAATGAGAAAAAATGTCATAATAAAATAACAAAATTCCAAAAAAGATTTTCCCGTACCGGGAATCGAACCCGAGCCTCCTGGGTGAAAGCCAGGTATCCTAGCCACTAGACCATACGGGAGATACAAAGTATGTTGAATTTTTGCATCTTGTAATTAAACTCATATTTGGCCACATGGTCGGTCACGGTCAGATTGTGTAATGTGATTAGTGCTTGGACGAATTTAAAAAAAGTCAAGAATAAATACTTTTGAGAAAAAATAGTACGACCTTTGGGTACATTGAAAATGCACTTAATAATATACATTATTAATTATTATCGCTAGGTATAACACATAAATTTAACAGTTAAGTTATATAGTTACAATAGTGTAGTTTTTATTTTTTTTAAGAAAAATCAACATACTTAAGTAATATTGTTTTCTAAGAATTAAAACTAAATAATCTAACACCAAAAAGAAATTACATTCTGTATTGCGTACTATTGGTACTATTAAAACGTATGCAATTGGGCAATTAATCACATATACGAATACATTACCTACGTACTCGTATTTGCATCCACAACGTCGAAAGCAAAGTACCTATCAATGATCCAAAAACTTTGAAAGAAAATAAATATAATAAAACAAAAAGGATTCAATAAATACTTATAATTTATTTAAATTACGTATAATAAATACAGCACATCTGCCATCGTATACCTACTTACGCACTACAAGGATACCTAATTTAATTATATAATAAAGGAGATGGCTAAGCAACATTGCCTATAACATGTATATTAATGTCTTACAGTAAGACATTAATAGTTACGCCCTAGTAAGACTCTTACTAGGGCGTAACTTAAAGTATTCATATTTTAATTATTTCGAGTTCAATATTCATATACAACTTTCATAAAATAATCAATTTATTAAAATATTTCAAGTTGGTTTTGATGTTTTTGGTTGACAAGAAGAATGTCCGTATTACGAAATCGGTGGGCAACAAACCTTTTTTTATTTTATATTTGTTTATTTTTTCACGTGAACTTCCGAATTTGTCACCTAAGAGGCCGAGTCTGGCTGCTTTCAGAAAAAATATTGCCTTGAACGTAGCCTAAATTAACTAAATATAAAACGTTAACCTGAGTCAGGTTGACGTTTTATATTTAGTTAATTAGGCTACCTGACAGACGGAGGAGTTTTTTCATGATTTTATTTTCAAGATTTTAACTGTTTCAAAAGTTCCTGAAAGTTGTTTCATACGAAATACTAATATTCCGCTATCCAGCATTATATATTACTAGGTTCAGTGTAGATACATTGCTAGGCTGTCGTCCATACAAAATTTAGCCATCTCCTTTATTACCTACGTACGGATCTGTACGAGCGACGCGGTCTCAAATCGGTCATGGCTCCGGTGGTATAAAATATGTATGGTTACTTGTACTATTAAGTATTCTGTGGTATGGTTGAATTGAAAGGCGATTAGGTATGGTTTTTTTACATAATGAAGCACAAATAAATACCATTTGTTGCCAACGTCCATACCACGTTGAATACACCGGTTCTCGTCCGATTAACGAAGTTAAGCAACGTCGGGCGCGGTCAGTACTTGGATGGGTGACCGCCTGGGAACACCGCGTGGTGTTGGCTTTTTGCAACTTTTATAGGTACATATTGTATTTTTTATCTTTGTTATTGTTGTTGTTTATCTAAGGCTTCATGCATCTTTATAAATGATTTTTTATGGATTGTTTTTTTTTTGTACCTGCAAAATTTAAATGATTCTAGATTTTAAATATGTACCTAATTATTATATTAATAACTATTCTATAATAATAAAAAAATATATCCTAGAACAATGACCCTAAAACTAAAAACTTTAAAAAATATAATATAATAACTAAAATATATTATTATTCTAGATTTATTCACTCTCATAACTACGCCTCAACGACGATGCCACATTTAGCATTGAGTCCGTTGGGTCTTCTTTACAAGAAAATAATCAATAAAAATCATTTTATGGTTGAAAATGACTAGTTTTACTGTTTTATTTTAGTTATGATACAAACAAAGACCATGTTAAAACGTCTTGAATAACTTAAAATGAAAGCTCTGAACGCGTTTATGATTAAAGATTTTATATTCCTTTTTTATTTATTATGGACACCAATGTCAACTATGGAAATGTAATAGAATACACATACACTAATGAATCTCGTCGACTCCCATATTATTATTAATGTAAGAATCCGATGAAACGTGAGTTTTGTTAACGATGATTTGTTAACTTCGTTTATAAGCAAGCAAATGGTAATAATATGTAATGAGTAAATAATATTATTTGAAAAAAAAATTGGTGACTTTACCTTCAGCTTGTGTCACATATTAAATTTGACGCTGGTTTTCAGGCGGAGCCAGAGAGCAGATAGAGGCACAGCCAGCACAGCCAAACAATGAACACTAAGCTCTAATGAAAACTTAAACTATTACATACTAATTAATTAAACAAAATAAAATATTTTTTAATTATAACACAAACAATCTGCCATTATATAGACATATTTTAGAGGACAACATCACAGAACAATGAAATGAATATTCAAAGTAGATACTTAGACTATGATACAGATAAATACTTATTAAATACTAAATTAAAAGGCAGCATTACTAACCTCCTAATTAAAATATATAAACCACATGGTTAATATGTATAAAACTACATGGCTTACATAGTGCTTGTTAAACAAAATTACCTAATATATTGCTTTGCTTATTTTAGTGTATACATACCTAGTCACCCCATACAACACAACAGGACAACAGGTTTAACAGTGCTGTACTGTAACATCTAATTATAGCTAGGTATAATTATAATTTAATTGTTCGTTTTTTGTTAAAAACTACTAAGGATTTACCTAACTGTTGAAAGAAATACACACAAATCCCTAGATTAAAACCTTAGAATTAAGTAGATTAAAACAAAGGATGCTGTCTTTTTATCATTCTAGTCCTGATGTGGTATCGGATGGTATCGTGATAAAATACCATGCGGGTGATACGGTACCGCGGATGTTCGTACGGTACCACAGAATACTTAATAGACGGCGTACGAACAAAATGGAGATCCAGAAAATGGCCACGTGGTCCAAAAAATTACATTAGTTTTGTAATAAAATGCGTGCGTAATTAATACCATATTTTCGCTCACTCCATCATCGCCTCCGTGGCGCAATTGGCTAGCGCGTTCGGCTGTTAACCGAAAGGTTGGTGGTTCGAGCCCACCCGGGGGCGACTATTTTTGCTTAATATATTATTTTTTGGATATCAATTAGCAATAATTTATTGAAAATAGCCCTATTTGTTTTTTAAATCGGTTTTGTAACTTAAAAAACTGTTATTTTTGTAACTGGTCAGTTCCTTTACCTAGCTGACATAATGTTTACTTATTTCTATTCGTTTTATTTCACAAAAAATGTGAAATCAAATAAGATTCATTATAAAAATAAAAACCGACTTCATAATGTAAAAAATTTAAGCCGCCTACCTATGTGACCTAGGTCCATATTATAAATACGTATTATAAAAACATAGAGATATAAGTAACTAGATGGCGCTAATGCTCTGTGAACATTTCCTAAATCGCGATGTTACGATGTCTCTACAGTAACATTACTACTCGTATTTTCTTGATGAAAATAGTCTTATACAAAAAACGACATTACAAAAATTTTTGGGCAGTGGGGTTTTTATTTCATCCCACTTCACAATCTTCACATCATTAATTTAAAAAAAGATTGTCGTTTTGGGGGAATGATAGAAAATATTTTGCATGTTAGAGATGAGTTGGACTGTTGGATTGGATGTGTATAACGCGAAGTATAAGAAACAAGTGAAATGACCTAAAACACTAAGCAATGTCACATTACATTATTGAATGACATTTCTGGATAGAGAGAGTCAACATCGCAGTCAACACGCACACCACACGGCAACAATTGCCGTGTGCTTCATTGCGATGGTGTAAAGTTTATAATTGTCATTGCTCGTGAACATACATTTACCACCGCTCTCCAAAAAAAAACCGGCCAAGTGCGAGTCGGACTCGCGCACCGAGGGTTCCGTAAAATATTTTTTTAAGTACTAAAAATATACGGTTTTCGCAATTTTTCCTTTATCTGTACTATAAGACGTTACTTTGTACCTTTCAAGATTCTAAGTTCACGGGAAGTGTTAGTGGGTAGTTTCGAAAATTTGCTGTAACGGCTGTATCTTTTGATTGCTTTGGCTTAGAAGTTTGATTTTTTCACAGCTACAAGGGACAGTAAACCTGAGTATTAGATATAAATTTCAGTTTGATACCTCCACGCATTTCTGAGAAAAACGGTCTTGACAGACGGACGGACGGACAACGAAGTGATCCTATAAGGGTTCCGTTTTTTCCTTTTGAGGTACGGAACCCTAAAAATGGTAAAAAGAAGGTTTGACCTAAATATACTGTTGTTTATTTACATTTAACTAAAGTTAGTTACGTCAAAATATATTTATTAAATGTTTTCAAATTAGTAGAAAAACAAGAAACCGTTAAATATAAAATCTGATGCAAAGACTCAGCCGCTGGGCAAGATAGGCACCAGCTCTCAGGTCACCTGAGGCGTGGACCAGTCTTATGGAAAGATTTTTTGGTGTCAGACGACAAATGGCCCATTGTGTCTACGGCAAGCGCCGCAAATTCGCTTACTGAGAGCGACGAATATTTGCGGCGCTTGAGGAACTGAGCTTGCTCCGCAGCGGCTCCAGCTCTTGAGGATGTATTGTTGTTTTGTATTTTATTAATTTAAAAACTTCACAGCCATATTATATTATAATAGAGAAGACATCGTTTCTTAAAATTTAAAACTACGCCATCTATGGCCATGTCGACTCATTTTGGTTCAAAACTAAACAGTGCAAGTGTTCATACGTACATAAAGAGATGGCGCTGCTTCATACTTTTAAAGAAATGGTATCAAAAATCTTTTTTATTTAGAAGTCTGTATTTGAGCCGCTAAAGCGGCCGCATATTAAAAAGAAATTTTTTGTCATAAAAATTCAAAAAATCCACGAAAGGTGGGACGCGGAATCACACTGAAAACTAAAATTATCTCTATAATAATAAAGCTTATATTCGAATGTTGAAGGCGACTTCATACTGTATGAAAATGTGACAGAAATAACAGTGATGTAACTGTTATTTTTTTTTTTCATTTATTACCGCATAATTTTTTTTTTTACAATAATTCAATTATTGTAAAAAAAAAAAATAATAGCGTAAGAAATCCACAGAGGTTGTTGGGTGATATTTTGTAAGATAATCAGCCGGCAGGTCAGAAATTTCTGATAATGTGCGGGTAGTAAGGTACTATGTATGTGTCGCAGCCGTTCAATTGGAGATCTAGCCCGTTTATTAAACGCCGACATTCAATGAAATGGCTAAGGGACAACTAGCCAAGTCGTTGAATGAAACGTAAAATTAGCTATCGCACCAAAACGGTCAAACAGTTTGACGCAAACGTGAATTTGAACTGTGGTTTAACTTTAACCAGTAACCAGTTTGATGTTTACGCAGGTTTTTCTAAACTATAGTTTCAGCCATTAGTGAATTTCGAAACATATCTATGTTAGTTTGCGAATTTTGTGATATGGTTTTGTATTTGGATATAATTATTAAACTATGAGTAGTTGGCGTTCGTTATCGGTCTATTATCCCTACTGACAATTGCTATTAACACAATATTATATAGTTGTTTGTTATGTCCTCCAAGGTAGTCGAGTTTTTTTTACAATAAGAATTAAATATTTATGATTATTAAAACGAAATAGCAGAATTTATACCACAAATCTGGCAGAGTAATTGCCATAATCCATACAACTTTGAATACACATGTTCTCATCCAATCTCTGAAGTTAAGCAATTCCCGGTCAGTACTTGGATGGGTTTCGATGACCGCTTGGGAACACCGCATGATGATAACTTTTGCGTTTTTTTACGGTGTTATATCTATCCATAGTCATTCAAAAATGGATAATGATATTCCTTATTCATTTTAAATTCTTGTGACTTAAAATAAGAGTTAACTTGTAATGTATTTTAAGAATGTTGTGAAGGTGCAGTTTAATAAAATTCTAATCAGAATCAGAGAAATATTTTTGGCTATCGTAATTTTAGGTCTATTTATTTATAGAGTCACCAACATAAGGTCTATGTTTTATTTAGGTATTGAATATGAAACCATATTTCAATTGTTTTATTATTTTCATAAAAGACAAATTATTATTATTGACTGTTTATTGTAAGATTTGTAAGTGTTTATCAATCTTCTCATAAAGGTTATTGATATTGGTCAAAAATAAGACATTCGATTACGCTTCCTTAAAAACACAAACAAAGATCGAGGAAACAGGTATACACAGGTGTTTCCTCGATCTTTCCAAAGCCTTCGACTTAGTCGCATACGACATAGTAAGCCTTTTCAAATTTTGGTATGCGAACCAAAGTAATTGTGTTAGGTGGGCGAATACGTACTCTGAGCCATACCAAATGGAATGTGGTGTCAGACAGGGCGGGTTAACGTCGCCGAAGCTTTTTAATTTGTATATAGACGCACTGATCAGGGAGCTAAGCGGCACTAATGTTGGTTGTCATATTGGAAATATATGCGTTAATAATTTAAGCTACGCGGACGACATGGTGTTGCTGGCCCCTTCGGTCGGTGCGTTGACAAAACTACTAAGTGTCTGTGAAGCGTATGCTAAAACTCATTAATTGCTGTACAATACTAAAAAGAGTGAGTTTATGGTGTTTAGGGCAGGTAGCAAATGTCCTAGTACAGTACCTCCTATCCGGTTGTATGGCTCACCACTTTGCAGAGTCAACCAGTTTAAATATCTTGGCCACATTGTTACGGATGATTTAAAAGATGACTTAGATATGGAAAGACAGCGCAGGGCGTTGTCAATTAGAGCGAATATGTTGCGTCGAATCCGTGGCAGCCCGGCCCGAACAGTATTTTAAGAAGCTTTGTCGATTATGAGGACTGTCCATTGATCGCGCACATGTGCTGTATCACTCGCTCCGTTCTAGTTATTAAGTACTAACATAGAAATTAAGCTTTCGTTTTGTATCACCTACTAACCAATTATGGATCTTTGTTGTCCGAGTAAAAATTTTTTTTATTTTTTTATTATCTCACCTGTCAAACTTCTGTCACTGAATCCACCAATCACACACATTGTTCATAGGAAAATACAAAGAGCGGCAAAATTAAAACATTACCTACCAATAACTTAAAATGTATATTGTAATATACACTGGGTTTTTAATAATTTAAAAAATGTTCTTTTCATTTGTTTAGGTTGCAACGCTAAATATTACTTTGTATATTATAAAATACATTGGGCCTTACGAGGTTATGCTGCACCCTACCATATCATATGCCTTTGTCAGTATCTAATTTGTATTAACCACAGAAATGGAAATGGATGGAAATAGACCACAGAAATGGTCAAATAGAAGCGAGATTAAAGTATCTAAACTTAATAAAAAATGTTAACTGTAAACGGCCATTATAAAGTTTTAAGCCATTTTTATTGTAGCACTTTATAACCGGATCCGGACTATGAAATTCTAATGCTAGCGTAGTCTGCTACATCATGTTACATCACCACTTTTAGTAGTTATTCCAACGTACCCACGTAGATGGCGCTACTGCATCTGTTTACACTTTTGCTTCATTGCGGTGTTAAGATTATTATCGCCCCAATGACTACCCCAGAGCAAGGCTGTGAAATCATACTTACCTGGCGTAGGGGACACCGTGATCAGAAAGGCGGTTCCCCCAGGGCGAGGCTCCTCCATTGCACTGCGGAGGGGTTGACCCCTGCGATTATCCCTAATGTGGATAACTCGGACGCGTAATTTTTGGTAGTGGGGACTGCGTACGCGCTGTCCCCCCCCTAATAGATTAAAACTTGTAACAAAGGTGAAAGGATAAAATCCTGCTCTTGCTGTAATTAAAAATATTCACGTCACGAAAAGAGATCAAATATTTTTTGATGGATGCCTAGCATTTTTCATGGAAATCAAATTTGTAGCCCGAATATTATGATTTTTAACATGTCTGCTTGCCACAGACATAGATGTCTGTGGACTCTGTGGTGCTTGCTTATTACGTACGTCTATTTGGTTGTTCTATCACCAAGGGGCGATTCCGCTAGAGATGATCCTCGACATTAATTATAAATATTAAATTTTTAAATATTAACATTATAAATTGTTTTCTTTGGTATCAGTGCAAAGAAGAAAGTTGAAATTTAATATTCAATATATGTATATTTTTTCTGATTTAGCGCATATTTTATTTGTGGCGCGCTTGGAAAAATTACCAATCGAAGAATTTTATTGATACAAAATTGGGTCCGAAAAATTCGTTAACGACAGTTTGAGAGCTAAACTTGAACTTGAAGTGACAATATTCATTTATTCATATTAGCCAAAAAAATCAGTACATGTTATTATTTAAGCATCATTGAGTGCAAGAATACCCTTTAAACTTGTCGAATAAAAAAGATATAAAAGTTTTTTTTACAGAATAAAGTGAATAAGTGTGTTCAGAATCTATGTAAAAGTAAGAAGATATCAAAACTACACTGAAATCAATCGTTTGTAACAGTGTGAGGTTGGAATAAACGTTAAATTAAATTGGTTGCGTAATTAGATGTAGGATCGCGGGTGCAACTCTTTGACAGCTAAATATATTTTAATGATTTTCCTTTTCTACAATCTCTAAATTAGGATCTTAATTTTCACTGGATGATGACATTTTTTTACGCAAATTTTAAACTTTTACGCCACTCTAGGTTCTAAACTAAACAGTGCAAGTGATCGAGACGTACTACAGTCGGGGGTATATGGAACTTCCCAGTTGACCAAAAAGTAATAGATATATAGAAAACGTTTATATGACAAATAATAGAATATTAATAGGTCCCGTCAGCGCGACATGAGACGAGTTGCTTTTTTCTAGTATATTTACTTGATTATAAATTATCATATTAATAGGTGTTTCATTTGAATAATAAATTATTTCTTTAACCTTAGTACATTCCGAGAAAACGATTCCCAAAATAACTCTACGTTCCCCGATTGTACTGATAGCGCTGACTAGATGGCGCTGCTTCGCACTTTACGAGAAATTGTATGGGAATTGATGATAATACAAAAATCATATTTATTATGAAGAAGTTGCTGTATTTGAGCAGCAAAATTCTCAATTTTTTTAGTTTAAATCATATTCGGCATCTTGGTTAGGTACTTTAAGACGCTTACGGAAAAATTACGTATTAGATACATACACTTTTTGTTATATAAAACTACTAATGACGGACGTATTAAGATAAATATTTCTTCACACCTGTAACTAGATTTGTAAAGTTTCAGAAACACGATGTTAGAATTTTGCGTCTACAATAGAGGTCCTGGGCGCAGGGCTAACCCTGCAGGGAGGATAACCATAACGTTTATTAGAGACCATAACTTCATGGTTGGTAATTCGGTAGAGTCAACACAAAATAATTGAGTGAGAACAAAACTGTAACTGGCACTACTTGCCGTTATAATTAGATAAAAAATAAAAATACTTACAAGAAAAATGATGTGTGAGATTAGCATTTGGTTGATCCCTGTCACTAGCTATAATCACAGAATACCTTAATCATTAAATAATTCGCATACAATCACGCCAATTATCAAGTCCCACGTTAAGTTTCATGAAGAACTTGTGTTATGGATACTAGACGATAAACATACTTATATACTTGTTTTTTTTTGTAAATACATACTTAATATACATATTAAACACCCAGACCAAGACAAATAGACATGTTCATGGACACAAATATTTGTCTTGTCCGAGGATCGAACCCGAGACCCTTGCGCCAAACAGGTCGGTCGTTATTATTTACAGCTACTTTGATTTAATAATGAGATATCACAACAATATATTATATTGTTGTAAAATCTCATTATTAAATCAAAGTAGCAGAAGCTATACCACTAATTTAATTCATCAGTCGCCAACGTCCATACCACGTTGAATACACCGGTTCTCGTCCGATCACCGAAGTTAAGCAACGTCGGGCGCGGTCAGTACTTGGATGGGTGACCGCCTGGGAACACCGCGTGATGTTGGCTTTTTGCCTTTTTTTGTTTTTTTTTGTATTGTATTCATGAAATAAAAGTACCTTCAAATACAACATGGTTTTTTTTATGAGGAGGATATGTATTTTCAACTAGATCGCGTTGCTGCTCTGTGGACGTTGTTGGCTGAATCGCGATGTTAAGATTTCCTCGTAATACTTATAAGTGGTGTAGTTTGATCACTAATTATAAAACTGACTGATGTTCAGTAACTACAGTATTATTTTTGAGCAGTAGGTTTTTTTATTTAATATCATACTATCTATATTATATTTAAGTGACAACCTACGTATGTCATTAGGTAGTTATTATTGGTATAAAAGTAACTATGTATTTACGTTTGTAATTACATTTAAATTAATGAAACAATAAAAACATTCACCGGTACATCTTGTGACTCTAAAATTAAAATTGACAATATATTTCTGCAAAAATCTGTATGCTAGACCGTAAGGTACTACTAATATATATATTCTGTGATGCTAGCTAATGTTTAGGTTAAGACTGCCCAATGTGCACTTTAAAAACTAAAAAATCTTCCGGTTTCCTATCCTTTGTTTAAGCGATACCTACATTACTTTATGGTCATATCACATTGTATGGAATCTGATGAAGCATTCATTGAAATAACTTATGTATAGTGCACATAAATCCGTAAAAGTAGTTTAATTTCAATGATGACAGTGCGCGAAGAAACTGAAGATGTGCTTAGAAAAGAGGCGTATATTGTTCTGCCTCTATCTATGCACAAATGCAATGGTTTGAGTACTCATCCAAAATGCAACGCGTTTTAAAAGGTGATGAATGAACGAAATTGAACTGTCTTAGAAAAATGACACGAGAAAATATCTTTCAAATGTATGGAGAAGTGTCAAATGAGGTGTCATTTAAAACATCATTCGTTCCAAAAGGAATTGCGATTGTATCAAAAAGTTTAGGATCAAGGACACAAAGTAAGTAACAAAAAAATCTTAAATTATATATATATACTTGGGCGGTTACAACCCGATACTCGGGTTCGTCGATCGACGAAAAATTCCAAATTTTGGTTGCAGTTTGTGATCATCACGTTTAACATTTTGTATATTTTATAGTTTTCGGAACAAATAGACTCGAGTACCTTTAATTTGATACCTTACTCGGCCGCGTACTACGCGCCAAAGTCCCTATCGAGTGAGTCGTCACAAATTTTGCGAACCTGAATTAAGTATATAGATATTAAAAAAGAAAATAAGTATGTATACTAGAAAAAAGCAACTTGTCGTATTTCCTGTCAGAGCGACATAACATAAGTTGCTTTTTTCTAGTATATTTTCTTGTTTAATATATATCACATAAAAATGGCATTGTAAAATGCAAAATTAACAAGTTATAAATCTTAAATTAATTTATTACTTAAAGCTAACGCCATCTATGTTCATGTCAAAACTTATCAGTGCAAGTGATCGATACGTACTTAACTAGATGGCGCTGTTCCGCACTTTTAGAGAAATCTTTTATGATGATACCGAGAGGTACCAAAATCTTATTTATTTTATAAGAAGTTGTTGTATTTGAACAGTAACTTTTGCATCTCAAATCTTATTCAGGATTTTAGTTATTTCAAGATTCTACTCCGGCGCCTAGAATTATTAAGCAAAGAGCTTCATTCAGCCCCAAACACAGGCTATATTCACTTAAGGCGGTACCCTGACCGAAAGTGGCGCCGCGTTGAATTTTATTTAATATCGTAATTCTAATTCACAATTTTAATAAGACTTTACGTGGAATTTTTAGAGCCCATAGTCTAGTATTTTTAGACGGTATCATTACATTCCCTCGTAGTCACTGCTAGAAGTAGATAGCAAAACTGCTAAAAGTGGCCATTTTTGACACATTTGCTATCTACTTCTACGAATGACTATGACGAGATGTAGCGATACCTTCTAAAAATACAAGACAATGGGCTCTAAAAATTCCACGTAAAGTTTTATAAAAATTGTGAATTAGAATTACGATATTAAATAAAATTCAACGCGGCGCCACTTTCGGTCAGGGTACCGCCTTAAATAGAGGCTCCAATCACCATTTAATTAATGGCAAAGTGTTGTTACTCAATAAAATTTAATTTATTTATTTATTATTATTTATTTATCAATTAAAAATGGTATTCAAATTATTGTCGAAATAAAGGAAGGGACATTCTGCACACTAGCACCACCAGGGGAAAAAATATCATAGAGCTTAATTAAAGAGGAAATTGTAAGTTATTTCCAGCTTTATATTATCATACCCACAGAATATTAAAAGAGGTCTCTTTTCCTTGTTCTGTGATCATACCTATTGCTGTCTAAAGGTAGCTAAGCTCTGGCTTATTTTGTAACTAAACTAACAAATATCTGAACCTGAGAAGCATTACACTGTGAGTGCCAAAAACATAATTTATTTTTTGATAAAATTGATGGTATATGGACTTTATCCCTAAATGAAACAAAGAAAGAAAGAAATAAAATTTATTCGACTAAAAAACAAGATACAAACATGACTTACATTACACATACACATAATTTAGTCGAATTTGTCCCCAACCTCAGTTATTTCCACAACAAGTGTGACGCTGATCTTCAGGTGGAGCCTGAAGATCAGCGTCCAGTAAAAAATAGATAGCACTCTACACACAGAGAACAGTTACAACAAATCATTAAAAAAATTAAAGAGGTAACAGACAAAAAAAACACTTAAAATGATATAATTCCATAAGTTATACACAAAAACACCTTAAAATTACTTAATTCCAGGTACATACCTAATTAACTATAGTCACACATGTTACATAAAACAATTAGAACCAATGGTTTTATTTAATTTTTTCTTGATAAAAAACTATTATAGATAAAGAATTGGCACATCAACTTTTTTGTTTTCCTTACTTTTTGAAGTAATTAGAAAAAACTCCGTTACATTCAATGTTAAGCTTCGGCAAGTTATTACTACCAATAGTAGTAAGTGCCATAAACAATTATTATGAAAGAATATTAAATAACCTTAAATACTTTTAAGAGATTAGAGCATTGGACCGGATTTCCAAAGGTCATGGGTTCGATTCCCATCTCAGGATTTCACTTGTGGCCGAGTTAATTTTTTCCAATATTTTTTATTTAAAATTTATCATAGTATAAAAATAGCATTGAAAAATGCAAAAATTCAAAAATCATAAAAAACATACAATATTTGGTCAGTTAAGATATTTTTTGAGAAAAGCATAATATATGTAGCGGACTAGCTTAAGTCCATAGGCGCCGTCCTATTTATTTATTTAATGCAGTATAATGTATAATATAAATACGTACAGGTTTACAAATATTATCCAAAGCACCAGCAAGTTAAAAACGAAACACTAGGTAGGTACATACAAAAAATACAATACAGTGCCGTAATTTAGAACAAAATAGACATAGACAACATGATATTTATAAAAGAACTTATTATTAAAATTTGTTTAACATTATCGGGATAAATATGACACAAGATTACTAATGAGGCTATCTAGGCTATCAGCATCTTTAATCTTCCCTATCCTGTCAGGGCGAAATGAGACTAGTTGCTTTTTTCTAGTATATTTTCTTGTTTAATATTTATCATCTTTAATCTTACTTAAAAACGAACTATGAAGAATGATGATGTCAGGTCAGGGATGATATTTTTGTTCTGTGGTCGATTACCGTGTTTTGCCCATAATAATTGAAGCTTAAGATTTAAGATATCATTTTATGGGCAAGCGGTTTTAATTGGATATCTCATTTTCGTTAACTTTCACAAACAAAAATCTACATTTTAATTCCTGTCTGCAAATACCGGGTTAACGTTTCGATATCAATTCAATCAACTTTCGCACAGCCGTAAATCTTTTAAAAAGAATTAAAGTTTAAATTAAAAATATCGTGATTGAATGGAAAAAAATAAATAATAAAAAAACGCTTTTTTATTTTATTTTCTGTTTTGTCCCTTTTAGCCGATAAGAAAAAAAAATCATTCATGCGTAAGCGAACGAACGCTAGACATAATTTTTTTATTGTTATATACCAGCTTCCGTTCGCGGTTTCACCCGAGTGGTTGCCGTTTCCGTAGGAATATCGGGATTTCAACTTACTATGAATCAAAATCAAGTTGATTGGTTGCTTAGTTAGAGCGTGAAGCAAGGACAAACAAACACACTTTCGCATGGAATAGTTAGGATAAAAGGAAACAAGCAGGAAGCAGCTGCTTTTAGCCATGATTCAGTTTCCACAATTTACATGAACAGACTGGGCAAGGCATTGAAAATCATCTTTCTTTAAAGCAGGATGCGGATTTACTTTACTGTTTTATTTTCGAAATAAAGAACGAAGGGCGCATTCATTCTGCACAATAGCGAGACACATCACACATTATCCCAATCTATGATTTATTACATCACAAACATTCTTGGTCCTA